>OZ024673.1:5320599-6520599 GCA_964016965.1 Diacarnus erythraeanus
AAGAGGATAGAAGCTTTTGATTCAGGCGACAGAATTTTACATTGCCTGCTGCTATTAAAGTGTGTGACAAGAAATGAAAAAATTGACAGCCCCTATGATATAGCTAGTTACTAGCTAGCTATCGAAAGTGTGTGACACGAAATGAAAAAATTGACACCCCTAGCTATTGTCTGGTTTTGGGAGTAAGCTTTTTCTTGCTCCTTTATATATTATAATATTGAATTTTGATATAATGGCAACTAAGGAAGAGTTATTAAACTTCTAGTGCAAAAGGAAAAAGTACACATTTTCTGTAAGTGTAGGACGGACGATTGATGATGGACGATGCATGGTGGAATTTAGCAAATGCCAAAAATGGTAGCATGCAGAATGTGTTACTAAGACTCTTCATGATGAGAACGAAAGCTGGTTTTGCCAATCTTGCACTAAATTTCTGTATACATACGATCAAGTACGTAGCTAAAGAAATCAAGGTAATTCATCCATAATAATAGATAATTGATGTGATAATAATAATAATATTATTATTATACTCTTTATAGCCAGTAATGGTGAACATAATGACTGGCAAAATTAAATCAAGGCATCATGAAGTTTTCCACAGTGGTTCAAGAAAAGAAAGGGCAAAATTGAAACTGGGTAACAAGTATGGGCCTATTAAGGAATGGCCAGCAAAAAAGGTAAGTGAATTAACATCTTTAATTTAGATATTATTATGCTATGACAAATTATATCTACAGATTACAACCCTTATAGAAGAAGAGATCCTCCCAGTGGCCCAAAAACAAAATAAAAGATATAGAATGGCATATGCATTGGATGTCTTGCTACCAGAAGTAAGAAACTAGCTGTTGTATATACCATTATTAATTATTATCTACCTTTATTGAATTAAAATTATAGTTGGTGATCAGAGTGATGGCAAAAGTTGAAAAAATTACTTATGAAGAAGCAGCACTAAAACTTTTTGACTAGTCTGTACGCTAACTTTAAAATTAATAAAAATAATTATTATAGCTACTAACTATCTCAACAATTAATATTCTACTCTTTGACATAAGAGTATATTATTTATTCCCAGGAATTTCTGAACTAAAAGCTTCTGTCCTAAGATATAGCCTCCTCCCCCACCCCTAGAATTTTCTACAACATCATCTATGAAGTATATAATTTCTTCTCCGGGGTTTCTGCACCAGGAGCTTCTGTCCTAGGATATGACCTCCCCCCTATAGAATTTTCTACACTGTCATCTATATAGTATATAATCTCTTCTCAGGAGTTTCTGTTCCAGGAGCTTCTGTCCTAGGGTATGGCCTCCCCCCTAGAATTTTCTCTGCTGTCGTCTATAATCTCAGGAGTTTCTACACCAGGAGCTTCTGTCCTAGGATATGGCCTCCCCCCTATAGAATTTTCTACACTGTCATCTATAGAGTATATAATCTCTTCTCAGGAGTTTCTGTTCCAGGAGCTTCTGTCTTAGGGTATAGCCTCCCCCCTTATAGAATTTTCTACACTGTCATCTATAGAGTATAATAATAATCTCTTATACACCAGGAGCTTCTGTCCTAGGGTATGGCCTCCCCCCTATAGAATTTTCTTCACTGTCATCTATAGAGTATATTATAATCTCTTCTCAGGAGTTTCTGTTCCAGGAGCTTCTGTCCTCCCCCCTATAGAATTTTCTACACTGTTGTCTATAATCTCTTCCCAGGAGTTTCTGCACTAGGAGTTTCTGCACTAGGAGTTTCTGCACTAGGAGTTTCTGTCTTTGGATCTAGCCTATTAATTTACTATTTAGCTACCGCCGTCTACCTCTGCTACTCTTGCCATAGCATACCTCTGCTGCTCTTGTCAAAACATAGGCCGGAGAAAATACCCTAGGGGCGGAGGCCATACCCTAGGATATTAACTCCGGGGGGAGGCCATACCCTAGGGCAATTCCTCCGGCGGAGCTCCCACCCGGGGGGAGGCCATACCCTGTGACACCGGGGGGAGGCCATACCCTGTGACACAGGTGTCATAATGTATTACGTCCTAGGAGAATTTCGTCCTATCCAGACGTATGTGCCTAGGATTTACGTCTGGAGGACGCAGATATCTTGCGACTAGGGTCTTAGAATTACGTCCTAGCTTACCGAATAACGTCCTCGTATATGTACTGTATCTACCACCTAATAATTATTATTTAAGTGTTATAACAATTAAATGACTCATGTTATTTTATACTAATGTCAACTTTTCATTCCAGAAGAGATTCAGCAACGTTATTTATATTTAATCTAAATACTACCTACTACATAGCTATAGCTGTACACAAGCTTGATAATAACAATGTGCATTACAAACAAAAAAACCTATGTAGCTAGTGTCTGGTTAGCAATAGGGCAGTTAAACATCTACTCCAATTAGCTATGGACAAATTGCATGTGTCCATTTGTCCATTACTCTGTTGGAAGCCAAGATTGAGTTTTCAGAGGAGACACAGGTTATTAACTCTAATTTTGTTTGTGTATTATTACTGTATCTGAGAGTGTAGCTACATAACTATAAGTTTCTAGCTATATCAGAATAAAAGTATTCACTTATAGGAAAGTGTAAAGAAAAGTGCTCAAGCTAGTAATGACACAGTCAGTTCACCAGCAGAGAAGTTAGTCCCTAAAAAACAGCAAAAACACCCAGCTAAGTTCAGATTTCAAATTGAGCCACCCAAAAAAGACGAAAAATTCAACAACCATTTAGCTACCTCAAGGATTCGGAAAGAACTCAGGAATGGGGAACAACTTACAGATGAACATATCAACATGGCTCAAGGGCTACTAAAAGAGCAATTTCCCTTCATTGGTGGCTTCCAAAATTGTCTCCTATCTCAAACTTGTGGGTTTACTCCACAAGAACAAGAATCTATACAAATCCATTTCGTGGCTGGAAATCATCTGTGTGTGTCCAGTTCTATTGGAAAAGAAATCACTGTATATGACAGTAAACTTGGCAATACTTTCTGCTCCTCCTTCACACACCAGCTGGCACTTATCTACAAGCCTTTAGTTGAAACTAAGGATAAAGATGGAGAAGTTGAACCTGAATTAGCAGTCATGATCTCTGATGTTCAACAACAGATGATTGTGGACTCTTTTCTGTGGCATTTGCTCTACATTTAGCACTAGGAGATGATCCTTCATGCCTCCTTTTTGAGCAATCTCCACATCTAATTAGGTATAATTATTGTTCTAGTATAGCTACATAGCTAATAATCCATAGAAAGTTATGAAGAAATAATAGGAGGTGGAGTTTTAAGCATTAATTTAACTCCTGTTACTCACATATATAAAAGGGAACTATCCATTGAAGATGAAGTAGGGGCCTAACTATCCTGGGGGTGAACACAGTTTATTGTCATGGATTCTATCAGTAATCTTAACTTTTAGGTGTTTCCACTGGAAAAAACTAGAACCTTTTCCTTGTAAAAAGGTAGCTGCTATACCAAGTCACCTATCTGGAATGAATGGCAAATTGCCTTTTCGAAGTATTGAACTATTTTGTACATGTATGATTCCAGAAGACTATGACACTAACATGGTTTGCTGTGACAACTGTGAGAAATGGTTTCACCTGAATCGTATATATTGGTCTTATTGAATTACCAGCTCAAAGAGAATGGATCTGTATATCGTGCAAATTGATGTAATTCAACTCTATTAGCCACTAGCTACTAAATGGCATTGTTGTTGTCATTATTATTATTATTATTATTATTATTATTATTATTATTATTATTATTATTATTGCTGCTATAGTATAGTATATCAATATTATCATCATTATAGAAATAATATTTATGTAGATAGCTACTTATGATGTCATACATTGTCAAGACTCTTTCTACAGAGTCTCTGGCTACAACAGCAAAGAGAAGTGTGAAATTATTATTACACAATGAGTCACCTGCACCAAATTACTTTGGCAACTATTTTATTTACCCTCCCTAGGTAGTTAGATTGATTGACCACAGCTGAAGGTTTATTTATTGCAGGTAGGAATTTATTCCTTAGCATAGGACGTAAATCGTTATCGGCTTGCGTCCCCTAGGGACGTGATACGTAGGTAGAGGACGTAATACGTTATGACTGCTAGGACGTTATTCCTTAGCATAGGACGTAAATCGTTATCGGCTTGCGTCCCCTAGGACGTAAGAACTGCGTCCTAGGGACGTAGATAGGTAGGGGACGTAATACGTTATGACACCAAGATACCGGGAAAGCAGTGGTTTTTGCGGGATATTCCCGGTGTGGCCGGGATAGTTGGTAGGTATGTGTCTGTCAGGTTGACCCATTCTACAAGTTTCTTGGTCATCTATATAGCTACACATAGGCTGCGGGCCCATTTTCCTTTGTGTGACTGACTCACTGTAGCTATACAGCCAAACACAATCATTGAGCAATGATTACCTGAGATCATGGGTCTTACTTTGTCATTGAAGACTTTCTACAATGGTGTGCCTCAGAGTTTTGAGTTCCAAAAACATATTTTCCTTTCACTGTAAGAGAGGAAGCTTGACATAGCTTCCATCAAATGAATTATTTCTCATGCATGATTTATTCCAGCAACATAAAACTGGGTATGCAATCTGAATGAAAGGGCCTATAGGGAGCAAATGGAATTTTTTTTGCAACATTGGGTATTCTGCCATCCAAAGACACTGCTTTTATACTGGCTTTTCAACAATGATTATGTTGCATTTAACCAGGCAGAAGATGAAACCTTTGACATTTATGAACAGCTTTGCAATACAAAAATCATATGTGGGCTAATTGATGTGATAACAACAGGTGAGTTTGAAGTTGGCTTGATCTACTGACACTGATATCTACAGCAAGTAGATCAATAAGTTGTGAAGCCGGTCTTTATTCTGGTAGGATTCTCTACCTGCTGAATACTAAAAGGCACTTGACAGAGGACCAGGCTTTTCAATAATGCTTCCAGAAGATAGGTTTTGGCAGAGGGTTTATCTGAGTGTGAACATTAGAATGCATTCCTATTGGACAAGATGGTACTTTAAACACTAACCCAAGGCAGACTTAATCTTGTGATTGTTTGTCACAAGCTTGCCATTACTGACTCCCAGAAATCCAAGATGATTGATACGTGAGTGAGGAAATTTACTAATAGACACCAGGGATTATCACTACAGCATCACATTAGAGGGTAAGTGCTGAGAACATAGATTTGTGAGTATTTATCAGTGTTTATGAGCTTGATATCCACTTAGAAATTTTAGTTTGGATTTTTATTTATTATTTATTATTATTACTTTTTCTTGTGGAATTGAAAGTCATGACATAGGTACATGTATAGCAAAATCTATAACCATAGCTATTCAGCACGTCTGATAGTGGTTGCTTCACTCCACATTTGAACAGCAGGTTCAAACATAGACCTCCAGCAAATTGCCTATCCTTTGTCAGCTTGCTCTCACTGCCTCCCAGATGTATGGGTGGAGTCCCAAGTCTTGGTGAGATACCTGAGAGAGAGAAACTGCGTCATTAGGTATTGTATTGCCACAGTAGCTTTAAATGCACACCTTCCAGATTGCTTAGCCTTTGTCAGTTTGTCACTCACAGAAGTATGGGTGGAACCCCAAGTCTTGGTGAGATAGCTGAGAGGAAACTTGTCACTATTGTCTATTGTCCTCATTGCTGCACTCCCAGAGGTATGGGTGGAGCCCTAAGTCATAAGATCCCTGAATGAAAAAAATTCTCAACTTATATTGTATATGGCCTACCTGATAATTGAGACATGCTTAGCATAACCAAAAACACAGCAAAAACACAACATGTATGTAGCTAATTGCCCATATATAAGGTCCTTTTCAGTCAAGTATTTTAGTAAGTCAAAGAGGTTAGTGAATACATATCTCTTTAGCTATGAATAGCCCAAGAACCCAGAGTATTGAGCTATAAATAGGACAGTACTGACTAGTGTAATTGTAATGTATATTTAAGTGTGTAGCTCTGACAAACAACTTGCATTAGGAAGTTGTGGTAAGCACTAACAGTACCTGGAATAATCTTCTTAGCAAGCTCACAATCACTGCCTCCCTTGGGAACTTATTTCTAACTTCATATGGAGGATTACCTGGAAGAAAAACAATAACAACAGCTAACATCTATTCATGGTTATTGCTGATATAGTTGTATATTACACACTTTCTCAGACACAAAGAGGAGTAGCAAATGGAGTACAAATTAGTTGACTAGCTAATCCATTATGTTATGTAACATACCTACAACTGTGACTGCATGCAATAAACTTCAGATGAAGAACATCAGTACAGTCTGTAGTACTAGCAGCTTGGGCATAGAACCCAAAGGCCATAGCATGATAACCCAACAATTCATGGTGCCTTCTAATCTGCATAGATATTATTTTGGTAACACATTACAAAAGCCTGAAAAAATTATGGCAAGTACATAATTATCTGAATAATTAGAGTCAAAGCAGTGCACATTGATATCTATTACAAACTAAATCCAGTTACTACAGATTTTGTTGGTCAGCCTTGGACACATTGAGAGGATTGAGGACTCTCTCTGTTAAGAGTGTGAGGCTCTGTTAGATCTCATTTATAGCTAACTGATCTAGAGTACAGTCATCTTTTACTCAGTGTACTTCAACCCACAGGATCTATTGAATTTAAATAGCCTCTCATGTCATAAAATCTCAGTGGCTATAATTAGGTGGGTTTAAGTTGGGTCGATCTCACTGCTATAGCCTAGGGTTGGGTGTCTCTAATATCAAATACAGTCATTGGTCAAACAAACAAAAGCAAAACACAAAACAAAAACACTGATTTGACAATTTGTCAGTACAATCAATCAATCACTCACTTGTTTGGTCATGATTACTGTGACTTTAATGTAATTCTGCATTACAGACACAATGTCTGATAGGCTTTGCCCAATTATGCTCCAAATTTTACCTATTAGTCTAGTCCCTAAGTCTCACGTTTTATACCATTAGTCTCAGAGGTAGACCTCATGGTGTTGATCCATTAGTCTTATGTTTTTCTCAAAAAACAACAGAAACCATGAATTGTAACATAGAAATTTCAATATAGTCTTCTAGAACACTAAATTGTTGCTATTGAAATGAGTTCTTGGGTAATGAAAATACTCGCTCAGCTGCTGTTGAAGATGGTGGAAACAGTAAAACCATCTTGCATGCTAGTATATAAAAGGCATGGCATGCAGCCGAATGTAACCAAGCAGTCAAGCATGCATATAATTGGATAATGGCTATGTACATGTAGATTACTAGGCAGTGTGAGTCTGTGTGACATGATAGTAGCTAATGAGAGTGATGAAGGAATCAATTTTCACTAAGGGTATAAAAGTCAACCAAATTCTTACCTGTTAAGCTGGCATAAATCTCAAGGCTTAGGCTTGCCTATGCATAATTGGGTAAGGGCTAATGCCTGACCAGTGTTATAGTAAAGATTCTGTAAGAATAAAGCAACCAACTTTTATGATTGTCATTATAGCTATTCATGTAACCACTTTTTAGAGATGGATTCTTAAGAAAATAAAGCATGCCAGAAAACAAAGTGATAAAATTCCTGCGAAGAAAATGTAAATACAGTTGGTGTGAATATGTGGATAACTGAAGAACAATGGAGAGATCAGACAGTTCTATTTAATGCATAATTTAAAATGCTGACATGGATCAATCACTTGATCTTTTGCTTTTAGACATCATAGACAGGGGCGTACAGGAAGCAGGGGGGCAGCCGCCCCCCTAGGTTTTTGGGATACTGGTTGAGGAGATTCAAATCTCATTGTGTGGGAGTAGTAGCCATCCCACAAAATGAGTAAACTCTGGACCTCTCAATGCAAGAGATCTAAAGTCTATTTGGGTTGACCTGACACCACAAATATTTGCAATAACTTACTAAATTTTCATCCGATTTCTAAATTTCAAACACCAACAGTTAACTAATTATTGTAGAATTTGATATCTTTTATAAGGTCCTGTGCCTTACCAGTCAAAAGTTAGCTGTATGTCTCATAAGCAAAGTACAGAGCATTCCAGTAACCGCGCGGAATGTGGTGTGTGTTATTTACCTCAATTCCAGCAATATACTGGTGTAGCAGTTACAGTTAACACGTGGTTTGGCTCCACATACCATCATCCACAAGTATTTTGCTAAATCAACTAATGATGCACTAATACGTAATCACACTCTACCGCTACTACTTCCGTGGGCAAGTGAATGCGAATAGACTTTAGCCATAGCTACATGTACAGCTGCTGTACATGTAGCTATAATATAGTCATGTAGCTATCTACATCTATATTTCTACTAGCTAATTGAGCATGACATAATGCATATTCCACTTATGCCAGCTGCATTTCATTGAATCAAGATGAGTCAACTAAAACTGGAGGTTTTTTGGTACTGCTAAAAAGGACATTGAATCTGAACATTTAATAGAGAGTGACTCTAGCTCTGCCTCAGATGATGAGATTCTCAAGGTATCGAGTTAGCATGTGATTGTCAAGGTTGTACCATAACCGGTAGTGCTTACCAACCTAAGCACATTTCTCTGATTCCAAGAAAACTGGAGTTAGAAAGCATAGCTCAAGACAAATTCAATTTAAATGGTATGAAAAGCATTCCTGGATCACAGTGTATACATCAACCTTTATGTTGCTTGTCGAAATGCTAACCAGAAGGGCCTATTAACTTTTCCAAAAAAAAGATCCACCTTTGTAGATAATGGTTTTAGTAAATGGAAAAAGGCTACCCAAAGATTCTGAGATTTTCTTTTGATTAAAGAGATTGAAGGGCTCCTTATTAAATCTGCAAATGGGGAAACTGTACAACCTTTATCTGATCTGATACTTTATTGAAATATTTTGATAAGGATGTTGATCCTACACAGTTAACTATTCAGCTGGCAATGGTTCCAAACCTGATTAAAACTGCACTTAATAATACAATTAAGATGGTAACTAATAATATACGAACCATTGCAGATGTAATAACTTAAATCAGAAGTGCTAATTCCACCTTTGACCTCAGCTGTGTGCACTAATTGGGAGAGCCACGCCTTCCAGGTTGCAGTGGTCCCTAGAATCTATGGATGCTGCTTTTAAAGCTGTCAAAATAGATGGCAAAGGCCTTAGACAGGCAGCTAAGAAGTATGATGTGCCTGTGACAACCTTGAAGAGAAGAGTGGATGGGAAAGTAGCTGTCAATGACCTGGAATAGTACTAACAAAGGAAGAAGAAGAAAACTATATAAGTACTGTTTTGACATGTGTGATATGGGATATGGCTTGACAATAGAAGATGTCAAGACTAAAGCTTATGAAATTGTGGAGAAGTCTGGTAGACCACATCTTCTTCAGAATGGGAAAGCTGGGAGGGATTGGTATCAAGCTTTTATTCATAGATTTCCTCATATCTCACTGAGGCTTTGTCTTACATGAGGGCAAAGAATGCCAATGAGAAGATTTTTTTTTGCTAAATTGGCTGCAGTTTTGGTGAGGTTAAATCTTCTTACGAAGCCCATGTACATATATAATGCAGATGAGACCGGTTTTTCAAAGGTGCACAAGCAAAGTTTTAGCTCGACATGGACAAAAAACAGTCTGGGGCATCACTTCAGGTGAGAGGGGGCAAACTCATACACTCTTGATTATGTGCATCTGCATCTGGCCATGCTATTCCTCCCCTAATGATATTTTCACGTGTTCATTTACCTTCTTCACTGAAGGAGGATGCACCACCAGGTAACATGTTTGCAACTTCCAAAAAAAAATTGGATAGATCAAGATATATTTTTGAGCTGGTTGGACTTCTTTATTTACCAAGTGAGAGGCCTATGCTTTTTGACCATGCCTCGCATCTTTCTATAGAGGTCATAGAGAAGGCCAGGGAAAATGAATTAGTTTTTTCTGTTTACCGTCACATTGTACTCATCTTCTGTGGCCTTTAGATGTTGGTGTTATGTCCAGCCTGAAGGCACACTTTGGCAAAGAGTGCAAGCATTTTTTTGATGAGAAACCCTGGAAGAATTATCACTGAAGATACTCTTATTGGGCAAGCATGGCCTCTGGCTCTTACCCCAAGCAATATTATGTCTGGCTTCTGCAAGACTGGAATATACCCCTTAAATCCAGGCTGAATCACCAACCGCCACAAAGCTCCTTCTGTAATTTATCCAGGTGGTGATCAGTCTGTGGATGCTAGTAGTCAGTCATTATCCAGTGTGTCAGGACCTCCCCAGCTGTCTGTGCCACCTGTATCTTCGTCATCCTTGTGTGATTCTAGTGTTGATGATCTTCTCATCTTACCAAAGCCTATGCACTCAAAGTGTACTAGGAAGACTGCATTGACTGAGACCACACAAATTACCACGCAGAGTACTTTTCTTAAAGGACTTTGTGAAAAGAAAGCAATATGAGAACAACAACAGAGCAAAAAAACTGCAAAGAAAGCCAAAACCAAAGCAAAAATCTAAATCGAAGCCAAAGCTAGCTAAAGATCAGGTCTCTTAAAAAAGCCTACAATACCAGGAAAAAAAAAACAGCATCTACTCATTGAATAGCCCAGACCCAGCAAGCTAAAGGCACAGTACAAGACAGTGATACAACTGTGAGTTCTGAAGATGATGAGGTTCCATGTGGTCATGTATGGAACAGATGACAAGGTTTGGATACAGTGTGAATGTGGTCAATGGTTTCATATTTCTCGCATGAAAATCAATGAAAAATCTATTCCAGATGTCCTGACTGTGACTGATAACTTAGTTCTTCTCTATTTTGTGCCGTTCCATAATACCCTACTCTGTACCATAATACCCTCTGTGACTACTTCATACATTATTTACTAAACATTTTTTGGTGTATCAAATTGAGTTGCTTTTGGGGGGAATACAAAGAAAGATATTTTTCTCGACCAAATTTGATGTAGTGAAATTCCCAAGTACTTTGAACTTAAGTGTTCCATAATTGCCACGCCTACCCTACATATTGCCTATCTTGTATGTGTTACCCACCATACTTGCAAAAAGATTATTTGATGTTTTTACACTAACCTTAACTTGATTATGCTTAGACCACTCTTTCGATCATGGATGGACACATAGCTACTGATCTCGCACACCCATCATGCCACCGCGAAAATAAGCATTCAATGAAGTAGCTTGTAAGGGTTTATTCATGATGGAATCCTTGATACATCACAACTGCTCAGGTTCTGTATCTGCATAACCAGTGGCTATTACAATACACACAGAGAGCTCATAGAAAGACCACGTGGAGAATGGAGATAGCTAGCAGGGGGCGGGGGGGGTTAGTTGCCAGGTGACTAGGCCCTGCCCACATTCTATCTTACACACCACACCCACTGGAACTTTCGTTGGGCTTGCCTGAAACGAGTGATGTCTAATCAAGTAGTGGCACTCGGGTTTATGGTAGTTGTTTCTGGAGTATTCATCTCTATTTCAATCCACAAGATAGAAGAAGGTATATATTGCTAGCTAGCCATATATAATTTTGTATTAACTTAACTAGCTACCATATAGCTGCATACTAGCAGTAGGCCTTGTCACATTATGCTCGAAAAGTGAGCTATTATACTATGCTCCTATGCTCTAAGAATCACACTATTATGCTTTCTAGTACTAGTCATTAATTATGTTCATTAAAAGTCATGCTCCATTATGCCTATGTTAGCTGACCCTTGAACTAGCACATGTGCGGCTTATTATGCTCCCACCATTCCATACTATAGAATGGTGGGAGCATAATAAAGTAGCACTACCAAAATGGAGTCTTGAATTCAGCAAAGTTGTTCTGGTCCAGCCATCATCCGCTTCAGTGGAATGAGTTTTTTTTTTTTTTTCAATTTTGAAGAGGCATTTTATTCTATCCCAGCAGTCAGCACGTCAAGACTATGTTGAAATTGGAGTAATGTTTGATTGTCACTATGCTCACAAAATGTTGCTATTATGCTTGATTATGTTTGAATCAGACAAGAGAGCTCAAAATTATGCCAGCATAATGTGCCAAGGCCTAAAGCAGCTCAGACTCTCTTCTGTTTTTGTTTTTTACGTGAACTGACACAGGGGAAGAGAATCTGGTAGAGCAATCTCTGTTTAATGTTATTTGGCACATGTAGTAACTGACCTGTCTTGAATCACTTCAGTGGTGATTAGAGATAGTTATTCTATGGCCAACATATCATGTGCCAGTTTGAAGACAGAAGTGAGCCTTCTAATGGGTATAATTTCTAACACTTCTGAAGAATGTACTTTGACTTGTAAGTAGCAATGACCACAGGTCTTTAGCTAAGGTATATATCTCACTTCTAGTTTCAAATCACTTGCTTCACCAACTTCTTAGAAATCAAACAGTAGTCTGATTTTTAAAAAAAGTGGGTGTGTCTAATTGTGGACAAGCTGAAACTGCTGGAATGCTTGGTTTATACAGCATAACCACTCTGTTGCTATCATGTAGAAACTCTCCTGGGAGGAATTTTTATGTGGGATAGCTCTTAAAGTTACATAGGTGGAGGAAGATGCCTTATATATACTACTAATATGATTTGCTTTGCTAAGCTATTATTGTATAATTACAGAAGTAATTGTGTCCATTTATAAATTCTCTAGCTATTTACACTGTATACTGTACACAATATTGTCAGTTCTGAACATTCAATAGCATGGTGTTAATTAAGTAATGACTGAGATATGTAGTATGTTTTAATTACAGAATTGCTCAGACCAAGATTACCTATGTGATGTCAACATGACAGTAGTAATTTCTTTCCAGATAATTGAAAGTACTGTCATCCTACTCTTCCATAAAAGCTCTTGCACATGCTCAGTCTGTGTCTTTTGAATAGTGAGCTTTCTGACATATCAATTGGCACTGTCTATAGACGGGCAGTGGGAGAGTATAGTGATATGGGTGGGACCTCGATATAATCCAGAATAGCTGTCAACCGCTTCATGGTTTGAGCCCTTCTGTAATTATAATTCAGAATGCTCTGTCTCACATATCAATCTGTAATTATAATTCTGTCTCACATATCAATGTGATTTTGTAGCTATTTTTAGATATTACAGTACCACCAAAAGTGGTCAGTTTTATAGTAAGATTTCTGGAAAACACTCCAGTCTGCTGCATTTAGTATGTCATTAGTAGTCACCTGTCCATTAGTAGCAGAAGACACTCTGCACTGCGTACAGAATGGGCTTTGAAAATATCCTAACTTTGTCAGAACAGATTTCATCCACCTTGCTATAGTTAATGAAGTCACTGGTTTGAATGGTCTGATGGTCGCAATGAAGAGCCGTAAATCCTCGTATTCACTGACACATCATCTTTCCTTGTGTGATAGGGCGCCGAGAAAGAATGATAATTTGGTTAAATAATTCTTATTAATATAGGGAGCGAGCTAACTGAAGTCTTCTCTGAAGTCTGAGTAATTTGAACTGACTAAAAATAAACAAGCTAAATAATTGTCCAATGAAATATGATGTCTTAATTAGCTTCCAGCTAAATATGTAATAATAATAAGATAGGTGTAATAATAACACTTCTACTATCACACCTTGGTTTTGTCTTTGTATGCATGAAGGGTAAGAAAAATTCGTGGTTTTGACTGCTTGGACTGTTTAGCCAATTTTGTTTGGCATAAAAGTCACACTCTCTGGACTAAGGTCCAGGTTGGCTAGGTCAGCCAATCTGGAAGGAGGTGTCAAAGCCATAAGCATAACAGTTTTACAAGTTAGCTCATTAATTTGATAGATTTTCATTGCTGTCAAAATAGACCCTAAGTATGATGTGACTTTGGATATATCCCAGGTCTCAGAATATCTTGGTTGGGGAGGTCTTTCATGGAAGGCTCTTTTGATATCAGTGGATGTTGTCCAATTTCATAACAATCCACCTTCTCATGAACTGATGAGATTGCTGATCTATAGGAGTTAAGGGACCTATACTTGTATCCCTGTTGGAACAGATCTGCTAAGAAATTAACTACTTCATGTAAATCTCCTGAAATGGGATCATTACCCTTTTCATTGCACCAACCCAGCCACTTTCTGTAAAGAAAGTCATCTTTTTTCTGTCTCCACGATGCAAGGAGGAGTTTTGAAGCTCCTTCTGAACGGTTCTGGCCTTGAAATCAATTCCAGAGATAACCCACACGGTTAGCATTGGGGTTATCTCTTGTTTGTTGACTCTGTGAATCAAATGAATCAAGTAGGGTACAAGTATTTGGAAGTAGGAGGGGTTCCTGAACCAGCATTTTCAGTAAGGTTGGGTGGGGTGTTACTAGTACCAATTGAGCCTTTGGGTTTCTGACTTGAGACAGAACTCTGCCGACCAGGTTCCATAGACTCTTTGTCAGGTGATTCAATTCTGGGGAGTCAGTCCCTCTAAATTTGTTGATGTAACTGAAGGCTGTTGTGTTCAATTTTAAATGGATGAAGATGTTTTCTTTGCCTTTGGCAAAACACTCCACTACAAGAGCATGGCTGCTAATAGTTCCTGGCAGTTGGTGTGTTTTATGCTCTCTGTCTATAACCATGCCCCCCCCCCCCCAGCGCAGACAGACCCTGGCAGAAGGCTCCCCAGACTATGGTGAAAGCATCTGTTTCTATTGGGTCTATGAAAATAGGCACTACCCATTCCACTTGGTAAGGTGTTGTTGCCACCATGTCAGCTCCTCCATGGCTGCTGATGCCAGGTGGGCAGAGTCTGTATAGTCTCCCCTCCCCTCCCCCCTTTTTTTCATCAGAGCCCTTTGTAAGCATTGTTGTAGGTTCTTGTAGAACAGGGAGGCTGGTGGAATCACATGAGTTGCATGATTGAGCTTCCCTAGCAGGCATGCCAGGGCAACTCTAGAGGACCACTTCATTATAGTTGGCATCTGTGAGAGTGAGTCCAGTGACAGCATCAAGGATAGGGCCTTGCAGCAGAGAACAGAGGTAGTGTAACTTCTCGATATTGGAGAGTGATCGATTTTTATGTATGGCGACTTCAAATAAGTCCCAGAATGTTGTACAGGTGGTCAACTCTCCTCTGAATGGTTGTATCTGCAGCTTGGGAAGCTTCACCTTCGTTTCACTGGAAACGTCTCTTTTGGGTGGGGTCCAGATGTAGAAGCTGCAGGAGCTGTTGTGGTAGTCTTCAGGGTAAGCTTCTACAACTTGGCTATCGCATCATAGATATCTTCCATGTACATATCGGCTAGTTCAATCTCATGGGTGACTTCCTCCTCTCTCACTAAGTCTACCACTCCAGAGTCAAGCTCCTTAAGAATGCTGAGCTTCTCCTGTAAACTCAGTCTAAATCTGGCTATCTGTGACAGGTTTGGGTCTTCTTGGCTTAGCAACCTTCTTTACCATTTTAGTTGCTGAAGCCCTATGCCCTCCATGGACATTCTTCTTGTGAGACAGTTCAGCCATTATGTGTACTTCAAATTTCTTCACCAGAAAATGAAAAATACAAGACAATACTAGCTACTAAAGGTTTTTTTTTGAAGTTCCTGGTTTTGGCACCATGTAAAAAAAGAGATAGAGAAATCAGGCAATAGCATTCCTATTGTCTTGTTCAGGTCTAGCACCACCTTCTTGGAAAGAAAGAATGGGCAATAACACTCCTATTGTCTTGTTCAGGTCTAGTACACTTTCTTGAATTACCCTTTTCTTAGCTAGAGAGCTAGAAACAGAGACAAAATGTTTCTACAAGATGCACTTTTTTTTTTCCAAATCTCTCACAATAATAGCATAGATCTTATAGACTACATACCCAGGATTGGAAACGCAATTAAAACTCCCCAAACACTCCTCATTGCGCCTGCTTATACGTGTTTATTACTAAAGAGAGAAAAGGGCGCATTTTTTGGTCAGCAGCTTGTTTTGGTCTTTCAGCATGCATGACTGCTAACCCCTTGGTACTTCAGCTGTTATTGTGCAGCCTACCTCCAGCGCTGGGCGCCGTTCTACTGTGATTTATACAGTGAATTTACATCCCATTCTACACTCTGTATAAAAATACTTTGTTTAAAAGTTACATTGATGAAAGGGTGTGCTGCTTGGAGATGAAACTAGAGTAATAAATGAACACAACTCCATGGCATGAACAAAAGACCATTAATATAGATGCATATGCAAATAAAGCTAAGAACTACTGAACAGACTCAGAAAAGGTACAGAAAGATGAACCTGCCAAATACAAGCAAACAATGAAAGGTCCTACATACAAATAATATCCACCCCATTGATAGCATGACGGCATATGGCAAGGAGAACTCCAAGCTTTCCAACAAACAGTTACATAATTAAGTTGACGGAGGAAAGATACAGGCACAAAACAAGATTTGTAAGGTAAGGACTTGCATAGGTGCACTTCAGTTGCAAAGCACTTTATTTTGCAGGAACAATACAGTCTAGATAATAGCTATGGTATACACTGGTAATCTTACCTCAGAACATCAAAGGAAAGAGTTTTGTTTTCTGCAAGCTTGTAGTAACCATAATGAGGAGTGTATTTACCAAAATGAACTGTTACTATGGGCGCACGTGACCGCGTTTCCAATCCTGGGTACGTAGTCTATAAGATCTATG
The DNA here is from genome assembly GCA_964016965.1 of Diacarnus erythraeanus. Classification (NCBI taxonomy): domain Eukaryota; kingdom Metazoa; phylum Porifera; class Demospongiae; order Poecilosclerida; family Podospongiidae; genus Diacarnus; species Diacarnus erythraeanus. Next base: position 5,337,242 of record OZ024673.1, read on the forward strand.
ATAATAGGTAACTAGGATACAGTTTTGAGCATGTGCAGTAAATAACTAGTTCTGAACATATGCAATGTATATGTATATATAGTAGTTCTGAAACACATGCAATAATTCTGTTAAGGGTCAAGTTCTCACACTAAGTACTCAAATTATGGCACAGATGTCTGTATGTGATATTTTACATAAATAGCAGTGAAAACTAGTAGAACCTGTATATATGTACATCAATAAGAAACTGACAGTTCATTATTTTAAGATAATGGATAATTAGATGCCTTTTCTTTATTGTCATAAGCTACAATAATGCTATCTTTATTGATATACAATACTATACCTTTAAGTTGTCAATTTGCCATCACGACCAAATAGATGTTCAAAAATTTGTTTGAAATCAGGTCTACACTTTAAGTCAGAGCCACCATCAGATAAAAGCTTGTGTAGATTCTGAGTCAGTTTTTCAACTGGATGATTGCAAGATAATATTGTTTTGTCTTCATGCGTCTGCCCAAGTATCTTTCTTTGAAGTTAAGCTGCATGTTCAAAGCATCTATCTTGGCTTTTTTCATAGTTTTACTAAACACTGTCAAGACATGTACATGTCTAATTCTTGGATTATTGTCACTGCCATTTCATTCAGTTTCTTCTCTTCTGAAAATCAGGTGTCAGTTTACAAATGTACTAGGGCTAGCCCTCTCCTGGTTCTTGTGCTCTTACTCACTTGGGTGGTTTCATTAAATAACAATGTGGATTTCAAGACTATAGTTGGAAATATTTATTTCACCATTCTGTATTTCATATTAAATTAATAACAAGTTCATTGTTCTGTTGTCCAGTTTCTGAAAGCAGTGATGAAAATGGCAAATAATGAATATTTCTGGCTATACTGTATATTGCATTGGGTTTCTGGGAAGTGAAATGGTCAAGGACAGTGAAGTCATTCTTTAGGATAGCATTCGTCTTAGAAAAAACTTTATTTCCATGAAGTTGGTGGAGTTTAATAATAACTTCACCAGTGGTTTTTAACAGCAAGCATGGATATCAACCTTTTAATCGTTCCTTGCTGCAGTTGTCAGATGTTTCTCTAGAGCTAAAATATAATTCTTCATGATGTACAAGGTATCCATCTTTCCTGCATTCCAGAGGGATGGAATCTTTATTTACTACAGTCTACAACCAACATTGACAAACCAATTCCTTGTTGTTTTTTTTTTATAAATTGTCTATGTATTCCCCTTTGTGATTATGATCACTAAAACCCATTTCATCTCATTTGTAACCTCCAGGGTCTTAGGGGATGTTCAAGAAAACAGCTATTACGCTTATTATCCAACTTGTTACACACACATCACGACATCATAGTGATTTAATAATAATGAGTGACATCATGATGATAGTTCAATGAGTTACACATCTGCCATATCATCAAATCACTGTTCTCAACTTCTAGCTGTTCAATTTTACCTCTCAGCTTAGCTTTCTCTTTAGTAACAATGAAGGGGGGTGGGGGATTTATACAGTTTGATGATTGCATTATGGATATGTTTCTGTACATGTCCCACATACTCAAAACTTCACATGAAAATAAAAAGTATTTTTATTGTAGAAGTATATAATATAATAATATTATAATGAAAGTATAGAAGTTAAAACTTAACTTTTTGTCATAAAATGCCTTGATCTAAGGTACAATAATTATTTTGTTTGATAAGTGTGGTATGTATAATTATTCTCTGCAGGTCATGTTGGTGTATATTATCGGGTAAGTTGTATAAATATAATATGTTCATAGAAACTTGAAATATGCTGTCTTGGTATGTACTTTATAGAAGTTGTGTAAATTTTTGTTAAGTGATTTTTGCTAGAACAGTACAGGAATATTGCATGTGATATACATCCCTACATATTAACTCATTTTTGTATTCCATATCTTCAAACTTTAGGTCATATTGTACTCTATATTTCTCCATTGACATCATATTGTACTAAGGCCATTCCAAATTGATTAGTTGTTTCTCAGGCCCTACCCAAAAATGTCCAATGTTGGTTTGAAAATACAAAAAATTTGAAAACTTTCACTTAAATAGAATAAATGCACACTATTTAGAAATTAAAAATATTGAGAGTGTGTTTATGCTGCTTCAAAGTTAGTTCAGCTAGTTTTGGAGTCCCAAATTTATCCCTCCTAATTTTCCACCTCATGACACAGTGGTATTGTAGTTGTTCTGACCCTATGGAAGCTTCTTGTACTATATACAGCTGAGGCGGATCTAGAGGGGGTGCACCTATTGCCTGTGCACCCCCCTTTTGTTTAGCTATATAACATACTTCAAGCTAGCAACTGTCAGTGTCAGTCTGTCAGTGTCTTCGCTTCACCTCCAGAGAGCACATTATAAAGCCTACCTGCTGACTAAGCAGTTACTTAGTCACTAGTGTGCTGACTCAGCAATAATGGCTGACCGCCCAAAGAGGAAAGCAGATGGGCCGAGTGTGTCTCTGCCTGTTTCCAAACGGGTTAAATATACATCTATTGGATCATACTTTAGGTAAATGCTAACTGTAAGTATCTATGATAGCTTTAGCATAGAGTTCTTGCTGTTAGTAGGTCACTAAGACTTGAGTCACAGGTTGTTGATAGTGGGAGTGAATGCCAGTCTTCCTTCTTGGCACCTGATCCTGAAGCACCTAACCCTTCTGAAACAATTGATGTTGAACTTCAGGAGTCTGCAACACCCAATCAGACATATGTAATGGTGGGTCCTGAATTTGAAGAATCCTCAACACCTCATCAGCCTATTAAGTGAGTTGTGTGTTAGCCATGATAACCTGAGCAAACAGAACTAAATTTGTTTGAACCATCATTGACAGTGCAATTCACTTGTAAAATGTTGACCATTTTTCACCAGACACCCTTTTGAGATTGATTAATAGCTTAACTTTATTGCATGCAGTAATTCAATTCAAGCATCATCTGATGTCAGGAGTGGGGATTTTGGAGTTATTGTCGATCTAATAAAAACTCAAACTTTGACATCTGGTCAAAAATATTATCTGCTAACTAATCACTTTGTTCCAAGTAGTGCTTTTGTTTTTCCAAGGAAAATGTATTCAGGACGGCATAGATCTTTTCAAGCTTCATGGCTCAAAAAGTACAAGGTCTAGTATACTCTGTTAAAGATGATGGTGCATTTTGCAAGTATTGTGTGCTCTTTGCAGCAAATCATGATACCAGAATTACTGATTTTGGTGTTTTAGTGAATCAACCCTTAACTCATTGGCAAAAGGCACCATCAAAATTAAATGATCATTTTGGTAATACGAAGTACCATGCTTTGTCACTTGAAATTGCCAGTAATTTTATGATACTATATCTGGTCACACTTCACCTATTTCTTATCAGTTGGAGTCTACCAGGGCCCAAGAAGTCAAAGAAAACAAGAAAAAACTTTGCTCTATTGTTGATTGCATTATTACATGTGCAAAGCAAGGCATTTCATTTCGAGGCCATCGTGATGATAGACGAGATGTTATTGAGAATGCTGATTCTAATCATGGCAACTTACTAGAACTTCTCTGGTACAGAGCTCGAAGAGGGGATGAAATGCTAAAAAAGCATCTTGAGACAGCAGCAAAGAATGCTCTGTATACTAGCAAGACAATACAAAACGAATTAATCAGTATTTGTGGTGAAATGATCCAGAAGCGTATCCTGGATGATGTTCGTGAAGCTAAATTTTATTCAGTTATAGCAGACGAAGCTGTTGACTGTGCAAATGATGAACAACTAGCCATTAGTGTGCGATATGTTGATTGCAACTGTCAGCCCCAGGAAAAGTTTCTAACTTACAGTGAGTGTACCTCTGGTGTTACTGGCAAAGATATAGCAGAGAATATTCTTGCAAACCTGAACAATTGGCAACTGGAAGCAGCAAATATGCGTGGTCAAGCCTACGATGGGGCTGGGGCTATGTCTGGAGCAGTAAAAGGTGCTGCTGCACGTATAATGGCACAATGCCCCAAGGCCCATTATGTACACTGTGCTGCACACCAGCTCAATCTCTGTGTGGTAAAATGCTGTACAATTCGTGAAGTGAGTAATGCAATGGACTGTGCAGATAGTGTGGTTCGATTTTTCAAGTTCTCACCCAAATGCCAGACTTTTCTAGAGAAATGTATTGATACGAGAACATGTCTGGAAGTGGTAATAATGAGAAGCGGAAGAAGCTTAAAGAACTCTGCCACACTCGCTGGGTGGAACGACATGATTCATTTGAGGTATTTGTTAACTTGTACAAGCCACTAGTCAACTGTCTTGAGACAATCGTTTTGGAAACTTCCAACTGGAACAGGGAAACTCGCCAAGATGCTAATTCTTTGTTGCATTCTTTGTTGCATTCTTTGTTACGATTTCCTATGCTAGTGGCACTAGTTATCACTTGAGAGGTTCTGCTGATTACTAAAGCACTTAGCATCAAACTTCAAGGTCCATACGTGTATATGGTATGAGCATATAATGATATATCACTGGTGAAGAAACAGATTACAGAGAATCGAAACAAAGTTGAGCAGTTTCATCAACGTGTATATAATGTAGCTATGACTTTAGCTGCAAAAGTGGGTGTGTCGGAATGTATGCCATGTACCTTTCTAGGAAGACAGAGTCATCGAGCAAATCCTGATAGCAACTCACCACATATTTTTATAGACTTACCATCACTATTCCTATCCTGGATCACCTCAATTCACAACTTGAAGAGAGATTTGATGGCAGTTCTGTAAGTTCAAAACTGTTAATGGAGTTCATAAAGCTGCTGCCTAGTGAGATTTTCAAGAACATATCAAGTAGAAAGGTGTGATATTGCTAGTATTATTGACTGCTATACTGATGACTTGCCATCAGAATACGCTATTGATGTTGAGCTACAAGCTTGAAACACAACACAGCACCCAAAGCATTAGCAAAAGCTGACAAAATAATCTTTCCCAATTTACATACATTACTTCATGTTGCTGTTACTTCACCAGTTACTAGTGTTGTATGTGAACGGTCTATATGTTTCTTAAATCACCATTGTGGTCTACCATGACAAATTCCAGGATGAATGCATTGGCAATGATGTTTATCCATCGAAAATTGGCCACTGAACTTGATCCTGAAGTTGTTGTCAATGAATTTGCCACTTGTAACAGTCGAAAGATGCATCTTAAAGATTTGTGTTACTCTTAATTAGCTAAGATATCTCTGTGACCTCAATTATAAGTCGTGTATACCTCTGTTATCTATTTTATGCATTCTTGGAGTACCCCTATAGCTAGTGATCATGACTTTTGTGCACCCCCCTTTCTAATTTTCTGGATCCGCCCCTGTACAGTTCCACATTGGTGAAGTTTAAACCAGTATGCTTCTTTTGTGGAATACTTGTTTCCGATGTTGAGTTTAAGAGAAAATACGAATTGTCAGACCACTGTTTAATTGGCCAATCTAAGGGTCTTTCCCATAAAGTCAGCCACCAAAATAACATTACAAACAAAAGATGCAGAATAGAGTAATTTTTATTACAGTTTTCAGTCATTTCATATTTTAACATTCCAGATGTTGTCATAAATTTTAATGATATTCATAGATTCTTTCCTTTTCATTGCTACCTACCCACCCAATATTATTGTCTGATCTGCCTGAGAAATAACTAATCAAATTGGAATGGCCTAACTCCAGGAGTTGAAAGAGGAGTACATGAATATCTCAATGTAGTATAATAGAGCTGTGTTAATTGTTGCTTATAGAGTAGATGTTGCATAAGCTGTTGTATATGTAAGTAGGTAGGCAGATGGCCCTACTATGAAGCCAGGTTTCCAGAGCTCTGTATTGCACATCTTCATAATAGTATTGTGGACATGTATTTACAATGTTAAGCTATGCTAACACTTTATATATCATAGTGTGAACTTAGAAGATTTGGCCAGTAGTTAATTAGAGACTAGGGTATGATATACAAGTACACTTGTTTTAGTGACCACTGTTTCTTTGATGGTTACTGTAGTTACCTCTCTCAGTGTCTTCTTATTATGTATGGTCTGCCATACATAATGGCTTATGCTCCATCCTCTGTTATTATGTCATTGTCCACTTTGGGCAGTAATTATTTTACTTATCTATGAATTATTGTGAGTAATAGACTATAGTGTGGAAATGAAGTATAGGTTCCAACTGGAGCTCATTATTTTAGACGTCCACAGCACAATGATGGACTGAGGCCTTAAGATGTTGGTAACCAACTTTTTAACTACCTCATAATTATAGTGATATTATGTATGACTGATAATCTATAGGGTTGTTTTTTTGCAACTTTAGAGTGATTTAAATGAAGTCATTGATGCTGACTGTGTTATGTCCTAGTATAAATTATATCCATGTAAAGAATTTGGAAACTCTTGGGGTGGAGCTTTCCCCTACCCCTCCCACTAGATAGAACTGGGGTTGTATCAGTATATTAGCTATTTTGTTACTAACAAAACAAAACAAAAAAATTACTTCCCACTACATTTCTGCCAAAAGTGAACATTATAAAACCCTTAGACAGCAGACTAATTTGTGTACACTTTGTTTATCCCAACTTATTCTCTCTTTGTTGGGCCTTCCTGGTCCTTGCTTCTATCCCCATACTTGTTAGTGGTCTCTATTAATAGTCTTGCAATCAGCCAACTTACACAGTGAAGTAGCAACTACAGATTAAATCAAGCAGGCAATACTGAGGGTTTACTATTTGCAATGGATCTTTAATGACGGATAAGGCAGTCATTTAGAAACCTTATTACTTCAAAGGCATCAAAGGAAGCATGTATGGTCTAGGTTAATCTCCTGTTGATAGATTAAATTTCACAGTGTCTTATTTTGTACCTGTTGACAAGTAGAGTTTAATATATGCACTTTCTGAAATATTGAACAAAATGTTTCTATTTTAGCACTGATGATGGATGTCACTGGGTACATCTGTTATACTGATATCATGAGATCTGTAAGAATCCAATTTGTTTTGGATAATTTGTTTCCTTACATAATGTCTTCCAAGAAAGTAATTGTTATATTTATCAAAAGACTTTAATGTGAAAGTACAACTCTGTAAATATGCACTATTGAAGTTTAAGTGTCCGTTTCCTGTACTCTACTCGGTGGTAGTTGCTTTGCTTCAAAGTCAAGCTTGAGAGCTTCCTCCACAAGTTGCCATTAAGTTCTCTTGTACCTCCTCTGGCATTTCCTCCAACTTCTTACACATATAATTCAAGACATACTCCCATTTTTCTGTTCTTGTGTTTTAATTTAATGTCAAGGGGTCCATGAACTTTCCTTATATAGAGCAATTAGAAGGGTGAAGAGCCTGTGGAGGCTTTAAGGACCTCCCAGTATGTGAATTTAGTTAAAGTGATACCAACCTATCCTTCTTTTATAGCATTACTCCCTTGGCATTGACTTCAGCATCTTGTTGAAAGGTTTCACAAGTTTATCTGATGGTAGTGAGGTGTATTGGATGAACAATCACATTGAGATCCTATGTAATATTATCTCAATATGAAGTTGTAAGGTTAATTACTCCCTTGGTCTGTGTTGGATAGTTGTCCATCATGAAAAGCACTTCTTAATGCTTGATTAATTAATGTCTCCTCCTTGAACTGACTACATTACTAGCTACCAATATTAAATGGAAAGATGAAAGCGTGTCACTGAGCTGAAAATCTGGCAAAGGGTTAGCAAGAATAAAGAAAGGCTTGGATGGTGCCTTGGCCTCTTTTAATGTTTGTAGGTATAGGTTTATTATAGCAGTACTTTTGACTTTTGTGGGTTGTTCATACAATACTGAAAGTGTAGTAGCATTCTAACTACTAGATATACATATACCCTGTGAGTCTGCTCTCTAGCTACTTGGCTACCAGATGTCATCAGTTGGAGAACTAAATACACGACCTTTAATAGAGTGTTTGGCAAGTTTAGTCATTTACTCTATGACAGTAAAAAGATAATATTTATCAAAATCATGAGAGCATGATTTTTAATATTATAACTTACCATCATTACACAATTTGAACAATAAATACTGTTTTTTCCCTTACCATCATTGACGCATTGATGCATTGATTGTGTTACCTCTATTGGTGTTACCTTCTGTTTTGGCCAAAATCGAAGAATTTACTGCTGTTTGTTGTTATTGTTCTTCTTATTGTTCATTGTAGGGTGGAGCTTTACTAGATGGAACTAGTGGTCCTGGATTTCATCTCATGTTTCCTTTTCTTACTTCCTTCCAAAGTGTTCAGGTAATGAATTTACTTCTCATTAGACCATGTTTTTACAGGTACTCATACATACAATACCAGGATACAACCTAGTGGTGGATTATATAGAGAACATTCTATTACAATTTTTATGATGTTACTAAAGTTTAATATGCATGTGATCAGTGTTATTTTTGTGCTAGTTTATTTGCTATAAGTGATTTTTTCCTGACAGACTACTCTACAGACAGATGAGGTAAAAAATGTTCCCTGTGGCACCAGTGGAGGGGTAATGATCTATTTTGATAGGGTTGAAGTCGTTAACATTTTGGATCCTTATAAAGGTACACTTTGATAATAGAGGTTGCTAGATTATTACAGTGTTAACCGATCTTGGTTCATAAGCTACGTGCTTTATTAAACAGTATTCACATTTTGTGTTTAGAATTATTTACACATAGTGATTATAATAGAAGAGTCCTTTCAGAGTAGCATAGAATACTTAGGAATAAGTAGATATCCTTAGAAGTAATATCTTTTGGAGGGAACCTATTAGGATGGTATTACTATCTTGATAAAGTATATAGCTCTCCTTTCTTTGATCTACATATGTATGTATTCACCAGCTTACATAAATTATTATCTTTAGTACATAATGTGGTGAAGAAGTATACTGCTTACTATGACCAAACCCTAATCTTCAATAAGGTTCACCATGAGTTAAACCAGGTATGTCTATACTACATAGTGTAGAGTGTTTTATTAATGATTGTGTTACAGTTTTGTAGTTCCCATACCTTGCAGGAGGTGTATATAGAATTGTTTGGTAAGAAGTAATAATAATATTATTAGGAATGTTTACTACGTAAGGAAAGAGATAATATACATGCTGATAAGAAATTCTTCCTGTGAAAGTATTCTTGTTCTTGACCTACTTTAACTGACAATCTTTGTTGGTAGATTAAACATTCCACTATGTAGTTTAATCACAATATCTATATCCCCTGGGTATCATTACAGGTTCATTACTTACTCTGCCAAGACTTTACTTTATCTCAAACTGCTGTTTCTCTAAAAGAGAAGTACTTTTCGGGGACCTTGTTGTTGCTGTTGTTTGCATGATTGGCAATATGCCATCAACTGGGCATGTCCAGTACAGGAACCATAGGCTACACTTGACCTAGAGTGGCTTCTGTGTTGAGCAGTGTCAGTTTAAGCTAATTGTCCTATATACTCATTAAATTAATTACATGACACTTGACTCTAATGCACTTAAAATGTTTGTTAAGAGAAAACCAATACTGTTGGTACAGTCTCAGAGCTTTATTTGTTGTAGGAAACATTTGTGCCTCTCCTTTTCACCCACAACCTACCTACTAACCCCATCCCCCCTCACCCCACCTCCCTGTTGGTGATTCTTGTAATGTTGGGTCTAGAAGAATATGCTTATAATGGTGGGAATTATCTTCAAATGGCAGATCAAATTGATGAAAACTTGAAGCGAGCACTCCAGCAGGACCTGACTAACATGGCGCCTGGACTAACTGTTCAGGCAGTCAGAGTAACCAAACCAAAGATTCCTGAATCTATTAGGAAAAACTATGAGCTGGTGTAAGCAAAGATATGCACTACTCCATTGTTGTGTATACATTATTAAATGTACAGGGAAGGAGAGAAAACTAAATTATTGATAAGTGCACAAAAACAGAAAGTGATTGAAAAGGAAGCTGAAACTGAAAGAAAGAAAGCAGTTATAGGTAAGTATGGGGGAATATAAGTGATAAATCTGGTTAATTTCACAGCCACTTCAGTTAGCCACAGACAGCAACAATTCGTACTTTAAATACTGTAAACGGAAATGAGTTGACACTTTTTATTTGTGTTTCACAAGACAGTCAAGCATTAGTTTTGTTAATAAGCACCAAAATTATTACTTCAGCAACTATACACTAGTAATTATATTCTAGTATAATAGTAATTATGTGGTATTTCAATTAATGACCTTTTAGTTTAGAAGTCATTCATTAAATTCGTTAACATCAATGGACATGAGTTACAGTATTGTATCAGGCCTGTGTAATTATAGAAGTAGGACTGTACATAATAGTGAAATTATAACATGGATTAGGTTCATAATGAAACTAGAATGCATTATCTTTGGCTGTGATATATTATTAATCATGTAAATATGCAGAGGCAGAGAAAGTAGCAGAAGTAGCAAGGATTCAGTATGACCGAATGATCATGGAAAAGAAGAAACAGAAGGAAATTTCTGATGTTGAGAATCAAGCCAACGAGGCTCGTGTTAGGTCTCAAGCTAATGCTGAGTACTATCTTGCACAGAAACAGGCTGAATCTAACCAGGTGTGTAGCTATATGTAATACAACACGTGAAGTTTGAGGAACCTAGCTATATATAGACCCCTTAAATGCATATTTTAAGAAATCTAATAGTGTTTCTAATTACTTTATTAGCAATAGTATGTTAAAGATTGTGTGTTGAATATGGTGTGAAGTATCCCATTGAATTGTAAGAAGTATTATATTATTGTTTACTACCAAATATGTTGGCTCTGCCGTCTATGATAGTGTGCTATACAGTAAGCAATCATTAATTGATAATAGAGTTGGAAATTATGTGTGTATCTGGAAAGAATGACATTAAGCTTTAGATTAAAATATACCTTGTAGCTACAAAACTTAGCAAGGAAACCCAAATGTTTTTCTTCTGATGTTTTTCTTCTAGTAATTGATTGTATGAAAGCAGTGATTATTATTTAGCTGGTAACATAGGAAGTTAATGTGACATCACTATAAGATTTACATGTGGTTCATAAGCGCAAAGAAATAGTCTAGTGCTTGTGAACTACATGTAGATCGTATAGTGATGTCACATATTATGCATACACTCCTCTGGTAAAACAATACACCCAGTTGATCTTACTATATTATCCTGATAATACTTCCTGTTGTACTCTACACTATTTCCCTCTCTCCTTTATGTAGTGCATCATGGTTCAGTAATTATTGTTATTACTCTATGTTAATAGCTTAAGCTCACTCCAGAATATTTGGAATTGGTGAGGTATCAAGCCATGTCTTCAAATGCAAAGTTATATTTTGGACCCAGTATCCCCAGCCTGTTCTTGAAAGAAGACAGTTCAGTTGATGCGCAAACAGTTAAAATGGCATCAACTGTAACAACTAAAACAGATAACGCATAGAACAGGTTATATTATTGTAGTTATAGCTTAGCAAGTTTATAATTTACTAGGCAGATGTATAATAATTTTTGGGTTGAAAGTATGCCTACAATAGAGCCAAGTCTGTAATAGTTATATTCATAGAGCCTCCCCCTCCCTCTCTCCATGTTATACAAGGACATAATTTCTAATCCAGGATACAATCTCCTCCTCTACTCATTCACATTTTGTGGATGTCTAGTAGCAAAATTTAAACTTAATTCAGGTCTCTTTTAAGTTACAGCTAGGTTTTTTTGGTTGTGAATTTATGAATTGGTTATAGTATTATGAGACTTATAATCAAAATGTCCAAGTTCTTACATAAAAGATAAAGCCAGTAAGGTTTTGTACGAGGTGGGGAATTTTATAGTTAGGTTCCTACATAGAACCCTAGCATTACAATTATGAGGAGCATTTTTTCCTGTCTTCGAAGTGTAGTGAATGTGCAGTGAATGTGCAGATAAATTTTCATCTAATCTGATATTATAGTTGATAAATGAATTAGTTGTGTATGAAAATATTACCATTCATATTTGTGTATGAAAATATTATCATTCATAATACATGTGATGACTTATGAAAATTTTTTTATTCATGAAAGATAATTGCTATTGCTGAATCCTAGATCACCTCATGAGTTTCTACTCCATATGATGTCAATAATTATGGGGATAAAGGATAACTTTCTTTGTCAAGAGTAATTTAATAACAGTAGTCTTACTAGTTTATTCTAATCACAAATTCTGCTATCACTTTCTTGGATATGGTACATTCAAATAGTAGAAGTGGCACAGAGCTATAGTAGCTGTGTTATGAATTATTGGGTTTCATGGTCAGATGGTTGGTGATCTTGCAACTCCCTCTGAAGTCTAGAAACTAAATGAGGGTGTGATGTGATATGGAACAAGTCTGGGTCAGCTCAACTACTAAAAGTCACTAGTTGTGGGAGTAATTAAGGTTTGAAGGTTACATAAATGTACCACGTGTACTATTATTTAGTTTTTTGATGTGGCTTCAGGATGCAATCCTTTAGTTAATTATAATATCTTTGACAATGTATTGCAATAGTGAAGTTAAAATGTCTAGTACTAATGACCTTGTAAGTTTCTATGTAGACTAATAGATTTTTAAACTAGGTAGTCATTCAAGAGACAAATTGTGCTTATAAACCATCGTGTGGTCCTGACTGCCAAATGTCACTGTGTATAGAACAGTGCTTTAAGGACTATCACACTGGTCACTAATTTTGGAAATGTTCTTATTGACTTTGAATATAGACTTCATAAAAGTATGGGTAGAACAATAATATTATAATGAGGTGACATGAAGGTGGTGTGTCATGACTTTAATGAGAAGTTAAATTTTTTCTGGGAGGTTGTGAATGGCTGAACCATTGTTAATATCACAACATGTAATGCATAATTTTATGTGGGAGTGGCACACAGCTAGAAATAAAATTGATGTGTGTAGCTAGGTATAAAGTACTTTATATGTAATTACTATGGATGATGGTGGTACCATTAATTAACCTTGCTGGGCTGTCCAGTCTCTGTCAGTGTCATATGGTAAAGTGTTCCTCTCGAAAATATCTCCCCAAATATTTTACACTAGGATAAATTCTCCCCACCCTTTGGAGTGTTGTTCTAGGACATTCTAAAGACCCTAGAGTATGGTCCCTTTTAGTATAGAATGTTCCCCCTTGGTTTATATATCCCCAGAGTTCAACCTAGGCACTAACATGTCTTGCACAAATGTTGCTACTTGCCAACTTTAACAAGATTCAGGGACAGGTTATGAGATTTTGCAGGATTTCTCAGAGGCAAAACATTTTCATTATCAATAAGACTTGATTATGGTAGCTATTTAAAAATCACATCAAAATCTTCAGAATTGTTGCAAGGAAAAGGATCTCTTCAAAATTAGCTAGATTTTCCTGTTGAGAAAAATGTATACATGGAAGGTTGCAGTTATCTCCATCCAGAAGCAACCTTTTTACAGGGAGGCTCTAGCAGGATACCACCTATGTGCCAAGGAGGGACCTATATTATTATATAGCTAGTACATAGATATACACTACTTTCAGTTGTTTATCTCTCAGTGACAGGAAAGAATTTACTTTTTACCAGGACTTTCGCACTAGTTTGAACTCTACATCGGACTAGCTCCTGGGAAATGTTAATAGTTTGAAGTCCTATCCGGCCATTATTAATGACTTCACTTAATCAAGTGGATCTGTTTCCTGTGCTACTTAGCTACCAGCCTGGCTATAAGATTACAGCTTTAGTAGTTAACTCACGTTCTGTCTGCACTATATTGCTGTAAACAACCCGTTGACTTACGAGATTGGTGAGTTCTTTAACTAGCCGTAGCTTAAGCTAGCTGAATAGTATAATAATTATTAATAGCTACGTAAGTCATAAACCTTTGTCGCTTAACCAGTTACTATTGTCTGAAATAAAATGTGTATCCTGCATATGCACCCGGTGTGTGTTGATAGCTATAATGGTTATGTGCCTTGCCAATAGTTATGTATATACTGATGGTATATAGTGTGAATTTTTAGGTGTTTCCACATGAAATGGGCATGGTTCTACTTTTTGGGAGGCAATTTGTATGGGCATTTCAGTTTGATAAGTAGTGTAAACAAGCAAAGTGTATAATATAGCAAATATGGCTAGTACCACTTGTCAGTGGAGTGTGCTGGACTCCCAGTATTGGGGATTAGGATGTCCACCATGCCCAAATACATGCTCTCTATTATAATTAGTTAACTAGCACACCATTAGCTAAGTATAATCATAGCATATGCCAAGTTGCAGATTTTTAACTCAATCATTATTTTAACAATTAGGTTGACATTACCAGTTTATAAATCACTTTTAGTTATAGGCAGGGTCACCATTATTAAATGTAAGTGTGATATGTGAACATAGAGATTGTCAAGCTTAGTCCTTGCCAACCTGCAGAGGTAAAAAAATTATACAGATTCTCAACAGGAGAGTTATGAAGCTAAATAGCCTTGATCTTGTAAGTGATTGGATGGTTTATGGGGAGTTTTGTATAAACATGGTTAGAATTTGTTATCACAGACAAAACTATTAACCAAATTAAAGAATACCAGACATTACTTCAGAATAGCTCTAATTAATTAATGTATTATTAGACATTCAACCTATGCCATTAACAACTTCAACAAGCAATTGATGGATCCAGGGATATTAGTTCTTTTGGCTCTTAAGAATAACTATAATATATCCCTTTCCTACTGAAGTTGTGACAGATAATTATACATGTTTATGCTTCAATATTCTTATGTATTGGACTAGCATCTGTGGCTTTCTCTTGTGCTGATTTAGCCTTTAGGTCTTGGCTTTCAACCATTATGTTAATACTGTTATTAGTATTAAACTCTTGTAAGGGAGTTACATCTGAATTTAACTTCAGTAAGTCATCAAGGAGTGGATAACCGAACAAAGACATTTCTCTGTCTTGATCACTTTAGATATAAGCTCCCCTTTTATCTGTCCCTGGATTAAAGAAATGTAGTCAGTCAACTACTTGTCAGAGAAATTCTGTTTACATTGACTACAAGACAATGTAAACACCTGCACTGTAGCCCATGCTTTTATAGGTGGAGTAGCAAAGTAAGTATACTGTCACTGATACTCATGACAGAAAGGGTGTTAATAAGAATTCAAATCATACAAGGTAAAGAGAGTCTTCTACTTTTGGCCTATTCCCCACAAGAGCTAGTGTGAAGTTATTATACATTAGGGAGGTACCGTATTTGCTGAAATTTTCGTCGTCGTTTTAATTTCAGATGTCACTTTTATTACGAAATTTAAAAAGTTGAATGATGCACAGTGCAGCATGCTGAGCTTGCTAGGCTCTTCCGAAATTAAAACAACATGAAAATTTGAAAAATGAATTATTAATAAACGAAAATTTCAGGAAATACTATGTGTCTGGAGTTGCACCCCTTGTTCCAGGAAACTCAAATATCAATGCAAATTATAGTTGTTACGGATACATAATTTTTATGGATTATAATTAGTGACAAAATATGCTCAACCTACTGCTTATGAAATGACAGCTAGTGATTTATCAAAGCCTCACAATAGAACAGTGTGTCATTAGAACCTAGAAACAACTAATCACTAATTTTCCTTTTTAAACAGAAGCAAGCCATAAATTCATCAATTAAATGGTATCTTAGATTCCAAATGAAGCCTTAAGTATGGATGCCATCTAGCTATTAGCTGCAACATTGGTAGCTAATCCTTGTTCTTCATCACTGTTAAGTCTGTGTTAAGCCACAACTCTCAGAGGATGTTCTTGTGAGCTGTTACTTCATGATCATAATAGTTTACATGAAGTGCTTTCATAATTAGCCACTATAAGTATAACACCAGGCAGGTCTATTATGCATTATTTATATTCCTACTAGCTAAAGGAAAATGTGAAGGGAATGATGAAGTCATAGTGAAATATACAAACTAGTTAGGTTAATGGGAAAAGCAATTTTATAAGAAATGTTTATAGGCCATTTCCCTCCTGTCCTTACCTTCATTCCTGGATTTTTGACTTGTAGTTATATAGGCTTATATTATAAACTCTCTCTATCATAATATTACTCTCATGACTATGAAAGTAAGAATTTATATTATTTTATTCCAGTTGTTTCTTTGATTTCTTGTTATAGTTGGATATAATATACTAGACCAACTGCTTGGCTCTTATTATGACCATGTTGACGGTGAAACTTTAAGACTTCACATTCTTAACTAAGTGAAGCTGGCCACCTAAGTCAACTCTATGATATATATGGGATCTTCTTTGCTTTACATGGGGAGAGATTATTAATTACCAACCAAGTCTGAAACGATATCCCTAGTTGCTGATAGGTTATGGCATCAAAATGTTTATCCTAAGGGTTCTGTGGACTATGACACCTATAATATGTAACTAAATCCCAATGACTTAAAAGTGAACTTTGAACTAGCTATTGTGACAAGCAGTAGGGTATAATCATAGTGTTTTCATTAAGCACTTCATGGAGACACTATTTAATTGTTCAAGACCTACTCAGGTAATGTGTAATCCTTTGGCGAAAGAAAAAAGTATACTACAGTCATTATTAAGCCAGTCATAGAAAAATAGCAATATAAAAGCAACACAGCTACCGTATTGCATGCACAGCATAAATACAGGCCTATGTTTATATTTATAAAATTTATGTTTTAATTTACCTGACCTAAGACAGGCCAGGCAGGGAGACAGCCAATGGCTGGATATGACCCCAGGGCTGTAAAATGCCCAGGTCTGATGTAGATGTTTTGTGACTATGTAGTTTCTTTGATAGAGTTTTAGTTATTAAGACATATTATGTGGTAGTGTTTGTGCCTGGCCTCAGGTTATAGTTACAGCAATCTAGCTATCATATAAGAGTTATAGGCTAGGCTGAAGCCAGAAGGAAGGTCACAGTTTTTGTTTTCCTAATATTTTTGATCAATGGATTGTTTTGATACGGTTTGAAAGGTAAATATACAAGATGCTTTTTACATTGCATGTACTCCAGATCAATAGCTATCTGAGGTAAAAATTGTTGGGGGAGAGGCTAAAGCTACCTCAATTCTACTATCTACATCCTTGATACATAGTATGTAATATTATTGGGTCTTCAGTACATACTAAGATGCAGAAGACTTCTTTGCAGTGATGTACAGTAATTACATCAGCTGTGTTGAAGCCACTAAATTGTAGTTAGTCAAAAAGTTTGTACAGTATTCATTTTGTTTCCAGTTATAGTCATAAACCACTTGCTTGTCACATTTCATGTCCATATCTCTCCACACAATCATTAATCCAAATGCACTTGTTTGGATTCTGTTATTATAACTAGTGTATATTATATTCAGGTTAGGAAGTTACAAGATTGCAGAAGATTTGTAACTTCATATATCCAGTGAGTAGAGGGTTAAGGATGGGAATCTTGGTATATATAAATAGTGATAGATTCTGATGATAATTTCAGCCTTCTAGCTATTATACATTGCTATATAGCAGGCTACTATAGCATATCAATCCACAACATAGGTATAGTCCTTAGTAACAGTAACAGCATTCTGCATGTAGCTCTAATGATACTTGAGAATATGGTTGGTGGTTAAAAGGTTTAGCACCTACTATATAATATTATGCAAAAACATTATATATCTAGCCCTGATTTCAAGATAGCAAGATGAAATTTCATTTACTTCTTGTGATTTTGAGTCACACTGTGAATTGTGAGTTCAATATTATTAGCAGTATTAATAGTGTATGGGTGCATAGTGATAAAATGTATCATGAAGGAATATATCAACAAAAAAAATTGTGTGAATTATAAGGGATATAGGCAATTGGCCACACATGCAGAGATCATACCTATTACTAAACTTTGTCTTATATTTGACGTCAACTTTTTTAGGACACTGTGTAAAAAGAAACATGTTGGTCTCCTCCTAGGGTCTATGGGCTAGGCTGACCTTTGTACTGGGTGTAGCATTACTAGCCTGACCTTTGTACTGGGTGTAACATTACTAGCGGTAGCCCCTGCTCTTTGAACCCTATTAGTTGAAGGGGGAGGAGGAGGGGGTGTTGGTCAATTCTCAGAAATCTGTGAGTTTAGATGAGTCAAATAATTTAGTGTTAAAGCTAATAAGTTCATTGTGTTGGATAATAACTAGCTGCATGAGTTTATAAGGACTGCCATGAGAGTTATGTAGCAGTCTATTTGCATATTAATGAAGAAAAAACATTTGAAGGGACTGTAGGGATGAATTAAGGTCAAAATATGTGTACAAACTAGTGAAGGATGATCAATAAAAAATGTG
Source organism: Diacarnus erythraeanus (assembly GCA_964016965.1). Lineage (NCBI taxonomy): Eukaryota > Metazoa > Porifera > Demospongiae > Poecilosclerida > Podospongiidae > Diacarnus > Diacarnus erythraeanus. The sequence goes on from OZ024673.1 coordinate 5,355,615, forward strand.
AGGATGTACCCTGGCTATGTAGTGTTATTGCTGCAAGCATAGATCATAATAGACTATGCTATCCACTACTGCATTCCCCTTGAACAAATTTGATAAACAAGTGACCCCAGACCCTCCTCTAGGAGCTGGTCACATGATAGTTAATACATGATATAAGATAATTATTAATTTGCAGGTCAATTTGATGGGCCAGTTAATGCCACTACATCAGGTATGTTTGAGTTACTAAAAATCACCATTAAATTTTATTATAGCCAGTAGCTAGGACTAGATTATGAATGTACTGGTCATGAAAAACCTTTCTACAGAGTGCTTAATGTTTCTGCTACAGATGAGGCATTGGAGAGTCAGACAGAACTAAATTTAGCTTAGTTGTCTAGAATAAGCATGGGTATTGTCTTAAAGTTTGCCATTAATAATCCAGTGAAATTACCTAATAAAATTCTTAAATCTGTATTAGTGGATGTAGATATGTAGATATCAAACCCAGGGAACTTGATTAGGTAGTGGCTCCCTTACCTCACCTAATGACTATTTCTTCATTCTTTTGATTTTAGGTAGTGAAGGACCTACACCTGGACCTACACCTGGACCTACACCTGGATCTACACTTGAACCTACACTTGAACCTACACTTGAACCTACTGGTAAAAACATAGCTAATTTCTTTAGACAGTGGCATAGCTAACCTCTTGGAATTAGTGTGACTGTGAACACGCAATAGCTAGTTCAAGTTCATTAGTAGCTCTACCCAACGTTATAGAAATCTTTGCACATGCATAAGGCTGTAGCTCTATAGCTGGCGAAAGCCATACTTAGCCGTACTCTAGCTACGCCACTGCTTTAGACTACAGTCATGGTTAGGGAATAATTATTTGTGACTGTTGCTGGTAGTTCAAAATAAGATATATTATATCGAGGAAGGGGGGTGGGGGGGGGGAGGGGGGAAGGATTTTGGTATAAGTATAGGATCTGTACTATTCATTAAACTCCTGATTGTAATCAAGTGCCCCCCTCACTTGTTCCTATACATTTTGTATTGTTACTTTATCCATCCTTACATCATTCTCCCTCCAAAAATATTGCATCCATACTTGATCCTAGCTAAGTTTTTAGGGATGTCGAATTATCATAAATTTCACATGTTTAGTTTACGTAAAGATAATAGTAGTCGGTAAGGCAATTTCTTGACTTGAACTGAGTTGGTTTTGTTTTGTATTAAATTCAGCAGATTTTTTGTTTCTATTCACTTACCCATTGTTTTTTTTTCATACGTAACAGCTTTACTTTGCTCATGTAATTTTACTATTAGAATTGGTTATTTATAGATTAAATATTATTCAGAATGCAGTGTGCATGATTACTGATAAACAAAAAAGGCTTATACAGTTTACATAACTTGTATAAGAAGGTATGAAGTCAATGTAACAATCAACCCTCCAAAGTGATATATTCAATTCATCAGACTCCCCAAATATAATTTGTCACAAAACCTATTTAACAGGGAGCTTGGTGAACTGAAGAACTATTGGACTAGAAAGGCAAACAATTGATTAAAATGCATAGCTTTTAAATGGTACATTCTAACCAAGCTAGACCCAACACATTAATACTGAAATAATTAACTTTATAGAGTAATAATTGGTTTTTTCTATTTTACTTAGAAATAATACTTTCTTGCTTTAATGGATGTGAAGGACCTACATGTGAGACTTGTAGACCAGGTTATCTGTCACCGGGATGTTGTGAGTGTGATATGGGCTATTCTAGAACACCAGGTGGTGACTGTTGTCCAAACCCTTCTGACATTAGCATTAATGGAACATGTTTATGTAAGTATAACTGTAGTATTGTACAAATGTTATAGATGACCTTTACCCAATGAGTACACTTTTAAAGATATAAATTATAGTGACAGCACTTCCATATATCTCACCAACTGAATTATAAAATTCAGAATGTAGTGTGCATGATGATTAAGTCAGGAATTACTTCTTCAGAGAGAAACCAATTAATTTTACCACATGACAGCCCTACCTCGGACATTGCATAGTTCACACATTAGCCATACATGGAGTCTCATCTCCTCCTTGAGCCTGACCACAAAACCTGACAGGGAATTAGCAAACTCTTGGACTTGATAGGGAAATTGGTGGTGCATTTCAGTTTAGACATATTATAACACTTCATTATTTTTATTGGTATTATTATTTTACTTAGCAATACCAATTTGCTTTGAAAGATGTGCTGAACCTACATGCGTGATTTGTAGTCCAGGTTATCTGTCACCAGGATGCTGTGAGTGTGATGTGGGCTATTTTAGAACACCAAGTGGTAACTGTTGCCCACCAGACAATATTGACTTTAATGGAATGTGTGTAGGTGAGTATAAATATGTTACTAATAGACCTTTTTACCCATGATTTTAAAGCTATAAAGTACAATGACAGCACATTTATAGCATATCTCACCAACTGAATATCACTTCAGCAAATCTGAATGTAGTGTGCATATAAAAAGTTGTGTATTACTTCTTGGCAATTAATTTCACACATTAGCTCACTTTGTTTGTGGATAAGTGGTGCATTTTAAACAAACCAGTTTAGACTCAGCATACACAACACTTCATTATTTACTTAATATAGTTTATATTGGTATTATTATTTTACTTAGCAATACCAGTTTGCCTTGAAAGATGTGATGATCCTACATGCATGACTTGCAGACCAGGTTATCTGTCACCAGGATGTTGTGATTGTGATATTGGCTTTTTAAGAACACCAAGTGGCATCTGTTGCCCACCAGGCACTTTTGACAATAATGGAATATGTGATATAGGTGAGACTACAGTTTTAGTAACAACACTTCCATATATCTCACTAACTGCATATCACTTTCACAAATAAAATTTAGAATGTAGTGTGCATGATGATTGCTATGATATTAAGTAAAAGGTGATGTATATACATATTACTTCTTCAGAGAACTTAGTGTGAAACCAGTTAATTTTCACAACATGACCACCCTCCTAAAGAATATATACCTCTGACATATGCACAGTCCACACTTTAACCATATTGAGTCTAATCTCCTCCTTGAGCCTGACCACAAAACCTGACAGGGAGTTGGTGAACTCTTGGACAGAATAGGGAAGTTCAGTAGCTAATTTGTTCACTTCTAATACCCTGTTTGTGGATAAGTGGTGCATTTTAAAGTAAGCCAGTTTAGACTCGCCATATTAACTTAATAGAATAATATTGGTGTTGTTATTTTACTTAGAAATAATAGATGAGTTTTGCTTTGAAAGATGTGATGGACCATCATGTGAGACTTGTAGACCAGGTTATCTGTCACCAGGATGTTGTGAGTGTGATGAAGGCTATTTTAGAACACCATTTGGTACCTGTTGCCAAATGGACTTTGATATTGATGATTTTGGAATATGTGTGCAAGGTAAGTAGCTATAAGTAAGGGCAACTCAAAATGGCTGAATATTTTTTCATCCCACCCTTTAAGTAGAGTAGATCTGTGTACTGTTACGTATGCATTAGACTTACCACAGCTTCAGTTTAGGTATATTTCAGAGCACACAAATATAGAACACATACTTTGTACATGCTATAGAAATGTATATCATACAGCAGGACTGTACCCAGCTCCTTTTAATTTTCACACACCCACTTCTACTAAACCACACCCACTAATGAATGATTCCTGTTGAATTGTAGAAGACTAGATGCATGTTTGGATTATTTAGCTAAAATAACACTAATAGAGAATAATAACACACCCATATAGGCTCCTGGAACCAGAAGTACACATTTATTGTGGCATTTTTGTCCAGGAGTTGTATTTGCTCTAAAATATTTTGACACTAACTAACTTGATGATAAAATTATTTTTCAATACACTTTCAAGTTCGGAATCACTCACTTCCCTGTCATATAGCCATCATGCTCAGGTTCATGAACTTTCGTACCTGGTAATAGTAAATTTATAAAAGTATTGTTTTGAACTTCAGAAGACTTCTTGCTTGCCATCTCACTATAACAAGTGCATGATTGGTGCCTGAGCGTAAATGCTAAGCCTATACTACACAATTAGCTAGCTAAGTGCATGTACATACATCAACACCTGCAATCTTCTATGTGTGCCATTAAGTACGCTTTTTAAGGCGTTTGTTGGTCAAACCCCTTGAACCCCCCCTCCAGGTATGGCTATGTATAGTATGAGAGGAAACATTCTTCTGGAATATAGGAACAGATAAGACTATAATACAAAAAGTATAATAAAGAAACTAAGTGAGAAGAAAGGAAAATGTTATAGTACAAACCTTCCTTCCCATTATATATCCAAGATTGTACTTACAATAGCTAAAATCTATTTGGGTTGACCTGGTACCACAAATATTTGCAATAACTTGCTAAATTTTCATCCGATTTCAAAATTTCAAACACCAACATAATCATAGAATTTTTCTGACCTCTTTTATAAGGTTCTATGCCTTACCAGCCAAAAGTTAGCTGTATGTCCCATAAGCAAAGTACAGAGCATTCCATTAACCGTGCAGAATGTGGTGTGCGTTATTTAGCTCAATTCCAGCAGTTTAGACCAATATACGGGTGTAGTTACCCGCACATACCTTCATCCACAAGTATTTTGCTAAATCAACTAATGATGCACCACTACATAATCACGCTCTACCGCTACTACTTCCATGGGCAAGTGAATGCGAATAGACTTTAGTCCATGGGCTTGTTCTACCTATCCCATTCCTGATGGACTCAGAACCTTCATTAACAATAGTGAAGTAATTGAGGAGCTTGTATAAAGCCAGTATTTAGTGCCTGTATTTTCACTGTTGAATAATTTAATATCTATGGATAGGCTTCCCTAAATTTAAAGTTTGTGTGGTTTCACAAAAGAGAATCATCAGAAACTTCTCTTGTCCTGCCTTATATATCCTGCTTTAGTGAGTCAGACCTTATAGTAGCTAATAATAAGTAAAAGGAGTAATTAATAATACTCCAAAGCAAACCCTCTCCTCTCCATACATATCATTCTATTCAAACATTCTGTGAGCACTATGCTCCATTGTATTAATATAGCTTTTATACTGGCTAATAATCATTTTATAATCAAACTATGACACTTGGTATCTAGATAACATGTATGGAGAGGGGAGGGTTTTGTCTTGGAGTATAAGAACTTCATTTTCATTACTATTTATGCATAAAATTAGCTACTGAAAGTTTGTGAAAGTCAAGTAGGGTATGTAGTAGGAAGGAAGGTTTGTGTAAGTATAATAATATAATAATATGTTCGTTTCTTTCTCTTGTTTGTGTACTTCTTAAGCATTATAGCTCTCATCCATCCCTACATTCTCTTCCTTTCCAAGAAGTTAATTTTATCTTCACAGATGGCTACTTTAGCTATACTTATCCCTAAAAACTTATTTCAAGTACCAAAATGTAACTCTTTAAGAGATTAATGGTTCAAAATGACCAAGATGGCAAAATTTTTTTACCAAAATGTTAGGGAAATAATGTATATACACTTTGAATTATGATTTTTTTTGTCAGTAATGAGTACCAGAATTACATTTAGCCAATTTTCTGAGGTAAGTATAGCCAAACTAGCCATCTGTGGATGTAAAAAATTATTTTAGGGATGATATCTTTTTCATCCCGCCAATTTATCTGACAACTTATGTAACACAAGAAATCACAAATTAATTTACCTAACATTGAAGTTTAAGATAATATCTACTACATTCAGCATTAAGATTCTATTAAATCGCTATCATAAATAGCTATCCATTCGAAAGTATATCCAATGAATAATCTATTGCTCTCAATATGATGTCAGAGAAGCATGATACAGTAGCTATGTTCTTGATATTTGTAGAAAGGGGTTATTCCTTGCTAAGAATGCACTATAGCCTCTTTCTCATTAAAGTAATGGGATCTTGGAGAAATTATATAGTAAATGCCTTGAAAATTGCTATCTACTCTTATTGAAATATAGTGAGTATGGCCCTTTGATATTATGCATAATGCACGTGCAAGCTAGATAATATTTATAAGTAATTGTATTTTTGATCTGTTATGTTATCTTTTTTCTCTTCAGCAACTTTTTGCGGTGATAGATGTGAAAATCGAAATGATACTACAAGCTGTCTGACATGTAGAGCTGGGTTTCAAGTACCTAGTTGTTGTGGATGTGAGGAAGGATATCTGTCAGTATTAGATCTTGGGCGTAATAGAGTATGTTGCCAAAACTCAATCATTGAAGAAACACATAATAATTATTGTGAGTACTTAAGCCCTCTGGATTCTCATTAGACATTACCTCATGTAAATACTATAGTAAGAAGGTTATTTTATAGGAATAGTAAGGGGTTACTCTAGCTAGAACTACCTCCTGCTTACTTACTACTAGCACCTAATATTTTATAGCTTGTTACCCATTTTTTCAGCCATCACAGTTCATACCAGTGAATTTAAACAAGAAGGCGACTGAAATAGTTATGGATAAGTCACATTACCAGCCATAAGAAAGTAAAGGGTACAAGTATAAGAGCTTCATCCCAATGTTAAAAGCACATTAAGTCATTATCTCTCATGTCTGTGCATTGTGACTCCAGTTATAAAATTTGACAGGAGCGTAAAGATATTATTTATAGCTTAGCTGACATTACTATATAGTTGTAAGTATGTAGTAATTCAATGTGACACAGTGTGTGCAACTTTTTCAAATCATTAGGTGTTTAGTGGTAATTGTATTGTGATGTGAATGTCCCAACAGTATTAAGCATCCACAAAGTGACTAATACTATATTTTAGACTACCATTACTTTTTACTTGTGTAGCAATATCAATAAGTAGCTAATCATCAACATAAATTTGTATTGCTAGTAGATAGCAAGAAGTTTAAAATGATAACTATTGTATTTATTAATCTACTTCGTAATGTTATTATTTCACTTTATTTCGTTACAGACTTCTTCCCATATAATGAGAGTAATGGAGATGAAAGACTTCCAAATGCAGATGATTTCTCATACGGTCCTAGGAAATTGAAAGTACCTGTGAATTTTTTCAATACTTTAGAATTTGATTTATATGTAAGTGGAAATGAATGTTACTATAAGATGGTAGTATTCACCTTTATCTGTGAATACAGGTATCGACTAATGGACTCATTTCATTTCAAAATCCTTTTTCTTCATTTCGGTCCAAGTCCTTCTCAGAAAGTTTCACTGATTTTAATGATCCTATAATAGCTCCGTTTTGGACTGACTTGATTCCAGAAAACTCTGTTGGTTCTATATATTATAGGACAACAAATGACAAACTCATTTTAGACAGAATAGTCAACATAACCACAGGGTTTAATCAAAACTTCAGTAATTATCAACCATCACTAGCCATAGTTGTTACATGGGAAAATGTCTCACCATTTTCTGAACGATCTATCCAAGTAAGTATATTCATAGCCTAATGTATGGTATTTGTAACGGTATAATTGTCTCAGCATATTCATAGCCATTTATCTTTAGGGTAACTATTCAATTGTATACAGAAATCTGAGTCATCCATTTCTCCTATATAGTTTGCTAAAAAATCATAAGAAAGTTATATACAGCCAAAAAATAATAATAATAAAAAAAATAAATAAACAATGAACTTTGAATTACACTACTCATGTTGAATACATCTGTTACTGTTCTTTCCCTTAAATAAATATACCAACATGTATGTTGCTGATTATAGAGACTGCACAGGTCAAAATATCCTTGTCATTGATTTATGGCAACTGATAACAACTGTAGTTTTGTAATTCCTATATATAGATATAAAGTACATATGTGTACAGTCAGGTATTTCTTTAGAATAAACTATCTGTATCATGCTTATATTGCATGAGTAGGTAAAGTAAAATATCCATTATCTCCTGGAAGGTAAAGGTCTAGAATTCAGCTTTATTAGAATCATTTTCACCATGTTTTTCTGTGAAAAGGTAATCAAGATTGTACATTATGCAGATATCATTCCAAGTAGTGTTATCAACAGATGGAAAGACATCCTTCGCTACTTTTCTTTATGGCGATGTCATTAGGAATTTATTAGCGTGTGATCTTAACAACGGTCTAAATTTTTTGAATGGATTTGTAGTAGGATTTAATGCTGGAGATAGGGAGAGATTTTTAAATATTCTAAGAAGTGATCTTGAAGAAATTAATGTGTTTCGTATTGATGGTATGCCAAAACAAGTAGTTTTACAGTTGTAGCTATACTGATTTAATACCAGCAATTTCTTGTAATAGTCTATATACAACAGAACTATTTGAAGTATTTAGATATCTTTCTTGTATGTATGAAAATGTGATAGGATCTGAGAAAACAACCTTTTTCGAGCAATTATTGATTTTATGTTATACTCAAAAAACTGAACTAGGGTATACTTTTGGCAAATTGTTTTTACTAGCTTATTAGTAGCTGCTACCTTCCCCCCCCAGCTTTGTGTGAAGTTTCACACCTTGTAGAGACTTCCTTCACACCAAGAGCCAGAAAACTCACACTTCAACTTAATGTCTATGGGTTTCTTTTCTCAGATCCTATCACAAATAGTGTACCTACATTTTTATGCATGCTATTTACAGCAATTAAGAAGCTGTGTGTATGAGTGGTGCTGAGTCCTTAGATCTCACTGAAAAGATAAATAGTATCCAGGTGGGGGAGGTCTATATTATGTAGGTAGAAGCTTCTTTTATGTATTGTTCACCTGTTTGCTATGACCTTATAACTAGCTACATAAAGTTCTAGGCACATTGCTAACTGCAATACAGCTATAACCTGCCTTGCAAATATGTATGGTGTAGGAACAATAATTATTTTACTGTCTGCATGTTTGAATGTAGGAAACTGTATCACATCAGATGAAGTGCAATGTCCATTGGATTCAGTGACCATTCAGTGTAGACCACAATTAGCTTGCATCTGTGATGAAGGCACTCAGTCACCATTTTGTATAGGTAAATGTCAGCTCAATTATGCTGCTTGCATATTTTATGGATGTTTTACTAATACAATATTGATTACATTCCTGAGTCAACACTTCTCTTTATGGAGTTTACAATCTAAATGTAAGCTTAGATACATGACAACTGTTCTGTATAAGAATCTCATGAAGCAGTATTTTTTTTTCAAACAGTAGGTAATCATTCAGGTTTTCTCCCCCCCACACAACCCTTCCCTAAACTCCATGCTATATATAACCTTACCTAACCTATTGATAACAACTTTACCTCATAGTCTGTTCTAATTATCAGGGAATGATTTGTGTTGCTTTGATAAAGTAAAATTTAATACAGATTTCTTTCCATATGGAATAAGGAGTGGTGACACGATTGGACCTCGTGCTATTGATAAATCAGTTGGAATAATGTTGAATGTTTCAGTTGTCTTCTTTCAGAGGAAGGAGACAAACATTTACGTAAGTTTGTTAAGTACTAGAATGAAAGTTAACAACATGTATAAGGTAGGGTAAATATTTGGAGGTGAAATCATATATTGTATAACTACTGGTGTGAAATGTTCATTGCAACCATTGAAAGTGTAATATGAAAGTATTGTTTTCGGTAATATATTTAATAGTGTATTGTGAGTGAAAGGTTGCAATAATTTACAAAGATGAATCCAATGAGCTGGACATACTGACTGAAGGGAGCAAATTTCATGCTCAATAACAAGATTTTTTGTACATAAAATGAATTAGCTATGCAGAGAGAATGTACCATGCAATAGTTAAATAATTGTGTAGTTTTTTTATACCTGACAGATCTGTAATTTCAACATGCCAAATGCTCTACATAACCTGATAATAATTAGAAAGGCAAACTGCTGCTTCATGTCTTTCCTTCTTTAGTTCTTTCAGTATCAACCATACAACTGAATGTCTATTTCATTTTAGATCTCGACAAATGGTATCATATCATTTCAATCTGAGTTTGATTCCTTTAATCCTGTCCCGTTCCCATCTTCCTTTGTACCCCTCATTGCTCCTCTTTGGGCCGATTTTGACTTCAGAGAAGTCGGAAGCATCTACTACAGAGTTACTCAAGACCCAAGAACTTTAACCAAGTTTTCCAACCTTGTATCTGAGAAGAACCCAAACATTAACTATCATCCAACATTGTGTGTAATTATGACATGGGATTCTGCCACATTCCGTTCAAATGGCTTCAGGATAGCTGTAAGTTTAAGAAATTTAGGTCTTCAGTATGCATGGGATCAAGTAGTAGTAATCAGAACTGCATATTAGTGTGCCTGGTAGGACTCTCTAATGTAGGAATGACCAGACTTCACCTTTATGTAGCACAAAAAGAAAAATATAAGCCTCAGTTTTGGTACTCATCTGCTGTTTCAAGGTCAAATACATGGTGGGAGGTTGTAAGGGTGTTTGGCAAGTATTATTGGTCTGTATCATTTATTTTACCCATTCTTGCATTCTTAATAAATAGTTTCTAATAGAATATACTCATTGCTCATGGTACTCAATGATATTTCATTGTTCCTTTAATTTTAGTACTCCATTAAAATTTATTAATATATGCATTGTAGTTAACCTTTAGCAACATTGTGATTATGAAGGAGATATTCCAGTTATAGTGGTCACAAATTTCCTTTGTCTCACTGACCACAATGATGATATGTATTCCATAAGACTAATTACCTTTTTTTCCTACAATGTATAAGATTCTAACACAATTAAGATTGAATAGCATTAGACATTTGTTAGTAGGTAAAGAAGGGAGAAACAAGCTCCTTTCAGACTTTTGCTTGCTTGCTTCTTGCCTAACTTGCAATATTCACACTGAGCACACTGTTCCTACTCTCCATCAAAGTGTATATAAAACAAACATTAAAGAAAAATCAAAGGAAGCCTTTCCAGAGTGGCTGTATCTGGTCAACCTTTTATTCCTGTTATAACATGTTAGTGCTAGCCATTTTAATGTACAAGTGTTTTGTGGTGTTATTGAAGTCAATTTTACAATGATTGAAGATAATTTAGTAGATGATGAGTGTTATAGAAATGGTTTTAGAAATTATTGTGAACATCTGGACATCAATATTTTTCACTATATTATAGTATTCACAATCTTCAGGTTGGTATACAGTTCATGTTAAGATTAGACTATACGTCGAAAGTATCTAAGCATCTCTTACAAATGACTTTAAGTATGGCATTGAATCTAAACTGTAGGACTATATTACTATGCTCAATGCTTATTATACAGTTAAGCATATCACACTAATGTTCTATCATGTGAAGTATTATATAAGGAAGTAGTGTAGTCAAATACTAGCAGAATGAAGAAGTGTATTTTGGCTCCAAGTTTTATGTTCAGATTCCATTTTTGCTTAACTTCAATCCCTATCAGTTGTCATTATACTACAGTAAGATGGGTCAATAGATTCCTGTATGTTAGAAAAAAATGACAAACCCACAGTTCCTATGTTTCTTTCTCTTATAGCTTGTAACAATGTACAACATACTACTTGTTGTTCTCTAAGATGTCACCTACATATGAGTAGTGCAATGATGTCATGTACCATAATGCTAAGAAATAACGTAGCCAATTTTTCAATTATTTACACATTCTAAGACTACTTATATTATCTCTTTATCACATAGCTAACATTTCAAGTTGTGCTAGCCACAGATGGCAAAGTATCATTTGTTGCCTTTCTGTATGATAAACCTAACATACTCATGAATGTCACATCGAGTGTCAATGCTTTAGTCGGATTTGATGCCGGAGATCAAAGCAGAAGTTCTACCATAATCAGTAGGAGGCAAAGAAATTACATGCTAGAATTTACCAACATATTTCGTATAGATGGTAAATATTTATATACTGAAATGAATATTACATAGTGTATAGCAGATAATAAATTTTCATCAATTAAACTCAGCATTTGGTTAATTTCCATATGAAAGCAATACCATAATTAGGCCAATTTTAAATGAGATGAAAACTAAACTAGTATCCTTTCTGAACATAGATTATGATATTCTCATATTCTCATTTAGCATTTATGTATAATATATGAATATTATTTCTTGAAGGTGACTGTATCACTGGAGTTTCACCTGGTGCTGTTTGTGGATTGACGTCTACTTCATTGACATGTCATGACAATCTTACACTTTCTTCTTGTCTTTGTGAGCTAGGAACCACTGATATCATGGAGAATAACTGTAGATTAACTGGTAAATAAAATATTAAGACATCACCTTCTTCTATCCTATTCTGCTATAGACCATAATTTTATTGCATTCTGTGCTTTCTAGAAATTTTATTTCAATGTTGACTTAATAGTAATGAATTTGGACATAAAGTTTTTTTTTAAATTATTATAACATGTTTACTTTGACTAAAACATGATTATTTTGATATCAAGCACTATTACACATCACACTATTATTGTCATTAGAATTCTTTCAGTTTGGAATTGGAAATGGTGATATTGTTGGTCCAAGAGCTGTTGATGCATCATCTGAAGTCATTCATCTTGATATTCCTATTATTTTCTACCAGAAGGCAGAAACTGATCTTTATGTAAGCTTTATAAGGAATGGCCTAATCTAAAGATAGAAACAATGCACATGGAGTTGTATTATCATTACTGTTACATCAGAAATTAATATTCTCTTTTCTATTAATAGGCTGCCATTTATTTATTTCCTTAATACTTTCTTTAAATTGTTCAGAAGGCCTAACAAAGACATTTCTCCCTTGTTAATTTACTATGAGTATTTGTTAGTAGCACTATAACCAGTTGACTAGGTACATATTATAATACTACTCTACTAGATATGATAGTTATGAACACCCAGTTATCAGCAGTTTTACTGTGACAACTTACAATGGCATGCTGTACATGCTCTCTTCAGGCACTTACTTTTATACCTCACATGCATAATTCTAACCCCGGCCCGTAATCCTATTCCCGATAGCTATTGCCCAGTCATGCCAACATCTTGTAAATGATCAAATTTGCAATATTACCACAGTTATTTCCATGATGTACTAATATCCAATAAGAGAGAAAGTAGATCCTCTTTATTTATTGGATTGCACGATTACTTTGTTTCTAGTCTGTAATCTTAGAGTACAAAGTTGATTGTTTTATCTATCTAGGTATCAACTAATGGTCTAGTATCATTCAAAGATGAGTTCAATTCATACATTGTGACACAGCTACCAAGAGTTGCAGTTCCTTTTCTTCCACTTATAGCTCCCTTTTGGGCAGATTATAGCTTTAGAGAATCTGGAACTCTATACTACCGAGTTACAAATGACAGTGCAATTCTCAGTTATTTGGCTCAGAAAATAGCAAATGCAAGTGTTATATTTGGAGACTACACACCAACTTCAGCAGTCATTGTCACCTGGTTTCAAAGCAAAGTGTTCAGAATACAGTCCAGACTTGTTGATTTGGTAAATAAGTAGTTATAGCTATACTTTATAAGGAAGTGTTTGTTGTTTGGTTGCAATTTTAAACCAATGATTCAAGTATTTTTAGTCAGATATTAATATCCAACAGTTGCTACACAACTGTGAAGGCTTATTGTAGCATTAGTCAGATCAACTGGTCGAATGACTTACTGTTTAAGTATTATAACTGATAAACCTATTGTAATATTAGTCAGTAGTAATAACTATTAGGTTGTGGTTGAATGACAAAATGTACAGTGGTGTTTAAATCATTATTAGATCAACTTTCAAGTAATTTTATCAACTGATGGAAATGTATCATTTGCTGTTATGCTGTATGGAGGAGACTTGATGCGGACTACCTTAGAGGTATTTACATGGTTAATTGGAGGATTTGATGCAGGAGATGGAAGAAGAGGAAGTTATTCGTTATCAAGTTTAGATGGATCTTCATTTAATGAAGAGTATCTTAGTATATATCGCATTGATGGTAAGAAACTAATATCTCTATCCTTGTTGTAATGTTCTCCTAAGGTGTCTTTCCCTTTAAGTAATTTAATTTTGAAGGCATTCATGTAGGGGTAGTTGAAGTCACAATACTAAAATGCACTATAGGAAGAAATGTTAACTTTAAAAGTATAAGTATCTTTGCCCACATAAGTCACCATGTTAGATAATAACTAAACTAACCAGGATGCAAATACATTGTAGCTGTAATTTCTGCCAGAGTGAATTTACACTTTGAGACAGTGCTAGAATGGGGTGTGTGGGTAGTGTTGGTTGGTGTTGGTTGGTGTTGGTTGGTGTTGGTTGGTGTTGGTTGGTGTTGGTTGGTGTTGGTAGTAGTGGATGGTGTTGGTGGTAGTGGGTAGTTGTGGTGGTAACAGTGGTAAGTGCAGGTGACACTGGGTTCAAAGTAAGCATGAGTTTATTACCAGTATTGCACAAGCTACTAAGTCAGCAGCTAGCCAGCCCTCATCAAGTTAGTGAGCAATGCAGCAAGGAAAGTGCCTTCAACACTACAAGAAAGGTAAGTTAGAATAGTCTGAGGAGGTAAGTCACTGACTGACTACATGAGATATGGTATACTGTGTAGGAATCAGACAACAATAGGCTGGCAAAGTGACTAACAGACAAGTTCTGTAGTTTTCCAAAATTGGTCATAGTCTATACTAGACAGATTATACTTAGCATGGGAATCTTGATGACTGACTTATACCACAGCTTATGGTTCATAGACTGCATTTATTATGGACTTGATTATGGCTTAATTGACAATTATAAGATTATGAAAAGAAATTCTGTAGTATTTAAAATATCATCCACTGCATTTAACTGAATTTGTATTGTCATGAGGGACTCCTAACCATCCCTACTATATATAGAGTGCACTCTGTACCTTTTGTCTCACTATAATAGTGAAAGTGTAATTACTTATTTATACTATAGGTCACTGTATAGTCCGTGCAGACAGAAATAGATGTGGATTAAATTCTGTACCCATATTATGTGGCAATGAATTCAACTCTTTATCATGCTTATGTAATGCTGGAACAAGGTCAAGTAGAAACAATATTTGTTTAGGTGAGTGAGAGAATAGCTATATACAATGCACGTGTGCAGAGTTCTGATCTATCATCATTTTGGATTAATTATGTATGCACAGTGACAAGTGTCCAACATATTTTCATTCAATATAGAATATCTTCAATTTGGTCCAAGAGTTGGAGATGCAACCATTCCTTCAGTAGAAGAACCTACAGCTACAAGTCAAAGCCTTACTTTATCCACTCCTTTGGTCTTTTATGGGAATCCACTGTCAACTATTAATGTAAGAATATTTTTGTAATGGGCTAATAATATGTAGTTATTAATTAGGTCAAAGGAGATCAATGAGTTTCCTAGAGAAGCAAACACTTTAACTCATTGCATGTGGAAGTGATATAATGTGCAATTAACCCCCCCCCCCCCCCCCCCCCCCGAGGAATAATAACAAGCTTTATAATTTACTTGTGTAAGCCATGGCTTATCTCAAGAAATAAGTTAACTATAGTTAGCATTTGGCTACTTAATCTCAGTGAATTTTTGTAGCTGTTCCTTTAGATTTGTACTTTCATAATTGAGGCCATCTTGTTCTTCAATTACTTTGCTGCTATTGTTCCTTGTGCTATTACAAGATCTCACTTAATCTTATAGATTCCTTGTTAGAAAATAGATTAGTAACAGAGAATAAACTCACAAATCTTAGTATCACACACTCTAGTAGAGTGGACAGCAATGTAAGGTCAGCATGCAATGAAACTTAACTTGGGGTTGACATACAATACACACTTGACTACAACACTATATTGTTTATCTGTAACAAATACAACAACTTTATAAGTATAACTATGGGCAGAGCCTCCAACTTGAAGTGAATAACTTCAGTACAAAAATTGCTCACTTTCCGTATTTTTGTAGCAAATTCCGTAGAGCTAGCTAGTTTAATGACCTGCATCATTCTTAATCATTATTATTGTTATAAGACACACACCTACATGTGCAGGTATCTTGTGATTAATAATGATAAAAAAATAGACTAGACTGTGAGCTAGAATTGAGAGTCTTAGCTATCATAGTGCTTGATAGGAGACACTGGAACAAGCTATAGCTATATAAAATTTTAATAACAATGCACCAGTAAACAAATATCATGAATTAACTGACAATAAATATACTTACTGTTTTTATCACCTGTTTTGAGGAGTATGAACTGTTTAGACAACTCTTTAAGCCTCTGGACAATGCTATTTCACAGCTGTTCTGTTAGCTAGCTATACTTCCGTATAAATTGAATCAATTTCTGTAGTCCGTATTTATAGGTGTAAATCCGTAAAAATACGGATAAATCCCTGTGGTTGGAGGCTCTGTATGGGTAAAGTTAAAGTTCTCACTGATGTATAGTTAAGTTGATCAAGCAAGTGAAAAAAAGATTCAACCATTACACACTGTTATCTTCACAGATATTTGAGTGTGGAGTAGTATCATCAAGAAGTTTCAACTGTGATAACTTAAACCGTGTAGTCCCACGAATAGTTCCTTATCCTTTGGGAAGCAATTTTAATTTGGAAAGGAGATATCTTCATTACAGAAAAGTTGAGGATAATTCTACTTTGTATGAAGTAGCCACAATGATCACTGACTTTAACCCAAACCTCATCAATTTTTATCCTAAACTGGCAGTTGTCATTACTTGGATAATGGATGGTGCTACAAAGGTATAATATCTTTATGTATGCAATTATAACTTCACACACACATGAGCTGTAGCTACCTTGTACTATGTGGCTACAGTAAGTTAAATGATGTTCAATAATAATATTTTATTGGAGGCCATTGCTCAGTTCATTTGATATCTTGTTAATTATTTACTATCAAAAAATTAGACAATTTGGGACTTTGAAAATTCTTTCAGTGTTTGCTCTAGTATATATTTTTGGACTGGTATCCAATAGTTGGAGCTAGCATTAGTTATTGTTGTGTTATTGTAAGTGCATAATATTGTATTTGCATTAACAGAATTCTGTACAGACTATCTTGTGTACTGATGGGAGAATATCATTTGTAATCTTGTTGTATGAGTATCCTGGAAGAGTGGTCCTTAATCAACAATTACCCATTGGACTTTATGCTGGAGATCGGTCCAGAAGGCTTGTGATAAGTCAAAGAAGTGAAATTCAAGCAAAGAACATATTTCGTATTGATGGTAAGAAAGTGGATATTATAATGTCATCAGATTTTATAGTTTTGTACAATAACATTCATAATGATCCATGAACAATCTTCCAGTAGTTTACAGGCAGAGTTTTAATAGCTCTAGTCCTTAGCCATGAAGCAAGAGTTAATATAGTCTTATCCATGATGATTAAAGCTTTAGATCAATAATGCTGAAGTGGTTTATGTAGAATTGAACAGTGTAGTAGCTCACAAGCTTATTCCCACAACAGCCTTATTATGCATGTGTAATGATTTTATTTATCTCTTCCAGGTGACTGTATCACAACAGCTTCTCCCGGTGACGTGTGTGGATTGAATTCTTTTGCATCAAGATGTGACAACTCTTCAGCTACAAATTGTTCTTGCTATTCAGGATACGAGAATGAAGATGAAAAGAATTGCAAAGGTATCATATTTTAAAAGAAAAATTATTATTGATAGGGAGAAGACAGATACAGAAAAATTGGGGATTGGGTATAAGCTCCTGTGATCACTTGGGACTCTCTGATTTCGGAAAGTTTTGAATAATTATAGCATAAGCTTCTGGTACAATCTGAGAGCTAGATATCAGGATATATAGTAGGAACATGAAATACAAGTAAGCAAACAGCAAGTTGGACATGTGATTATTACATCAACAAAAACTTCTTTGGTTCATGAAGTTCTTACCTAATTTAATGTCTTTTAGCTGACCATGTTATTCTATAGCCATGTGTGTGACTTTAATTAACACCAAAATTTGCAGCTGCATGTTATATTCTGATGTGTAGCTGCAAATTTTAGTTATAGTGATTCATGCATTATGAATGAATAGCTATAAACTATATTAGCTACTACAGTGAGTGTAGGGAGAAAGGGTGGGAATACCAGTTCTTCCTATGCAGATTGGTTAGAGGATGGGGAGGAGGCTAGAGCTCTCTGTTTTCTCCACCTCTGTATTGTAATGAATATAATCATGTCAATACCTCATTCTTATAGCAAAGCTGAATATTAGCACTATGCTACAACTATACTGTAATTGTGCACAGTTTCTGATGCTATTTTGTGATGCTCTTATACAATATTGTAGTCTACTTTGTGTACTTGTTCTTTATGACATGGAAATATTACCAGTAAGAAAATATTTGCTATCATTTCAGGCTTCTAATGTAAATTGTTCCGGTAATACTCCTATTATGCCTCCAGAAGAAGCAAAAGACTGTGTTATAGGTGTAATTATGGTACACAGGCCAGTCATAGTTATTATATCCACTTGATAGCCAATATGATAACAATATGATTGTAGCTTATATGTGTAAGGTCAAGACAGTAAGTAGTATAACTATTTTTTATGCAAACATTATAGACATTGACGAGTGCGTGGCTGACTCACCATGTAGTACTAATGCTGAATGCACGAACACTGAAGGTTCTTTCATGTGTGAATGTAACACAGGGTTTGATGGTGATGGATATAACTGTACTGGTATGTTTTACATTATAGTACATGAACTTCTTGCAACAACATGCATGTTCTAGATATAAACGAGTGTATGGATGGCTCTTTATGCGGTAACAATGCTCTGTGTGAAAACACTGAGGGTTCGTTCAGGTGTGTATGTCTTGAAGGATTTGATGGTGATGGATTTAACTGCACAGGTAATGGAACTATCACATGGTAACCTGTACTTTTAAAAATAATGTGCACGCAGTGGTAGATCCAGACTTTTTTTAAAGGGAGGTAGTTGGGGTTGTATGGCCACATCCTAAAATGTGTTTAAATATGGGAAAGGTTTTTTTGTGAGTGACTAGAGATTGTAGTATTTAGAATTCTGTGGCTAAGAAATGATTGGAAATAGTGTAAGGAAAAGAGAGAGATGACATATTTATGCCATTGTAATAACCTCCCAAATCCACCAGACTACTCATGGACAAAATTAGCAACCTTAATTCCCATAGAAACCTCCACATTTATAGTACAGAGGGCCAAATTTTTCAGTTCACATGGAATACAGCTATATAGTATAAAGTACATAGAGTATAGGGATTGTAATAATGATCAAAGAGGGGACATTTTTTCAATTTAGATATCATGTACATAGTGTATTGGGGGACAAATATTTTTTGTGATACCAATGCTTTGTGAAAGTCATAATAAAGCTGTTTACATGCAAACAACTGGACTTGGCTCTTCTATAATATTTGCATTTTGACTCTATGTTCTGTTTCCCTTGGATCCCTCACTCTCTCTATACAATAAGTGCTACCATGATTCTTATTTACAATGTAAGCTGCCGTTTTTTACTATGTGATGTAGACATAGATGAGTGTGAAGTTGGTACTAGTAACTGCACCCAGATATGTAGAAATAAGGATGGAGGATTTTCCTGCAGTTGCGAGGGTGGATATGAGATTGATAGTGATAACAGGACATGTAAAGGTATTGTTGTAATCAGTGACCAATGATAGAGTACCATAGGGAATATTCTCCATGACTGTGAATACTTCTTGATGACTTTGGTTTAGAAAGGCATGAGAATTTTATGTCTTCATGTTTATTCCTGTAGAAGTTTGCTGGCATGGTGAATGCTTTAGGATACTATATTGTAGATAAGTATTATTGATTAATAAAACTAGTAAATTATTACCAATAAAGTTTGTTTGTTTGTTTGTTTGTTTGTTTCTATCTCTGTAGAGATTCACACTTACTTAGATATCCTATGATAGCTATAATATATAATCTGCTAGACTAAATAGTATTACAGATTTGTACTTGTCCCTTCCATTCCACAGATATTGATGAATGTGAAGGTGATAATGAATGCACTCAGGTATGCATAAACAGTGATGGAGGATATAACTGTACCTGTAGAGATGGATTCTTCATTCTTAGTGATAGTAAAACTTGTCAAGGTAATAATGATAATCTTCTTATAAGAAGAGGTGATTAGTTACCTCTTCACTGACTGCAATAGTAACTTCATTTTTTTGTATCAGGTAAAATATTGAGATTTAAATCTTTACTTAATTTTTCCAACCAGAATGTCAATACTTAAAAAAATAGGTAAATGACTCAATATTGTAGCAAAGTCACAAGCAAAGCTTCAGACTTAGGTACCTCTCAGGCTTGAAGAAAGAACAAAGTCAGTTTTATTACATATCATGATCCAGCAAGCATGTATAGAAGGTATCAAAGCTTTCAACAGTGACCATGACACTTTTCAACTGCAAGATTGACAAAACTTCTTATTTAGTGTATCAGGAACTCCCCAACTATTGCTACATACATCAACAAGTGGTAACCTACAGCTATCATAGAATACATTATTGAAGTAGTTCCTGCTCAAGCAAGTGTCAATCATTTCATGTGCTGATAAAGAATATCAGTAAGTATTGACTGGAGAATTTGATGTGACATTTCATGAGATAAAATCAGTACTGTTATTTTACCTACAATTAAGTTGATAGATATAAATTCTCACCTACTTCCTCATTTGCTGGGCCTAAAGCTTGACCGATAAGTCACTCAATAGAAGAGAAAATCACTTCAAGATGTTCTGCTCTGTCTGTCAAGTAAAATACTAATTCCAGATCTCTTATAACAGTTCCACTTAAAAAAACTAACTTTGTTATGCTGCTTAAATGCTGATAGTTTTTCGGCCCTATAGTAGTTGAGTCTTGAAATAGTCAAACAGTAAATGTAATGGTGGCTGAAAATGAACAGTAGAAGAGAAAACTGAGGCATAATTTTGTATGGGTGGGGTCTGGTCATTTCTACATAGAGAAACCAAATCAGCTCTGTTTACAACTAGAAAAATGACTGAAAATTTCATGAAGAAGATTTCTGATTTTACTCACAAATTCAACAATATCCATGAGTTGGATAACACAAAAAATGTCAACATTCAACAAGCACCATAAACAGTTGTGAAAGAAAATAAAAATAGGCCTACTTATGAACTTTTCACATCTGTGAATTTTTCCAGTCCTATTGTGTCTGGAATCCATCACCACCATGGGCTACATGAAGGATTGCAATTTTACTAGATTCTTCTCCTCCTCCTCATTCTTCTTCCTCTTCTTCTTCCAATTTCTCTTCTTCTTTTCTTCTAATTCTTCTTCATCTTCTAATTCTTCTTCTCTTCTCTTTCTTTTCCAAGGCTAGCTCAAAAGTGGCTAGTGTCATTTAATTATTCTACCAAAGGATCACATAACAGGTCTGTGTGTCATCATATTTCAAAGGAAAACTAGCTACCCTGTGAAATAGTTTATATTCTGAGACTGAGTTTTCGGGTTCAATGCCTACTACACTCTTAATTGGACAGTACATGTTTTTATCTTTCTGTAGGTATTGTCAGTGCATCAAATAATTCAACCATGATAGGTGTAACTGTTAGTGTTGGAGTCATCATTGCTATACTTGTAATTGGGATAGTGTTGCTTCTATTCTTTCTCTTTAAGAGGAGGAGAAAGCCTAACAAAGAAATTGAACTTAAGTAAGTTGTTAGACATGATAATGTGTTTTGCTGGATACCATTAAAGTGTTGTATATTAAGTTGTACGTAAATGGTGAGAAATGTGACATAAATAATAGTACCAGTCATGCCTACTAATATTCATATTACCATATTATACTCTTTATAGCAATGGTCCAGTAATTTTGGGAGTGAGTGAGTACATATGGATTTTAGTGTAGTAAAAAGAATAATTATCATAAAGGAAGTAGCTGTATAAAATAGACAGTATTATGCTATTTTGGGCTCAGTTTACCACATAATATTCATTATTCAGTTCTGTTGAGGAGATCAGCGATAACCATTATGGTGAGTAACAGTATTACATGTAATTATAGCTATGGACACAGTGATATTTATTAGATGAAATCTATTAATGTGATAACATTGATATTTATTATTGCAGTCAGTCGGTTGCAGCAAATGTCAGTCCAGAGTTCATTCAGGCATAATATACCCAGAGAACTGATAATAAATTCATCTAATCTTGACCTTGGAAAAACAATTGGACAAGGTAACTTTAGTGTGTTTTTAAGAATAACTGGTTATTTCTAATTATTCTAAAGGTGAATTTGGAATAGTTTATAAAAGCCGGCTCAAGAGAAGTCATTATGACACTATTAGTGATATTGTTGCAGTAAAGACACTTAAAGGTAGGCTGTAGAGCTAAATGTAAGTAATATCATTTACTCTCTGTGGTTTGCTATAATAGGATTTGTACAAAAAGAATTAGTGAGAGATCTCCTGAAGGAATGTGTTAAAATGTATGAACTAGATCATCCCAATGTCCTCAGGCTAATAGGAGTTTGTCTCGATGGAGGTCCTGCTCCCTATATCATCATGCCATTTATGGAAAATGGCAGTCTCCTTTCACATCTGAAAGCAGAGAGAGAATCCATTGTACTAGATCCTAATTGTTCCAAGTTGGATGATATTGTAAGTGCCATTTTGTGTTATCGAGTCATTTAACAAACTTAAGTTTATAAAATTGATATTTTGGATCTAAGCAGGTAGGAGGGTAGTAAAATTCATTAGTCTAAGTATGTATATTTAAAAAACACCTTATCTACGTATAAGAATTTTTATCCCTGTAGAACACAATTATGAAGAAATTGATGGATATGTGCATACAAGTGGCCAAAGGAATGGAGTATCTTGCAAGCAAAAGGATTATTCACAGAGATCTTGCTGCTAGGAATTGCATGTAATAACTGTTTTACAAACTGATAATAATTGCTATGTGATTTTTATGTCTTAGTCGACATGGACACATGCTAACACATTAATATAGGAGAATTATAAAGACCAGTCTTTGTGATTGTGAACCAGGCTTTGTCTGGTAACATGGCTATTTATAACATCTTAAATTTTGTACCTAGGATTGATGTCAACTTTGTGATCAAAGTGGCAGACTTTGGACTTGCCGAGAGCATAGATCCAACCAAGGACTACTTCAGACAAGATCAGGATGTTATTATCAAGCTACCTGTCAAGTGGCTAGCTCTTGAGAGCATTAATGATGGAGTGTTTTCAGAGAAATCAGATGTTGTAAGTATGAATGAGTGAATGCAATAACGTTGTTAATACAATGTGTTTTATCTCTGTAATTATTATTAATCATAGCATTGAGTAACAGAAGTACATGTAAATTTCTGTTTTATCCCTCTCTCACTGACATGGGTCAATGCAATGAGGAACTATGAGCTATCTCAGTAGTTTATCTTGGTTGTTTATGTTAAAGTTTGTGCTAGAACTGAAATTTTAACATCAAAAACTTATAATATGGCATTCATAATGTGATACTGGTAGGACACAGATAACATCCAGTGATCTTTTAGTATGGAAACCTAAGCAAGTATAAAGAGCAAGCAGTTTTATTATCATGACATGACACTCTTATGCAAAAATTATCTGTTAATGTTGATGCCTGCAAACAATTTGCTAGATCCACTTCAGTGCCAAAGTAAAGCATAATACTAACATTTATATCTGTTGATTCTTTATTACAGTGGTCATTTGGTGTCACCTGCTGGGAAATATTTAATGGAGGGAAGACCCCATATCCTGGAATTAGTCCTGTTGATCTGCCTCACCAATTGGAGGCTGGTTTTCGAATGGACAAGCCATTAAATGCAGCATGTTCTGATGATGTGTGAGTTAATTGTTGTAGAGACTAGTTCAGAATCAGTGTAGCTTGTATACTGCATAGCAATAATAATTGTAGATCTAGCAGTAGAACTGCTATAAGCTATGTTCACCGTAAAAATATTTATGCACTCCTTAGTGGTATGTTTGCTTAAGCTTATGTAGAAGTTCCCTATTTATAGACAACAGTTACTTATCAAAAACATGGCAGAGAGCCTTATATCTAGTCTGTGTGTGTGTGTGTCACACCTAGCCTAACACACATATGGCACAATAAAGAAGTCCTGAGGTTCCAATGTGGCATTTGATCATGGTGGTATGTATAGTCACACTTAATACTTCAAACTTGTACTTAAAGTATGTCTTAAATTCTCAAAGACTAATGTATCTCTGCTATACCTCCATTAAACTAACTGCCCTCACTTATATGACACACTATTCACTATTAAAATTATTAATAAGATCACCACATTTAAAATTATAATGGTTTAGAGGCTCTGTTCATTTCAGGGAGTTATAGAGTTGGTTCACTGTACAGTGTGTAATGTTGTTTCTATATATAACTTGTAACATAGTAACATTATTTCTATTGTAGATATTCCTTGATGTGTGATTGTTGGTCCATTAAGCCTGAACTCAGACCACCTTTTGCTGAGCTAGTAATTCGTTTATCATCTCAACTGATTACAATAGCTGACTACATGGATTTCTCCTCTGCACCAGATGCAGAGATAGAATCAACTCAGTAGAACACAGTCATCAAAGATTATAGTTAGTTTATCCCAAAATATTCATTAATTTCACATCATCTGTTACCATAGCTTAACTAATCTTTATTCAACATCTTCATTAATGTTCTTATTACTAGCTAAAGTGACATTTCTTGGAATATGTAAGTCACAATGCAAAAATAGCAAGGTACCTCAGACCTGATCTGTGGTCATCCTGCTCTGTACCTCCTGATCTGATTGTACTTTGTGGAATGCTGTACCATTTACAAGCTTTTCTTAGCTTCTATATAATAAAAAAATAATGATATAGATGTTACACTGTTGCAGTTAGATGTTTTGCCCTGCATTTGTTGTAGTTCGGCTTAGTTTCGTAATAGAAGTCACCTCTTCTGTAAGTGGAATTGATGGCAATATAATATAGGTGAAATTAGCATCCTAATTGTTGTCATGAACTTACTTGATTGGATCTTGTAGTTGGTAAGATATCAATACAAATCCCAACTAGCTAGGAAAAACAACTTTTAAAAACTTTTAAAAAACTTAAACAACCAAAATCTTCTGACCAATATTCTAGTTGAACTGGCAAGAACTTCCAAGATGAAGTCAGCAATAGATGGCCAACAATTCTGAAGGACCATTCATTTCCAGATTTGCTAGCTATGTTGGGTTTTAGAGCTCATGAAGCTTCAGGTCATGTATATAGCTATATTTATCAGAAGACTTTAATGTGAAAGTACACCTTTGTATGTACTATTAAAGTTCCAAGTGTCCGTTTCCTGGACTCTACTCAGTGGTAGCTGTGCCTTGTTACAAAGTCAAGCTTGAGAGCTAGGCCTAGTCCTTCCTCCACAGTTATTTTTAGTTGCCATTAATTTTTCTTGTGCCTGCTCCATAGTTAGCTACCAACAGTCAGTGCCTAAAATTAGATAAAATTATCACTGCCCAATT
This sequence comes from Diacarnus erythraeanus, assembly GCA_964016965.1. Taxonomy (NCBI): domain Eukaryota; kingdom Metazoa; phylum Porifera; class Demospongiae; order Poecilosclerida; family Podospongiidae; genus Diacarnus; species Diacarnus erythraeanus. The sequence continues at coordinate 5,381,195 of OZ024673.1, forward strand.
AATTGCTTTAGAAAAAAAATTCACATTAAAGAACAAGTTGGAAGCATTCAATATTAATTTTGACTTTGGAAATTATAATAAATAGAACAAAGTGTGGGAGGAGCATTAACAGCATGTGTGTTAATGTTAGCTTGAGCTAGAGCTTGTGTCAAACCAGTGTTTGTCACTGCCCAATTCTGATTTATCATTGCCCAATTGGGCAGTGATAGTACTATATTTTAGGCACTGCCAACTGTCCCACATTGAGTGGGAAAGTCCCACAATTCATTATAATTATTGTCCCACTGCCCCACCTTCTCTTGTCATAATCACCTTAGTGTACACTGTGGCTACCCTATGTTTGTAGCAGCTGCATCTTTATGATGGCTGATTGCAGCAACCATCAACCAATACCCTGCCAACTGCTAGTGCCCATATAGTGGAGTTTAAAGCATTCTAGGAGTATATAATCTCTTCTCAGGAATTTATACACCAGGAGCTTCTGTCCTAGGGTATAGCCCCTCCCCCCTCCCCCTCCCCCCAAGAATTTTCTACACTGTCGTCTATAATCTCTTCCCAGGAGTTTCTGCACTAGGTGTTTCTGTCTTTGGATCTAGCCTATTAATTTAATATTAATTAGCTACCACTGTCAACCTCTGCTGCTCTTGCCATAGCATACCTCTGCTGCTCTTGCCAAAACATAGGCTGGAGAAAATACCCTGGGGGCGGAGGCTACACCCTAGGATCTGGGGGGGGGGGGGGGGGGGAGCTAATATCCTAGGGCAATTCCTCCGGGGGAGCCCTCACCCTGGAGGAGGCCATACCCTGTGACACTGGTGTGGCCGGGATAGTTGGTAGGTATGGCGTGGGATTAAGGTCAAAAATCGATCTGCAATTTGTGATCCGTTCTGCAACATTGCTCTGCACATGGGCCGTTACACCTCCGTTCTGCACATTCGTTCTGCATTTCCGTTCTGCACATTCGATCTGCACATTCGTTCTGCATGAATGCTCTTAAGAATTAATTAATTTTGGTAGCATCAAAACTTCCTGTAAATTTCGTGGGCTGTGCCAAATGTTCAGGGACAAGCTATAGCTAAATGCCAACGCAAATCCAGCAAAAAAGGGAGGGGGTGGTGCCAAGTACACTACGTGTGTTGTGAGAGGAAGGGGCATCCTTTGCTTTTTTTATTGAGGAAGAAAAAATTTGGCTTTGCTTTTAGAGGCAATAAAAAAGGTGTGTGGCATCCTGATCCTCTGAACCCACCCCTACCCTGGATCTACTATTATATACCCTTATTAATTTCAAATTATGGCTAGCTACATAGCTTTTTGCTAAGAAGAGGGTAAAATTGTAGCTAGCTATTAACAACAGTATCATACTAGTTAGCATCAAAAACTCTAGCTAGCAGATCAATATACAAGTCAGAAGCATGGTAGTCACTGGAAATAATTTTATCTAATGTATACAATTGTCTTAAATGTTCAAGTTCATCATCACTGATAGATACAGGTCTATCAACTTCAGAAACATGAACTTGCTCACTGTCATCACTGTCTGGGATAGGCTCTGTCCAATCCACACCATAGTTCATCTAATAATAATAGAACATTACATTCACAAAGGAGACCTTTCCTCATTTCTAAGGCATCAAAATCTAAATGCATGCAATGCTCTTTCACTAACAGTGTGTGCACTAATAAAGAAAGTCAGCTCATTTCCTTAGCCTTGATTTATATAGGGTCCTAGAAACTCTGGTCACAAATGCATTAAACTATAGTAGCTAATGATACATCATACGTAGCTATTATAATACTCACATAGCCATCAGCCTGATTTCCATAAATTTCTTCAGTGATCCTATGACCTGAATGGTAATTATGTAACATTCCCTGCATCCATAGTTGTAATGGGGATAATGCAGATCGAATGTGCAGATCGAATGTGCAGATCGAATGTGCAGATCGAATGTGCAGATTGAATGTGCAGAACGGAAATGCAGAACGAATGTGCAGAACGGAGGTGTAACGGGCCCATGTGCGGAACAAATGTGCAGAGCAATGTTGCAGAACGGATCACAAATTGCAGATCGATTTTTGACCCTAATCCCACGCCATAGGTAGGTAGCTATGCTTGCAGTGCTACATCGCAGCTCGCATGCGCATGCAGGATGTTAATAGTTCAAAGTTCATAATAACTAAAAGTAACTTGATCTGAATTTTTTATTATCATGAACTTCCGAAGTAGCTATAATTACTAATAGAGTTATGCTACTTAGCTACTAGATTACACCTTTAGTAGTTAACTGTCACGTTCTGTCTGCACTAGCTATAAACAATAAGGAAATTGGTGAGTTCTTTAACTAGCTGTAACAGAGTACGCTAGCTAGCTGTAAAATAGCCTTGTTAGATTAAAATACTGTACTAGTTAGTTGAGTACATATTATAGCTACGTAAGTCATAAACCTTGTCACTTGACTGTTATTGTCTAAAATTAGCTATTCTTTGTCTGTAATCCTGCATGCACCTGCCAGTGTGTTGATACAATGGTTAGCTATATATGTGCCTTGTAAAAGTTATGTAGCTAAGCTTTATGTAAAATTTTGACTTTGCATTGCTGATGGTAAATTTTGAGGTGTATCCACATAAAATGGGCATGATTCTCCTCCCTTTTGGGAATCGATAAAATAATGTGGATTTGTATGATGGTGTTTGTACTATAGCAGCAAGTTTACTGATCATAGCAAGGTGCATTTCAGTTTGATCAGTAAGTAAAAAGTATTGTAAAGTCAAGTGAAGGTAGACAACTTAGCAAAATACTTGTGGAGGGTGTTGGACTCCCAGTATTGGGAGTTCTGTACATTGGCCAGTTAAGTAGCCCAATAATCATAATGTATGCCATACAGTGGTTTATATTGGCAGAGTTTTAGCTAATATCTCAGATTTAATGCATTGGGTTAAACATTACCAGTTTAAAATCTAGGACCATTATTAAAAAATGTAGGTGTGGTTATGTGAACATAGAGATCACCATCTTGCCAACTTGCAGAGGTGACAATTAATATTAAAAAAAAGCAACAACAACAAAAACTCAGGACAAAATACACAAGACTTTCGAAGCATAAACATGTAGATTATTTCTGGTCAAGAAAGGGATATATTATCGTTATTCTTAAGAACCAAAAGAGCTGTCCCTGGATTTATCCCAGTTCAAAAGTTGTTGATGGCAGAGGATGAATGTCTTAATTAATGGGTGATTAGTAGAGCTATTCTTAAGTAGTTGGAAGTAATGTCTGGTATTCTTTAATTATTTGGTTGATAGTTTTGTTTGTCATAGCCGATTCTAACCTTGTTTATACAAAACTCCCCATAAAAGAAATCATCCAATCACTCAAGGCTATTAATCATCCAATCACTCAAGGCTATTAAGTTCATCATGCTCCTGTTGAGAATCTGAAGCTTCACTTGTATCTATATTCTTAAGAACCAAAAGAGCTGTCCCTGGATTTATCCCAGTTCAAAAGTTGTTGATGGCAGAGGATGAATGTCTTAATTAATGGGTGATTAGTAGAGCTATTCTTAAGTAGTTGGAAGTAATGTCTGGTATTCTTTAATTATTTGGTTGATAGTTTTGTTTGTCATAACCGATACTAACCTTGTTTATACAAAACTCCCCATAAAAGAAATCATCCAATCACTCAAGGCTATTAAGTTCATCATGCTCCTGTTGAGAATCTGAAGCTTCACTTGTATCTATGGCTTTCTCTTGTGCTGAATTAGCCTTTAGATCTTGGCTTTCAACCATATGTTAATACTGGCATTAGGATTAAACTCTCGTAATATAGTTAAATCTGCAGTAAGGAGTGTACTACTATCTTGATCACTTTTAGTTTGGAAACAACATAGTGTGAAAGCATTAACTATATTTACAATTATAATTCATTGCTGCTCTATTACACCGAGTTACAAAGCAGAAGTGAATGTACACCCCCATCCTAGGACTAAGGTGTCCTGGCCTTTAGCCAAAAATACAACCCACCCTTCTATATCTGTCATACTATTGAATTAAAAAAGTGTAGCCAGTCAACTACTTGTTAGAGAAATTACATACTAACCTGCATTGTAGCCATACTTTTATAGTCGGAATAGCAAAGAAAAGTTGCACTGTCACTGATGCCCATGATGGAAAGGGATTTTAAGTCATGCAAGATAAAGAGAATCTCGAGCCCTTCCCTAGACCATGCCATGAGAATATAACCTACCAAGACAAATGTGAATATATCATGTAGGGAGGTATGTGTCTGGAGTTGTACCCCTTCTTCTGGGAAAAGTTGGAGTCTGAAATGTCAATACAAATTACTGTTGTAACTCTAATGTTAATTTTAATGGATCATAAGAACCTGAAAAAAAAAACAAATAGCTAGCTAATTATTAGTTATTTAAACAGAAGCAAGCCCTCATCAATTAAATTATAGCCACTATCTTACCATCCATTATCTGTAATTAGCCAATCCTCATTCTTTTAGTTGTTATAACTCATAGAAGATCTTCTTATTTCACAATCATAATAGTTTATATAAAGTGCTTTCATAATTATCAACCATAAGTAACCAGGAAATATTAGTTTATTTACAGGTACTTTCTATTATTTATATTCCTACTACCTGAGGGAAAATGAGAAGGGAATGATGAAGTCATAGTGAAATATACAAACTAGAGAGGTTAATATGAAAAGCAATTAATTTTTATAGATTCAAAATGTTCATAGCAATTTCCTTCCTATCCTTACCTACCTTCATTCCTGGATTTTTGACTTGTGGTTATATAGGCTTCATGAGATTATAATAAATAAGCTCCCTCTATTTCTCTTGTGACTATGAAAGTAAGAATTTATGACAAAGTAATTTATTCCAGTTGTTTCTTTGAATAGTTGGATTTATCAACTGCTTAGCTATTATTATGGTTGATGGTGAAACTTTAAGACATCACATTCTTAACTGGCCACCTAAGTCTACTTTATGAGATCTTTTTTGCTTTACATGGAGAAGGATTATTAGTTACCAACAAAGTCTGAAACAATAGCCCTAGTTGCCAATAAGTCGTGGCATCAAAATATTTATCCTAGAGACTATTACATTTATGTAACTAGATCCCAATGACTAGTAATAACTTCTTTTTTGTTAAAAGTGCTATTGTGACCATTTTATCTTGTTTACTTCAGGTTAATGTGTGATCCTTTAGTGAAAGAAAAAAGTATCACTCCAATCATTATTTAGCCAGTCTTAGAAAGGAAACAAGAAAAAAAGACATTCGTTAATAAATGCTTACTGTTTATACTATAAGTAGATCTTGAATGTTGAATCAAATCTGTAGCATAAGAGTAATTAATGCAGATGTTCTGTGACTGTGTAGTTTCCTTAGTAGAGTAACCTGCAGTACAATATAATTAGTGTAGCTATCAGCAATTTGTCAGACAAACTATGTGGTTAGGTTTGTGACTCGTCTCAGGTTATAGTTACAGCAATCTAAGTATATATAGACAAAGATGAAGCTAGAAGGAAGTCATAGTAGGAAGTTTGTTTCCCTGAATATGCATGTATAGTATTTTGGCTTCTATTGGTAATGTTTGAAAGGTAAAAATATATACATGATGCTTTTTACATTACATGTACTCCAGAAATTGCTGGGGGTGGAGATAAAGCTACCTCAATCCTACTACTATCTACACATCCTTGATACAATATCTATTTAGTGTGTGTAATAATATTATTGGGTCTTCAGTAGAAGACTTCCTTGCAGTGATGCACAGTAATTATATTAGCTATGTTGAAGTCATTAAGTAGGATTAAGGAGTTATAAAACATGATGTAGTTTTGTACTTGGTCAAAAAGTTTATGTTGTATTCATTTTGTTTCCAGTTATAGTCATAAACCACCACAACCCTTGCTCATTTCATGTCCATATCTCTCCACACAATCATAATCTGAATTCACTTGTTTGTATTATAACTGGTGTATATTATATTCAGGTTTGGAAGTTATAGGATTGCAGAAAATTTGTGACTTTATAATATATCCAGTGAGTATAGGGTGAGGGGTGGGAACCTTGGTACGTATCAATAGTGGTGGATTTATTTTAGATTGACTTAATAACTTTTTTGGTGGCTTCTATAGTATGTTAATTCTTAAGTGAGACAGTGTGTGTTGTAATGTAAAGATCAAGCAGTGTCTTCTTTCTCAATGACATAGATGCTGTTTATCTCACCAGTAGTTTGTATCCTGATAATGTCAGCCTTCTAGCAATAATATAGCTATATTACTGTATAGCTGGCTACTATAGCATATCAATCCACTACTTAGGTACAGTCCTTAGTAGCTGCATTCTGCTTGTAGCTCTTGATAAACTTTAATATGGTTGATGGTTACAATGTGTTTGTTTAGCACCTTCTAATAAAATTATTATGCAAACATATAACTATATACCTCTAGCTCTGACTTCAAGACAATGAGATGAAATTTCATTTACTTCTTCTGATTGTGAGTCACACTGTGAATTGTGAGTTCAACATTATTAGCAGTATTAATAGTGTGTGGGTGCATGGTGATAAAATGTGTCATGATAAAGGAATATATCATCAATTGGCCTCATGTTTAGTCATGTATGCATCATATTTAGTCATGTATGCATCATATTTATCACTAAACTTTGTCTTATGTTTGACATCTCACTTTTTTAGGACATTGTGTAATTATTATAAAAGAAATGCATCAAATAATTAGCTAAATTCATTGTGTTACATTATAACTAGCAGCATGAGTTTATAAGAATTGTCATAGAGTTATATAGCAGTCTATTTGTATTTGTTACATTATATCTAGCTGCATAAGTTTATAAGGACTGTCATAGAGTTATATGGCAGTCTGTTACATTATATATCTAGCAGCATGAGTATATGAGGACTGTCAGAGTTATATAGCGGTCTATTTGTATATGACTAAATAATAGCAAATTTGATAAACGAGTTACCCCAGACCTTTCTCTAGGAGCTGGTCACATGATAGATTATTATTCATTTGCAGGTCAATTTGATAGGACAGACACTGCACCAGGTATGTTATGAGTTGCTAAAGATCACCATTCATTATAGCTATTAGGTTCTAGTTCATAATAATAGCTATGACTAGATTATGAATGCACTTGTAACAAGTGAAGCTCATGAAATAAGCTTACTTTATATTTGCTTCTGAATTAGTCATAGTGAAAATATTGAAAGTAGCAACCTACTCTTCCCATAGTACCAAATATTTAATTCAGCATAGCCTTGCATAATGTACTGTGCATGCTATGCATTATTGTATTTTTTATCTATATGTTACCTTTCTCTTCAGTAATGTTTTGTGGTGATAGATGTGAAAATCAAAATGATATTACAAGCTGTCTGACATGTAGAGCTGGGTTTCAAGCACCTAGATGCTGTGAATGTGAGGAAGGATATCTGCCAGGATTGGATGCAGATCGTAATAGAGTATGTTGCCGAAACTCAATCATTGAAGAAACACATAATAATTGTGAGTATTTAAACCCTCTAGATTTTCATTAAACATCACCTCATGTAAATATTATAGTGGAAAGGTTATTATGTAGGAATGGTGAGGGGTTACTTTAGCTAAAACTAACTGCTAAGGCTAGCTTGCTTACTACCTAACTTGTTTCCTATTTCTTCAACCGTCATGGTTCATATTAGTGAATTTAAACAAGAAAGAAGCTGGAATACTTATAAATAAAGTCATAATGCCAGCCAGAAGAGAGCAAAGGGGGCAAGTATAGGAGCTTCATCCATTAGCTATTATGCCAATGTTATAAATGCACACGAACCCATTATCTCTCATGTCTGTGTATCCTGACATAGTTGTAAATTTTTACAGGAGCATTGGTATAAGGTTCAATCTTTTATTTTGATAATGATAGTTATAGATTAGCTGATGTTACTATTAGCAGTGGTGTAACTATAAGTGTGGCTTTTGCCATACTAAAGCAGCTATAGAGCTACAGCCTTGCACATATGCATGAGAAATTTGCTAATGTTACATCTAGCTAAAATGCATTTAGCAAGCTATTGCACGTTCACAATTCCAAGAGGCTAGTTACACTACTGCTATAATTGTATGTATGTAGTAATTCAATGTGACACAGTGTTTGTAACTTCCTTAAATCATTAGGCAGTATTTAGTGTATTGTATAGTGCATTGTATTGTGATGTGAATGTGTAGCAAAATCAATATCAGCAAAAATTTGTATAGCTAGCAAGATGATAACCATTAAAATTATTATCATAAATTCATTGCAGACTTTTTTCCATATAATGAGAGTAATGGAGATGAAAGACTACTTCCAAATGCAGATGATTTCTCATATGGTCCTAGGAAATTGGAAGTACCTGTGAATATTTTCAATACTTTAGAATATGATTTATATGTAAGTAGAAATAAATATTACTATAAGATGGTAGTATTCACCTTTATCTGTGAGTACAGGTATCAACAAATGGACTTATTTCGTTTTGGAACCCTTTTTCTTCATTTCGGTCCATGTCCTTCTCAGAAAGTTTCACTGATTTTAATGATCCTATAATAGCTCCGTTTTGGACTGACTTGATTCCAGAAGCCTCTGTTGGTTCTATATATTATAGGACAACAAATGACAAACTCATTTTAGACAGAATAGTCAACATAACCACAGGGTTTAATCAAAACTTCAGTAATTATCAGCCATCACTAGCAATAATTGTGACATGGGAAGATGTCTCACCATTTTCTGAACGATCTATCCAAGTAAGTATATTCATAGCCTAATGTAAATTATGTAGGAATATAATATTGTCTCAGCATTCATTCATAGCCATTTATCTTTAAGGTAACTATGCAATTGTATATAGAAATCCAAGTCATCCATTCCTCCTACTAAAAACCATAAGAAAGTTAACTATAATAATATAAAAATGAACATTGAATCACACTATTCATGTATGAATACACTGTTCTTTCCATATAATATGTTGCTGATTACATGGACTTATGATGTTGCACAGATCAAATATCCTTGTCATTGATTTATCTGATAGTTCTAATGCCTATAGATATTCAGTACATGGTTGTACAGTCAGGTATTTCTTAGAGTGAACTATCTGTATAATGTTTATATTGCATGAGTATGTAAAGAGGTATATATCTAGATTTTCTCCAGGAAAATGAAGGTCTAAAATTCATCTTAAATATTTTATCTACTTCACTACGAAGATGTAATCAAGATTGTACATTATACAGATGTCATTCCAAGTAGTGTTATCAACAGATGGAAAGACATCCTTCGCTACTTTTCTGTATGGCAATGTCATTAGGAATTTCTTAGCGTGTGATCTTCTAACGGTTTTGAATGGACTTACAATAGGATTTAATGCTGGAGATAGGGAGAGATTTTTAAATATTCCAAGAAGTGATCTTGAGGAAATTAATGTGTTTCGTATTGATGGTATGCCAAAACAAGTAATTTTACGGTTGCAATAACTAATTTAATACCAGCAATTTCTTGTAATATTCTTATCATTGAATGAACAGATTAACAATGTCTATAGTTATCTCTAAGTATGTGAATAGTATATATCTACATTTTTATGCATGCCATTTACAGCAATTAAGAAGTAATTGCTCACTGTGTGTATGTGTGGTGCTACGAGTCTTAGATCTCACTGAAGAGATAAGTAGCATCAAGGTGGGGGTGGTCTATATTATGTAAGTAGAAGTTCTTTTCTGTTGTTTACTAGGATAGCTACATGAAGTTCTAGGCACATTGCCAACTGCAATATAGCCTTTCAAATATGTATGGAATATGAATAATAATTATTTTACTGTTTGTATGTATTGATAACATCAGAATATTAAATGTAGGAAACTGTATCACATCAGATGAAGTGCAGTGTCCATTGAATTCAGTGACCATTCAGTGTATGCCACAATTAGCTTGCATCTGTGATGAAGGCACTCAGTCATCATTTTGTATAGGTAAATGTCAGCTCAATATTATGTATAATTTTATGGATGGATTAATATAATAGTAAACTACATTCCTGAGTTAATAGTTCTTTCTATGGAATTGACAATCTACAATATATAGCAGATGTAAAAGCTTTATGGTCGTCCAACAACAATAATACACACATAGTTATACTCCAGAGACACTGGCCATCTCTATAGATACATGACAACTGTTCTGTCTAAGCATCTCATGAAGCAGTAATAACAAATAGTAGCAAGATTGTAGATATTCCTATATTTCTCACTGACAGGTTTTCTCCCTTCCCACTACCCCTCCCCAAACTCCGTGTTATAACCTTACCTATTGATAACAATTTTACCTCATATCTAGTTTATTCTAAATATCAGGGAATGATTATTGATAAAGTAAACTTTTAATACAGATTTCTTCCCATATGGAATAAGGAGTGGTGACACGATTGGACCTCATGCTGTTGATAAATCAGTTGGAATAATGTTGAATGTTTCAGTAGTCTTCTTTCAAAGGAAGGAGACAAATATTTATGTAAGTTTGTTAAGTACTAGAATGAAAGTTAACAGTATATAAACCTTTTATTCATGTTTTTTTCCTTTTTTATACATCTGCTTATAATTATCCTATACTTTGTCCTAGAAAGTTTCAAAATGTTGCTTATTTAAAGAGCTTTCTGATGGTATATTAAGTTTTTACTTTCCAACAACCTAGCAGAAGTTAGCCCACCCACTATCATTTACTACTTTTGACTATTACTCAACACTACAATGTCTCAGCCACTTACAAATTTAACACTACTTAGACAAGCCACAGGTACTTCATTTAAATTTGACGAATCTATTAAAATTAATTTTTTAGAGAGTGTTGACTCATAACTCCCCCCCCCCCAATGTTTTGTATGTAAATTGTCTATGCAAAAGAAAGGGCATGAAAAGAGCTTTCAGAAATTCTTCTTTTTTTTTTGATCTAGGACAATGTGGTGTTAAGTAATAGATGAAAGTAATCGAAAAGTAGTAAATGATGGTGGGTGGGCTAACTTCTGCTAGGCTGCTGGAAAGTAAAAACTTAATATACCATCAGAAAGCTCTTTAAATAAGCCACATTTTGAGAAAAAGTATAGGATAATTATAAACAGATATATAAAAAAGGAAAAAAATGGGAATAAATGGTTTATGATTCCCGTAAGGCAAATATTTGGAGGAGAAATTGTGTACCTTGGTGTGACTTTTAAATACTGGATACTAAACTTTTTTGCCTGAAAATTTATGATTTAGTGTGGTTCCTTACATGCCCAGTGGCTGATGGATATGTACAATTACTTTTCAGCACTCAATGGTAGGGAAGTGGGTGTGGAAGAAGGCTGGAATTAAAGGAGTTGTTGATAGTTCTATGCTATTTCCCTTATCAAGTATGTGATATTGAGTTTTTACTCATTCTGGAGATAATCAGCCAAAATTAGTCCCCTAAAATTGCAAAAAGAACCAAAATCAATTATTATTATTGTACCCGAAAAAGTCACACTAAGGTATTCCATAACTACTGACATGAAGTGTTCATGGCAACAATTGAAAGTGTAATATTGCTTATAGCAATATTATAGTTTAAGAGTATTGTGAGTGAAAGGTTATGAAAGGTCTAATAATTTGCAAAAAATTATGATTGCAATGAGCTAGACATAGTCTACAGACTAAAGGTAGCAAAATTCATGCTTGATAACAAGATTATCTGTGCATAAAATGAATTAGCTATGTAATAGATAATTGTATAGTTTTTTCACAGCAGTACTGGACAGATCTGGAATATATAAGTGTTGCCTCATGTCTTTCCTTCTTTTATCAACCATACAACTGCATCTCTATGGAGTGATGTATGTATGTTCATTTCAGATCTCGACGAATGGTGTCATATCATTTCGATCCAAATTTGATTCCTTTAATCCTGTCCCATTCCCATCATCCCTTGAACCACTCATTGCTCCTCTCTGGGCTGATTTTGACTTCAGAGAACTTGGCAGCATCTACTACAGAGTTACTCAAGACCCAAGAATTTTAACCAAGTTTTCCAACATTGTATCTGAGAAGAACCCAAACATTAACTATCATCCAACACTGTGTGTAATTATGACATGGGATTCTGCCACATTCCATTCAAATGGCTTCAGGATAGCTGTAAGTTGAAGAAATTTTAGTCTATAAACACATCATCAGCATGCATGGCAATAAGTAGGAATAATCATAATTTATTAGCATGCCTGGTAGGATTCAATTCTCTATTAATTTTAGGAATGACCAGACATTACCCATAGCACAAAGCAAAAATATAATCTCTCTCACTGTTCATTATGGGTACTTACCTCTGCTGTTTCATGGCCAAGTTACATGGACTTGGTAGTGGGATGTGGAAGTGGAATTAAAAAGCTTTTATTGGTCTGTATCAAACACGTTAGATTATGCCTATTTTTCTACCCATTATTCTTGCATTCTTAATAGTTTTCTGATATGAGTCGCAATAATGAATTATCTAGATATGCATTGTTATTATACTCAAATAGTATTTCATTGTCCCACTAAACTTTAGCAACGAGTGGACTCCATTAAAATTATTATTAAAAGCATTGTATTAAATGATTCCAGTTAGTGGTCACAAATTTCCTTTACCACAATGTTGATACTAAATATGTATTCCATAAGACTAGTTATTTGTTTTTTCTACAATTTATAAGATTCTTACACATTTAAGATTGAATAGCATATAGAAATTAGTGAGCAGGTGAAGAAGAGTGTAACAAGCTCCTTTCAAATTTTTGCTGGCTTCTTGCCTAACTTGCAATATTCACACTGAGCACACTGTTCTTACTCTCCATCAAAGTGTAAAGATTAAAATAAAGACCTCTTCAGAGTAGCTGTATCAGGTGCAACTTGTTCAAGTTAGTGCTAGCAATTATAACATACAAGGTTTGTTTTGTGCAAGTTATACAAGTCTAATTCCATCATGATTGCTGGAATTTATTAGATTATGAGTGCTGTTCTCCACATTTGTTTTGCTAATTAGAGGTTAATAGACATGGTTTTACAAATTACTGGGCCTAAATTTATGTCAATATTTTATCCTAGCAATATACTATGTCGGCACTATATTATTATAGTACTCACAATCTTCAGGTTGATATATGGTTCATACTAAGTTACTTTACTATAGACTGTGAGTTGGTAGTATCTAATTATCTCTTACAATTGACCTCATCATGCCTTATGGCATTGTTATTACTACAGTAATGTGGTATAATGATGTCAATAATTTTGAATGTTAGAATTCTGGAATGACAAATCCACAGTTCCTATGTCTCTCTCTGATTGTTTGTCACAGTATATTACTTGTTGTTCTCGTAGATGCCACTTACATATTATGAGTAGCACAATGATGTCATGTATAAAAGGCCTATAATGCTAAGGAATGCATAGCCAATTTTTCAACTAGTATTAAATTTTAAATCTTCCCAAGATTACTTTCATTATCTCTTTATCACATAGCTAACATTTCAAGTTGTGCTAGCCACAGATGGTGAAGTGTCATTTGCTGCCTTTCTGTATGATAAACCTAACATACTCATGAATGTCACATCGAGTGTCAATGCTTTAGTCGGATTTGATGCCGGAGATCAAAGCAGAAGTTCTACCATAATTAGTAACAGACAAAGAAATTACTTACTAGAATCCACCAACATATTTCGTATAGATGGTAAATATTTATAATAATATTATACTGAAATGAAGCATTATACAGTGTATAGCAGATATTACTACTAAACTCAGCATTAGGTTGTGGTCCATTATGAAAGCAAATACTGCATAATTACAATTTCAGATGAGATGAAAATTATCCATTAAGTAGAACATAGTAAACACTATACAATATCCTTAGATTATGATATTTTCATTTAGCATTTATGTATAATACATTTATTTCTTGAAGGTAACTGTATCACTGGAGTTTCACCTGGTGCTGTTTGTGGATTGATGTCTACTTCATTGACATGTCATGATAATCTCTCACTTTCTTCTTGTCTTTGTGACCTAGGAACCACAAATATCACAGAGAATAACTGTAGATTAACAGGTAAATAAGACCATTGCAAATATTCTCACACCTTCTTCCATCCTATCCTGCTATAGATCATTTTACTTGATAATTTTATTGCATTTTAGATTTCAGTAGAAATAATAATTGCAAACAATGTTGTGAGAAGTGAATTAGTAGTGCTATGGAATATAGTTTCATTTACTGCTTAATTATAATTTAACATGTTAACCTTTGACTAAAGTATATTATTTTTGAGCAGTGTGATATCAAGCACATTACATCACACTATTATTGTCATTAGAATTCTTTCCATTTGGAATTGGAAATGGTGATACTGTTGGTCCAAGAGCTGTCGATGCATCATCTGAAGTCATTCATCTTGACGTTCCCATTATTTTCTATCAGAAGACAGAAACTGATCTTTATGTAAGCCTTGTAACCAATGTCCTAATAGAAATAAGGCACATGGAGTTGTATTATCATTAGTGTTATCAGAAATTCATATCCTCTTTTCTATTAATAGGTTGCCATTTTATTAATTTTTTAATGACTTTCTCCAATAAGGATATTTTATAACATTGTCCAGAAGGCCCAACAAAGACATTGTATTTTTATGAATATTTGCTAGTAGCCCTATGACCAGCTGACTAATTGTGCACTCTACTTGGTATGACACCCAGTTATCAGTAGTTACTACTTTTCATGCTGTACATGCTCTCTTCCTGCACATACTTTTATAATCCATGCTCATAATTTCATCCCTGATGACTACTACCCAGTCATGCCTACATCTTGCAAATTTCTAATTAATGTTACCACAATAATTTCCAATATTCAATAAGGTAGGGAGCAAGTCCTCTTTATTAATTGATTGGGTTGCACGATTACTTTGTTTCTAGTCTGTAATCTCAGGAGTACAGAGTTGATTGTTTTATCTATCTAGGTATCAACTAATGGTCTAGTATCATTCCAAGATGAGTTCGATTCATATATTGTGACACAGCTGCCAAGAATTGCAGTTCCTCTTCTTCCACTTATAGCTCCCTTTTGGGCAGATTATAGCTTTAGAGATGCTGGAACCCTTTACTACCGAGTTACAAATGACAGTGCGACTCTCAGTTATGTGGCTCAGAAAATAGCTAATGCAAGTGTTATATTTAGAGACTACACACCAACTTCAGCAGTCATTGTCACCTGGTTTCAAAGCAAAGTGTTCAGAATACAGTCCAGACTTGTGGATAATGTAAATAATTAGTTATAGCTATACTTTAGAAGGGAATGTTTGTTATTTGGCTACAGTTTCACCCCAAACAAGCAGACATTAATATCCAATAGTTTCCACACAACATAAGGCTTATTGTAATATTATTATACCTGGCAAATCTGATTGGTCCAAAAGTGTTGATTATACACACTTTTTATGCTGCTAGCTAAAAATAACCCACTGCCATGCAATATGTGCTTGTGCAAGTGCAGTATAAGTTAAAAACATCATTAAAAAGTGTGTGGTATATTCCTGTATAACTTATTTTTGGTTATATGGGCATATACACTCTTTTGAGTGGTGTATCCTATACATAATAGTTTGTGGTTGAATGACAAATGTACAGTGGTTGTTTAAATAATTGATAGCTAAACTTTCAAGTGATTTTATCAACTGATGGAAATGTATCATTTGCTGTTATGCTGTATGGAGGAGACTTGAGGCTGTCTACCTTACAGGCGTTTACATGGTTAATTGGAGGATTTGATGCAGGAGATGGAAGAAGAGGAAGTTATTCATTATCAAGTTTAGAAGGATTTTTATTTAATGAAGAGTATCTTACAAATGTATATCGCATTGATGGTAAGAAACTAATATCTCTATCCATGTCGTGATGTTCTCCTAAAGTAATTCAATGTCCTTTTAACAGAGCTATTGAATTTTGAAGATATTCATGTAGGGGTGGGGTGAAGTCACATTACTAAATTTCATTGTAGGAAAAAATGTTATTAGCATAAGTTTAGCTTAAAAAAAATTAATTTTTTATCCTTACCCACATTAGCCACCAATGCTAGACAATAACTATTATGAATAAACTAACTTGGCTATCAATTGCTGCCAAATTGACTTTATTTTCGTTGGACACTAAGTGCTATCCCGAGACATAGTGCTAAAATAGTGGGTGGTAGTGGTCATGATGGTTTGTGGTGGTGGTGGTGGTGGTGGTGGGTGGTGTTGATGGGTGTTGACGGGTGTTGGGTGTTGGTGGGTGGTCTTTGTGGTGGTAGGTTTGGTGCAGGAGATACTGGGTTCAAAGTAAGCATGGGTTCAATACCAGTAATGCACAAGCTACTAAGTCAGCAGCTAGCCAGCCCTAATGTAGCAAAGAAATTTCCTTCAACACCACAAGAAATGCAAGAGAGGATGAGATATGGAGGTACAACCTCTTTGACTACACACTGTGTAGGCATCAGACAACTGGCAAAGTGACTAGCAGACAAGTTCTGTAGTTTTCCAAAGTTGGTCATAGTCTGTACTAGACAGATTATACCTAGCATGGGAATCTTGATGACTGACTTATACCACAGCTTATGGTTCATAGACTGCATTTATTATGGACTTGGATTATGGCATAATTATTTTAGGGTCAGTTATAAATTATATAAGATTATGAACAGTACAAAATACCACCCATTACATTTAACTGAATTTGAGATTGTTGTTAGTTATGAGGGACTCCTAACCATCCCTACTATATATAGAGTGCACTCTGTACCTTTTGTCTCACTATAATAGTGAAAGTGTAAATACTTATTTATACTATAGGTCACTGTATAGTCCGTGCAGACAGAAATAGATGTGGATTAAATTCTGTACCCATATTATGTGGCGATGAATTCAACTCTCTATCGTGCTTATGTAACGCTGGAACAAGGTCAAGTAGAAACAATATTTGTTTAGGTGAGTGAAAGAATAGCTATATACAATATACGTGTGCAGAATTCTGATCTATCATCATTTTGGATTAATTATGTATGCACAGTGACAAGTGTCCAACATATTTTCATTCAATATAGAATATCTTCAATTTGGTCCAAGAGCTGGAGATGCAACTATTCCTTCAGTTGAAGAACTCACAGCTACAAGTCAAAGCCTTACTTTATCCACTCCTTTGGTCTTTTATAAGAATCCACTGTCAACTATTAATGTAAGAATATTTTTGTAATTTGCTTAAGAAATAATATGTAGTTAGAGATCAGTGAGCGTCCTAAAACACATTAACTATAGTCAGCAGTGAGATTTTACCTCAACTATAGCAGCTAATTTTAGTAGAGTGGACAGCAATGAAAGGTTAAGCAAATTTGATTCATAGAGGGTAGTGTGCAATTTATTCATGAAAAAGTTACCATAATTATTATAGTTGAGGTTAGCATACAATTGCCTATCTGTCACATAAACTCAACAACTTTATGAGTAGCTATGGGTCTAGTAGTTTTCACTGATGTATAGCAAGCAAGTGAAAAAAATGGTTCACTCATTACACACTATGTTATCACAATAATACTTCAATTTTGTATAACAGATATTTGAGTGTGGAGTAGTATCACCAGAAAGTTTCAACTGTGATAACTTAAACCGTCTGTTAAATGCAGTCCCACTGATAGTTCCTTATCCTTTGAGAAACAATTTTAATTTGGAAGGGAGATATCTTTATTACAGAAAAGCTGAGGACAATACTACTTTGGATGAAGTAACCACAATGATCACTGACTTTAACCCAAACCTCATCAATTTTTATCCGAAACTGGCAGTTGTCATTACTTGGATATTGGATGAGGATATGAAGGTATATATTTATTACTTGGAAATAATAAATATGTACGAAATTATAACTTCACTCACACGAGTTGTATTATGTGTCTATTATAAGTTAAGGTGTAGAATCCTGTAGTTATAATATAGCTATTGATATTGCCTGTACTGGACAATTTAGGACTTGAAAATTCCTTTAGTCTTTGCTCTAGTATATATTTTTTGGACTGTTATTCACTGGTAATAATAGTTGGAGGTAGTTCTAGTCATTGTTGCATTATTGCATGTGTATAAATATTGTATTTGCATTAACAGAATTCTGTGCAGATTATCTTGTGTTCTGATGGGATAATATCATTTGTAATCTTATTGTATGATTATCCTGGAAGAGTCGTCCTTAATGAAACATTACCCATTGGATTTTATGCTGGAGATCTGTCCAGAAGGCTTGTGATAAGTCAAAGAAGTGAAATTCAAGCAAAGAACATATTTCGTATTGATGGTAAGCAAGTAGATACAGTAGAACCTCTCTTATCCGGACTCCCAAGATGTGGGCACCTCCTTCAACCGGGCAGCTACATCTAGAACTTTGACCTTTCAATAATACATATGTAATAACATGTGGGCATGGTTCAATGTACATTCTGAGCATGTGCATGGCATACTACTGTGGCAAAAAGAATGGAGACTAAGAAACAAACCAAATTATCATCTTTTTTTGTAATACATAGGGTTCATAACATTACA
Source organism: Diacarnus erythraeanus (assembly GCA_964016965.1). Lineage (NCBI taxonomy): Eukaryota > Metazoa > Porifera > Demospongiae > Poecilosclerida > Podospongiidae > Diacarnus > Diacarnus erythraeanus. The sequence continues at coordinate 5,399,862 of OZ024673.1, forward strand.
TCTTCCTTTATTCCGAGATACGGGCAAATCAGAGTTATGGGCACCCCCTAAAACCAGACTGCCCATATAAGGGAGGTTCTACTCTATTAGAATGTCATCAGATTTTATAGCTTTGTGCAATAACATTCATAATAATCCATGAACACTCTTCTAGTGCTAGCTCTAGTCCTTATGAAACTAAGAGTTATTATAGTCTTATCCATAATGATTATAGCTAATGATGGTGTCCTGTTAGCTACTTTATATCAATAATGCTGAGGTGGTTACTCACTAGTATGTGTTTATGTAGAATAGAACCATAGTTATACTAACTCACAAGCTTAACCCCATAACAGTCTCGTTATGCATATGTAATGATTATCTTTATCTCTTCAGGAAACTGTATCACAACAGCTTCTCCTAGTGATGTGTGTGGATTAAATTCCTTTGCATCAAGATGTGACAACTCTTCAGCTACAAGTTGTTCTTGCTATTCAGGATATGAGAATGAGGATGAAAAGAATTGCAGAGGTATCATAATATTATTTTAAAAGAGAACTATAATAATTATTAAAAGGAAGGAGACAGGTACAGAAAAAATTGAGGGCTAAAAAAAGTTGTAAGCTTTTATGATCTCTTGGGGCTCTCTAATCCCCCAGGAAAGTTTTTAGTTGTAGATTCTTTGAGATAGTTTCTGGTATAATCTGAGAGCTAGATATCAGGATATATAATAATAATATAATGAGATACAAGTAAGCAAACAGCAAGTTGTACATTTGACTATTTTATATTACATCAACAAAAATTTCCAAAACTTATTGAATTTCAGTTTACCAACTGGAGAACAGAGTAGTGTCTTAGCTGGCTATGTTATTCTAAATTTGCAGCTGCATGTTATATTCTGATACACAGCTAGTGATTCATGAATAGCTGTAAACTATTTTAGCTACTACAGTGAGTATAGAGAGAGAGGAGTGGGAATGTCAGTTCTTCCTATGCATATTATTTAGGGGATGGGGAGGAGGCTAGAGCCCCTTGTTTTCTCCATCTCTGTATTGTCATATAATTATTATATAGGAGTAATATCCCAATCTTATAATAAAATGGAATATTAGCACTATACTATTATACTATAATTGCACACAGTTAAAATATTTTGTGATACTATTATACTAATTATTTTATAGCACTAATTCTTTATGGAAATATTACCAGTGAGAATAGTAATAATATTACCTGAAATGAAGCAATCCTATTGGTTAGTTACATGAAATAATTCCTTATATTCCACCGAAGTTATTTTATTCATACTCTAGTGCATGCGTAGTGATCAATTTTCATGGTTTTTAGTACTTCACAAGAATGGCAGAGGGAGAAGGTAGATTTGCTAGTGATAGTAAAGACAGGATAGTTCAAACATGAAAAAAGCCATAAAAGTAGCTGCTGCAGTAAAGTTATTACATTCCATACTAATGAATATGCTGTTAGTACATAGCTATAATAATAATAATAATGAAACACTTACTGCACCCTCTACTACATGAATATCAAGTGGTACCTTAGGCCTTGGTGAAATAAATCTTGGTATTCAACAGTAGAGGGTGCAACTAGGGTTTACTTCAGGCTACTAGTTCTGGTAATGCTCTAATTATGCCTCCAGAAGAAGGAATACTTGTTAATTAGCTACATCAATGTAATTATGGTACATAGGCCAGTCATACGTATAATATACATGATAACCAATAGCATTGTAATATCTGTAAGGTCAAGACTGTACGTTAGTAGTATAACTATTTTTTATGTAGATATTGACGAGTGCGTGGCTGACTCACCATGTAGTATTAATGCTGAATGCACGAACACTGAAGGTTCTTTCATGTGTGAATGTAACACAGGGTTTGATGGTGATGGATATAACTGCACTGGTATGTTTTACATTATAGTACATGAACTTGTTGCAACAACATGCATGTTCTAGATATAAATGAGTGTATGGATGGCTCTTTATGCGGTAACAATGCTCTATGTGAAAACACTGAGGGTTTGTTCATGTGTGTATGTCTTGAAGGATTTGATGGTGATGGATTTAACTGCACAGGTAATGGAACTATCACATGGTAACCTGTACTTTTAAAAATAATGTGCACGCAGTGGTAGATCCAGACTTTTTTTAAAGGGAGGTAGTTGGGGTTGTATGGCCACATCCTAAAATGTGTTTAAATATGGGAAAGGTTTTTTTGTGAGTGACTAGAGATTGTAGTATTTAGAATTCCGTGGCTAAGAAATGATTGGAAATAGTGTAAGGAAAAGAGAGAGATGACATATTTATGCCATTGTAATAACCTCCCAAATCCACCAGACTACTCATGGACAAAATTAGCAACCTTAATTCCCATAGAAACCTCCACATTTATAGTACAGAGGGCCAAATTTTTCAGTTCACATGGAATACAGCTATATAGTATAAAGTACATAGAGTATAGGGATTGTAATAATGATCAAAGAGGGGACATTTTTTCAATTTAGATATCTATAATAATATGTACATAGTGTATTGGGGGACAAATATTTTTTGTGATACCAATTTTTTATGAAAGTCATAATGAAGCTGTTTACATGCAAACAACTGGACTTGGCTCTTCTATAATTTTTGCATTTTGACTCTATGTTCTGTTTCCCTTGGATCCCTCACTCTCTCTATACAATAAATGCTACCATGATTCTTATTTATAATGTAAGCTGCCGTTTTTTACTATGTGATGTAGACATAGATGAGTGTGAAGTTGGTACTAGTAACTGCACCCAGATATGTAGAAATAAGGATGGAGGATTTTCCTGCAGTTGCGAGGGTGGATATGAGATTGATAGTGATAACAGGACATGTAAAGGTATTGTTGTAATCAGTGACCTATGATAGAGTACCATAGGGAATATTCTCCATGACTGTGAATACTTCTCGATGACTTTGGTTTAGAAAGGCATGAGAATTTTATGTCTTCATGTTTATTCCTGTAGAAGTTTGCTGGCATGGTGAATGCTTTAGGATACTATATTGTAGATAAGTATTATTGATTAATAAAACTAGTAAATTATTACCAGTAAGTTTGTTTGTTTGTTTGTTTGTTTGTTTGTTTCTATCTCTGTAGAGATTCACACTTACTTAGATATCCTATGATAGCTATAATATATAATCTGCTAGACTATAGTATTACAGATTTGAAGGACTTAGTATTCATCACTTCCATTCCATAGATACTGATGAATGTGAAGGTGATAATGAATGCACTCAGGTATGCATAAACACTGATGGAGGATATGACTGTACCTGTAAAGATGGATTTTTCATTCTTAGTGATAATAAAACTTGTCAAGGTAATATGGATAAGCAATGTTCAATGATTAAAATGGTAACTATTTGTAACCTATAAACCATAACCTTTTATTGGATTGGCATGACCTAAGTGAGAGTAAGCATGCTGAATATTTTTTGGCTTAGCCACACCCTTTTTCACTTTATAGGATCAGGATTTGTTTAGTCCTGTGTTTTAATGAATATAATTATTACTTTTGCCTATATGCAACTCAGATACTGTAAATCATAAGCACTAGGACTCTGTAGTATGTACAGAAACATATCACTCCAGAAAACTTCTGGGTTATCCTACCCATAAATGGTCAACTACTTCTAGTAAGAAGAGGTGATTAGTTACCTCTTTACCCTCTGTACTATAACTGACTGCAATAGTATCTCTATTTTTGTGTATCAGGTAAATGATTGAAACTTAAATCTTCTCTCAATTTTTCCAACCATAATGTCATTAAAGGGTAGGTATAGCCAAAAAAATTTTTTTTTAATTTTTTCTAAATGACACCATAATCTTCCTTGGGTGCTGCTTAAACACTGTAGTGAACATTATTTGTTCACACCTTACTATGGCCACAAAACAAGGCACTAAAATTCCACTTCCTGTTTTGATCAATTAAGGTGTTTCAGTAGATAGCAAACTTAGAAGAGCTTGGACATTGCAAGTACAGAGAACAAGGGATAAGTGTAAAGGTTCCAGTGAGCATTCAGCCCTATGTAGTGAGCATTTCACTGAAGAATGCTTTGAGCCAACATCAGTCCTATCCATAAAGATAGGCCTGATTAAGCAAATGATCAAACCTGATGCCATATCCACCTTTTTTTCCACATCCAGTACCAACCAATAGTACAAAACTAAAGTAGCTGTGCAGGTCAGCTGCTTATAACAAAAGAGAGCGTGCCAGGGTAAGTTACAGTAACCACCACTGAACCTACACATCTATTTAAATATAAGTACTAGCTAAGATTGGCTCAGCTGAGGTCACCAATGCCATAGGTTCCTGTAGCATGGAGACAGAAGTAACTACAATGCTAAATAATGATAGTTTTATCTTAATAGCATGTTAAACAGAGGTAAAAGTATATCTGCTGCTATAAGGGGAAGGAGAAGGAGAGTGAGCTTAGAAGTACCTGGAATTCCTCTGCTTTATAATTATAAAAGAATATACTCTTTAGTATAAGCTTTATATCTGCAGGTTGATGTGTCTGTGTTGTCAAAATCTGTGGCATTACAAGTTGTTAGAAGTGATGTAAAGCATGCTAATGTTCATGCTAGTTTTACTTAGGAAGGTTTTGGTGTCATAAAAAAACTATTTTTTTTGGCTATAGATACCTACCCTTTTAACTTCAAAAATGTTTCAGGTTCAAGACTACTTTATTGCCATCCCCACATAGCTAGGTAGTGCTATTACACTTTTTTTACAGTACATGTCTTTTCTTTCTGTAGGTAATGTCAGGGCACCAAATAATTCAACCATGATAGGTGTAACTGTTAGTATTGGAGTCATCATTGCTTTACTAGTACTTGCGATAATGTTATTGCTTCTATTTTTTCTCTCTATGAGGAGGAGAAATCGTAACAAAAAAATAGAATTTAAGTAAGTTGTTAAATGCATAAATTTGGTTATGTGTTTTGCTGATCATTAAAGTGTAGTATATAATAACACCAAGTTCTAAATGGTGTGAAATGGGACATAATGCTACTTATAATACCATGCTAATATATATACTAATAGCAATGGTCTAGGTGTGTAAATTAATTATTTAGTTTAAGGGAGTAAACACATAATAATATGGTTAATCATTGATAAAGTGGTATAATAATAATGTTATAAATATCAACAAACTATGTATTTTAATGTGTAAGTATGAGGAATATCATAAAAAATGTACGTAGCTGTATAAACTAGAGAGTATTATCTATGGGTTTAGTTCATCACATAATATTAAATTTTATTATTCAGTTTTGTTGAGGAGATAAGAGATAATAATGGTGAGTAACAGTATTTCATAGCTATGAACATTTACTGGGTGAAACAATGATATTTATTATTGCAGTCAGTCGGTTGCAGCAAATGTCAGTCCAGAGTTCATTCAAGCATAATATACCCAGAGAACTGATAATAAATTCATCTAATCTTGACCTTGGAAAAACAATTGGACAAGGTAACATAAAGTATAAAAATAGCTGGTTATCTCTATAATAATATTCTAAAGGTGAATTTGGAATAGTTTATAAAAGCCATCTCAAAAGAAGTCATCATGATACCATTAGTGATATTGTGGCAGTAAAGACACTTAAAGGTAGGCTATGTAGAGCTAAATGTAAGTAATATCATTTACTGTCTGTGGTAGGATTTGTACAGAAGGAATTAGTGAGAGATCTCCTGAAGGAATGTGTTAAAATGTATGAACTGGATCATCCCAATGTCCTCAGGCTAATAGGAGTTTGTCTCAATGGAGGACCTGCTCCCTATATCATCATGCCATTTATGGAAAATGGCAGTCTCCTTTCACATCTGAAGGCAGAGAGAGAATCCATTGTACTTGATCCTAATTGTTCAAACTTGGATGATATTGTAAGTGTCATTTAGTGTGATTGGTACATTTAACTAGATCTAAGTAGGTAGGAAGGCAGTAAAATTCATGAGTCTTAGAATATTTAAAAAATACCTTATTTATAAGAATTTTCATCACTGTAGAACACTATTATGAAGAAATTGATGGATATGTGCATACAAGTGGCCAAAGGAATGGAATATCTTGCAAGCAAAAGGATTATTCACAGAGATCTTGCTGCTAGGAATTGCATGTAATAATAACTGTTTTACAATGATAATAATTGCTATGTGATTTTAATGTCCTAATCGACATGAACACAATGCTAGCACATAAATATAGGAGACCAGTCTTTGTTGTAACTTGTGATTGTGAACCAGGCTTTGTCTGGTAACATGGCTATTTATAACATCTTAAATTTTGTACCTAGGATTGATGTCAACTTTGTGATCAAAGTGGCAGACTTTGGACTTGCCGAGAGCATTGACCCAACCAAGGACTACTTCAGACAAGATCAGAATGTTATTATCAAGCTACCTGTCAAGTGGCTAGCTCTTGAGAGCATTAATGATGGAGTGTTTTCAGAGAAATCAGATGTTGTAAGTATGAATGAGTGAATTCCTTATTACAATTTTCGGTGTAATTATTAGCAATCATAGCAATGAGTAACTGAAGTACGTACATTTAAATTTCTCTCTTTCTCTTTTTTTTTTCCCTCTCACTGACATGGGCCAATAGCTATGAGTTGGGTAATAATATATTAGCTATACTTACTACCTTCTCAGTAATTTATCTCGTTAAAGTTTGTGCTAAAGTTGGATTTACATCAAAAATTGGCAAGCATAAGCAGTTGTATTAACACAGGACTCTTATGCAAAAGAATTTCTTAATGTTGATGCCAGCAAACTATTTGCTACTGACATAGCCACTATCTTTATCATGATTATATTTTTCCAAAATGTACCAATAGATAACACACTTGATTAAAGGTACCTAGATGATTTATCACCATCATGAATTGTATTTTCCATGAGTCAAAATAAATTTTTAAAATTAGGAATCAGCATAATATTATGTTAACACAACATAGCAACCCTTATCAAAACAGGATTAGAATCCACTTCAATTCCCAAGTAAAACAAAACACTGACAGTTATCTGTTAATTCTTTATCTCAGTGGTCATTTGGTGTCACCTGTTGGGAGATATTTAATGGAGGAAAGACCCCATATCCTGGAATTAGTCCTGTTGATCTTCCTCACCAATTGGAGAATGGTTTTCGGATGGACAAGCCATTAAATGCAGCATGTTCTGATGACGTGTGAGTTAGTTGTTGTAAAATAGGACAGTTCAGAATCAGTGTAGTTTGTATGATATTAAGGGCATAGCAATAATATAATCTGTAGATCTATCTAGCACTGCTATAAGCTATGTTCACCATAAATATATATATTTTTTTATCTTGGTAGCTATAATTATCAAGTAATTGTGTAATAATAGTGCACATTATGTTCCTCTATATCAGTCTCTATTCATTAAAAAGTGTGTTTAAACAAATGTTTGGAAAAAAGGAGCAGACACAGAGTGTCATAGTCATCATAATTAACAACATTACACACTGTACAGTGAACCAACTCTATAAACTCCCTGAAATGAACAGAACCTCTAAACCATTATAATTTTAAATGTGGTGATCTTATTAATAATTTAGCGTGTCATGTCTGTCAGAGCAGTTAATTTCAACTTGGTTTAATCTTATAGAGCTATAGAAACATAACTTATTATATTTTTTATTGTAGATATTCCTTGATGTGTGATTGTTGGGCAATTAATCCTGAACTCAGACCACCTTTTGCTGAGTTAGTAATTCGTTTATCATCTCAACTGATTACAATAGCTGACTACATGGATTTCTCCTCTGCACCAGATGTAGAGATAAAAGCAACTCAATAGAACACAGTCATCAAAGATTATTAGCTAGTGTAGCACATTAACTTCTGTTTATTTAATATTGCCATAATGTTTATTCAACATCTTTAATACTTATAATAATAAAGTGAGAGGAAAAACATTTCTTAGGATATGTTGGTTACAATGCTATAAAGTACACAACAAGACAAAGAAACTAATTGAAAGGAAACTGTTATACAATAAACCTGTTTATTTTTTTGTTTTATTTTGTTATTACTGTAGCTATTAGTGTTTTGTTTTGTTTTGTTTTGTTTTGTTTTGTTTTGTGTTTTGAGTTCTCTTTTGACACACTCAGTGCACTGTAAATACCCAGAGGTAAGCTATTGATCTAGAGACTGTGCATGTTGCTAAGTATTTTCTAGTGATTCTAGCTAGTGGATGCTAGTTGTTTGCTTCACTCACCAGTAGCTATAGATAGATTGCTAATCTTTGATTTTATGGTTGAGAGGGTCTCATGTTCTACTCCAGATCAAGTAAGGAAGATGAAGGAAGGGGGGGGGGAGTGAAATGATGAGGAAGTCATTTCACTTTTCTGTCAATGTAAGCAACCTTAGTGTGGTAGGATGATTGAGGAGTGTTACTATCTCCAAGAAAAGGGAGAGTGAATGTTATGTGGTTCTGACTCAACTATGTGGACCTAGTTACCTGTGTTAATTTTGCTGTTACTACTTACTTATACCATGATCACAAAGACTATTGATCAAAATATTACATGTAGCTATAGCTAGCTAAATTATAGCAAACAAGTCATTTGCTCCTAGCTATAGCTAGACATGATTTAGTTACTTAATTGGCTACTAATGACATGTTTTTGATTTCAAGGTTAAAGGATGTCTCCTGTTTATTCCAGAGTAAGATAGCAATGGAGACAAATTCCACTTCTAGATTATGAAAAAGTTAAAACCCAAGTCATCAGGAAATCAATCAACTTTAGTACTGTTAATAATAATTATAAATACAATCTGAAGGTATATAGGATGGTACATATATATGGAGTAGCATATAGTGATTTAGCCACTACACAAAATAATCCTTGAGAGAAAAACTGTGTTCTTCCAATGAGGTGGTACTGGATAAGTTTATGGACTTTTACGAGGAATATTTTTAGGACCAGGTTGGTGAGAACTCTAGTGACTTGCTTGATTGAATACCACCTTAAATACATCTGGAAGCATTTATAAATGAAACCATAGCTATTCCATACTGTATCATTATCAGGGTCGGATCCAGAATTTTGGAAGGGGGGGGGGGGCTAACTGCATATGAATATTGGAGGACCTGCCCCCCCCCCCAGCCAGGTACAATCTGATGATATTGTGATTATGAAGAGAATAACAATTATTGCACATAAAAAAAAAACAGTTAAAGGTATGGCTAGATATGCTACAACTGCAGCAGCATGCTAGCTAAGTAAGGAAGACAAGTCTCATAAATGAAGCTTGGCACTAAGCAGGTGTATACAACTTTTTAGGACTGTGGGGACTAAAAAGATAAAGACAAAAGAGCTGCCATTCGGCTCAAGGGGGAGGGTGCGGGACCAAACAGTTCAACAACCAGTTCCCAAATCCTCTTATCAACACAGGCACTAAATCTCTACAATGCATCTTATTGATGCCCATTTGGATTAGTGAATAGTTAGCTATGTAGCTATGTGCCCTTTTAATAACCATGAATGTGGTCTTTGAATTAATTGAAGGTCCATTAAAAATAATTCCCATACATAATAATAATTATGCATGTAGCCAACTATCTGTAGTATGCAAGGATATGTTGTTTGAATGTGACCAGGTATTCATAACAAACTCATCAAGTTCTCTATCTATAGTCGCTTCGCAAGTGTACACTCCATCGTCAGTCCTTAATTGTATGGGGTTGAAAACCAACTGAGCAAGGAATTGCCTGTTAAAATGACGTCAGATAGCATTTTACTGGCTGAGCTCATAGAATTATGCGCTTACAATTTTCCGTCCAACCTGTAGGCGTGACTACGTAAAGGCAGGTAGGTGTACGTGTGTACAGCCACGCAAAGGCGTGGCTACCCTTAGGCTCGACCATAATAATTTAGGTAGGGGTACCACAATTTTTATGCGTAGCACCCTTCTGCTGTAGGCTAACAGGACCTTATAGCTAACGTTGCTGGTGATCAGCACCCACTATGGCGTCTCTTACGCTACGGGGTGAAGCCGTTACACCTATACCGGCTGCAGTGTCACCGAGTGGGATCATCAGTAAGTAGCCATTGAGATTTCTGTAAGGTAGATTTCTATAAGGTTGGGTGTTCCTAGCTATATAGCTTATTCTGTTAAGACTACCGCTTTCACAAGCTGGATTGTTGTCTCTAGCTAGACAAGCTAAGTAAAAGTTTTATCTCTTGACTCTTACTGGTAGCTAGCTAGAGTAGGAATGTTTATCTAGAAAGCTCCTTATTTTTGTTTGCCTGGATATCAAATTGGGTTTTTGGTGAATTAGGTTAAATGGCTTTAATCTGATAGGAATGACCTTTGTGAAGATGTCTAAGTACTTTTCTCAGATCCTTGAGTCCACAGAGCTAGCTAATATCTCTTCTGTTGCACTAAATCTACTTAGAAATGGCTAGAAAGCTAAGTTAGGGTTTAATTTATCTAGGGACAAAAATAGAGATGAGATGTTTCTGGAGGTAAATCTACACTACCTTAACATCTAGCCTAGTAATGATAAACACCCACAGCAACATTTTTAAGCCTACCTCGGGCTCCCCTTCTCAACTGAATACCATAAAGGATTTTATAACTTATTATTATGTAACTTCCAATAACGGAGAGTGTCATAGCTATATAGAATTCAGGTGTAGCTACTGATGAAATGGGAAACATAAAAATACTCAGTTAGCTATATAATTTTGTTTCCCTATCTACATAATGAAGTTTACTAGGATGCATAGAGTTATAGAGATAAGAATGTTAACAGAAATCATCATTTAATATGTATTATATAGAGAAGGGGTTGGAGTATAGAATTTGCTCATTTTCTTTATATCTATCACTGAATTCATTTTACAAAGTTGTGATTCAGATCACACTATTAGCTATTGTTCCAAAGTAACAGTTCCATTCTACTGCCATTTTGTCTGAATCACTGTGTTCTGTGTGGTCAGTGAGGAGTTTTCATACTTGCTTATGGGACTGGCTATGCCCCTTGTACTATCTTCCATTTTTATCTACTACCAACTAGGCCTTTGGTATTCTGTGTGCAGTTCATTGATGGGTTGCAGGGTCAATCTAGGACCTTGAAGTGTGTGTGTGGGTATGGGTGGGGAAGGGAAGGGGGGGGGGGGGGGGTGGGGTGGAGAAATAATCTCAGAATAATTGATAGCTAGTGTAGGCTAGACTTATAGCTGCTAATATCAAAACAAGTCCATGGAAAAAAATGTAAGATGAAGCCTTCCCCACGGATCCTTGGTATTTGACCTATGCTACCTTTGTTGTGTGTACTGGACTGTAAATAATGCTAAAGGGGGACTTTGTCTGTGTATGTGGGGGGGACATGTGTATGTGTGTGTGTGCTTATAGTGATTAGACTATGTGGATTTGAATCCCACTTTTGACCAAAAAATTTATATAGTTCCTAGGATTCCTATTGCAATACTACTGCTCCAGACTCTAGGCACAGCCTTTATGGCAGTTATAATATTATAATATTGGCTATATTATGTATGTGTATATTACATTATAAAGTAAAGGTCACACTAATAAATGTCTCTATGTATGTCTAAGCTCTAAGACCTGCTAGTCTTTGGGGCTGATTTCACCAGCAGGTTAGCTAATTGCCTATATGGCTGAATACTTCCCCTTTTCAATGGAAGAGGACATTTTCGGTCCACTGGAAATACCTGTATTCAGAGTATCATAGCTAACCCTGGCTGATTTATTTAGTATGTCTTGGAGCTAAGGGTTTTGAGAAACCACTTTTGATATTTTTTTTTGCTGCATGCTATCCAATAACCCACACTTGTGTTTGCTATAGTTGTTCTGTATAGAGATTATTTAACTAGTAGTTTTTACTTCTGAATTAAATTTAATAGTTTATATGGGCACATCCCACACTTTGTATATATAGTAGGTATATGTATGCATTCATAATAATATTATATGACATTGTATGTACTCCTCTATATACCAACAGGTGACCAGCTAATGGGGAAATATGTATTTTTTTCGGCACATATAATGGATTGTTTAACTGATAATAAACTTCGAGAGATTGCCTTCAGTGTATTTCTTAAACTTGTTGCTTTGCCATCAGCTAGTGCAAGTATTCATGATCCTGAAGTGGATAAACGGCTAAAGTATGCTATTCAATTATTGTGGGAACTTCATAAGAAGAGTGGCCATTCTTTGAAGCAAAGATTTGCAGAATATGTGTCCAAGGAGCCACATTTAGTCACATTCACCCTTAAAAGAATGTGTTCATGTTTGGAGTCTTATGGTAAGTTCATGATTACTTCTTCAATACAACATAAAATCAGAGTTGTGTGGTTGTCAGTGTACATGTTACATCAATGGGTTACTTTATGTAGACTAGTTATCATAACCGTAGGATGTACTAGAGTAAACAATCAACTTCCGGACATATCTAAATATGGACAGCTGGAGAATGGAGAACCTCCCACTTACATTTTCTACACTATAACATAGTTATGCCTCCCAATTGTTTGTAGAGCAAAAATGATCTGGGGGGGGGGGGCCTCACACTCCGGGATGCTTTGCTGCTAAACGTGTACCTTCAGACAGCCACAGTTCACCAAAGCAACAACTATCGATTGGCCCAGCGGAGGACATCATGCAATACAGCTATAGCTGTCCTTCCATGCCCAGTCAAACTTGTTATAGTGTAGAAAATGTAAGTGGGAGGCTCTCCATTCTCCAGCTACAACTGTCCGTATTTAGATGTGTCTGGAAGTTGATTGTTTACTCTAGTATTGTATATTGTACTGTGGTATTGTACCTGGGTGTACCGGGATATTGTACATTGGTATATTGTGTGGTATTGTATTATTTTACTAAGAGTGCATAAATGAAATACACTTATTTAGCTAGTGGCCTCTGCAAAATGTTTCCTTCCTGGTTACTCTTACAGGGGTGTAGGAAGGTATTTCAAAGTAGGGTAGCCCACCAGATTAGTGCAAAAATCCCCTAGAGCTAGAGGCATGTTTCCCAAGGAAGATTTTGAAATCTTTCCCTCAATCTGAGGCTATTCTAGTACTCTGGGTGTCCAAAATGGCTGATTGGGTGGTGAGTTAATATACCCTCCTACCTGCTGCATTATCATAAATGAAATAAACCAGATTATCAGTGTTTAGTTATCTTTATGAGCATGTAGCTAGCTAGAATCATTAGTCTAAGTGGAGTCATGGTTGATTATCCCCAAAGTTCCTCGGGAAATTAAATTTCTTTGGCTGTTGGAGTTTGGTGACCACATTACTACTGATCCTGAAGCCATAATGTCAGGCCTGCCAACCTAATTTGGTAAAAAATATTGAGGTCAGTGAAAAAAGCCCTTGAATTCATAGTGAAAACCTGGAGGTGTGCTGTTGAAATCCATTTTCATCAAAATAATAATGGGGTTTGTGAGGAATAGATGGCCACTTTGATTCCCAATCTCACCAAGTTCACAGACATCATCAAATCTCTCAGCCATAGCTGCAAGACTGCAACTCCTCAGCAACAGGAGCAGCAGCAGCACCACATAGACAGAGAAGCTAGCTAATAGCTGGCACAAATTTAGGTGTCATGCACTAATCCATTAGCTAATGCATGCAACATGTAAAAATACAAAGCAAGATGAGATAACTAGTTCACAAAAAAGCAGTCAATCTGAAAAAGCAGTGGTCATTGCCACTTTCCCTTGAGGAATGTGATAATGTCCCTTGAGGTATGTTGATATGTCCCTTGAGACCTTGAGTATGGGCTCAAAATCTTGAGTCTCAAAACCTTGAGGGTTGACAGGCCTGTTAATCTTGCCACAACAACCCTACGGCCTTAGGTACTGTCAAAGTGATGACCATTACCAAACATTATACAACCTAGTATATTGCAGAGATGACCATTACCAGTTCTGGGCTTTAATTAGAGAATTTAAAGGATGCTCATGGCTATCCCACCCAATTGAATCCAGCTGTGCTTTATGGCTAGTTGCTGATTAGAAACTTGTGCAGTGCTTTGTGTGCCTAACAATTTTATAATTTTAGTGTGTGTGTATGTGGGGGGGGTGGGGGGGGGGGGGGGGGGGGGGAGAATTTGTTACTTGTATAATCAATCATATTGTAATTGTGGGGAGATATTTTGGACTAAGGTTGTGACCACTGGCATCATTGTAACTATCACCCCTCCCCTCCCTGTGGATAATGGATGGTGTGATGTTACTAGTTGTTCTTTATGTAATGTAGACACTTTGAAGAGAGGACCTCAGCTACTTGTCTATACTCACCTAGTTCATATCATCTGCAACTCCATATTATTACATCCTAAAACTATGGCCAATGTTCAGGAATATGATCAGCTGTTGAAGGATGTTCTCCAAATCCTTAAATGTACTGATAGCAGTTATGTGCTATTAGATGTGAGTTCCATTACAAAGTAACTAGACAATTAGCTAATTCTTGTAATACTTTATCTCAGGTCTCGTATGAGCAAGGTATTACAGCGTTAGTGCTGATGCTTTACCTGTGTGCTGGAAATCCACCTATATGTCAGCTAATAAAACAAAGCCATTGTCTTCAGAGTGTTGGAGCACTCATTCAGTTACCATCCTCTAGAATTAGAGTGCTGTCTAAAGCACTGATAGCACGTCTCATATCTGCTGATGCAGTGAGGGATGATATGGCAGTATTGATATTGATCGAGGATGATGAAGTAGATCATTTGATGAGTATTGTTGGAAGAGTTTCCTCATATGAAACTATTCCTGTTATTTCAGTTCTGATGGATTTATGCCGATCACCACATAACATGGGGGCACTTGTGTCCAGAGATGCTGCATTGATGTTATCAGATGTTATGGAGAGTATCAGTGCAGATGATCAGACCAAAGTGGCTCAACTTATATGGAAAATGATGGATTTAAATTATCAGGGCACTGAAGAAGTGTCTTCGATAATCAACAGTGGAACCCTATTACTTCATGATGAAGGTACATATTATAGCCAGTGAGACTCTTAGAATACAAACTTCTAGTGATGTTGTCTAGATTGTATATAACATGAGCTTAGTACATTAGTTGGCTTGCCGGCAATTGAAACTTACAGGCAGATATTTAGAAAACTCAATGCTAATAGCTGGTCTAATACGTATTGCAAAAAATAAACTGTTAAGACCTATAATCGGTCAAAAGTTAATTTTCAGCAGCTCGGTGCTTTAATATATTATACTGTTGCTCTTAATATATACCGTCACTCTTAATATACTGTTGCTCTTCAGTTTCCAGTTTTATTGGCAATTAAAGCAATTCTCTTTCTAATCATGTCTATTGAGTTTTGTGATAATTATTATATATTATTTGTGGTCTAGCTATGTCTAGAACTAGTGAACTCTCCACTAGCTATATTATGTTGTTTCTATATGTAATGTGCACTTTCTGTTATATACTTGACAATCAGTAAGTGTTAGAGATGTGGGCCATTGTCTTCAAAGTGTTGGAGCACTCATTCAGTTGCCATTCATAGGAATTCAAGTGTTCTCTAAAACACTGATAGCATGTCTCATATCTGCTGATGCAGTGAGGGATGATATGGCAGTATTGTATTGATTGACAGTAGCAGAAATGTTATCTAGGGTTTGCCTAGTCAATCTAGCTCCAGGGACAGCTGCTATATTAAAAGTATTCGCTTCTTCAGATCAAGAGTTGGACACCAATACTGACTTATTGCATTACATTCTAAAGCTACCCTTGTAATAAAACCTTTTCTTCTGAAACTCAATAAAATCTGAACGAGAATCTGGCAAAATTTAACTCTTGAAGGTGTGACAGTAGGCTTTGAGGTGTGGCAGTAGCTGTATATGCTGTGGTGGTGGTAGTTGGGAGTAGAAGGTCAGTAAGTAGAGGTGGGCATCTCTTTGGCTCTGACTTCTCTTGTTTTCTTGACAGTCGGACAAGTCTAGATCACTCAAAGACTTTCTGATGATAAACTGCTTTCCAACAATCTGGGCACCACCAACAACAGCCATCACTTATATACAGGTGGGGGACAACCAACCCCACCCCCCCTTATATCACTTGATACACTACCAAAACCAACTCTGTCCATTCAGCAAAATTTTTCTTGTGGTTTTAAGTATGTTTAGTTACTGAGGGGTTCTAATGCTATAATTCGCTCCAATTTAGCCTCCCATGCACTTCACAAAATAGAAGTAGATTTAGCTTCTGTGCTTTGCATGGGAGGGGGTATATCTTACTCCCTCACCCACTCTTTTCTTCCCCCCTCCCTCCCCTCCCCCAGTCTTAGATATAACCCTGCCATCATAGACCCACATGTACACTGTCTCTGCTTAGCAAGTACATGCTTTCTTTCTTGGACATTGCAACTATTGTATTATGCTATCTAACAGTGGATGGGGTCCTTCCAAAAGCTACTATCCCTACAACTGTAAAAACATTGTTTCCCACTACTTTCCCACCAAAACATTTGTCAGTTGTATGCCTGGAAATATTAAAATTACTCCTGCAATATTATCAATTAAGTTGTGTGTGTACATTTAAGTTTACCCTTTTTCTTGTACTCCTGAGTCAAATATTTTGGTACTGCTCCATGAATAGCTAGTTAGTTACATGAGATGTTGACACTACTTTATATTATAGCTTATCTAGCTACTTGCAAAAGAATAAACATTTAATTTAAAGATCTAATTACATAGTTATAGCATGCACATGATTTCTAGTTGTGATGTAGTCCATGCTTTAATTATTCAAGTTGAAGTAGATTTTGAATATACATGACTTGCTAACCACAGAATTAATGTTTTTCCATGAAGCGTATTTCTTTAAAAATAATGCTTGGGTAAAACTGATTTGACCCCAGTTAGTGTAATAATTAATTAGGAAGTTTAGGCTAATCCAGTAATGTTACTCTTTCTATATGTAGGCTGTCAAGTGGATGCTAAAGATCGTGAAGATAAAACTCAACAAAGATTGTGTATAAAAGTCGACAATGGTTTTGTTTCCTATATTGTTGACTGCATCGAAGCATTTGAAAATGGGTTTATCAACACAGACAGTATGATTAAAAATCTCTCTGCAGCTATTGTCCTTCAGTACAAAGCAATGGAGATGTCTGACGATGACTTCAGGAAAGAAAGTGCAAGAAGCATAAACAACTCCTCAATTTACTCAGCATTAAATAAATTGCTCTCTTATCTATGCATTATCTTCCTCAAAGGTATGCAAAAAGGGATATTACTATCCCTCTATCCCAACTAGTCCTATTCTGCTCAAAATTTGCTCTATTATGTTACAATACCCCAGGAGGATGCTCAATCAACTATGTCCATCATAAGTTCTATTATACCCAACCTAAGTTCTATTATGCTTATACTATGCTATTTAAAATATGTGCTGATATCAGTAGATTAAACTATATGGTATGTATGTGGTTTGGGAGAAATAAAGAAACTCAGGTCAAGTGCATGCTCTCTGCCAACCATCAGCCTGTGTTGAGCAGGGTTTGTTTTTTTTTCACTCTAAAGCATTTTACTGAACAACAGTCCTCATTAGTAGATTATATTGAAAGATCACTAATAATAATACAGTGCTATAATATTTTTTATGCTTCCAAAATGTTTTATTATGCTAGAAATAGTATGCTGCTATAATAATATAGTTAACAAATGGCACCTTTTAGTGGTGTTAGAGCTGAAGACACTACAATTATCATTTATGGATGTTGTTATAAACATGATGTCTAATAAGTATTATCATTAAGCATAGTAGAGGTTAGGCCTTAGCTGATTCTGCTGGTTTAATTTTGACTAGAACTGACAATAGCAACAACAACTCAGACTGATATAATTATTTTAAGCAATATTTTATATTAAGGTACACAATTATTGAAGCAACACTTAATCTACATTAATAATATAGTTTTTGTTGATCTTAATGGTGTATTATAATGTATAATTCATATAGAGGCCACAGAAGAAATTGCTAATGATGTCCACTTGGTAGTGCTCAGTTCTCTCATCTGGTGGACATGTCACAGTGAGGCTACAAGTGCTGGACTATCCAGGAGTGGAATAATCTCAGGCCTGGTGAACTTGCTTCCTATATACATTCAATTGAATATGTATGATAAGGTAACGACTTCATGAATAGAATTACTATTACTGTCATGCTAACTGAGTACATGAAGAGACTGCTGTGTATAGCTGTATATTGTGTCAGTTAAGTTTATGTCAGAACTATCGGAAAAAAATTCCAAAGAAATGATTATGTGAGGTTGACTGTTATCAGAAGGCATAATATAATATCCGTTTGAGTTAGTAATTTCATCCCAGGGTATCTGAAAGTGCATTAGTACTTGACCCCACACACTCCATACTACTGATAACTGCCTGGCTTGATCATAGATGAAAGTTTTGAACTTGAAGGCTGTAAAGTCAAAGGAAACTTTAGATAGATGTACAAAGCTATCAAAACTACCTGTGAGCACGGAAAATAACAGCTAAATGTTAGATACCAGATGTTTTTGTTTCATGACATACTCTATGACTAGAGAGTGCTAACACACTCCATAGGCGGAGGAAGATGATTTTGAATATGGGGGCAGGTCAACTAGATCTAGTGTCACATTCTCTGATAATCAGACTCCTACCATCATGTTTCAATGATGGCATAAATATACTTTGTCTCTTAGAGTTTGATGATATAAAGGTGTCTGGGTCTGAGAGTTTAATTTTAATTTGTGTATGTAGCTATTGTTTTGAATGTAGGATATGTCTTGACTTGTCATAAAACTGTGTTCACTGGTGGCAGTGGTGATCAAAATAGAACTAGGGCTAGGGCTAGTGCTAGGGCTGATTATCAGATAATAAGAATGTACAGCTGGCTTGTTAATTAACTACAAGAGTGGTGTAAAATTGTTAGTTAGGTCATTGATTTTAGTATGGGGGCACTACTGCCAGAGAATGAGGGCAAGTGCCCCCAATGCCCCCACTGGCCCCATGGTTCCGCCACCTATGCACTCTCTAATTTAACTATTTAATATTGTTTTTGTGCTCTCTTCCTTGATAGTTTTATTGTTGTAATCTTATTCCTATAGATTGATCTCTGTCTCAAAATATTAATTAATTGTACATCTGATTCCTCAAATTTACCTGCATTCAATCTGTCTCACAGTGAAAGTGATATCATTCTCCATATACTGCCGCTAACTCATGGGCTACAGTCCAGTCTAGCCCTTCATAGCAAAATGCTCTTGGCATTTCTAAATCCTATTCTTAATTGTGAGCAACTTTGTGCCCTAAAGCTAACCAGGAAGGAAGCGAGTATGTGTGTATCTCTGTTGAGTGCAGCAGTTCAGCACCCTCATCATCTTGTTGAAGACTATACTCTACTGACGTTTCTTAGGGCTCTTATCTGGTTTACTCATGAATATAACAGACAAGATAAGACTCAAGAGGAGAAAAAATGCAGTGATTTTGAGGACAAGCTTACTTCTGTGTCATGAGAACTGAAATTTAACATACAGTTGTTGGTAGAAGAAGGTATGTTGTCAGCTTTGAAATCTGTGCTGAGTTTGAATGGTGAAGATGAGTTACAAGCTACAGCTGCAAGACTTCTGTGGAGTCTTTCACATGAAAGTACTGTTCCAAGACAGATACAGCTGAATCACAGTGACATTGTTGAAGTTCTTCAGGGTATTCATATTCACTCTTCATTACCCAAATTAAACATGGCTTCCCACTGTGCTCTCTGGATTCTTGGACAAGGTAATATACGATAATGAGTCACAAAGCCAAGTTGGTACAATCCAGTAGCAGATCCAGGATTTTGAAAAGTTGGGGGTCAATGATATCGCAGGGGTGGATCACAGAATTTTGAGAGGGAGGAGGCAATATGAGACATACATTCATGATTGTCTAGTTCACTTCTAAATATTTCAGTACAATATAATTTGTAACACAAAATTGGATTATGACAAAGGATTAATGAATTGTATCGATTGGCATATAAATCAATTACATCATTATAGAATATTCTTGGAGCATACAACAGAACTAGAGCATTGACCCGGTCTTGGCCCATAATGGACCACTTTTGAGCCTTTATTTGCTTGAGGGCTGAGTTTGCTCTTTCAACTGTAGCAACAGTTAGTAACTGGAGCTATTGACAAGATTATGGTATGATTTAGGTGAAAATTATTGGAGAATTTAATGTTTCAGAAAGTAATGTAGGAAGTCCTTAAGATAGAAACTTTGAATTTTTTGAACTTATGCAACATAGAGGTGTTATCTCACTCAGTCTGTAGCTGCTTCTCAATGACTGAACTTTTGTCTCTGAATGATCTACAAAAGGTCTGTCACTATGGGATGTCTTTTATTGCTCTGTTGCATGATGAAGCACAGCTATGCTATACACCATCAAGGGTAGGCAATTAATGTTTACTAGGGGCCACTTGAGAAACCTGAGTTGTGAAGGAAAGCCATACCAATAATAACTGAAACTTATAGTTTTCCCCACAGGAAAATACATCAAAATTATGATTAGTTGCTACTAGGGGAGTGCATTACTACTAAAGGCAATGTTTTCAAAATAAAAGCAACACAGCCATATTTTATGCATAGCAACCTGATTTATGTTCTTAGGTGGGCCAGGCTGGGACAGCCAACAGGTGGATGTGGCCCACCAGCTGTAAAATGCCCAGGTCTGCTATAAACACTGAGCACAACTCTCTATCTCATTCTAATAGATATTCACATGTACAGTATACAATGTACAAATTGTTTTAATCACTGCATGGTACAGCTAGCAAAGAACTTATTATATCACAACATATTGAAAAATGGAGGGACAATATCTGCCTCTGTAATCATGCTTCACTAGTGCCACCTGAAGAATTCTTTGGGGAGCTTTTTCTAAGATGTGTGGGTTCTTTTTCATGAAGGTAGTATTCTACCTATTAATTGATATGTGGTGCTACAAAGTAGTTGTAGAATCCAGTTCTTTTTTTTTTTATTTAGCTAGCAAATCTTTCTCTTCATGCTAATAGTGATTTTTTTTACCATACAACTAAATAGGAAGAATATGGCAGGAATAAACATTGTCAGTGTTCTAGATGACTTCACCATCAGGCTAGTTGGGTAAAGTCTGTCTTCAGCATCCACCACCATTGTGGCATATCCTGTTTTGAGTTCCTTAGCTTTCTAGTCTGCCTAACAACTTAGCCTTTGTTGTCTCTGTGAATAATCACTTAGTATGTTCATGTGCATGTGCAGTTTCTGTGTGGGACTTTTTTCTATTCCCATAGTCTAGAGTACTCTCGACATAGATATAAGTAAAATCTCAATGAAGCAGGATTATTGTGAATGTTTACTTTCTTTGCTGCCTTGCTTAGCTCACTTGATTTGCTTGCATAAATTTTCTATGTATTGAGCTTATCTTTATCCAACTTGGTCCAATTTACCTGACAAGATATTTTCATGTAGCTAGAATGTTACTAGGATAAATTGTAACACACCTGGCCAGTGCATAATATTGAGTTATTACAAAAGGCATAATTTATTGCATCTGTAGATTTCTATGAAAATATGTGATAATGAAAACGGGGGCATTTTTTTGTTCCTATTATGAAATTTACGCCTGGATAAAAGTGAAAAGGGTGTTAGTTAATTTGAATATTGAGTATTATGAATATTAATATTATGGAGATAAGATCAAATATATTATAACATTAAACTGTGAATAGATCAATATACAGTCAAAAGGGTTAAACTCCATCTCTGCCACTTGATAGTTGTATGGTCATGCCATAGTACTCTACTACTAAGGTAGAATGGGGCTAGGTTTATTTTCCTTTTACCTTTTTCAAGGAACGACAGTCATACACAAATTTTCCACGTAGAAAAGTATTATAATTATGAGGTGTTCAGGATGTTAATATATATATCTTTTTATGTTACAGGGGTTCAGAATTTGCTGAAGTATTCTAAATGCTGTTTAGAATTCAAAAATTATCTTGAATGTATTGAAGTATGTGATGTTATCATAAAAATGAAGCAAGGTGAAAGCATCATGATGCAAGCTAAGATAACAAAGGGCAAGGCAAGATTTTATTCCTACAAGAGAAAGCTAAACCAGATTTTGGTCAATAATAACATCAGAGCAACAAAAGAGGGAAGACTTCTTGTGAATGAATGCTTCATCAGCATGAAGGAAGCAATTGCT
This sequence comes from Diacarnus erythraeanus, assembly GCA_964016965.1. Lineage (NCBI taxonomy): Eukaryota > Metazoa > Porifera > Demospongiae > Poecilosclerida > Podospongiidae > Diacarnus > Diacarnus erythraeanus. The sequence goes on from OZ024673.1 coordinate 5,422,146, forward strand.
CTACTGGGCAATGGATTAGATCAGAATGCTTTGGATGAAGAAGGTTCTAAATTGCTTGACTGGGCAATGATCGACTGTCTTTCAAGGACCAATCAGTTAAGCCAGTGTGATCGATGTCTTCTTTGCAGGCAGAAGAAGAAAACACGTAAAAGTCATGTATGGCCCAAGTTTATTGCAAATTTATTGGTGGAGGAACAATCTTCTAATCAAGATTTTATTTTTGGTTTTGATAAGCACCAATTCAAGTCAGCTGGTGAATGTACTTACTGGATGTTATGTGAAAGGTGTGAGGCAATTCTCTCACAAAATGGTGAGAGTGATTTTAAAGCCAAGTTTCCCACTTGTGGAGAAATCACATATTCACCATGGCTCTTTAACTTCTGCGTTGGAGTAATATTTCGCACTTTGAGTATAGCAGTTCATTTTCCTAGGCATTTTAATGATGATGAAATATACAAAGTATTTCTGCTTTGCAGGAAGCACCTGCTTTCACTTTCAGTTACAGTCAGTGGTAAGATATCATCTCTGAGCACACGTGAAACCAGAGAACTTACTCAACAGTTGAGAGGAGACTTAGATATCTACCTCTTTATTAGCCCTTTGCAATCATGCCAAGATTATGGTTCGTTTCAGTATGCATATCCTATTGCAGCTATTACCATCTCTCGCTCTATACAACTCGACAGCAGTTTTCTTAATTTTAATGGCTATGCTCACTTTTATTTTTTGTGTTGTGGGCCTATAACTCTCATTGTTAACTTAGATCAGCCACTTCTATCCCTGAAGAACAAAGGTTTTCACATGACATCTAATCCTATAGTTTCTGATCACAAGTACACCATACCTTCAGAAGATGAACGTGTTAAATTACTGCCAGCAGGTGTTTGGCCATTAATGGTGCAGCTTGCTGAAAATACTATGAAAGATTTCACTGAAGTATCCCGGTTTATCTCACCTAAGGCAAAGGCACCAGCCACATACTCCAGTAAAAATGTATCCTCCATGAATATTCAATTACAAACTCATTTCAAAAGATTGTTTCAAGTATCATACCTATGTAGTGGTTATGAGATCCTTAATCCTCATGTGAAACTGCCACGTAATCATTGTGTGAAATTACCCAAAGGCCATCAAGTGATTATTCATGCAAGCAAAACAGTAGCTGTGGCAAATACAATTTTCACATTTCTATTGTGTATTGGTAAAGTTGAAAACACTTCAACTTGTGAATCACTCTATGTGATATATGTGTCCCTAAACACAGAGCATTGTACTTTATATGCAGACAGTGCTTTTGCAGAGGTCAATAATGGCAAAATTATCCTCAGGGAATATATGCTGAAGAATGATGTTGCAAATAGATTGGAGAATGATCTCACTCATATGCAAGGACTCTTCAACATGACCTTGCCTAACAAGCACTTTGAGAATGTAGACATGCTGATGAGTCTTGTGAACTCCCGAAGGTATAGTATGTAGTATACGTGTATAGTTGTGTTAATCATCTCACTCTTGTTGCTAATCAGTAAGAGAGAAAAAGTACAATATTGATTTAATGTTCTTAGTTCTTTTTCTAGTGCTTTGCACAGGGCAAGTCTTATAGTTTAAGATATTATTGAGACTCAGATAATGACTAACTATTATAGAAATCAAAGGCCTGATTTATGTGGCAAATTATATGCTGATAATGCAATGTGGCAATGACAAATGCTTGACTGGCATAAATCAAGGAAACACTATACTATAGCTACTATACTATAATTCTTAGAATCCAAATTGTGTCTGAAATGATGTTTTAATAGCTCTCTTCAGATAGTTGTGATTGATTTTAATTTCCTATTGCTGTAGATGCATCAAAGGTCCTTTGACTTGCATTCTGCCTTCACTTGATCGAAAATGTAGTCTTGAGGGATGTTGGTATTGCAGTGACTTGTGTCAACACTGCATGCAGTCATCATACACACTGTACAGTGGTGTCTGTGAGAATGGCAGTCAGCTAAAATTCTGCAGTGAGGAATGCATGGGATTTTGGTTTCCTTCCCAAGATCAAAAGTCTCTATATGTTGCTTCCTATTTGGATGAAACTTATCAGTCACAACAAGCAGTAATGACCTTTATCTCACAGAAAGAAAATGGCGTTGAACAAGTCTACCTCTCTGTGGATAAAGCCTCTGATGGTTTAGACAAGCCTTACATAATATGGCATGTCAGGGAATTAGAACACCAGCATTTTGCTCATTTCTACATCACTAAAGATTGCTTACCACTCAACTCTGTTTGGACCAAGCAATACCGTAGTTATGAAAGTGAAATCGTTTCTAACCTCATTACGACTAAAAGATTGGAATTGCAATCTCACTTCCAGGCACAGTTTAATGAAGCTGTAAAAGAATATGGTTTTGAAAACTTTGAAGCCTTCTTGTCACAAGTGAAGATTTCAAAAGGAGAGTCTTTAGAGCTTGGTAAGTAGAAATTACCCACATTAATGGCTTACATGTATGACTTTTATTTTATCTTTCTTGTACAGAAATGCTAACCATGGTACCAGAGGTAATGAAGAAGGAAACTATTCGACTTAATTTACCATCAGGATATTTTTTCTGTAAGCCAGAACTAGGTTTAGCTCATGGATCAATCAAAAGCCCTTTATTGGATGTTACTGGACTGCTACACTATACAGAAGTGGATGAATCTTTTCAAACTGTTTACTTATTGGATGCTATTGATATGTGTGATACTAACTCACCTCTTCAGCTACACTTTCTTTTTTTCAAGCATCACCTGCAAGAAGGATGGTACTTTGCAGATGGTGCAATTCTCTCCAGCGATGCTTCTCAGGCTACCAAATTCCTTCTTGATAAGCCATTTTACGAGAGAAGCCTTCAAGCCATGGAGGAGATCAATAGAATGGTTCAAGATATAGTACCAAAGATGCTGAGAAAAAATGGAGTGTCAAGTATTTGGCTTTCAATTCATTTAGCAAAATACATATGGTTAGTTTTATAGTGTGTATCATTTGGCCACGTCGTGTACAATAGAAGTTGTTAGGGGAAATTATTTGTTCCTATCATAATAATGTAACCTATATTACGATATTATGGCAAATATTTAATTTGGTGTATTTGCTTGGAAAGACCAATTTTAAACCCGCCAAATAATCACATGTTACCTTTTGACCCTTAAGGTAGTACTGACTGAAAGGATCTGATTTATTCATTGGCCCCATGTATGCATAACCCCCTCCCCCTTCCAGTTACCAAAGAAGTCATAATCTTTTATATGCCCAGTGGATGATGTACAGTATTTTTAGCTGTAGATCTATGGCAATGGACATTACTTGATACTACAGACCAGGAATCATATTTTTCACTTAATTTGCAGGATAAATTCGATTGCAGTTAAACCAGATTTGCCCTGTTCAGCCTCCAACAATTGTTGGTTCTGCAAGCAATTTTGTAGTTGCTGTTGTAAATTTCTCCTATCTCCAAAAAATGGATCAGAATTTTGCTGCACGGAGTGTCATGATATCATGCTTAATCCATTAACAATACCTAAAGTTATTCTTAATGAAGCTAAGCTGGCAAATATATTGAAGTTTAATGATCCACCACTGATTGCATTTATGAATAAAGTTGTCTCAACTAATTCTGATAGCAAAATGATTCTGAGGATCTACTTGAGCAGATCTGATGACTCTTTTGATGTCATTCCCCCAGGCACTCTTTTTGCCATCTGCCAGATTAAGACAGCTAAAACACAAGCAGTGATAGACTGCTTGTTGTCCAAAGATTATGTGCCAGTTGAGCCAGTTTGGTATTCTGACTTTTGTGAGCAGATGATTGACAAACATCGAGAATTACTTCATCGTGAAATTGCATACCTGGTTGCTGAAGCACCTGTGACAGAAGAAAGATAGTATAGTATGATTCACATTATTACACGTGCACATTTATTTCTTTGCTGCTCTATAGATTTTATTATATTTTGTATTGTTTAAAGATTGTTTATTTTGTCTATAAAAGACTTAATCAAAGCGTCATGTTGGGTATGCTTCTTTCTGTGGTGATAAAACTAGTCTAGTGGAATAACAAAACCGACAGTAAATGTTGTCTGGCACATAGCTAGCTAGCTATATTATTATTACGTATACTTCCAGAAGAAGCTCTAAAACAAGAGCCACCTGAACAAAAGTAGCAACTAGCACAAAGACAGAATTTTAAAGAGAAGGCTACAAGGAATTTTCAGATATCATAACCAAGATGGAGTAGTTCTATATAATAGACGTCCCTTCAATTGGTCAACTCCATAATAATACACTGTTTTATGTACATCTGTACATTATGTTGCAGTATGATTAATCTTGATCCCAGTAGCATACTGGGTAGCTGTTCCACTTGCTTCATTTCCAGATATGAAACTGTCCTTAATAAGAGGAGTTACCAGGTGTCCCTCAAAATAATAGCAGCTCACGTTAAACACCTGAGTGATGAATGATATTGAGTTCCTGACAAGCTCTTGGTCCCATTGGTCTAGTCAGTCTATGAGGGCACCTTTTTTAATTGGTCCCAATTGGTCATCTCTGAAAATAATATAAAGGTCTATTATTATAATAAGGTACTTTCACAGGTCCTAAAGGTCCTAAGAGTATAGGGTAAGGGTATACGCTATATATATATAATAATAATAATTATGATAATAATTATTATGTTAGCAATAAGTCTTGTAGCATAATGTAACTAAATTTTCAGAAAGTATACTATAGTTATGTATAAGCCATATTATTATACTATTGTTAGCTATGAGCAATAATTATAGAAGGAGCTGTTAATTTTTATAAACTCGTCACATCCAGCTTCTTGCTGTCATCCTCAGAGTTTATAGTAGCTTCCTCACCACAAGACTGATCTTGTTTAAAGTCAACTTGCTCATAGATATTATGTGTTTGGGTAGCAGGAGGTGGATTTTCATCAAGTTCTGCTTCTACTGCTTTATTACTATAAGATGTAATACCAATGTTTCGCACTTGAGGGTGTATTGGACTTAACTTTGTTATAATTAAATAGTATTATACATGTTATTGCACATGCTCAGTTGGACATAGGTCTGAGCACATGGTGATTTGAGAACTTTGTGATTTATATGAACTATTTAGCTAGCCTATATATCTTTAATAATCTTTGAGTAGAGATCACTACAGAGGGTGCTCAGATTCCCGTAGATCATGTCGTACTTTCTTTCTGCATATGCAAAAAGAAAGTACATAGCTATCAAACTAATATTCTGTTCAATTAATGGAACAAACAACAAACAAACAAAAAATAAACAAAAACAACAGCAACTGACCTTGAAGGTTTAATTTGGTAGAGCAGATATGCACAAACACCAACTACAACAACAAGCACCATCAAGCCCACTAATACGAGTAACGCAATAATTAAGGAGGTATTACTGCTACTCTCTTTAACATTAGCAGTAATGTTAGGTATTTCTGATGTGGGAGTTGAAGCAGGACAGATGGAATTATCCAGAGAACTTATTGTAACATTACATGACGCATCCACATTTAGCCTAATATGCTCAAGGGTTACTGATGCACTTCCAGTAATGACCCACTGTTGAAGAAGGTCAATTAAATGTATACTGCTAACACTGGGTGTGCTACTCAACCTGGCCCGTAAATAACATGTGTTGATTCCTTAGAATTACAGGAGAACTGAGAAGCTGTGATGTAGGCAGCAGTGATCATACATTGACAGTCACGGTTCAGTTTTGAAGCAATCTGTTGAGATATGCTTTGAACTCTTTCAGCAGTATCACTTAGCTGGACAAGAAGATAAATGGAATCATAGAGAGAGAACAGAAAACAATCTTATGATTGTTCTTGTGGAATAATTATTGGACTCAGGTAAAACAGCTTACCCTCCATTGCAAACAGTCACTTATTCCATTGATCTTCAGTTGGAAGTTTGAATATGTAGGAGCTATTGTAGAGCAAGAAATATACAATGAATCCCATATCTATGAATGTGGCTAATGGCAATTCTATTCTGCCAAGGACATAAATGTTATTATTATCCATGTTTCTCTCTCTCAAATATGACTATATGACCACCCTTAATGCTGCCACTATAGCTAATTGCCTGTTTACCAGGTGATATGATGGAAGAACTACTTATCCCTTCCCCTGCTATGGTTCTTGCACTGATAGCTAGTGAGTATGACTCAGTAAATCCCAAGCCACCAATGACTGTCTGGATGAACCACTTCCATCCTCACATCTCTCCTACGACGTGGGTCAAGTGTTTCATACGTAATTATGTAGCTAGTCTAGAATAAATCCTCTAGCTTCTTCCAATGCCAGTTTTCATGTGTGTGGCATTAAATCAAGTGGTACTGACTTGTTTAGGAGCAGTGTTAGGAGCTGTAATAAGTTGAAATATAGCTACTGCATGCCAACACATTTCTTTAAGACTCACTTCCTTCTTCAGTGAAAGTAATGTTACTGGTGAGAGGACCATATCCAGCTGAAGTACTTGTCTTTACTGACACATTGTAAGGGATGTATTTGTCTGATTGAATGTAACAATAAAGCAGTTAAGAGCAAGTGAAAGGAAAACTATAGCACATTCATAATTATGTTTCATAGCATATAAGGTACAATTGTATGTTGTAGCAGGACTGAAGCCACTTAAACTATAGTTCCCAGCAGTGAGGTAGGTTGTTGGGAGGACTTCTAAAAGCTCTTCTGGTTGACAAGTGAGGGTATAAGCAATGATGTTCCCATTCTGTGCTTCCAGTGGTGGGGGATCCCATGAAACACCTACACTGTCTGGACCCACTGCCACCAATCTGAAGTTTGTAGGAGGACTACTTGGTCCTATAATAGAGGTCAATTCATAGATACCTGTATGCCCTCTCTTCATTATATAACAGCAGAATGTGTATTGGGGAAGCAAAAAGGAAAATTTTACCACACTTACAAAACCATATATTTTAGTTCCTAGCTACGTCTCTAAAAAAGCTTAGCAATACCAGATTCTAATGTCCTGAGTGTCATGATAGCAGAAGTAGTCACTCCATAGGTGTTCATGCTACGAAGTTGAAAGTAGTAAACTCTGTTTGGAGTTAGCTCCTGTATGGATATGCTATAGGTCATATTAGAAGCAGAGATGTTAGTACTTGAGGCCAGAATTGGACTGGACTGATCGAGTGAATCCCTAGCAGTTCCATAGTTTATATTGTACTGTTCTGGAGTGTAGGCAAGGTATGGAATCACCCACTGCACACTTGCTGAGTTTGAAGTAATGTTCACAGCTTGTACCTCATTAGGTTGTATGGGTGCACTTTGACCTGGACAAGAACATTATAGAGAACTTCCTATAAGGAATATTTTATAAAGATATCTTCACAGGATGCTTACATTCCTAAAAGTATATTTTTCTATAGAGCAGTAATACATTTAGCTAACCTCTCAAATGGGACAACTGCCCTACTCTAGAGGACAAATAGTTGGACACAACTAGCTAGTGTAGATAATGCTTGTGCATATGTAATAGCTATACACTGCAAAAACCTTACCTCTGACTATGACAATTCCAGAGGTATGAGCTACAATATTATTTCCTCCAGGGACTGACATACTGACATTGCAGAAGTATGTGTGACTCCCAATTTGACTGTCTGCTCACTAATTCTTAGAGGCATGATAGTGTTATGATGAGAGATCAATATATAGTGTTCCCATTGTCACTGAGTATGCTGTTTCCAATTCTCCATTCAAATGACTTTTGTAACAGTACTCTCTCTGGTGCCCTCGAAGCGCACCTCAGTGTGAAAGTATTGTATGGTGGAATATCAAGTGCAGTTCCAGTCTGTGGTTGCATCATTACTGTCAGTGTAGGAACTGTTTAAATATTATTATGTGCATGCATGAATGTAAAGTCAGAATTTTATATGTAAATATTTTTATATAGCTAATCATATAGAGACCACCCCTTAGAAGACTACTTCTCTTTAAAGCAATGCCACTTGGCTGTGTCCCAATAATGCTTACATTATAGATTTTAGTCTCCATAAAGAGACCACTTCCCTTAAAACAATATGTACATCTTATTGATGTACATTTGAATGATTATGTGCATTCCCAAATCCCAACCTCTTGTTTCACAAAAGTAGATTATCAATAAAAGAAAGGCCATATCTGGTGCACAACCAGTTCCCAAATCCTCTTATCAACACAGGCACTAAATCTCTACAATGCATCTTATTGATGCCCATTTGGATTAGTGAATAGTTAGCTATGTAGCTATGTGCCCTTTTAATAACCATGAATGTGGTCTTTGAATTAATTGAAGGTCCATTAAAAATAATTCCCATACATAATAATAATTATGCATGTATCCAACTATCTGTAGTATGCAAGGATATGTTGTTTGAATGTGACCAGGTATTCATAACAAACTCATCAAGTTCTCTATCTATAGTCGCTTCGCAAGTGTACACTCCATCGTCAGTCCTTAATTGTATGGGGTTGAAAACCAACTGAGCAAGGAATTGCCTGTTAAAATGACGTCAGATAGCATTTTACTGGCTGAGCTCATAGAATTATGCGCTTACAATTTTCCGTCCAACCTGTAGGCGTGACTACGTAAAGGCAGGTAGGTGTACGTGTGTACAGCCACGCAAAGGCGTGGCTACCCTTAGGCTCGACCATAATAATTTAGGTAGGGGTACCACAATTTTTATGCGTAGCACCCTTCTGCTGTAGGCTAACAGGACCTTATAGCTAACGTTGCTGGTGATCAGCACCCACTATGGCGTCTCTTACGCTACGGGGTGAAGCCGTTACACCTATACCGGCTGCAGTGTCACCGAGTGGGATCATCAGTAAGTAGCCATTGAGATTTCTGTAAGGTAGATTTCTATAAGGTTGGGTGTTCCTAGCTATATAGCTTATTCTGTTAAGACTACCGCTTTCACAAGCTGGATTGTTGTCTCTAGCTAGACAAGCTAAGTAAAAGTTTTATCTCTTGACTCTTACTGGTAGCTAGCTAGAGTAGGAATGTTTATCTAGAAAGCTCCTTATTTTTGTTTGCCTGGATATCAAATTGGGTTTTTGGTGAATTAGGTTAAATGGCTTTAATCTGATAGGAATGACCTTTGTGAAGATGTCTAAGTACTTTTCTCAGATCCTTGAGTCCACAGAGCTAGCTAATATCTCTTCTGTTGCACTAAATCTACTTAGAAATGGCTAGAAAGCTAAGTTAGGGTTTAATTTATCTAGGGACAAAAATAGAGATGAGATGTTTCTGGAGGTAAATCTACACTACCTTAACATCTAGCCTAGTAATGATAAACACCCACAGCAACATTTTTAAGCCTACCTCGGGCTCCCCTTCTCAACTGAATACCATAAAGGATTTTATAACTTATTATTATGTAACTTCCAATAACGGAGAGTGTCATAGCGATATAGAATTCAGGTGTAGCTACTGATGAAATGGGAAACATAAAAATACTCAGTTAGCTATATAATTTTGTTTCCCTATCTACATAATGAAGTTTACTAGGATGCATAGAGTTATAGAGATAAGAATGTTAACAGAAATCATCATTTAATATGTATTATATAGAGAAGGGGTTGGAGTATAGAATTTGCTCATTTTCTTTATATCTATCACTGAATTCATTTTACAAAGTTGTGATTCAGATCACACTATTAGCTATTGTTCCAAAGTAACAGTTCCATTCTACTGCCATTTTGTCTGAATCACTGTGTTCTGTGTGGTCAGTGAGGAGTTTTCATACTTGCTTATGTGACTGGCTATGCCCCTTGTACTATCTTCCATTTTTATCTACTACCAACTAGGCCTTTGGTATTCTGTGTGCAGTTCATTGATGGGTTGCAGGGTCAATCTAGGACCTTGAAGTGTGTGTGGGTATGGGTGGGGAAGGGAAGGGGGGGGGGGGTGGGGTGGAGAAATAATCTCAGAATAATTGATAGCTAGTGTAGGCTAGACTTATAGCTGCTAATATTAAAACAAGTCCATGGAAAAAAATGTAAGATGAAGCCTTCCCCACGGATCCTTGGTTTGTCCCTGGGCTATGTACTCGTTTATTTGACCTATGCTACCTTTGTTGTGTGTACTGGACTGTAAATAATGCTAAAGGGGGACTTTGTCTGTGTATGTGGGGGGGACATGTGTATGTGTGTGTGTGCTTATAGTGATTAGACTATATGGGTTTGAATCCCACTTTTGACCAAAAAATTTATATAGTTCCTAGGATTCCTATTGCAATACTACTGCTCCAGTTGCCTAGACTCTAGGCACAGCCTTTATGGCAGTTATAATATTATAATATTGGCTATATTATGTATGTGTATATTACATTATAAAGTAAAGGTCACACTAATAAATGTCTCTATGTATGTCTAAGCTCTAAGACCTGCTAGTCTTTGGGGCTGATTTCACCAGCAGGTTAGCTAATTGCCTATATGGCTGAATGCTTCCCCTTTTCAATGGAAGAGGGCATTTTCGATCCACTGGAAATACCTGTATTCAGAGTATCATAGCTAACCCTGGCTGATTTATTTAGTATGTCTTGGAGCTAAGGGTTTTGAGAAACCACTTTTGATATTTTTTTTGCTGCATGTTACCCAATAACCCACACTTGTGTTTGCTATAGTTGTTCTGTATAGAGATTATTTAACTAGTAGTTTTTACTTCTGAATTAAATTTAATAGTTTATATGGGCACATCCCACACTTTGTATATATAGTAGGTATATGTATGCATTCATAATAATATTATATGACATTGTATGTACTCCTCTATATACCAACAGGTGACCAGCTAATGGGGAAATATGTATTTTTTTCGGCACATATAATGGATTGTTTAACTGATAATAAACTTCGAGAGATTGCCTTCAGTGTATTTCTTAAACTTGTTGCTTTGCCATCAGCTAGTGCAAGTATTCATGATCCTGAAGTGGATAAACGGCTAAAGTATGCTATTCAATTATTGTGGGAACTTCATAAGAAGAGTGGCCATTCTTTGAAGCAAAGATTTGCAGAATATGTGTCCAAGGAGCCACATTTAGTCACATTCACCCTTAAAAGAATGTGTTCATGTTTGGAGTCTTATGGTAAGTTCATGATTACTTCTTCAATACAACATAAAATCAGAGTTGTGTGGTTGTCAGTGTACATGTTACATCAATGGGTTACTTTATGTAGACTAGTTATCATAACCATAGGATGTACTACTACAGTATTGTATATTGTACTGTGGTATTGTACTGTAGTATTGTACCATGGTATTGTATTTGGGTGTTGTACCGGATATTATATATCGGTCTATTGGTATTGTATTATTTACTAAAAGTACATACGTAGCTAAATGAAATACGCTTATTTAGCTAGTGGCCTCTACAAAACGTTTCCTTCCTGGTTAATCTTACAGGGGTGTAGGAAGGTATTTCAAAGTAGGGCAACCCATCAGATTAGTGCAAAAATCCCCTAGAGCTAGAGGCATGTTTTCCAAGGAAGATTTTGAAATCTTTCCCTCAATCTGAGGCTATTCTAGTACTCTGGGTGTCCAAAATGGCTGATTGGGTGGTGAGTTAATATACTCTCCTACCTACTGCATTATCATAAATGAAATAAACCAGGTTATCAGTGTTTAGTTATCTTTATGAGCATGTAGCTAGCTAGAATCATTACTCTAAGTGGAGTCATGGTTGATTATCCCCAAAGTTCCTCGTTGTCTGTTGAAGTTTGGTGACCACATTACTACTGATCCTAAAGCCATAATGTCAGGCCTGCCAACCTAATTTGGTAAAAAATATTGAGGTCAGTGAAAAAAGCCCTTGAATTCATAGTGTAAACCTGGAGGTGTGCTGTTGAAATCATTTTCATCAAAATAATTGTGGAAAGTAATGGGGAATAGGTGGCCACTTTGATTCCCAATCTCACCAAGTTCATAGACATCATCAAATCGCCATAGCTGCAAGACTGCAACTCCTCAGCAACAGCAGCAGCAGCAGCACCACGTAGGCAGAGAAGCTAGCTAATAGCTGGCACAAATTTAGGTGTCATGCACTAAACCATTAGCTAATGCATGCAATGTGTAAAATACAAAGCAAGATGAGATAGCTAGTTCACAAAAAAGCAGTCAATCTGAAAAAGCAGTGGTCATTGCCACTTTCCCTTGAGGAATGTGATAATGTCCCTTGAGGAATGTTGATATGTCCCTTGAGACCTTGAGTATGGGCTCAAAATCTTGAGTCTCAAGGTGAAACCTTGAGGGTTGACAAGCCTGTAATCTTGCCACAACAACCCTACGGCCTTAGGTACTGTCAAAGTGATGACCATTACCAAACATTATACAACCTAGTATATTGCAGAGGTGACCATTACCAGTTCTGGGCTTTAATTAGAGAATATAAATGATGCTCATGGCTATCCCACCCAATTAAATCCAGCTGTGCTTTATGGCTAGTTGCTAATTAGAAACTTGTGTAGTGCATTTCAGTTTTATAATTTTAGTGTGTGTGTATGCGTGTGTATGTGTATTGTGAGTGTGTGTGTGAGGGGGGGGGGGGAATTGGTTACTTGTATAATTGTATTGTAATTGTGGGGAGATATTTGGACTCAGGTTGTGACAACTGGTGTCATTGTTACTAGCCCCCCTCCTTGTGGATGATGTGATGATACATAGGATACATAGTTATTCTTTATGTAATGTAGACACTTTGAAGAGAGGACCTCAGCTACTTGTCTATACTCACCTAGTTCATATCATCTGCAACTCCATATTATTACATCCTAAAGCTATGGCCAATGTTCAGGAATATGATCAGCTGTTGAAGGATGTTCTCCAAATCCTTAAATGTACTGATAGCAGTTATGTGCTATTGGATGTGAGTTTGATTACAAAGTAACTAGGCAATTAGCTAATTCTTGTAATACTTTATCTCAGGTCTCGTATGAGCAAGGTATTGCAGCGTTAGTGCTGATGCTTTACCTGTGTGCTGGAAATCCACCTATATGTCAGCTAATAAAACAAAGCCATTGTCTTCAGAGTGTTGGAGCACTCATTCAGTTATCATCCTCTAGAATTAAAGTGCTGTCTAAAGCACTGATAGCACGTCTCATATCTGCTGATGCAGTGAGGGATGATATGGCAGTATTGATATTGATCGAGGATGATGAAGTTGATCATTTGATGAGTATTGTTGGAAGAGTTTCCTCATATGAAACTATTCCCGTTATTTCAGTTCTGATGGATTTATGCCGATCACCACATAACATGGGAGCACTTGTGTCCAGAGATGCTGCATTGAAGTTATCAGATGTTATGGAGAGTATCAGTGCAGATGATCAGACCAAAGTGGCTCAACTCGTATGGAAAATGATGGAGTTAAATTATCAGGGCACTGAAGAAGTGTCTTCGATAATCAACAGTGGAACCCTATTACTTCAAGATGAAGGTATTAATACAAACTTCTAGTGATGTTGTCTAGATTGTATATAACATGAGCTTTGTACATTAGTTGGTTTGCCGGCATTGAAACTTACAAGTAGATATTTAGAAAATAGCTGGTCTATTAAAATATAAATTACTATACATGTACATTTTGCAACTGTTAGTGCTAGGACCAAAAGTTAATTTTCAGCATCTTGGTGCTTTAATATATACTGACTGTTGCTCTTAATATATTATACTGTTGCTCTTCAGTTTCCAGTTTTTTTTTTGGCAATTGAAGCAATCCTCTTTCTAATCATGTCTATTGAGTTTTGGGATATTATTTGTGATCTAGCTACCGTAGATCCAGTTATTTTCAAGACACTTTATTTTCACTAATCTCATAAAATCTTGTATTATGAAACAATTCACGTTTTTTATTTTCACTGGCGGGAAGGGATTTCAATTTAGGTAATGCTTTTGTATAATAATTATTGAAGGTTTTTATTTTTGCTTCCCTTTACCTACCGCGAAAATAGCGAAATTAAAGTGACAGTGAAATTAACCGGATCTACGGTATGTCTAGAACTAGTGAACCCTCCACTATATTATGTTGTCCCTATATGTAATGTGCATTCTCTGTTACACATTTGACAATCAGAGGGAGATGGGGGCCATTGTCTTCAAAGTGTTGGAGTACTCATTCAGTTGCCACTCATAGGTGTCAACACTGATAGCATGTCTCATATCTGCTGATGCAGTGAAGGATGATTTGGTGTTGTAATTCACTCCTATTTAGCCTACCATGCACTTTACAAAATAGAAATAGATTTAACTTCTGTGCTTTGCATGGAAGAGGGCATATCCCACTCCCTCACCCCTTCCCTCATTTCTTAGATATAGCAGGAGCCCTGCCATCATAGACCCACATGTACATTGTCTCTGCTTGGCAAGTACATGCTTTCTTTTTTTTGACATTGCGACTATTGTACTATGCTATCTAACAGGGGATGGTATCTAACAGGGGATGGTATCTAACAGGGGATGGTATCTAACAGGGGATGGTATCTAATAGGGGATGGAGTCCTTCCAAAAGCTACGGTTCCTATAGCTGTAAAGACATTGTTTCCCACTACTTTCCCACCAAAACATTTGTCAGTTGTATGCCTGGAAATATTAAAATTACTCCTGCAATGTTATCAATTAAGTTGTGTCTGTACATTAAGTTGACCGTTTTTCTTGTACTCCTGAGTCAAATTTTCTTCTTCATGGGTAGTTAGTTACATGAGATGTCAGCACTGCTTTATCATAGCTTATCTAGCTACTTGCAATTTAATTCTAAGATCTAAAGTACATAGTTACATGATTTCTAGTTGTGATGTAGTCCAGGCTTTAAATCTTGAGTATACATGACTTTCCAACCACAAAATTAATGTTTTTCCATGAAATGTATTTCTTTAAAAATATTATTACTTGGAATTTTCTGCTATTAGCTAACATAGTAAAACTGATTTGACCCCAGTTAGTGTAATAATAATAATTAGGAAGTTTAGGCTAATCCAGTAATGTTACTCTTTCTATATGCAGGCTGTCAAGTGGATGCTGAAGATTGTGAAGATAAAACTCAACAAAGATTGTGTATAAAAGTCGACAATGGTTTTGTTTCCTATATTGTTGACTGCATCGAAGCATTTGAAAATGGGTTTATCAACACAGACAGTATGATTAAAAATCTCTCTGCAGCTATTGTCCTTCAGTACAAAGCAATGGAGATGTCTGATGATGACTTCAGGAGAGAAAGTGCAAGAAGCATAAACAGCTCCTCAACTTACTCAGCATTAAATAAATTGCTCTCTTATCTATGCATTATCTTCTTCAAAGGTATGCAGGAAGGGATGTTACTATCCCTATAACCCCAACTAGTCCTTGGTGTATTCTGCTCAAAATTTGCTCTATTATGTTATGTTATAATTCCCCAGGAGGATGTTCTATTATGCTCAATATTATACTCAACCTAAGTTCTATTATGCTTACACTATGCTACTTAGTAACTTGTAAAAATGTGATGATTAAGCCATGTGGTTGGGGAAAAATGAAGAAACTCTGGTCAAGTGCATGCTCTCTGCCAACCATCAACCTGTGTTGAGCAGGGTTTTTTCAAGTATTTTACTGAACAACGGTCCTCATTAGTAGATTATGTTGAAAGATCACTAATAATAATATATCCATAATGTTTTATTATGCTAGAAATAATATGCTCTCGAGTGCTATAATAATATAACTTTATCAGTTAACAAGTGGCACCTTTTAGTGGTGTTAGAACTGAAGACACTACAATTATCACTTATGAATGTTGTTACAAACATGATGTCTATTATTAAGCATGGTAGGGGTTTAGCTGATTCTGCTGGCTTAATTTTGACTAGAACTGACAATAGCAACAGCAACTCAGACTGATATATTATAAGCAATATTTTATATTAAGGTAGGACATAATTATAGAAGCAACACTTAACCACTACATTAGTTTTTGTTGATCTTAATGGTTGTATTATAATGTATAATTCATACAGAGGCCACAGAAGAAATTGCTAATGATGTCCACTTGGTAGTGCTCAGTTCTCTCGTCTGGTGGACATGTCACAGTGAGGCTACAAGTGCTGGACTATCCAGGAGTGGAATAATCTCAGGCCTAGTGAACTTGCTTCCTATATACATTCAATTGAATATGTATGATAAGGTAATGACTTCTTGAATAGAATTACTATTACTGTCATGCTAACTGAGTACATGAACAGACTGCTGTGTATAGCTGTATATTGTGTCAGTTAAGTTTATGTCAGAAACTACAAGAAAAAGAAATGATTAAGTGGGATTGACTGTTATCAACTTGAATTAGGTGGCAAATGTAATATCCATTTGAGTTAGTAATTTCATCCCAGGGTATCTGAAAGTTGACTCCATACACTCCATACTACTGATAACTGCCTGGCTTGATCATAGATAAAAATTTATGAACTTGAAGGCTGTAAAGTCGAAGGAAGCTTTAGAAGGATATACCAAACAATAGCACAGCTATCAAAACTAACTATGAGTATAAAACAAACAAACAAACAACAATAACAACAAAAAACAGCAGCCTGAAAATTGACTTTTGTTCTAATCTTATCATAAATTGCTTCTTTGGTCACACATAACTTGAAGTTGGTTCAGTTATAACTAATAGCAGGTATAGGGCCTTTTGTTCTCTGTAAGTTTCAAATCTAAGACTATAATGATTTTGGTGACTAATTAATTAGCTTATTACCCAGGAGTACCAGCTGGAATTATTGTTTACAACTTGAGTATAAAATTGGGGAAATAAGTGACTGAAAGAATTTGACTTTTGTGTACTTGCTGTCTTTGTTGCTGCAAGTTTAAACTTTATGGTTACAGCCTTCCAAAAAGACATAAATGGGAAGAATATCTCAAACACTTAGGACACAAATTCAGGTTACCAATTTCTACTTGCTGTAATTTGTGAGGTGTGCTGTTGCTTTTGCTTGCTACTTTCTTCTAATTTATTGTAGAGTTATAACAGCTAAATGTTAGGTACCAGATGTTTTTGTTTCGTGACATACTCTATGTTGAGACTAGAGAGCGCTAGCACACTCTCTAATTTAACCGTGTTTTTGTGCTCTCTTCCTTGATAGTTTAATAATTGCTGTTTTATTGTTGTAATATTATTCCTATAGATTGATCTCTGCCTGAAAATATTCATTAATTGTACATCTGATTCCTCAAATTTGCCTGCATTCAATTCATCTCTGAGTGTAAGTGATACTATTCTCCATATACTGCCGCTGACTCATGGGCTACAGTCCAGTCTAGCCCTTCATAGCAAATTGCTCTTGGCATTTCTAAATCCTATTCTTGATTGTGAGCAACTTTGTGCCCTAAAGCTAACCAGGAAGGAAGCAAGTATGTGTGTATCTCTGTTGAGTGCAGCAGTTCAGCACCCTCATCATCTTGTTGAAGACTATACTCTACTGACATTTCTTAGAGCTCTTATCTGGTTTACTCATGAATATAACAGACAAGATAAGACTCAAAAGAAGAAAAAATGCAGTGATTTCGAGGACAAGCTTACTTCTGTGTCACAAGAACTGAAATGTAACATACAGTTGTTGGTAGAAGAAGGTATGTTGTCAGCTTTTAAATCTGTGCTGAGTTTGAATGGTGAAGATGAGTTACAAGCTACAGCTGCAAGACTTCTGTGGAGTCTTTCACACGAAACTACTGTTCAAACACAAATACAGCTGAATCACCCTGACATTGTTGAAGTTCTTCAGGATATTCACACTCACTCTTCATTACCCAATTTAAACATGGCTTCCCACTGTGCTCTCTGGATTCTTGGACTAGGTAAGGAGTGATACGTTTATAATGAGTCATAATGCCAAGTTGGTGCAATCATGGTTCACTAGTGCCACCTAAAGAATTCTTTGGGGAAGATGTGTGGGTTCTTTTTCATGAAGGTAGTCCTATTCTACCTATTAGTTGATATGTGTAGTCCTAGAATCCAGTTTTACTGTTATTTAGCTAGCAAATCTTTCTCTTCATGCTAATAGTGATTTGCCATACAATTATATACAATTATTATAGCAGCAATGAACATTTTCATTGTTCTAGATGAGTTCACCATCAGGCTATATAGCAATATCATTTTAGGTAAAGTCTGTCTCAAGCATCTACCACCTGCTTGAAGTTCCTTAGTTTTTTTGTCTAACACCTTAGTCTTTGTTGACTCTCTGTGAATAATCACTTAATATGTTTTTACTCCTCTGTAGGTCTGTAGGACTTTTTCTATTCCCAGAGTCTTGAGTACTCTAGACATAGATATAAATAAAATCTCAATGAAGCATGATTACTGTGAATGTTCACTTTAAAGACCTTGCTTAGCTCACTTGATTTGTTTGTTTAGGTTTCTGTATATTGAGCTTATCCTTTTCCTACTTTGTCCAATTTACCTGACAAAAGGAGATATTTTCATGTAGAATCTCTGATGGTTACTAGGATAAATCCTAACACACCAGGCCAGTGCATATAAAAGGCATAAGGAAGGTCAGAAGCATGTAGATTGTCCTAGTGTAGTGTTGTCAGTTTCACACAGGTGTGTTATGAAATAAATTATGTTCCTGTGAATGCACCTATAATAGTAATTTATTGCACCTGTAAATTTTGAATGTATGTGACAATGAACCATTTAGAGAATCTGCTGAACATTAATTAAGCTCTGTCTATAATTTAGCCCTTTTTTAGGTATTGTCTGTAAAAACAGACATCACTTAAGTGTCAATTAAAAATTTAAGCCAAAAAACTTGTAGTGTGTAGCTTCATATTTGGGTCAAACGGGTTAAACTCTATCTTTACCACTTGATAGTTGCATGATTATGTCATAATACTCTACGACTAAGGTCTCTAGAGTGAGGCTAGGTTTATTAGATTTTTTATATTATAGGTATTCAGAATTTGCTAAAGTATTCTAAATGCTGTTTAGAATTCAAAAATTATCTTGAATGTATTGAAGTATGTGATGTTATCATACAAATGAAGCAAGATGAAAGCATCATGATGCAAGCTATGATAACAAAGGGCAAGGCAAGATTTTATTCCTATAAGAGAAAGCTAAACCAGATTTTGGTCAATAATAACATCAGAGCGACAGAAGAGGGAAGATTTATTCTGAAGGAATGTTTCACCAGCATGAAGGAAACGATTTCTCTACTGGGCAATGGATTAGATCAGAATGTTTTGGACGAAGAAGGTTCTAAATTGCTCGACTGGGCAATGATCGACTGTCTTTCAATGACCAATCAGTTGAACCTATGTTATCGATGTTTTCTTTGCAGGCAGAAGAAGACAAAACTGATTAAAAGTCATGTATGGCCCAGGTTTATTGTGAATTTATTAGTTGAAGAACAGTCCCCTGATCAAGAATTTATATTTGGTCTTGATAAGCACAAATTCAAGTCAGCTAAGGACTGTACTTACTGGATGTTATGTGAAAGGTGTGAGGCAATTCTCTCACAAAATGGAGAGAATGATTTTAAACCCAAGTTTCCCACCTGTGGAGAAATCACATATTCATCATGGCTCTTTAGTTTCTGCGCTGGAGTAATATTTCGCACTTTGAGTATAGCAGTTCAGTTTCCTATGCATTTTAACGATGATGAAATATACAAAGTGTTGCTGCTTTGCAGGAAACACCTGCTTTCACTTCCAGTTACAATTAAAGGTAAGGTATCATCTCTGAGCATATGTGAAGCCAGACAATTGGAAGAACTTACTCAACAGTTGAGAGAAGACTTAGATATCTACCTCTTTATTAGCCCTTTGCAATCCTGCCAAGATTATGGTTCGTTTCAATATGCATATCCTAATGCAGCTATTGCCATCTCTCGCTTTAAACAACTCGACAGCAGTATTCTTAATTTCAATGGCTATGCTCACTTTTATTTTTTGTGTTGTGGGCCTATAACTCTCATTGTTAACTTAGATCAGCCACTCCTATCCCTGAAGAACAAAGGTTTTCACATGACATCTAATCCTATAGTTTCTGATCACAAATACACCATACCTTCAGAAGATGAATGTGCTAAATTACTGCCAGCAGGTGTTTGGCCATTAATGGCGCAGCTTACTGAGGGTACTATGAAAGATTTCACTGAAGTATCCCGGTTTATCTCACCTAAGGCAAAGGCACCAGCCACATACTCCAGTAAAAATGTACCCACCATGAATATTCCATTACAAACTCATTTCAAAAGTGCAATGTTTCAAGTATCATACCTATGTAGTGGTTATGAGATCCTTAATCCTCATGTGAAACTGCCACGTAATCATTGTGTAAAATTACCCAAAGGCCATCAAGTGATTATTCATGCAAGCAAAACAGTAGCTGTGGCAAATACAATTTTAACATTTCTATTGTGTATTGGTAAAGTTGAAAAAACTTCAACTTGTGAATCACTCTATGTGATATATGTGTCCCTAAACACAGAGCATTGTACTTTATATGCAGACAGTGCTTTTGCAGAAGTCAATAATGGCCAAATTATCCTTAGGAAATATATGCTGGAGAATGACGTTGCAGATAGATTGAGGTATGATCTCACTTGTATGCAAAGACACTTCAACATAACCTTGCCTAACAAGCACTTCGAGAATGTAGACATGCTGATGAGTCTTGTGAAGTCCCGAAGGTATAGTCCGTAGTATACATGTATAGTTGTTTTAAATCTCACTCTTGTTGCTATTCAGTATTTAGAGGTAAAAGTACAATATGTTATTTTGCACTAGGCAAGTTTAAAACAATAATGACTAACTATTATAGAAATCAAAGGCCTGATGATGTGGCAAATTATATGCTGATAGTGGAATGTGGCTATGAGACTTGCATAAATCAAGGAATGTGTGAATAACAATATACATGTACTGTAATTCTTCTACAATTTAGAATCCCAATTGTGTCTGAAATGATGTTTGTTGTGATTGATTTTAATTTCCTATTGCTGTAGATGCATCAAAGGTCCTTTGACTTGCATTCTGCCTTCACTTGATCGAAAATGTAGTCTTGAAGGATGTTGGTATTGTAGTGACTTGTGTCAACACTGCATGCAGTCATCATACACACTATACAGTGGTGTCTGTGAGAATGGCAGTCAGCTAAAATTCTGCAGTGAGGAATGCATGGGATTTTGGTTTCCTTCCCAAGATCAAAAGTCTCTTTATGTTGCTTCCTATTTGGATGAAACCTATCAGTCACAACAAGCAGTAATGACCTTTATCTCACGGAAAGAAAACGGCGTTGAACAAGTCTACCTCTCTGTGGATAAAGCCTCTGATGGTTTAGACAAGCCTTACATACTATGGCATGTCAGGGAATTAGAACACCAGCATTTTGCTCATTTCTACATCACTAAAGATTGCTTACCACTCAACTCTGTTTGGACCAAGCAATACCGTAGTTATGAAAGTGAAATCGTTTCTAACCTCATTACGACTAAAAGATTGGAATTGCAATCTCACTTCCAGGCACAGTTTAATGAAGCTGTAAAAGAATATGGTTTTGAAAACTTTGAAGCCTTCTTGTCACAAGTGAAGATTTCAAAAGGAGAGTCTTTAGAGCTTGGTAAGTAGAAATTACCCATAATTATAATATGGCTTACATAAATGACTCTTTCTTGTGCAGAAATGTTAACCATGGTACCAGAGGTAACGAAGAAGGAAACTATTCGACTTAATTTACCACCAGGATATATTTTCTGTAAGCCAGAACTAGGTTTAGCTCATGGATCAATCAAAAACCCTTTATTGGATGTTACTGGACTGCTACACTATACAGAAGTGGATGAATCTTTTCAAACTGTTTACTTATTGGATGCTATCGATATGTTTAATGCTAACTCACCTCTTCAGCTGCACTTTCTTTTTATCAAGCATCACCTTGAAGAAGGATGGTACTTTGCAGATGGTGCAATTCTCTCCAGTGATGCTTCTCAGGCTACCAAATTCCTTCTTGATAAGCCATTTTACGAGAGAAGCCTTCAAGCCATGGAGGAGATCAATAGAATGGTTCAAGATATAGTACCAAAGATGCTGAGAAAAAATGGAGTGTCAAGTATTTGGCCTTCAATTCGTTTAGCAAAATACACATGGTTAGTTTTATCATTTGGCCATGTGGTGTACAATAGAAGTTGTTAGGGGAAATTATTTGTTCTTATCATAATATTGTAACCTATTGTATATGGCAAATATTTAATTTGGTGTATTTACTTGGAAATACCAATTTTAAACCCGCCAAATAATCACACATGTGACCTTTTGACCCATATTGCTAGCTAGTTAGTAATAATCACTTTAGGTAGTACTGACTGAAAGGATCTGGTTTATTCATTGGCCCCATGCATGAATAACCTCCTCCCCCTTCCAGTTACCAAAGAAGTCATAATAATAATATGTCTATACTTTTATATGCCCAGTGGATGATGCTCAGTATTTTTAGCTGTAAATCTATGGCAATGGACATTACTTGATACTACAGAACAGTAATCATATTTTTCACTTTGCAGGATAAATTCGATTGCAGTTAAGTCAGATTTGCCCTGTTCAGCCTCCAACAATTGTTGGTTCTGCAAGCAATTTTGTAGTTGCTGTTGTAAATATCTCCTATCTCCAAAAAATGGATCAGAATTTTGCTGCACGGAGTGTCATGATATCATGCTTAATCCATTAACAATACCTAAAGTTATTCTTAATGAAGCTAAGCTGGCAAATATATTGAAGTTTAATGATCCACCACTGATTGCATTTATGAATAAAGTTGTCTCAACTAATTCTGATAGCAAAATGATTCTGAGGATCTACTTGAGCAGATCTGATGACTCTTTTGATGTCATCCCCCCAGGCACTCTTTTTGCCATCTGCCAGATTAAGACAGCTAAAACACAAGCAGTGATAGACTGCTTGTTGTCCAAAGATTATGTGCCAGTTGAGCCAGTTTGGTATTCTGACTTTTGTGAGCAGATGATTGACAAACATCGAGAATTACTTCATCGTGAAATTGCATACCTGGTTACTGAAGCACCTGTGACAGAAGAAAGATAGTATAGTATGATTCACATTATTACACATGCACATTTATTTCTTTGCTGCTCTATAGATTTTATTATATTTTGTATTGTTTAAAGATTGTTTATTTTGTCTATAAAAGACTTAATCAAAGCTTCGTGTTGGGTATACTTCTTTCTGTGGTGATAAAACCTGCTCAAGTAGTCTAGTGGAATAACAAAACTGACAGTAAATGTTGTCTGGCACATAGCTAGCTACGTATATTATTATTACGTATACTTCCAGAAGAAGCTCTAAAACAAGAGCCACCTGAAAGAAAGTAGCAAACAACACAAAGACAGAATTCTAAAGAGAAGGCTATAAGGAATTTTTCAGATATCATAACCAAGATGGAGTATATAGTCCTATATAATAGACGTCCCTTCAATTGGTCAACTCCATAATAATACACTGTTTTATGACTGTACATCTGTACATTATGTTGCAGTATGAATAATCTTGATCCCAGTAGCATACTGGGTAGCTGTTCCACTTGCTTCATTTCCAGATATGAAACTGCCCTTCTTGTTTAATAATAAGAGGAGTTACCAGGTGTCCCTCAAAATAATAGCAGCTCACATTAAAGCACCTGAGTAATGATATTGAGTTCCTGACAAGCTCTTGGTCCCATTGGTCTAGTCAGTCTATTGAGGGAACCTTTTAAAATTGGTCCCAATTGGTCATCTCTGAAAATATAAAGGTCTCTATTATTATATAATTATAGGCACTTTCACAGGTCCTAAAGGGTAAGGGGATATGCTATATATTATTATAATTTTTATTATGATAATATGTTAGCAATAAGTCTTGTAGCATAATGTAGCTAAAACTGCAGAAAGTATACTATAGTTATGTATAAACCATATTATTATACTATTGTTATAAGCAATAATTATAGAAGGAGCTGTTAATTTTTATAAACTCGTCACATCCAGCTTCTTAATGCTGTCATCCTCAGAGTTTACAGTAGCTTCATCACCACAAGACTGATCTTTTTTAAAGTCAACTTGCTCATAGATATTATGTGTTTGGGTAGCCAGAGGTGGATTCTCATCAAGTTCTGCTTCTACGGCTTTATTACTGTAAGATGTAATATCAATGTCTTGAACTTGAGGGTGCTCAGATTCCCGTAGATCATGTCGAACTTTCTTTCTGCATATGCAAAAAATGGTACATAGCTATCAAACTAATATTCTGTGCAATTAATGAAACAAACAAACAAACAAACAAACAAACAAACAAAAAACAAAACAAAAAAACAACTGACCTTAAAGGTATAATTTGGTAGAGCAGAAATGCACAAACACCAACTACAACAACAAGCATCATCAAGCCCACTAATACGAGTAATGCAATAATTAAGGAGGTATTACTGCTACTCTCTTTAACATTAGCAGTAATGTTAGGTATTTCTGATGTGGGAGTTGAAGCAGGACAGATCGAATCATCCAGAGAACTTATTGCAACATTACATGTTGAATCCACATTTAGCCTGATATGCTCAAGGGTTACCGATGCACTTCCAGTAATGACCCACTCTTGAAGAAAGTCAATTAAATGTGTACTGCTAACACTGGGTGTGCTACTCAACCTGGCCCTGTAAATAACATGTGTTGATTCCTTAGAATTACAGGAGAACTGAGAAGCTGTGATGTAGGCAGCAGTGATCATACATTGACAGTCACGGTTCAGTTTTGAAGCAATCTGTTGAGATATGCTTTGAACTCTTTCAGCAGTATCACTTAGCTGGACAAGAAGATAAAATATGGAATTATAGAGAGAGAACAGAAAAAATACATGGCTGTTCTTGTGGAATAATTAGTGGAAACAGGTAGAATAGCTTACCCTCCATTGCAAACAGTCACTTATTCCATTGATCTTCAGTTGGAAGGTTGAATATGTAGGAGCTATTGCAGAGCAAGAAAACAAACATACAATGAATCCTATATCTATGAATGTAGCTAATGGCAGATATGCAGTTATTCTATTCTGTCAAAGACATAAAACTTGATGTTATATACAGTTTTACCATCTGTTGCTCTCTCTCAAATATTTATGTATATGACTATATGACTACCTTTAATGCTGCCACTATAGCTAATTGCCTGTTTACCAGGTGATATGATGGGAGAACTTCTTATCCCTTCCCCTGCTATGGTTCTTGCACTGATAGTTAGTGAGTATGACTCAGTAAATCCCAAGTCACCAATGACTTTGTATGAGCTGTCTGAATGAGCCACTTCCATCCTCACATCTCTCCTACGACGTGGGTCAAGTGTTTCATATGTAATTATGTAGTCTAGAATAAATCCTCTAGCTTCTTCCAACGTCAGTTTCATCCAGGAGACGTTCATGTGTGTGGCATTAAATCGAGTGATACTGACTTGTTTAGGAGCAGTGTTAGGAGCTGTAATACGTATATAGAAATGTTAAGAACTAGTAGCTACTGCATGCCAACACATTTCTCTAATAAAGACTCACTTCCTTCTTCAGTGAAAGTAATGTTACTGGTGAGAGGACCATATCCAGCTGAAGTACTTGCCTTTACTGACACATTGTAAGGGATGTATTTGTCTGGTGGAATGCAACAATAAAGCAGTTATAAAGAGCAAGAGAGCAAGTGAAAGGAAAACTACAGCACATTCATAATTATGTATCTTACTGAGATTTGTAACCAAGACACTCCTTTGATCTCCTGTAAAATTTTTTTGATAGAAAAAGTCAGCATGAGTGTCTATCAGGACAGAGTATGACAAGACAACTCCATTGGTGACTTGAGGGGTAGTCCATGTGATTTCCAGAACAGTGGCTGAAATGCTTGAAAACATCAATCCCATGACTGGTCCAGGAACTGAAATGTTAAAGACATGACATAATGTAGCGTTTGTGAGAGATAGTTATAACCATACCATCATCAAATAGCGTAACAGTTTGTAGTGCTGGTGGTCCACTCCCACCTGCTGATGTCGCATATAAGGTACAATTGTATGTCGTAGCAGGACTGAAGCCACTTAAACTATAGTTCCCAGCAGTGGGGTAGGTTGTTGGGAGGGCTTCTAAAAGCTCTTCTGGTTGACAAGTGAGGGTATAAGCAATGATGTTCCCATTCTGTGCTTCCAGTGGTGGGGGATCCCATGAAACACCTACACTGTCTGGACCCATTGCAAACAATCTGAAGTTTGTAGGAGGACTACTTGGTCCTATAATAATAATAGAGGTCAATTCATAGACACCTGTATGCCCTCTCTTCATTATACAACAACAGAATGTGTATTGGGGAGGCAAAAAGGAAATTTTTGCAAAAACCATATATTTTAGTTCCTACATTCCTAATAAAGCTTAGTAATACCAGATTCTAATGTCCTGAGTGTCATGATAGCAGAAGTAGTCACTCCATAGGTGTTCATGCTAAGAAGTTGAAAGTAGTAAACTCTGTTTGGAGTTAGTTCCTGTATGGATATGCTATAGGTCATATTAGAAGCAGAGATGTTAGTACTTGAGGCCAGAACTGGACTGGACTGATCGAGTGAATCCCTAGCAGTTCCATAGTTTACATTGTACTGTTCTGGAGTGTAGGCATGGTACGGAATCACCCACTGCACACTTGCCGAGTTTGAAGTAATGTTCACAGCTTGTACCCCATTAGGTTGTATGGGTGCACTTTGACCTGGACAAGAACATTATTGAGAATTTCCTATAAGGAACACTTTATAAAGAGATCTTCACAGGATGCTTACATTCCTAAAGTCTATAGAGTGGTAATACATTTTGCTAACCTCTTGAATGGGACAACTGTCCTACTCTAGAGGACAAATAGTTGGACACAACTTGTCCCCTACTAGTGTAGCTAATGATGGTGCATATGTAATAATATACACTGCAAAAAAACCTTACCTCTAACTATGACAACTCCAGAGGTATGAGCTACAATATTATTTCCTCCAGGGACTGACATACTGACATTGCAGAAGTATGTGTTACTCCCAATTAAAAGATCATTGACTGTCAGCTCACTAACGCTTAAAGGCATGCTGGTGTTATGATGAGAGATCAATATAGTGTTCTCATTGTCACTGAGTATGCTGTTTCCCATTCTCCATTCAAATGACTTTTGTAACAGTACTCTTTCTGGTGCCCTTGAAGCGCACCTCAGTGTGAAAGTGTTGTATGGTGGAATATCAAGTGCAGTTCCAGTCTGTGGTTGCATCATTGCTGTCAGTGTAGGAACTGTTCAATTGTATGTGCATGCACGAATGTAAAGATAATTACAAAGTCAGAATTTTATATGTAAATAATAATTTTTTATATAGCTAATCATTAGCCAATACAGTGAGACCTGAATTAAAAGACCACCCCTTAGAAGACTACCTCTCTTTAAAGCAATGCCACTTGGTTGTGTCCCAATAATGCTTACATCATAGATGTTGGTCTCCATAAAGAGACCACCTCCCTTGAAACAATGCATCTTATTGATGTACATTTGAATGAATATGTACATTCCCAAATCCCAACCCCTTGTCCACAAAAGCTGCGAGTGATAATAATTATTTAATCAAGTAAAGGCCATATCTGGTGCACCTAAAGGCACAAAACAGTTCCCAAATCCTCCTATCATCACAGGCTTTACTATAACATTAATCTCTACAATGCCAGGGGTGAATCCAGAATTTTGGAAGGGGGGTGGGGAGGACTAACTGGCACTAAGTGTTATTATACATTCATGGTAGCTACAGTGTCAATGAACATATTATTAATTGCCAAAAGTGTTACATCGTTTTTATGACTTGCATGTCTATAGCTCTCACAGTATCATCAGTACTGTTATATACATAGACACTAGGAATGTACATATGAATATCTGAGGAGGGGGGGGGGGGGCTTCAGCCTCCCTAGTTCCCCCCCCCCCCCCCCCCCCCGTCCCCTTCCCTGTATCCGCCCCTGAATGCATCTTATTGATGCCCATTTGAATTAGTGAATAGTTAACTATGTGCATTTACTAACCATGAATGTGGTCTTTGGGTTAATTGAAGGTACAGTAAAATAATTCCCACACATTATAATAATACATGTAGCTACCTGTGGTATGCAAGGATATGTTGTTTGAATGTGACCAGGTATTCATAACAAACTCATCAAATCCTGTATCTATAGTTGCTTCGCATGTGTACACTCCATCATCAGTCCTTAATTGTATGGGGCTGAAAACCAACTGAGCAAGGTAAGTTGAGGAATTGCCTGTTAAAATTACATCAGATGGCATTCTACTGGCTGAGCTCATGAGCTCAACATTGTTCTTCTTCCACACTGCAGTCACAGTAACTGGGGTGTCTACTGCATTGCTTAGCTGAATGCTACAGTTTACTGCTATGAAGCTACCAGCATAAACTGGAGTGGTTGATGGTTCCAGAACTGATAGTGTGGGGGGTGGAACTGCATTGAGGAAAGATTATATAGCATGATCTACATAGATATACAGATGAACTTACTTTCTACTGAAACATTTTGTGCACTTGTGACAGATTGCTGGATAGTTCCAAAAGGAGAGGTTATGGTTGCTTGACATGTATATGTACCTCCGTGAGAGGTCAAGACTGGACTGAACTGTGCCATATATGTGGTGACCCTGGATGGGCTTCCAATGACTACTTCATGGCCAACGGTCAATTCTCCTTCAGATGTTAAGGTATTTCCCTGAGGTGAGAGCCATGCTATCTGTGGCTCTGTTGAAAGACTGTCAGGTAGTATAACTCTGCAGTGTAATGTGAATAATTGTCCAGCTATGGGTGCACCATCTGTGATTATGCTGATAGTTGGTGGAAGGAGAGCTACAAATGGGAAAAATATTTATAGTCAAAGAATCATAGCTGTCGGTTGATGAGAAATTATTATTACCTAATTCTCTTGTTCTTCCAGCGACAGATTCACTCACGGGACCTTCTCCAGCTATAGTACTGGCTGAGATCATCACAGAAACTAGTTGATATGGCTGTAAATCAATCACTGTATAGTTGGTAGAGGTAGTATTTGACTGTATTATGGACACAGGAGACTCATCACTGTAGTTAATGTAGAGATTATAGCCTGTAATGATGCCATTTGGAGTTAATGGAGGAATCCAAGATACAAACACAGATGATGGACTGTTTCCTACCACTTGAATGCTTGCTGGGGCATCTTCTGGTGCTGTAGATAATAGGAAGGTTATCAAATACCTCAATGGCTGCCACTGTACATGTATAAAAGGAAGATTAGTGCATGCAACTGAACTCAGAGATGTCATCATAATAATAGTAGTAATGAAGATCAGTAGCTATTCACATCCGTGCATAACTATGTAGAGTCTGAATATTGGAAAACCATGCAGTTTATATGAAAAGGACAGTGATTTGTCACTGAAATATAAGATGTAGCTATATGTGGCATTAGCTAGCTATCTATGCTGAGGAAGGTTATGGTGGTTGAATGATAGGAACCTTAGAGGCTTTGTTATTTCTGAGCCTTCTCTATTGGAGGTTTAATAACACTCACCACCAGTAGCAGTTGTAAAGTTCAATGTTGTCCCAGGACTATTACCAATAATAGTAGAGGCAACTATGCTACACGTGTAAACTGAGTAAGGGCTTAGTCCTCCAATTGTAGCAGTAAAGTTTGAGGTGAAAACAGTACCACTCACACTACCACCATCATCAATGCAAGTGACTGTATAACTGATAATCATTCCATTTCTTCCACTTTCTTCAGGAAGTGTCCAAGAAAGTATGACACTTCTAGGACTGATGCTGACAACTGAAAAAGAATCTGGAGGTGCTGTAGGTGCTGTGGAAGGAAAAAATGGAATTATTTGTAGCTACTATAATGAAAAATCAAAACCACTTACCAGCTTCAGAAGTTTGGAAGATTTGAACTGCAGTCTGAGATGTTGCAAATGAATTGCTAGCAACAAGTCTATAGTAGTACCGAGTAAATGGATGCAGACCAGTAATATTAGCTGAAAGTATCAGGTTAATGCTAGTAAGATTAGTACTTCCATTGACAACATCACTCATCATAGTTAAAGAATCATTGCTCTGACCATATTCAATATAATAGCTCTCAGCCGTGTATGCAATGGTGGTCACTATCCAGCTTATTAGAGCTTGTGTTGAATAGTGGATGGTCCTCACAATAGTAGGGATCATAGGTGCAGATGGGCCTGTTAAATATGACAAAGAAACCAATGATGTTGTTTTTCTTCCTTTCTTTGTTCTTCCCAGTTTCTACAACTCATAATTATATGATTCTATTATTACCTGCAATGGTTACAGTAGAAGTTCGGTTGATAATCACTGAGTCGGACTCTGGAATGCTTATTGCAATGCTACATGTATATAATCCAGAATCAATGGTACGGGCAGAAGCAACATTAAGTGTACTGAATTTTTCAATGCCACTATTCACGTCTTCTTCTTGAATAGTGATGCCTGATATACTGTTGTCTAGTTGTATTCCATCGTGATACCAGCTTAGCTGAAGTGATGGAACCACACCACTAGGCTTAGTGGCACTACAGATAAGACTAAAAGTATTAAATGGATAGATATCTTTGCCAGAGTACACAGTCGGTGTAACACTTGCAGTTAGAATAGGATCTGCAAGGATGATAGTATTTCGTCATTGTCTGGCAAAGGAGAAGGCAAAGGCTTAGAGATCCACAACTAAGTTACTACAGTCAATTATTAATTATGCTTCATTTTTTTCATTTATACAGCTTTATTTTCTCTACTCAACCTAGGTTAGTCATCTCCTGTATCTGCCCCTGGACTCTATCTTCATGTTAGGGTAGCATTTTTACCTGCTATAATGAGTGAAAAGGAGGTTCTTCCAGTGCTGTTTGTGATGTAATTTCTGTTTTCAGTGGGGAAGACAGTGCTCCTACACATGTAGTTGCCACTATCAGCACTGCTGCTTAGTGTATTGAATTGAAGTAATGCACTATAATGAGAGCTGCCCAGTAAATGCAGTGGCAATGCTCTAACTCGAACTGTTTCATTCAGCTCTTCTCCATCTTTCTCCCACATTACCACCACATCAACTTGAGTATCTATAACTTCACTGTCCCAACTAATGGAGCATTCTAACTCTGCAAACATTCCAGCAAGGTAAGGTTCTAGTTGAGGGACTCGTACAGACACTATGACATTTGGTTGTGGTGCTGAAAGGAAGATAAAACACTATAGCAAACACATTATTTTGTCACATGCATTACTTTGAATGATGATGTTGTAAGTCTCTGAATTTCTCTTCACTACAGAGATGCCTGGAATCATGATGAATGCAGTGCAAATGAACTGTCCTCCATCAGACAATGATAGTGGACTGAATTCCAGCGTTAATGTAGTGTTTGTGCTAGATAGTTGCATGACATCTGACTGCACAGGATCACCTCTATTGTCAGTCCAAGAGTAAGTTATTAAGGCACTATCCACAAGATTTTCAATCACAGAAACAGTACAAGCTAGAGTATAATTTTCTCCTCCTACAGTTGAATCTCCGTCACTGGTGATTGTGATGATAGGAAATGGTAAATCTAAAGAAGAAAAAATGGAGTTCCATTGTAAAGTATTAACTCACTACATATCACATACCTCCAACACTCACAGTTACTTGTTGAGTTGCATCGGAATAAAGAATGTATGGACTTGATGTGATAACAGATTGGCAGCTGTATGTCCCACTGTCCATGGTGTTACTAAGTGGACTAATTCTGAGTACAGTAATATAAGCAGATTCACGGATCATGTTGATTTCAGAAATATTAATACGACTATTGGAGTTGAGAATATCTCCTCCTCTTCTCCAAACATTGTTCACTGGACTGTCTATCATCCTGTTCAACTCAAATGTGCACATCAACAACAGACTTGTTCCAGCATAAAGAGGAGAACCAGAAACTCTGGTGATATTCAAGGAAGGAGCAGGAACTAAAGCACACAGATAGCTAGGTTATAGCAGGAGGCATATTTATATTATATGATTACATAAGGTAAAATCTGGCTTATTAATTGTCAAAATAACATGGTGTACATAAGATTTTGATTAAATGGTTATACTCTTTATTTACCGTGAACAATCACATCTTGAAGTGCTGAAACAGTGTACATTATATCCTGAGACACAAGGTCAGCTAAACATCTGTACTCCCCTCCATGTGAAGTGAACAGAGGAGTAAATTGTAGAGAAAGTGAAGTTGTTGCCTGTGATGTTAGAGGGCTGCCTACTATAACTGAGCCATTGCTCACTACTTGGTTGCCATTCGGTCCTATCCACTGGAGAACAATATTTCCGGTGATATTTTCTGCTCTTGTAATGAAACAAGTCAGATTAAATATTTCTCCAGCAGTTGCATTTCTGCTAGAGTTCACAGATGCCATCAGAACTATGACATAAAATTGTGTATTATATCATACTAATTAAATTTAAAAAGATACACTTACTTGGAAGAGGAGTTACTAGTAAAGCAACATCACTGGCGTTCACTCCAATACTATTTCTTGCTACTACTTGGTAATAATATGTTATATTGGGCTGAAGATCTCTCAAAGTAGCTGAATACATCTGATTTGTCTCTGAGATATTGCTAGTACCAGTGACTACATCGCTTGAATAGTTCAGTAGAGCTTGATCAGTCCAATATATTACTGTGTAGTTTTCTGGAGTATATGTTGTAACAGGAACAAGCCACTGAACTTCTGCTAGCTCAGAACTCAATGTTGTATGCACTATGTCAATTGGTTGCATAGGAACAGAACTACCTATTATACAAAACATGTATAGCATAATAGTTATAATAATATATAACACACATCAATACCTTTCACTGTCACTACTGCAGTTTGTGAATATGAGATTATTGGGTCTCCAGGTACTTCTATGCTTGTGTTACATATGTATCTCCACCTGCCTGCCAAGCTAGCATGCAAAGAAAGTACACTGGAGCTTACTGAGCTATCTAAGCCAGAGTAAGTGATGTTTGTGTTAGTTCCACTATGGTTTAAAATTTGCACTGCCTCAGAAGGGGACACTTGATACCATGAAATTCTGTTGGATATGTTGACTGCATGTGGTCTTGTTATGTTACACATCACTGAGATTACATCATAGGGAGGAACATCCAACACAGTCAGAGTTGTTGGGTTCACTTTAACCACTAAAACAGGGTCTAAAATGTAAATGAGAACATACCAGAAATATTCAAGTTGAAATAACTAAGTTATTTTGACAAAATTTAATCTTGGGAACGGTGAGATTAGCCAGTACTAAAATGATAAGATAGGAATGATTTTGGCTTCTGAAAATTACAGTATATTGTCAATGGTCTTGTAACAACTATAAATACCAGTTGGTCTTAGTATACATTGAGTTACCAATGCTCAAAGTCATTTACTGACAATTCTTATCTACAAGCTGATATATACCTTGTACAGTGAGAGTTAGCGTGTCAGTTTGACTAGCTCTTTGGACTAAAGATACAGATGAACCAGGACTAACCACCACCTGGCATGTGTAAGATCCGGTATCAAAAGTAATGCTGAGAGGATTCAGACCAATACTAGCTTCATGTGTGTAAGGAGACAGCTGTGTGACATTGGAAATGGTTGTACGCTCGTCACTACCAATGATTTGACTTCCTGACTTTAACCATGTAACTGCTACAGTATATGGAATATCAACTGCTGTACTAATTTCAATGTCACATCTCAAAGTTAAGGCACTTCCAGCATAGAATGGGGCACTGCTTAGGAGAGTAGTCACCTCAACTCTAGGTGGTGGAACTGTAACAGAAAGACAGCATGATAGTAATTATCACCATGTTCATTGGACTTACTTTGAATGGACACTCTGGTAGTTGAAGTGAGATTTAAAGGTGCCAACAATGAAGGTGACATGACTGATACTTGGCATGTGTAGTATCCACTATAAGATGCCAGCAGTGGACTAAGTGTCACCTTAACCGACACAAATGCTGTGCTTCCAATCTGAGTGCTATTAACTTGGCCACTGATTTCAATGCCACTGGGATTAAACCATGAAATGTCTGGTAGAGTTAGTAGTGCAGCTGGCTTTGTCACAGCACAAATAATGGAGTATATACCACCAGCAGTTGCTGCACCTTCAGTAGATGTTGATACTGTTACAGCTGAAGTTGGTACTGTAAGTATAATACCTCCATAAATATTACATCTTCTTCAGAATTTTATACTTACCTGTAATGATGAGAGTAGTGTTTCTCTCTTGCACACCAAACGGTGTTGTAATTCTGCAGTTGTATTGTCTGTTGTGCATACTGTCATCGACTGAAGGAATTACCAGTGAAGCTTCACTGCCCACATTCTGTGCAATCACAATGTCATTATAGAGCCACTCTGCCATGAGGATAGCTAGGTCAGAAGAGCAATTCAGCTGCAAGTTTGTACCCACAGTCAAAGGTCCTTCATTCCCATTGATATGTGCACCTATATATTAAAATAGATACTATCAACTTTATGGTTCAAGCTAACATGCATATTATCAAGGTCCTCACTGTAACAATTGAATAACTTACCCTGAATGTTGACACTTTCTACATTGGATTGACCAGCTGAATTGAGGACACTACAGGCATAAGTACCAACTAGCTCGTCTGGTGTGGCATCAATGGTTAGGAAGTTGTCATAAGTTGCTGTTGAACCGTCTCTTAGAATCTGGTATGCATCAGAGTCTGACAACATTTCATTATCCTTTGTCCAGATGACAGTGGTAGCAGGCGAGTCAGTAGATGTGCAGTTGAGTGTGAACTCTGAAGTGGTATTAGAGTCTATCGCTCTTAAAGAAGTCACAGATGGAGTCCCTAGGGGAAGATTCAACTGCTAACTAACTTATGTATTCTGCATATTGAATTCATTGTGAGGAAGCACTTTGTATTGTTTAGTACCAGACAATAGGTATCTTTTACATTCAACTGTGGACTGCGGCTATCTTACTTGGTTGTGTCAATCTTACATTACTATAATTTCTATTGACATTACCCTTCCAGACAAGCAAGATAAACTTACTGGTAGAGAGGTATATTCCTAAGTGCAAATATTCACTCTGATCATTTTCATCAGGAATAGTACATGTGTATATTCCCTCGTGAGCTGTTACAATGGGAGGATTTGTGGCTGGTGTCTCTATCAACAACTGGCCAGGATTGTTGCTATCTCCAAATATGATGTCAAAGGGATCATTCTGAACAGCCACTAGGTTTCTTCCCTCAGGACTGATAAATTCTCCAACAACAGACATATTAGATCCAGATAGACACAGTATCTGGGGAATTTGTCCTCCAGAATTAACTTCAAGTGCAGAATTATTAGGAATAATATTGCCAATATCACTTAAAAATATTCCAGCACCTGCAGCAGATAAACAGCTAGGGTTAGGATGATGAAAATGAATGAAACACTATAACTTGCCTACAACTTGTATTTCAGTAAAGTCAGTGCCATTATTTCCTGCAGTATCAGTCACTGTACAGGTATAAAGTCCTGAATCTGCAGACCTGGTGGCATCACGAGAGACTGTCTGTGTGACTGCATTCATGCTGCTCAAGAAACAGTTTCCAGTGCAAGTAGATGACCATTGGTAACTGTACACTCCAGTACCACCACTTGCTTGGCAGCTGAGGGTCAAAGACTCAGCAGCATTTATTTCTGGTCCTGAAGGTATGCTCACAATGGTCACATTAATAGGATCAGCTACAATGAGGTATTATGCATGTTTACAAAACATTCCAACAAAAATCTAAAAGGGAGTATATAAATGTGCATCCCTCATAATTAAAATTATTATCATGCATACTTACAACATAATATGTACTTCTTACCTTGAATGATGAGATTTATGTTAGTTGTTGTGGTTAAGGGTACCTGAAGAGCAAGGGAGAAGAGAGTGGCGGTACAGGTATACCATCCACTGTGTGAGCCTTTGAGGATGTTGAACTCTAGTGGCAATGAGTTAGCTGTTGGAGATCCAACAGTAATGCCATCGCCATCCACTACTCTGTTACCATCTGAGTCCATCCAGGTAAAAACAGGTGTGCTCAGGATTCCCTCCATAATGGTTGCCAAACACACCAGGTCATACATGTTTCCTGCGATTGGATTACCCATAGGTACAATGGACAATGATAGAGCTGTTGCTGGAACTGTAAAATAGTGATAATATTATAATAACTTGTGGGATGCCTGATGATGTCAAGAAACTTACTGTGTACAGAAATGGTAATCCTTCTCTCCAAAGTCCCATAGGCATTTACTCCCCTGCAAGTGTATTCTCTGTTGTGAAGGTAATCTTGTATTGGGCTGAATGTGAGATCAATTTGCTGGTTGCTGGAACTCACTATCAAAGCACCATTAAGGAGCCATTCTAGTCTTAGGACACTGAGATCACTGAAGCAGGATATGGTGGCATTTTCACCAACTGTGACATTACTGTTTCCGATGAAAGATAGCCCTAGAGTAGCATTGCATGTATAGACCAAATAGATAAAAATTAGCAACTCTTTTAAATTCTGTATCACTGACCTTGAATTACTAGGGTTTCTTCTGAAGGGACACTGACTAAGTTGTGTATTGAACAAGTATATGTTCCTATCACTTCTGCTGGTGGCAATGAAATTATTAGGATATTATCATATCTTGCAGTCACACCATCTCTAAGATACTGGATAGCCGTGAAATTCTCATTCATGGTCACAGTTTCGCCATCTTTTGTCCAAGTAATGTTTGTTGGAGGTGATCCAGTGGAAGAACAGTTCAAGGAAAAATCATCTGCTGAGGTTTCTTGCAGGGATAAAACACTAACAGGAGCTGTTTCGATAATTTGTATATAAATGACATGCATATGAGCAAACATGTATATATTTTAACTACTTACTTGTTAAAGCTGGTAAGTATATGCCTACAAAAATGGAAGTGTTCATCCCAAGTTCATCAGGAATATGGAATGTATAAACTCCCTGTTCATGAATAGTTAAAACTCGATTGGGATTCAAGGACACATCCAAGTATCCAGGGTCATTTTGACTTCCTCTGATGATGTTAAAGGGATCATTTGCTAAGAGAGTGATATCCTGGCCTGATGGTGCAAACAATTGTCCAACATTAGGTAGCATTGAGCCTGAAATACACTGTAGGTGTGGTATCTGACCAAAATTATCAGTCAGAATTATACTGTTGCTGGGAATTATTCCAGGGCTATCATCATCAAACAAGTACATCTGCACACCTAAAAAATATTCACATGTTCCTGTGTGGTTTTATATGATTATACAAGCAAACCTGAAACATTGATTTCAATTGTAGAATTTCCAGTGTTTCCTACATCATCTACGACTGTACATGTGTGGATTCCACTGTCCACTGCATGCAACACATCTCTTGTGATGGAAACCTGAGTGGATTGCTGAAGCACAAAGCAACTTCCTGTGCAAGTAGATGTCCATGTAGTAACAACGGGTCCAAATCGGCCATCTGCAGAACATGTCAACTCTACACTTGATCCTGGAGTGCTTATAGGTTCTTGATCTGGGACAATATCACTCATTATTGTCACAGGAATTGGAAAAGCTGAGAAATATACAAACATTAGATAATTGACAATATAGTTTGGACTAATAACTCACTCTTCTGAACATTAATAAAATACGTAGCTGATGAATTCAGTACTGTAGTGAGAGTGAACAAAGGTAGTATAGCCAAGCAAGTATAGGTTCCTCCATCTGAAGTCCTTATTGGATCAAAGTAGAGGGTAAGATTTGTAGATTGGCTAGATGTCACTGGATCATTAAGGATGACGTCTCCAGATGAATTGATTTGCTGACCATTAGAATTGATCCATAATACTTGTGGTATTCCAAATAATCCTTCAATCAGTGTCACAGTACAGGTTAGAGTGAAATTATAGCCAGCAACTGGTGGTCCAATAGCATTGATTGAAGTCTCAATAGAAGTTGGAGCAGCTAAAATGAAGTTCAAGCAGATTAGATCTTCTATTATCATAATGTAACTACAATACCTTGTACTTGGATGGTAATTGTTTTGTCTTGTGTTCCATACAAGGTAACAGCTCTGCAAGTATACTGCCTATTGTTAATGCTCTCATTCACTGGGTTGAACGTCAGGTTTAATTGTGGAGTTGGAGTGCTCATAATGACAGTATTATTGTATAACCACTCAATGGAGGTCAAATTCAGATCGAATGAACAAGTGATGGTGACTGAATCTCCCACGTAATATATTTGCTGACTGTGTCCTGATATTCGTAAGCCTGCATGATAGTTCTTCATGTATAAGAAACCTTTTAAAGAGACAAATGAGCTTACCTTCCACTTGAATGGTAGCTGTTTGAGAGTTTCGTCTAAAATAGTCTTGCACTGTGCAAGAGTACACTCCAACTAGCTCTGATGGTGTGGCATTGAGGATATCTAAGATGTTATCATAAGTGGCAGAGATTCCATTCCTCAGAATCTGAGTGGCCACATATGAACTATCATTAGCCAGGCTGTCTCCATTCTTTCTCCAAATAACATTATTAGCTGGAGAACCAGTGGAGGTACAGTTAAGTGTAAGTACTGCAGTACTACCAAATAGAAGCTGCAGAGAGCTGACTTGAGGCAGAGCTAAGAATAAAAATCATAATTAATAGCGAGTAAGTGGTCGTACTATTAATTAACAGATCTCATTGGAATTATTATTATGTTTAAACACCTCTGGCATACATGGCATGATTAATGATCAAATGTAAGTCCCATAGAAAAAATTTATGCATAAGCTCTTATTTACAAAGACAGCAGAGTCAAGAAAGAAATAGAAAGGCCATGGGAATAGAGAGCTAAGAAACTTGAAACAGCTAATCCTGCAATATTGTGATGGACTATGGGCACAGATTCAATCACTACCAGCATGATATGAACATTCTTTATTCACCTCCAACAATGAGGTACCTTTTTTATATAACTCTGGCTGCCCAAAAGATATATGCACTGCATACAGCAGCAGAAAAAGGTGACAAGCTCATTTGCTACTATTAGATACTGAGCATGGCTGTATGTACTAGTAAGGTACTCTTTGTAATCTTACATACAGTGTCAAGTATTTAAGCTACCAATAAAGGACCTATGAGAATAATTAGTTTACATACTGTTAAATCTTCCATAGTAGATTCCGATGTGGAGATATTGCACTGTTCCATTTTCATCTGGAATGATACAAGTGTAGACTCCTTGATTGTTTATTGCAAATGTGATGTCATTTTGAAGTTCAAGTGATATAAATCCTGGATCACTAATGTTCCCAATGGTAACAATAGAGGAGACATTGGTAATGTCATTCCCATTTGGTGCTATAAGTCTTCCCACGTTAGCAGATTTCAAGGCTGAGATGCATTCTAGCTTCCCAATTCTGCCAGTTGATGTTGTTTGTATAATGCTATTGTTTTGGATCAGCCCAGTTCCTTCCAGGTGGAGTGCAAAACCTAGCAATCATAAAGCTTATAGTGATAAGTCTAGGAATGTAGCTAATTAGTTAATTGTTACACTAAAGCTCCTTTGTATTATGGCTGCTACTATTAACAGTACATGTAAAGCTACTCTGATTTTTGTATTATACATATTCTGTACCTGATAGTGTTATCTTCACTGTAGCATTTCCAGTCTGACCAATATAGTCTGTTACTGAACAGGTGTGATTACCACTGTCAATAGAATGAAGGGGACTCTTCCTGACAAAATTGGTTGTCTCTCCCAACACAAAACAGAGTCCATTGCATGTGGAGTTCCAAGTGTAAACTAGTGGTGGATATCCTCCCTGTGGTTGGCATGTAAGGCTAATGGAAGAGCCAACTTGGTATACTCCATCAAAAGGGATTGATGGACTTGAAAGAATATTGACTGGCAGTTCTGCTATCGCTATAATAAAATCATTAAAACATGTAGTTACTAACTAGCTATTTACTTCCCTCAGAGTGAGAGAAGGGAGCTAGGAATGAGGATATATTGCTGAATGACTACTGACTCACCTCCTATGATTATATTAATATCTGCAGTTTTTAAAATGTTAAAAGGAAGAGCTTGTGTCATTAGCATAGCTCTGCAGCTATATCGACCTCCATGAACTCTGCGAAATGGATTAAACTCCAGGACACTAGTGAAATTACTTTGTGATGTGAGCGTATCACCGATGGTAATTCCACTGCTGTTTGAAACAAGTCCCTCTGAGCCATACCACTGAACTGTAATGGGGTTAGTTAATCCTTCAGGAAATAGAACTGTGCAAAAAATCCTGTATTGCTGCCCAATTATGGAAGATCCATCAGTTATAGTTGACACAACTATTTCATTGAGAGGAACTGCAACACACACATGTATACAAAATGAAATGATCTAAATCCTCAATATTCAACTTACCCTGTACAATGAGTTGTACAGTTTGTTCTTGGATGCCATAAGGAGTGGTGATTCTACAAGTATATTCATTGCCATGAATGCTATCATTCACAGGATTAAAGGCAAGTCTTAATCTTGATGAAGCCGAAGACTTCACCACTTGAAAATTGTACAGCCACTCAGTTGAGGTGACAGATAGGTCAGAGGAACAAGTTAGTGTAGCATTTTTACCAACAGTGAAGGTAGCATTACTCCTCTGAATATTGATACCTGTACAGTTGAAGTAAAGAATGTAATGGTAATGTGGAGCAACTGTAACTGGTGATTTACTGACCATTGAATGTTGCATTCCTTGTAGCATTTCCAAGTAAGTTAGATACTTCACAGCTATAGTATCCAGTAACAGCATATGGACCAGCATTTACCTCAAGAAGATTGAAATATGTAGCTGTAGTGCCACTGTAGAGTATTTGTGTCATTCGATATGTGTTGCTCTGTGCAAGTAGTACACCATCCTTTGTCCATGTCACAGTTGTAGCAGGTGAGCCAGATGAAGTGCAGTTGAGAGTAAATAGTGGACTTGGATAGGAAATTACATCAAGAGATGTGATAGACACAGGAGCTATTGTAAGAACAAATAATTATATTTGCTAATAGCAGTCATTATTATTCTTACTATTGAATCCATGTTGATAGATTCCTATGTGATGATAGGTCTGTACTCCATTCTCATCTGGTATAATACAAGTGTATATGCCTTGAAAACTCACTGTCACAATATGACCAAAACGTTGCCGTATGACCAAAGATCCTGGATCTTGTTCCATACCTACAATGACATCAAATGGATCAGTAGTGACATTAGTGAGATCAACTCTATTTGGAGCAACCCAGTGTCCAATGCCAGCCATGGTTGAACCAGAGCTGCAATGGAGGTCACGAATCATCCCAGTAGAGTCAGCAACGATGAAGGAATTGTTTTTGAGTAATCCACGACCAATATAACTCAGTCCAGTTCCTGAAATAAATTAGAAGTTACTAATACTATCATGGTCCCTTGAATAATTTACCTGTTACAGCAATTTCAATAGTTGCTGCACCACTATTCCCCAATGCATCAGTTACTGTACAAGTGTGATTTCCAGAGTCAATTGAATGAATTGAAGATTTTATAAGTGTTGATGTCCTTCCAAGAGGTACAAAGCAATTCCCTGTACAAGTTGAGGTCCACTGGTAAGACAATGGATGATAAGACATCCCTGTAACAGTGCAGGTCAAATTAATGAAGGATGAAGCTCGATGATTTACTCCAGGAGGGTTAACTGTTACTTCCACAGTTAGTAGTCCTGCAATTATGAATAATGTGATAATTGTTACATCACATGAATTTAAACTTACTTGTGGCTACTGTAATTGAGTATGTGTAAGAAATGGTCATAGCTCTGAAAGTGGCTTTACAAGTATAATTTCCTTCATGTACCAGAGTTAGTGGATCAAACAGTAACGCAGAACTGCTTGTGGTGCCGTTAGTCAACAGAGGCCCCAGAAATAATCCACTTCCATTTGAAGCAATAGGTCCATCCGAGTTCATCCATATAACCACTGGAACACTTCTATCACTCTTTGTTACTGTACAAGTCAGTTGGTATCTCTCTCCTGTTCTTGCTACACCTTGAGCTCGAATAAGCACAACAAAAGCTATATAATACATCATGCAAGAACAAAATATGAGTGTGAAAAAATCAGATGGATCATCAGATTGAGACTAACTTACGCAGTGGAATAGTAACAAAACTATTTAGAGAGCTGTGAGTAGTGGTGAAGATGTTGGATGAAACTACTCGGTAGTAGTAGGTCACATTAGATAAAAGCCCACTGATAACCAAAGAGTATATCTGGTTAGTTGCTGTGAGATCACTACCACTTCTGATACTTGAGCTACTTTGGTTTAGTGATAAGGGACTAGTTCCATACTCAACATAGTAAATTTCTTCTGTGTAAGTAATTGCAGGAACTCTCCACTCTATAGTAGCCGTAGAGTGGGTGGTGTTAGTATATTGAACAGCAGTTGGTTGAGCAGGATTTCTGGGACCTGAGAGAAAATAAATAGGTATAGTTGTGTAAATGTACTAGAGTTGTGAAAATTTTTGCTGCTAATAATTTCATGGGTGTCAGTGAAAGTGAACATTAATTTTTATGTATGAAAATTACATAGAACAAAAATAAAATTTTTTACGCCAAAATTCTTATGCAAAAATTTCCTTAACTATGATATGACCAGTCAGTGACAGTTATAAAGTGACCCAACTATTTTACTGAGATCAGCAGGAACTAGCTATACAGCACTAGCTAGCTAGCTATATAATGCAATTATTCTTAAGAGTGAAATCCTTTAGTTGTGAAGTTATGAGAGATTAATACAAAGATGTATAATACTGAAGTAGAGGATTTATATAATATTCTATAGCCATGTTAAATTTACCATTGACTGTTATAGTAGCTGTTGCTGAAGATTGTGATGACAAAACTGAAGCAACACAGGTATAAAAGAATGAACCAGGAGTACTTGCATTGGTAGTAAGTACACTAGTACTGGTTGCATTGTTTAAATGTAGATTGGTGATGGTTGTCCCTGTGCTGGAAGTCAAATTGGTGCCACTTCCTGAAGAGCCAAGATACCATGCAAACTGTTTCATTGCAGTTACATTCACAGGTAGAGTAGCTGTGCAGACAATACTGAACGTGTTATATGGCATGACATCCAACACTGTCACCACTGAAGGTTGAACTTGCACAATGAGGCCTAGTGCTGTGCATGAATGCAGTCATACATG
Organism: Diacarnus erythraeanus; assembly: GCA_964016965.1. Taxonomy (NCBI): domain Eukaryota; kingdom Metazoa; phylum Porifera; class Demospongiae; order Poecilosclerida; family Podospongiidae; genus Diacarnus; species Diacarnus erythraeanus. The sequence goes on from OZ024673.1 coordinate 5,465,543, forward strand.
AAACAGACAAGTCTATTATAGCACAATGCCAAAGCTGTATAATACTCTAGGGATATTCAGCCTGAGGAAGTAAGCTTCTTCATTCGTATTCTACACAACTAATCAGTTCTAGCTATCACTTAACCAGTTAGGCTAAAGGTGGCTACATGCCTTATGAACACAACTACATGAGGCCATTATAGTATACTACATCCTTACCTGATATCATCAATGTTGTTCTGCCAGATGCACTATTACCAATGACATATGAGGATGAAGGAACCACAGTTGCATTGCAAATGTATTCACCATTGTTAATAGCTGGAACAAAGCTAGAAATCGTGACACTGCTCAGGAATACTCCACTAGTAATGGCATATATGTTGGATATAGTAATAGTTGAAGAATTACTGAGCTGTCTTCCATTTGAATCAAACCATGTTGTAGCTATTGTTTCACCATTGTTTACTGTTGGTGGAAGATTAATGGTGCAGAGTAGTGTGACAATGTCCTCGCTGATATAACGTCCAGTATTAACAGACACTTCAACTCTTGGTGGTGGAACTGTATGTGTATAAACAAGATATGATGGACTTTCATGCAAATATTAGAGTCAAACCTCCAAAAAGGGATATACTATACAAATAACTTTCAAGTGATTGACAAAAATTCATGCACATTTCCCTCTAAGTACAATTGTTAACTCTGAAAAGAGGACAATGTCTTATGTATAGTAGTTGCATGGTCTCAATAAAACTACTTAACCATTATGATACCTGAAACTGTGACAGCATAAGATTGTGCTGTCTGGTAAGAAGTGGTTAGAGCAGGTGAGGAGAGTGTTGACTCGCAGCTGTACACACCAGCATCCCTTGTATAGAGTGAACTAAAAGTGATATTGTGAATGGTTCTGAGTGGTTCTGAGATGGTGCCAGCCAGAACGGCACTGCCGCTTGCCATCACTGGAGTTCCACTGGGCCCTGTCCACTGAGTCTGAACAGATTGTGTTAGACCACTAGTTGTCTTCAGTGCAATGCAAGATAGAGTGTATAAACTACCAGCTATCACACTTCCAGTTGTTGAAGGATTGATTAGAACCATAGTGGGAGATGGTGGAACTGCAAATAATAAATTACTTTATTTGAAGGTATACAGAGAGATCAGCAGTCACAGCAGCTAGTTACAGTAATCAGATAATTCAGGACACAAACTTTGATACTAGAAGTTGCACTTTTTCTCATGCCATCTCTGGTATTATATAGAGATAATAGCTATGAACATACCAAGAACAAAAATGGTGTAGTTGGAATCTCGAGTAACTCTTGATAAATATGTCCTACAAGTGTATTCTGCACCATGAAGTCTATCTGTTATTAAAGCGATAGGGAGAGTAGCGTATGTTGAGCCAGAAGACAGCACTGTTCCTGTTGAGTTCAGCCATTGCACTAGGTTAGCAGATCCAGTGGTGTCAGCACAGTTAATATTGACAGCCTCCCCAACAGAATACATACCATAGCGTTTTTCACCTGATTATGTAGAAATTATTAACAATCAAAACTACATCATTGATGATTTAACTTACCTAATACAGTGGAAGTGTTGGTTTGTGAGCTATTTGTACTGATATATGTTGAGTTAATGATGCATACACGTTCTCCAGTATCACTGGGGTAAGGATGACTAAAGAAAGTGAGCCTGGATTCCAGAGTAGATGTGGTTCCATCCAATAGAGACTGAACAATTTGATGGCTTCCATCATTAGTGTATACTCTTGATGAACCAGAATAGGCCCATGTGATAACTCCAGGAGTTCCCATTGTAGTGCACTCAAGAACAAACTGAGGATCGGCTGTGCTAGTGACTCCAACAGTAGGAAGGACTGGCAATGGCATTATGAAAATTCAGATTACTCATTAGCTAAACAGCACAAACCACATTATTGGATTACTTTTATTCAGATTGTCATTTATTAAAGATACTATTAGCATGTGACAGGAACAAGCCTTTTTTTAATACAAAAGAATCCTTATTTCAAATTGCCTCTATTTTAGAGAGTACTCTCTATAATAGGATTGACACCACAATTGATTACACCTCACATCAGAAGTACTTTAATAACCCAGTTAACAACAATATGCTTGAAGTTAGCTAGCTAGTAGACTGTAAATACAGCTATATAGCTATTGGCTGGATTAACTAACCAGATTTATAATTTATATTAGTGGCTGCTATGTTGGGATGACTAAACATGAAACAAACTAAAAAATTCATGATAATTGGCCACCCATACATGGCCCCTCAGCCCACCCACTAAGTGCATAAACATCACTGTTGATCTATATTTCATACTGAGGGATCCTGTATCTCTTAACTGTGTTCTAAAAATGTATAATATATAAATCAACATGATATATTATGCACTGGCTGAGGGGTCATGTACGTGAGAGCATGAAAGTTAGTTATTAACTTGGCGATGTCTTTCAACTCCATTCTCTATTATTGTTTTCAAATTCACAACAGTCATTCAACATAGCCATTTTCTGGATTATATATACCCACCATAATATCCATAACGATATATTCCAACATGTAATGTCCTTTGAATCCCATTCTCATCTGGAATAATACATGTGTATGTGCCTTCATCAGAAGCCAAAAGTGATTGATTAGCTTGTAATTGTAAACCAATATAGGCTGGGGAGTTCCCTCCACCATGTATCACGCTTAATGAAATGCCATTTCGCATTATGACAGCTCCATTTGGTGCAAACCACTGCCCGATACTATTACTTCGTGAACCAGAACTGCAGTAGATTGTGCCAATCTCATTATTTTCATCTGCCAGCAAGACACTATTATTGGACACCAGGTTGTCATTGGCAAAGAAGCCAACACCTGTGATGAAAGGAAGTTAGTCAAGTCGTGAATTACAGTTTTGTGATGCATATCATAGGTAAATTTAAACACCATATATAGTAAGGGAAGCAGAACACCCTCCACATTATGATAACTGTACTTTGAACTCCAGGCCCAGAAATCAAAAGCATAATATTATTATAGTGATCTGATTGGATAGCTATAGCTGACTAGAGTAATAGTACAGTTCTTTGGTAAATTTAGTGTCATGGCTCTATTTAGGCTAGTTCTAAACTACTAAACAAATTGCTAAATCTCTAGGTCAGATGTAGTGTATACTAACTGTTCTTTTTGTGGAAATTGATCACAAGTATGCTTACTATATAGCTACAATACTATGTATAATACCTGTAACTGAAGTGATGGTCACAGAGGAGGAGCCAGACAATGGAAAAACTGTATCTTCAACCACACACTCAACTCTATCATAGCAAAAAGGTGGAGTTGACTTTATTCTGAATGAAGTTTCCAAGCCAGCGGTAGATTCAGAAATTAGTAGACCAGTAGAACTGCAATAGACCTTCCACTTGTATCTGAAAATACCAGACCCTCTTGTAGCTGAACACTGAAATGTAATCCAAGTAGCTGCTTGGTAGTTAGGACCAAGAGGGCTTGATATAAGGCTGACCTCAAGATCTATTATAGAAATCAGAATTAGTATATAGAGAGAGACTAGGCAACTGAAGAGCAGTTAGCTATAATGTACCTGATGTTGGTGTTAATGAATACAGAATATTGTTCCATGAAGTCCTGGGATGATTGAGACAAGCTACTTTGAGAATACTGGAGCTTCCACTCAGTGGATGGTTTTCAAAGTAACTACCATCTGAGTTGAAACCGATGGTTCCATTATTGGTGGTGCCACTACTTGACAAAGAACCACAGAGGTATGTGAAGACTGAATAAGACTGATTTCCATTTGTGATGATTATCCCTTGGAAAGTATTCGTCTATGAAATTATTAAATAATAAGTAAATATTTAATTAATATTTAAGCAATATTTCAACTTCAGTCATGAAAGTATTTTATACCTTGTTTGATGCTGAATCTTGCAATGAAATCTCGCTGAAAGTGGCCACCATCATCCAAGTACCAACAAAGTCATCATCTTGCTGCTGAATGAAGTTGTTTACTATGCTAATCAAACTGGTTGTGGTGCTATGAACTTCATAAGAAATCCTCCCTGACTGCTGAATGTCAGAGTTCACCCAATAAGGTGCTACAAGATTGTTATAAAATACTGACTCTGGGAAGAGTATAGGATTATGCAGATGTGCTTCTCTTCCAAAGGAGAAGAATCCATTGGAAGTGACCTGCACATAAATATAAAGCATACTGTCAGTGCTTAACATTAAATTATTATGTGTCCTGCCTCCTCCCATTAGTTCCCATTACTCTGGACCTAAAATTAGATATCTGTTTTCTTATTGTAAACTTATGGTATTAAATAAATTAGGATATTACTACATTCATACTATTCTTTTGATGGCTTGCTTATGAGCATTGTGTGTGTGTGTGTGTGTGTGTGTGTGTGTGTGTGTGTGTGTGTGTTTGTGAGAGTATGTTTGTGCTATATAAACACAGATCAGATAGCTGCAGTGGAAAGAGGTGCTCACATAAACTAATGTCTGATTGGAGGTTCCTAGAGGGAACCCTCCAGGAATGTTCACAGCAGTAGATGATGCGTTGATAACATTGGGTAGGTAGTGTCTAGTTACACCACTGGTGTAACCAAGCTCAAGAAAGGAGAGGTAGTTATCGCCTGTTATAGTAAATTAAGAACCATTAGCAGTTTTATTCTAGCCTCAATAGACGCTAAACTTACTCAATTGATAGATAATATTAGTCCATGCACTTTCAGGTGAGTTTAAACAAGCAATATTTCGTATAGATAGTGTGCCACTGAGATTATAATTGTGGTAAAACTCTCCTGCTGCATTAAAACCAACAGTTGCACTTCCTGACCATCCCATTAGACCACAATGGTAGGTAAAAAGTGCGTATGACTGCTGTCCATTAGTGATGATGATTCCTTGATAGGTGTTAGTCTATTATTATAAGGACAGGTAATAATAGATACCATACGATTGGAAATGTTGGCAGAGAATTTAATTGGGCTAGACTCAAATTGACATTGAATGGATCATCAAATAACAGTGAGTTTGATTAAGTGATAGTACTAGCAAAGGTACTATGCTAGCCAGCTTGTTACAGATACACACTTTGCTTTACAAAAAGGAGAGTTAATTCCCCCTTCAATGGTTCTTTCACTTTCTTAGGAACAGCTATATAGAGCAAGTGAATGAAACTGTGTAGTGTTTTATCATACAGTTTCTTCTCCATTGTCAGTTTCTCGCCAACATGGCAACTGCTCCTAAGAGTTGGGGTCAGAAGATAGCTAGTCCCCAAAATTTTGAAAAAAAACTTCTGTTAGATCAAATAGAGCAATCCACATAATTAAATGTCTGCCAATATTTCCAGACATAATTATTATAGCACATTGCATTATTAAAATAGCTACAACCATTGAGTTCAATATTATAGAGTATAAGTGTGCTTTACACCATTTAAGTTTTGTCCTCCCAAATAGAATTTCACTAATTATATTTGAGAAAGCATTTAGACCTATATTTAGCTAGTTGAAAACTGTAGAAGTTTCCCTGTTAATGCATGAAGTAAATATAATTATTATACTCACAACAGTAAGCAGTCCATTGAACTCCGGGACATTAGTCCATTCAGCCAAAACCATCCAACTTCCAATGAACTGAATCTGCTTTTGCTGGCTAATGAAAGTGCTAACCAAACTGATATATTCTGAGGAGACGTTAGAACTGTGTACTTCATAACTAATGCTCCCGACCCTGTTACTTATGTCATTATTGGCCCAAAATGGAGCTACCAAATGAACAGCTTGGAAAGATGGTGAAAATAGCCGTGGTGAGCTATAGGTCACTTCACTATCAAATGAAAAATAGCCGTTGGAGGAAATCTGCAACATTCAATGCAATCACTTGAAACTAGAAAACTTTCATACCTATTGTTATACTTACATAAACGATGGTGTGGTTGTTTTGTCCAAATTTAAAGCCTATTGGAATGTAAATGGCTGAGGATGAACTATCTTCCAGAGATGATAAGAAGACCTTTGTCACCCCTGAAGTAGTTCCGAGTGTTAAGAATGATAGATACTTTGGATCTGTAAGTACCACACAAATCATTAACTCACTCACACACAATTTTAGTTATAGCTAAACTTACTCAGGCCATAAATGACATTTGACCAACTTGATGTAGAGTTATTGCATGCAACTAGCCTTGCACTATTTCCACTGAGTATGTGATTTTTATAGAAACTCCCTGTAGCCTTGAATCCTATAGTTGCATCACCAGACCATCCCATTAGTCCACAGCGATATGTGAAGACAGCATATGATTGGAATCCATTAGTGATAACAAGGCCTTGGAAAGTGTTATTCTATAATTATAGATGCACATAAGGTGCTATGTCAGTGCACAACCTCACTAGCTATATTCTGACTACTTACACGGACAATCCTCAGATTATCAGATACAGCTGCAGATAATAATAGTTGATTCAACATTTAATACAAAAACTATAGCTGAATTACCTGTGCAGTACACAGCTATGTCCTCTGAATGGCTGCAGCTGTGAACTCCCACTGCTCTGTGGACACAGGAGATTAACTTTGTATCTGAAGCTGTACAGTGAAGATCATCAAGCCAGATGGGTCCTGTACCAGTACCAAATCTGAATACAAATTAAATATAAAGATCAACAACCTGGAGTTTATATGTAAGATAAGATAATACTTACCTTCCACTGTTACTTGTTCTATAGGTAGTGGCACCTGAGTAGCCTAACTGCTTGCAAGTAACATTGGCATCAATCTGATCAAAAAAATCATCACAAATGGTTCCCCACTGTCCATTGATGTAGATTTCCACTCGTCCAGATAAAAACATTGGATCAGCAACTGTTCCTCGAACCAGTCTCAGATCTCCATAACTTGGTTCTAGTGATTATTATTCAGATAGTGTTTGGTAATGTATCATCTCTATTATCTGGGTATATATGATTGTCTGCTACTGTACAATAGCAGACATTCATTGGTTACTACTCTACAATGAGGAGAGCATGCAGCTAAACTATCCAGAGACAGAAAACAGCATTGTAGATATTTTGCAACCATAGTTATAATATGACAAAGGCTTATTGCTAAGCTTAGTTACCTGGACTTGATACACTATTCCACTCAGCAGCCAGCATCCATGTGCCACTGAACTGATTTTGCTCTTTGTGTCGAATGTATTTACTCACTCTATGCAACAAAGATAAGCTGGTTTTGTTTGTGTGAATTTCATAAGAAACTGATCCAACTGAACGTGTGTTAATATTACTCCAGTATGGGGCAACAATATATTCCAAGGTATTTGACCCATTGAAAAGAGATGGACTCTGCAAAGAAGTTACTCTTTGGCCAAAGGAAAAGTATCCATTTGTTGCAACCTATAAGATTCAATAAAGATTTCAGTATAACATATAAAGGTACTATAGACTGTCACTAACTTACATATACTTGAGTCTGTGAAGTATTATCGAATGCAAAGCCAAATGGAATATCAATATCTGTAGATATTGCATCATCAGCTGGTGGTAAATCCTTTCTCACAACATTAGCAGTGGTTCCCAGTCTTGTGAATGGAAGGTAATCTGTATCTGAAACTGTAGAGCATGGAAAATGCAGATCTGATTAAGTAGATTACACCTCTACCCTTAAAATTTGGCTATAGAGATTTTATTCAGAACATTTTTTGAGTGACCTTGTTAGAGCAGAATCAAATTGCAGTAGCTACAGCTACTAAAGTGAGGGGCATAATTATGATCCATGGTGGAGTCTATATAATAATATACAGTTTAAGTTAGATCCCTGAAGCTCTATTACTTGTGATCTCTTTAATGTAGTGCATTAGCAATAAGAGTTTTCAGTTCTGTATTATGTCTCAAAGCTTTAGGGGAGTTGATAGGGCTAAAGCCTTAACTTACTATATAGCAGTATCTAAGAAGTAACATGAATTGGATAGTGAAGATCCTGATATGTAGCTACTATGTAAGTGTTTTTTTTCTTTCTCATTTCTTAATAATTAATCTTACTTTTTTGTGCGTTTTTGAGGCACAATATTTCCATTTTTCTACACCATTGTGAGGTATCCTTTTATTTAGCAGCCTCTTTTGAGCTACTGTTCTGCTTTTTCTAGCTACCTAGCTAATACTTTGACCTAGCTATGATAGCTAGCTAAAAGTAATATTTTGCTCTAAAACCTCGTTTCTGATACACTATTTTTTTTCCATTTTATGTTTATTCAGCAGTCTTCGGTGAAGGAATCACATAATAATATAGTATTTTCAGGATTTCAATAGAGAGGCTTAAGACCTACTGTACAGCCAGTTATTTTCAAGACACTTTATTTTTGTATTATGAAGCAATTGTTTTCATTTTCACTGGGGGGGTGGGGGGAGAGGGATTTCAATTAGGTAATGCTTTTGAATTTGTAGGTAAGGTGTTGAAAAGTTAATAATTGAATGTGATGTTTTGAATGACTATGCTTTTAGTTATAATAGCTAGATAGCTAGCTACAAAAATTTTAGAGGTCTACATTTAAAAATAACCTTTATCCAACTCTAACTGTGCAGTCATGGAAGAAAAAAAACTATGTGATTTTAACTATGTTGTCAAAATTATTGAAGTTTTTTTATTTTCACTTCCCTTTACCTACCGCGAAAATAGCGAAATTAAAGTGACAGTGAAATTAACTGGATCTATGGTATATACATTTTGTCTAGTGTCAGTGCCTAAGAATAATGTAAGCATTACCATCGCAATGATCTTCATCGCTATTATCTTCACAGTCATTGATGCTGTCACACTCCCAAATTGAAGGAATGCAATTTGCATTATCACAGATAAATGAATTGGCTGGACACACTGAAAAGAAATGCATGGCAGGATGTGTAAGTAAATTACCTCAGCTAATAATATAATTATATACTGCATACATGAACAAGTTCTCCTGTCTCCAGCCAGAATCATTCCATCTGGACATTGACAGCCATAACCTTCTAAATACCTCGAACTCAAAAGACAAATATGAGTGCAGTTACCATTACCATCCAAGCAAGGGTTTGTGGTTGGTACTAATATAGAATTGAAGCTGATAAAGTTAGAGAGAATATAATGATCATGTGCTTACCTAAAGGTTGTGCCTCTCTAGAAACTACATGAATTCCATATGGATCATAAGAAATACCACCACCAATATATGTTCCACTGCCAGGTGAAGTGACTGTTCCAGTGAGAATACGGTTTAAAGCACTATCACCCCAATATAGTCTTCCATTGTAGTATGCGATGGAGTATGGATCTCTGACACTTGATGTCAGGATTCTACGATTTGATCCATCTATATTTGAACTCTCAATTTTGTTTAGTGTTAAGTCAGCCCAATAAAGCACTTGGTTCTCATAATCCATGGTAATAGCATAGGTACTGGCTAAATTTGTGCTATGCAGAACTATTCGGGAGTGTCCATCCATTGATGCTTTCTCTATAGTATCAGTTCCATAATCAGTCCAATAGAACCACCTAGTACAGAGCATCAAAAAGTATTTTTTTTTTTGTAAATAGCTGCCTGAGTACTTATCAACAGTACCATACTACATGTTCAGAAAGTGACTAGTGCATGCAGTTGAACTGTCAGAGATGTGTGGAATACTTTGAGAGTTATATACAAATAAATCCTATCATACATTATCATACGTACCCAGTTGTGGGATCAATGACAATGCCTGAAGGATTACGAAGGCCATCAGTGGTGTTGAAAAGAATTCGACGGTAGGTAGTTACTGGATCATATACTTCAATATCATCATTACAGGGATCAGTCCAGTAGAGCTTTTGGTTAATCCAATCCCATCCAACATCAACTACATGATTATGACAGATTACGTCATACTTTCACATGCATGGTTTTAAACTCACAGACACAAGACATCCCTCCATTAGCCAATACCACAGTCTCTGTTCCATTAAGGCGACTTCTCACAATTCTGTCACGGATTCGATCAGACCAGAATATGTAATCTCTCCTGAAAATAATAAAGAGTAATAACTCCATTTTATGCACATGGTGAGCTGTATGTAAAACCTGTAATCAAAATCCAGTCCATGATTATAATAGTATGTTAGAAATATTGAGCTTCCACTTCCATCAAGATTCATACGTCTGAGATATATGTAATCAGAGATCAATATAAATGGAGGAGCTGCAAGAAGATAGTACGGTTAGTATATAAGGTACATTAATATCTAATGGTAGTTTACTAATGCAGTCCCTCTGATTGCTGTCGAGCAAAAGAGAGTCAGGACATGAGCATGAGTATCCACTTGAGTTTGTTGCACTGATGAGACAGAGATGACTGCAATTCCCATTGTTCAACTCGCATGGATTGGTACCTGCATTATTAGTATCATGTCAATTAAGTTGTATGTTTCTGGTTAGAATAGTTACTAGGTATATGTTATGTCAGCAAAAGCTTAGTCATAGGCTAGCTAAATAACAATATCCAAACCTTCACCTATTCCCATCAACAAGGCAGTTAAAGCAAGCAGGCAGGCAGGCAGGCAAGTTGAAGCACTTGCTCACAAAAGAGGGCAACTCTTGACTCTTTGTTAACTCTGTCTGTAAAGACAACTGTTCTACTCAAGCCTCCAATTTCAAACAAGTCTGCAAAAAGAGTATCCCTGTTTTCCACCAAAGACTGGCTGGCTATCTTCCTGATTTGTCAGTGATTGTCATCCTAATCAGGGGCAGATCCAGGTGGGGGGTCCAGGGGTCCGGACCCCCCCCCCCCCTTTTTTGTCAAACATGTTTGGTTAGTAGCTATAGTCTAGCCTAGACTGTAGCTAATCAAGTGCACATTGCACAATCCATGTCTCCAGTCATCAACCATATTACTTAACACTTAGCTAGTGTTAATAGTAATGTGGTTGATGACTGGGGACATGGATTGTGCACAGTGTTAATTCCCTGGCCATGTGACATAACTGGCAGCTGTATTTTTTAGCTTAAAACATGAAGAGAGCTAGCTCCTTGAATATAACCTCTTTCTTTAAAAGGTATGTTGTTTATGGCCACTACTTTGGTTACCATGATTCAGTGAAGTCTCTTTAAAGTTATTACTAGGTTACTACTAGGAACTCTCTAAAGTTATTACTATAGGGGTGTAAGGCTCTGGCTTTTTTTTTTTGTAAACTGCATATTTTATATGATGTGCATTGTAGTGGTTTGGTAAACAGTATTTAATTATGACAGTAGTGGTTACAGGTAAGCGTGGTAACATTGCAACAGTTGCTTAGAGAACTTGAGTTTGACTCTTGCCTAATTGCTAGTAGCTAGTACCATGTCTGTGAATCTCTAAGATAGTAGTTTAGCACTACTTTAAAGCCAGATTAATTATCCAATAAAAATAAGGCCAGCTATCAAGCCTAGCCAGCAGTCAGCCTGAACTGGTGAGCTAAGTTTTTCAATCAGTGTATAGTTTTACTAGCTTGAAAGTGATGTTGAGGATCATGATGTTTCAGTACAGAATCCACTACTATCTTTAAATGAAATAGAGCCTAGCCTATTCTTGTGTACATATTAAAATTATTATTATTTGAATATTACTCTAATTTGCTCTCTTACACCTGTTGGATTTTGAAAAATTTTTTTGCTTCTGCACTTCGTGCAGGAGGGGGCATATCCCCCTCCCGCACCCTCCCCCTTGAGCCAAATTGCAGCTCTTTTGTCTTTACCTTATTACCCCCCCAAGTCCTAAAAATTTGTCTACACCCATGTACTAGGAAGTCTCTCTAAAGTTATTAGCTGCTAGTCAATATTCAAGAAGATTGTTTCAAAATTCTGTTGTTTTTGAGACTTAAATGGTGCATGCACACTTTGCTGTTATGTATTATTTGCTAATAATAAAACTTAGAGTCCACGTTTCATTGCCTTTTACGGCATTATAGCAATGCTAAAATTTTTGCTTCTTTGGGAGGGGCACATCCCCCTCCTGCACTCTCCTCCTCACTGCAGCCTAATGGCTGTGTGGTTCTCATTTACCTACATGGACCCCCCCCCCCCTTTCAAAATAGCTGGATCTGCCCCTGCTAATATTGTCAGGTTTTTGACCAATTAAAGCTTTACTTAAGAAATGTTTGTTGAAATCAGTTGCTCCAGTTGTTGCTCACCTCCACATCGAGTGGGCAGGGTAACTTGGATAATGGTATCATGATCTCTCACAGAATACCTCCCTGATGGTTATGCATGTCTCCAAGAAGCCATCAACCTTCCCTCCATTAGCTCTATGGTTCCTTATGAGAAAGAATAACAAGTCCTGTGTACTGCCCCTCTAAAAGAATTCTCTCTGGTATATTATCTAGCTTATATTATGTAGTTATGTAATAATGAGTCACCTTTAGATTCCTATCTTTATCATTGTTTTAGTACCATTAATTAATAGTACATGTGTCTGAGGGTAATCCTCTGTCTGTGTCGCATTAATACACTGTCATGAGGTTGACCTCATGGTGTACCACAATTGTCTGAGGTGTACAACATGTTGTGTCTGAGAGTAATCCTCTGTGTTGTATTATTTTATTTTATCTTGATTTTCCTTCTACTAGCTAACCTGAAGTGGGCTGTCTTTCTTCAGATATTACGTGAATACGATAAGGATTACTTCCAGTTGAAATTACAGTACTGACACTGTTTGGTGAGTTCACAGAAATAGTATAGATTACATGTTGACACCAGTCTCCCCAGTACAGCTTCTGATCATAGAATGTGATGCCATAGGGACACCGAATATTCACTGTTGTCAAAAGCCTCCGATTCCTACCATCCACACTGGAACTTTCCAGTCGGTCCAATGTGTAGTCAATCCAGTAAAGTGTTTGAGTGTCATAATCCAGTGTGATTCCATATGGTGTTCTTAAACTAGTGCTGTGCAAGACTGTCCTTGATGTACCATCCATAGAAGCGCGTTCAATTTTGTCGACAGTGCCATAGTCAGTCCAGTACATCCACCTAAAAGAATTAACAAAATTTACTTCAAAGAACTACACAAATGAGAGGTCATTTTGCACAAAGACTTGCCTTTATTGCAATACACTTATGCTTACCCATTTATTGGATCCAGGATTATATCAGCTGGGTTTGTATTAGAACCTGTGTTAAAGAGTATTCTTCGATCTCCAGTAGTTGGATTGTATACTTCAATTCTTCTTAATGCTGAATCTGTCCAGTAGAGTTTTTGATTGATCCAATCCCACGCTAGACCCTCTGGATATGAAAGTCTTATGCCTTCAGTACTTAAAGCATATTATCATGACCTTTACCTGTAGTAGACAATCCAGTATTAACCAGAACAGTTGCTGCAGTGCCATTAATCCATGCTCTATAGATTCTGTCACTGCTTATGTCTGACCAAAACATATAATTTCTCCTGCAAAATGACATACAGTTAGAACACATAGATTTGAGACGTGCTCAGTATCATCACCTGAAGTCAAAGTCTAGTCCTCTGAGAGTACCACCACTATATATAGTGTTGTACATAGAACCATCCAGGAATGCACGTTGAATGTTGTTTGAATAACGTGTGAACAAAAGATACGGAGATGCTGCATACAATAGATTAAAAAGTTATGAAATCGTACCCTCAGTCATTCTGTGGGAGCTGTCTCTTGGGCTGCTAAGAATAGTGAAATGCTAATAATGAGGGCATTAATATGGATATTATAGGCTACCCACCCTTCGCACTTATATGGGTAATGCACAAACAAGAAGTTGATCAGCTTTTACAATAATTCATTGCATGTTATGGATGCTGTGGTGAGTACTTTTCCACACATACTGCCTGTTAAAATGGACAAGGAAGGATTCTATTACTGTACAACAGTAGTACACTCCAAGTAAGCTGTACTGCTTTTTAAGTGCTTTCTAAGCTTTGTATAATGTGGCAACTCTTAATGTGTTGAATGACAAATAGATCATTGAACAATTTAAGGACTAGTCATTAAACTGTTCTATGATTGACCCAAATCTTCATAGAGCAAAGGATTACATACTACAGCCTAAGAATAATATCTGTCCACTTACGTCCACACTCAGATTCATTAATCAGCATCATTCCATCCGGACAACCACACTGATATCTTGATGGTGATGTTGAACTCAGCAAGCAGAAATGACTGCAGTTACCTTGATTCCTTTCACATGGGTTATACACTATGAACAGGAATTAAACAAACAGCAATACAAAGGTAATAATATGCAGGTGATTTGCTAAAGTCCAATGGAATGAGTGATAAATTTTCCCCAAAGAGCATGTTGAATACCATGTGCTGTACTACATAGCAATTATATGAATCTTCTATACTATAGCATATTACCTTCAGGTTGTCGTTCTTGAGTGATTGCTTTGATTCCATACATACTTCCAAATGTAGTGGTAAGGTATGCTGAAGTAGATGAACTGGTTGGAGCAGTTAAGATACGACTATAAGACAAGTCTGTCCAGTAAAGCCTTCCATTAAAAAATGTCATTGAGTAGGCATTATTGACCCTCGATGTTGTGACTAGTCGTCTGTTTGACCCATCAGCATTAGATTGTTCTATCCTGTTTAAAGTATAATCTGCCCAGTAGAGAATTTGTGCATTATAGTCAAGTGTAATACAGTATGGTGCTGATAGGCCAGTATCATGTAAGATTGATTTAGCTGTTCCATCCATAGAAATCCTCTGTATTTTAGGTACTGTTGAATAGTAGTCAGTCCAGTACAACCACCTATCAGAACAATAATACTGTAAATTTAATATCAGTGCAACTATTTATCCATGACTTGCCCAGTAGTTGGATCTACTACAATATCTTTATTATTGGAGTTGGTGCCGGTATAGAGCAGGACTCTACGATACCCTGTTGTTGGATCATACACTTCAATTGTGTCCTTACAGAAGTCAGTCCAATACAGCTTTTCATTAATCCAATCCCATGCTATTCCATCTATGATGATTATACATCATTGCGGAAAAAAGATTTGTATAAAGACCACAATAGGTATAAAAATATGGTTATTCACACAACCTGGACATGAAAGATCAGTACTCAAAATGACTCTGCTATTGGAACCATCCAGATTAGCTTGATAAATTCTATTGCCATTATCATCTGTCCAGTATATTTTGTATCTCCTAAAAAAAACACAATATATAAAGAGTAACAATACTATAGCTAACTTTTATAAAGAAGTGATGGCAGGGTGGAGAGGTATATTGTTCTCTACTTACTTATAATCAAAGTCAATTGCACGAGGTACCCCACCAGTATAGAGATTTACTACTCGTCTCCCGTCCAGATCAACACGTCGAATGTATGGTCTAGTGAGTGTGAAGAGTAATCGGGGTGGTGCTGTAAATAATCATGTAATCATGAGCTTATTGTAAATAGTTTGGAAAGCTTGTAAGTAATTGACCTAGATCTGAAAACTGGTTAACATATATCTCTAGATATGCATGATATCACTGATACATAGGCTGTAGCATGTCAAAGACTTACAAATACACTCTGTCTGATTAGAATCTATAATAAATCCAGTTGGGCATGAGCAATTGGATCTTGCTGGACTCACAGAAGTAAGCAAACACATAGAGGTACAGTTCCTTACATCACATGGGTTAGTTACTAAATAATAATAATAATAATAATAATAATAATAATAATAATAATAATAATAATAAATACTTTATTTGATTGCTGATCAAAACAAACCTAGTGGCTGTCTATCTTCACTGACAACATGAATATAGGTACTGTCACCAAAAGAGGATGTCAATTGAATGACAGATGAAGATGAAGTACTAACAGAGAAGGAATAGATGCGATCATAGTAAGTGTCTGTCCAGTATAACATCCCTGTATAGTATGTAATAGCCCAGGGGTCTCTAAGGTTTGACACAATAACACGTCGATTAGAACCATCAACTGAAGATCTCTCTATCCTATTGTTTGAAATGTCTGTCCAGTAGAGTATTTGATTCTGATAGTCCAATGTTAGGCCATAAACGTTGCTTAGTCCGGTACTGTGCAGAATTATTCTGGAATTTCCATCCATTGTTGCTCTCTCAATTCTGTTTGTTCCTGCATCAGTCCAGTACATCCAACTATAACAAAAACATTATAATATGCTCAGTGTTTTAATATATGCAATGATGATACATACCCAGTAGTTGGATCAACAACTATTGCATAAGGGTTGGTAAGGTCAACATCATATAGTACTCTCCGTACTTGAGTAGAAGGATCATATACTTCTATATCATCATCACAATAGTCTGTCCAATAGAGCTTCTGGTTCACCCAATCCCATGCTAGTCCAGCTGTGCATAATAATTATCAGCTTAGCAGATGCAAAAGAATACTGAGTATTATTCTGTATGTAAAAGATGAAGACCAAGCTCTTTTGCCACAAATACTACTAGAGTTCAATTGAGTTCATTTGCATGCACTTTAATCAGGTCCTCTCATCTTTTGTATTAGTAGCAATACTGTATTTGGGTGCTTAGTTAATATCCCTCTTTAAACATGTATCACACTATTTAATTAGCCACACAGGTAATCTGCTGATCAAAAGCAAGCTTGTTTTTAAAAACTGATTAAAGGAGAGAGTAGATGTTATGTTACGTATTAGGCCATATCATACATACCTATACATGGTATATTGGAGCTTATCAATATCACTGAATTTGATCCATCCAAATCTGATCTCCAGATCCTATCTGTGGTGATATCACTCCAAAAAAGGTAGTTATTCCTGAGATTACAGGCCAAAGAAAAAACATATTATTTAGTACTATATCATAAAACACAGATAGATGAAGGCATTTTTCAGAATTGAAACCAGAGTTCATACCTGTAGTCAAAGTCCACAGTATATGGAGCAGAACCAGAAGAAAGTGTAACACGATTCGTGGATCCATCTAGATTTACGCGCTGGATATTTCTAGCTGCCGTATACAAGAGACCCAACGGAGCTGCACATATACCAATACAATATCAGCTGATACAATGATATTATTACAACACATACCACTGCAGTCACTGGTGCTCACACCCAGATCAAGACCAGGAGGACAGAGGCATTTGTACCCAGATGGATTTGATGCACTCAGAAGACATATGTGACTACAGTTGTTTCCCAAACAGTAATTATAAGCTGCAAGTTGTGTACAAGTTTGTTTCATAACAATTAAAGACAGGTAAGAGCTAATGAAACATAAATCACAGTTTAAAAACTTTACCAGTGCAACAAGGCTACATTATGGTGTATCACTGCTACTTAATTTCAATGACACAGGGACATATGTAGCTAGTACTATTTACAATACCTTCTGGTTGTCTCTCTTTAGTTACAACATGAATGTCATAAGCGTTTTGACCTCCTGTGTATACTACTTGTGTTATTGTAGAGGGTGTGTTCAAAGCTAGTGTATATATTCTGTGGTAGGTCCAGTCTGTCCAGTATAGTTTCCCATCATAAAATGTTATTCCAAATGGATCAGTAATCCCAGAAGAGGTGATAAGTACTCGGTTTGAACCGTTAGTGAAGGAGCTTTCAATTCTGTTGTTAGAGTAGTCGGCCCAGTAGAGAATTTGGTTGTCATAGTCAAGGGCTAGTCCATAAACATTGGAAAGACCAGTACTGTGGAGAACAGTTCTTGAAGTTCCGTCCATTGATGCTCTCTCTATTCTGTCAGTTCCAACGTCAGACCAATATAACAGTCTGCAAAAGTATGTTATATTGTGAGTATATCTTATGATCTCCAATTGCAATTAGAATAATTTATAATAATATTATTAACACAGAATTGAGAATCTATTGCAATCCTATAGAGCACAAATAACATTTTGTTTTAGGTAAACATGTATAGGAAAAGTAATGGGAAACAAGTCAAGAAACTGAATGCATCTTAAAGTTAGTGGAGGCTAAGTTCATATCCCTGTATATGAGCAGGTTGAGTAGCAAAAATTAGCGACAATGTGCAGAGGTTTTCTGGTTGCATATTATAGAGTAGTGAATTTTAACCTCTACTAACTTTGGGATGTGTTCAGTTGGGTCATGTTCATTTATAGATAGGTTATTCCTAAGATGTTGCTTTCCACTTAGCACTTTATTGCATGAAATGAGCAGAGATAATGTTGACTACCTAAGTAACATTTTACAGGCAAGTTATAATAATGGCACAGAAGACCTTAGTCTCAATCAGAAACACTTTCTCAGTCCTGTACATGCAAAATTTAATTTTTGGACATAATTCAGAATAATACAATGGTGGTGGTTAGCTACAGCTTAAACTTTACTATGAATGCTAGCATACAGACTTAGTAACAAGAATTTGTTATCTCCAGTTTTAAGAATCATGGAGCTATGAAGGTGTTAATTTATAGGAGATAGAAAGAACAAAATAAACATTTTTGTTTTCTTAGCTTCTTGGAGAACTTCAGAGCAAACATGTATTTTACATAGTTCTAAAGCTAAACATGAAACATACCATGAAATTAATTTTATAAGAGAGGGACCTGCTCAAAATTAAAAATTATTAGTAGTGGAAAATTAAGATATGAGTTTTTTACTTGGCAGTTAATTTGGCTATTTAACTCACCTTGTAGTTGGATCGACTACAATATCTTGAGGGTGGGATAATCCTGTGTTGAACAGTACTGTTCTATAACCAGTAATTGTGTCATAAACTTCAATGTCATCTTGAGAGTTGTCTGTCCAGTATATCTTTTCATTGATCCAGTCCCAAGCCAATCCATCTATATATTATAATGCCACAGCTTTAAAAATGTACCTAAAATTAGCACTATTACCACACACCAACTGATTTTGAATAGTTAGGCCAGAAGGTACACTATAATATTCAGGGCAGATCTTGATGTTGGACTTAGCCAGTCCTACGAGTGCCACTTGGACAAAGCCTGTGCCATTGGGAAGCCAACAGGAGGGGTGTGGAGGGCAAGCAGGAAGTAGAGACAAAGACCACGCCCAATATTAACTAACTATTATAATTGTTACTTGACTGTTCTAGTCTAGTCTAATCCTTAACACTTGTGAACTAGTACTGCCTGTATCTATTTCAATCTTTAAGTACTTAGCTACAGAATTCTCTATCCAGAGAAATCGTTGGCTACCCTGACCACTCCAGGGTAAGCCCAACACTAGGACTTTGAAGGAGGGGAGGTGGGATTAATATACAATAATGATATGCACACACTAGACCCCATAACTATAATTATACCAAGCCAAAAAAGTAAATGATGAAAAAGGTTGGGAGGTGGGGGCAATTGCTCTCAATGCCCTCTCCCTTGGATCTGCCCCTATTGCTACTTCACTTGACCAGAGTGGCCATGACTTCAGATCATCGATCATCAGAATTTCAGGCTATACTGGTGGCTGAGTACATTATAGTCATCCTTGTAATAACTAATATAATAAAAATTCTATATCTTACCAGCATTTTGAATTCCAGACCTCACTAAGGTCACATATGTCGATGGCGTTTCTATACCATTACCTCTATGGATGGAATCACTGTTGTAGTTGACCCAAAACACATAACCTCGCCTGTAAAAAAATTTTAATTTCTGATAAATCAACATGACATTTGATCACAACAGCTCAATCAATGTTGGTTTAAAGTGTATTTGTCAGAGGGAAACATTGTTGAAATGCAAGGTTAAAACTAGCAAAGAGAACAAACTGTCTAGTAAAAGTATAGGATTATTGTATGGCTACTATCCATTTCTTATCATAAATTCTTATACTGTTTTAAGGAAGACCATTACTGATTATACCAGAAATAACTGGTCATGCAGCTAGTAATTTTCTTTCTGCATTTAAACCAACACTTAAACTAGTGGGTAACTAATAACTTCCCCACAATAGTGTTCTCACTTAAAGTCAAAATCCAGTGCTCGTGGATAAGTAACAGTGTATAGACTGATATAGTTTTGTCCATCTGTGTTTACACGTTGAATAAGATTGGAGTAGCGAGAAAATAGCAAACGAGGTGGAGCTGGAAGATTTAACAAACATTTAAATTTCTGTATTCAATGCACCTGTGTAACTATTTGCAGTGACCCTACAAATTCAAGTGAACTATTATATTATAATATATGGCATAAACATTAGATGGATGACTGAACATGGTGTACTGTCTAGTCTACTGGCCATAGAGTACAGTTGATTACTGAAACTGTTGTCATAAACATGACATTGACAGAACTAGTCTCTGTTGTTGTGTGTTGCTGTCCATCCATAAGCCACATGCTTCAGAACATGAGCTTATCACTGTAGCTTACAAGAGCTCATCATTGTACTTTACAAGAGCTCATCGCTAGAGTAGTTTACAAGAGCTTATCACCATAGTTTAGCTACAAGAGCTTATTACTGTAGTTTACAAAAAGTTCACTGTAGTTTATAAGGTTACTATACACAAGCAGTCACTTACGCTTGCAATGAGTCTGATTTTCAGTTAGGATATAATCACCAGAGCAAGCACAGCTATATCCTGCAGGAGCTGTTGCACTTAGTAGGCACAGGTGACTGCAGTTACCATTGTTATCTACACAGGGACTTGTAGCTGTAGAGTGACAATGTGTTATTTTATTTCTTTCAATATTATCTCCATACCATCAAACTGTACTTCTTCATCAATGACATGTATGCCATATGGGTCAACATTGAGCAAAAGAAGGGATGTAATGCTACTTGGTCTGCTTGACAGTGTGGAATAGATGCCATTGTAGCTCAAGTCAGTCCAAAAAAGTTTTCCATCAAAGAAAGTCATGGCATATGGGTCCCTCAGGTTTGAGTTAAGGAGTCTTCTATTTGAGCCATCTGTATTTGAGCTTTCAAGTTTATTCAGAGCATAATCAGCCCAATACAAGGTCTGAGTGGTATAGTCAATTGCTAAAGCATAAGGCGTATGCAGGTTGGTGGTGTGAAGAGCTGTGCGACTACTACCATCCATAGATACTCGCTCAATAGTTCTCGATCCTGTGTCAGTCCAATAGAGCCACCTGAAAGAAACACCAAAGCATAAATCTACAGTTTGTGCATGTGTGCATAGCTTACATACCCAGTGCCAGGATCCACTATAATAGCAAATGGGCTAGTGCCAGTAGTAATAAGTACTCTCCGATCCAGTGTAACTGGATCATATACTTCAATTTGATCTTCACAATAGTCCGTCCAGTACAATTTTTCATTCACCCAATCCCATGACAGGCCCTCTGTTTTAAAAGCATATAACTTGATGATTATAGTAAAATAACAAGTGAATGAATATACCTGAACAGCTGATGCCAGATCTAACTAATATAGTTGGTTGTGTTCCATTAAGCCAGCTTCTGTATAGTCGATCACTGTTAAGGTCCATCCAGAAAAGATACTTTCTCCTATAATAGATTATTTAAGGAGAACAATAATATTATAACTATTCATGAAAGAATCAAGTTTTTCATAGTTGAACATGAACCTTGATGACTTTGACATAGTAGGTTGAGTTAGAACTAGCCAAATATTCTAACCTGAAGTCATAAGATAAAGCACGAGGACGACCACCATTATAGAGAGTTGTACGTTCACTTCCATCAAGTCTGGACTGCTGGATGTAGTTAGAGTAAGTAGTATAGTACGAAAACAGCAAATATGGTGGAGCTGTTACATAACAGAAATAACAATAAATACAATATCAGTTAATGATTTTATCATTATGTTGGCTCACGTTCACAGACATTCTGGTTTTCAGTATTTATCAGCCCATCTGGGCATCCACAACTGTAGCCTTCTCTTGCAGTAGAGCTAAGCAAACAAAGGTGACTGCAGTTTCCATTGTTATCCATGCATGGGTTTGGTACTGAAGAAAGATAAAGTGAGAGTACTGTCATACTGATTATTATCATGTATGCATGCTGTAGTTGTAGATGGGAAATGGATACTGTATCTGCTATTAAATCACATAGAACACATCCATCTAGGGGTTCCTAGGGGTACTCTCCCACCACTTATGTAAAGGAGTGAATTGGCATTTTCAATAACTGGTACAGAAAAGCTAGCAGCTACATAGCTTCAACTCTTCATATTATGTAGCTAATGACCAATGCAATCGCTACAAAGTTACTTCTTATGGACATGCACGCAGCTAACCTTGATGCTGTTTTTCTGGTGAGATAACATGAATTCCATAGACATCAGCACTAATTGAATTACCAAAGAATCTCACATTATTTGGAGAGCTAACAGATGTAGTCAGAAGTCTATTGTATGACCAGTCACCCCAATACAGATTTCCATCATAGTAGCTAAGAAAGTATGGACTCAAGATTCTCATGCTGGTCAAAGTTTCTCGATTTGAGCCATCTGTATTTGATCTTTCAAGTACATCACGACTATAGTCCATCCAGTACAAAGTTTGAGTATCAATGTCCAATGTTAATCCAGTTGGGTCAGATAAACTAGTGGAGTGAAGCGCTATTCTTGATGTTCCATCCATTGATGCTCTTTCGATCTTTCTAACTGTTCCATAATCTGTCCAGTACATTTTCCTATAAGTAAGATGACCAAAATTCATCAGATTTCAGAATAAAAAAACATTCTTCTTACATGCTTGTAGGATCCAGCACAATGGCTCTAGGATTACTACCAGGGCCTGTGCTTACAAGTGCTTTACGATAGCCTGTCTGTTGATCAAAAACTTCAATTTTATCACCACAAGCATCAGTCCAGTAAATTTTCTCATTCACCCAATCCCATGCCAGTCCCCCTGTATAAATGACATGTAATTATATCACAGATTATCAAAATTGAACTTCTGATTTATAACAATATCTTCACTTAAAATATTCCCATCACAATGGCACAGACATTGTTATTATTAGCTATGTTTTAGTGTTAGTAACATGCATAGAACTATTCATTGAGGTAAAGGAGTGTAATTATTCTACTAGGTATGGAAGAGTTCAAGTGAAGTAGGTAAGCTATGATAACATGATAAGAGTTTCCTGAATTCATTTTATCTTTAGGATAGCACTGCATGCAATTTAGCTACTAACTCTACCTGTACATAGCAAGCCAGTGTTCACTAAAATTATAGGACTTGTGCCATTAATGAAAGCTCTGTATATTCTGTCACGGCTAATATCACTCCAGAATATGTAGCCATTCCTATAGACAGAAAGAAGTTGGAAGGGAGGGAAGAGGTGATGGATGAAGAGAGAAAAGTGGAGAGGGGAAAAGGAATAGTATAGGAGATGGTCAGGAGAGAAAGTAGAAACAATGATTATAATCATAACAGAGTTCTGATAGGTATAATTATAACAACATCTGCTATGCTAATGAATGGTAATGCTGTATTATGAATAAAATTATTGCCCCAGCCCTAACATTAGCCCCCCTAGTCTTACTCCCCACATCCTTAGCCCCCTCTCTTTGGGCATAATGCCATTCTTACTTGTAGTCAAAATCTAGAGCTCTAGGTGCCGTTCCTCCTGTATAAATCCTTGCTACTTCGCCACCATGAATATTCACTCGTTGAATGATGTTGTAGTAGCGTATATAGATTAGGTAGGGAGTCACTATATAATAATCATTAATACCTCAGCATTAATGTAGACTTTATTCATGAACTGGTTTTGACTGACTATACATAGTGATGCAAGAAGGTGAGTGAATAGAACAGTGCATACATGTGCCTGAACTCAGAGATACTATAGCAATAGCAATAAAGGAGCTAATTGGTTTCCATTTTGCCCAGAGTAATATATCATTTTGATAAGCCAATTAGCTATTTGTAAAATGCTGTACATACCTCTTGGAGTAAGTTTATATACCAGATTTGTCCACGCACTGTGACTGTAGTTGGTACAAGCTATTGAGTTTGTATTGGCAGTTCCACTGAGGGGATGATTCTCAAACAAAGTTCCACCAGCGTTGAAACCAACAGTTGCATTCCCATTCCATGTCATTGCTCCACACAGGTAGGTGAACACTGCAAAACTCTCTATACCACTGGTAATTACAACAGCTTGATAGGTATTTCTCTATAAAGATTGATGTTACAAGTGATCTTGAATGAGGTTCATAGAATCTTTTTGTTGAAACAGTACATTAACTTACTTTATCAGTATCTGATCTATACTCGGGTACATCATCCCAGTTCACTAATAGCATCCATGAACCTTCAAAATCTACTCCAGACTGTTGCTGTATGAATCTGTTTACTGTAGACAGTATCTCTGAGCCACTCTCATGAATTTCATAGGATATCTGCCCTGCTGGACGAGGATCATGATCAGCCCAGAATGGTGCAACCAAGTATCTGTAAGAGCTAGAGTTAGGGAAGAGAACAGGACTGAAGAAATTTGTGCTCCTATTGAATGAGAGCAGTCCATTGCTGGAAACCTGTAGGAAAAATTTTGTTTCTGGTTACCTGTTATACAAAGCAAACTTGAAAACATAATAACAGAATGTTACTTTCTCAGCAAGATTCTTTCAGTAACTTACAGAAAGAGATGTGACATTTGTGCTGCCGAATGAGAAGTTTGTAGAGATGGTTATGTTACTTGACCTTGAGTCAAGAGTAGATGCAAGAATAACTCGATTTGCATTATTAAGCTCAACAAATGGAAGGTAATTGCCATCTGTTGAATTAATATTATGCAACTTGATTAATGTACCAAAAAATGGTAAGAGCTTACATAGCTGATAGAGTACATTACTCCAATCACTCTCTGGATAATTTAGACATGCAATTTCATTTGCACGGCTTGATCTGCTCATGTTGTGGTTTCTATAGAATTTCCCATTAGCATTGATGCCAATTCCAACACTACCAGACCATTCCATTTGATGACAGTTGTATGTGAAGATAGCATAAGACAGCTGTCCATTTGTCACTACAATTCCTTGATAGGTATTGGTCTGAAAATAGCAAGTGGTCAATCACTTAAAATGGGCTATATCTCTATTTAAGATAATCAATAGGCCAAATAATAATAGTGGAATCTCTGAATCTTTGATACAAGCTATTTTTGCATTTAGAGAGGCTGTCCTCTCTCAGAGGTTAAAATGTATGATCTCTTTATAGTGTAAAGTTGTTGACATTATTATTTATGATTAATGTTCCACTATAATAAAAACTCACAATGCTTGTCTCTCCAAGATATTCAGGAACATTTCTCCATTCAGCAATCAGCATCCATGTTCCACTGAAGTTGGTCTGTTGCTGTTGACTGACATATAAGCTAACCCAGGAGAGAGACTCTGACTGGCTATTATCATACACCTGATAAGATATTTCACCAACACCTCTAGTGATGTCATTATCAGTCCAGAATGGTGCTACAAGATAGTTATAGAAGCTTGTTTCAGGAAAGAGGTGTGGAGAATGGTATGGAAAAGGTCGTCCAAAGGAAATAATTCCATTTGTGGAAACCTATATACATAATATTTATAACTATAGTTGCATAATATTATCATAATTATGTACATAGACACTGGTTTGATTGCTGTTTCCAAATGGAAATCCTCCCTGAATCCAAACTTGGTCAGAAACAGAATCTTCTGTTGTTGCTGACAAATATGTTCTATTTCCATCAAAGTAGAGAAATGGCAACTCCATCAAATCTGGAAAGATAAAACATGATTCAACAGTTAATAAAAAAGCTATCAGCACTTACGCAGTTGATAGATCACATTATTCCATATGTTTCTTGGTGAATTTTGGCAAGCTATGGAGTTGGCACTACTTCCACTAAGTTGATGAACTTCAGAGAGTGTGGAACTAGCTTTGAAGCCTATAACAGCATTGCCTGACCACTGCATGCTTCCACATCGATAAGTGAACACAGTATACGACTGGTAGCCATTTGTTATCACAATTCCTTGGAAGGTGTTGGTCTGTTTAATCATTGGTGAGTGACAGCTAGACCTATCTCTATGTTCAACATTATTAACCCTACCATGATATTTGTTTGTCCAGATTGTGGTACATTTCTCCACTCAGCAACCAACATCCAAGTCCCTGCAAATT
Organism: Diacarnus erythraeanus; assembly: GCA_964016965.1. NCBI lineage: Eukaryota > Metazoa > Porifera > Demospongiae > Poecilosclerida > Podospongiidae > Diacarnus > Diacarnus erythraeanus. Next base: position 5,491,659 of record OZ024673.1, read on the forward strand.
TGTTTTGCTTCTGTTTACGAATGAAACTGTTGACTTGACTGAGCAGGCTGGGGCTGGTGGAAATATTATGAAGCTCATAGGATACACCTCCTTGACCACTACCAATGTTGGTATCAGCTTTATATGGAGCCACAATATACTCAGAGTTACTTGTGTTCATCGTTAGAGAAGGGCAGCATGTTATTGCCCTTCCAAACGAAAAGTATCCATCAGTACTAACCTACATACAATATAAACCATCATTATAATTATTACTATTATAGTAATGTAGTTAAACTGTCTTTTTTCCCTTCAAATTAATTAATAGTCAACATGTATGGTCACATCTTTGTCATCACTCTGACTAATTGCATATGATCATAAAAATTTAATGGTGGTGAATGCTCATTCTCCTGTTAGGCTTAGTGGCTTGATACAATCAGTGTTTTAAGTTAAATGAGATTCAGAGGGATATTTTCTCAAGCTATTTGTCTTGTCAGCTCAGATGGGGGGAAGACATTTTTTGGATTGGTATTCATAACAACTAGATTCACATACATAAGGATAATCATAGCTAGTCTTGTGAGAATTACAACCTTGATAACATATTGCAGTGCAGCCATTTGTATACCTTGTATTAAAATTAACTGCAGCTAACAAACTGAGATAGCTATCAATCTATGATAAACATCTAAGCTATTCACACACAGCAGTCATTAATTCTCCACTGTATGGTGTTGTAGTGAAATCGAGTAGCTAACTGAAAGCCAAATCAGTGAACAGACTTTAATCTGTTGTTTAGTCTGTTGTTTCTATAACATAAACTGTTTGGAATTTTGTGGTGGACAGTCAAACCCGAGTAAACCTTGTAGGGTGGATACAATTATATTGATAGTGGGTGACTCTCCTAATAGTATGATTTTTTACTCTCTCAGGTGCACACATTAGAAACAAACACATATTTAACTCATTAAAATTACAAAAACTGGCAACTACTACTATGCTTACATAGACTGTTGTCTGGGTAGTGTTTGCAAAGGCAAATCCTATGGGCACATTGATCACACCAGAAACTCCATCATTCTGAGCAGGCAGAGCTGAAGTACCAACTCCAGTTGTTGTTCCCAGCTCAATAAAAGGGAGGCTCTGGGAAGAGTCAGCTATTATTAGAAAAAGATTAGCATGAAGAAATTCAATTAACTTGCTAACTATAATAATATACTCCTGCTGCAGACTTTTCACGTTCTAGTTTGCTATAGACTGTCATCAATAATAGCTTGAAGTGAAATATACAATTATAGCTGAACTATAAACTATACTAGCTAATATCTAGCCATTGAAATTACTCTGAGCCAGAGAAAATCCAGGAAAAAGGAGCAGTACAAACACGATCATCTCCAGCATAAGTATCTTCACGTCGCCATTAAGGTTACGGTCTAGAGTTCCTCCCTACTTAAATTTCGTAGTTCACCCACAAGGAATAGCGGATGCTTCTATGTGTAAATTTCCTTACAGTATTCTTATTGTATATTATAATGGTAGCTATATTACAGTAATCTTATTATTGTATATTACAGATGTAATAGTAATGATGTAATGTCCAGAATTTATACACATAGAAGCACTGCGCGAATCGAGCCTCCAAACCACACGGATTAATCCGTATTTTTTACGGATTCTCACGGAAATTGATTCAATCTAATAAACGGTAGCCTAATAGCGAGAGCTGTGTGTCCGGAGGCTTAAATAGTTGTCAAAACAGTTCATATTCCTCAAAGGGGAGTTTGCTTATTGTAAGTTAATTATTTACTGGTGCATTGTTATAATATATAGCTTGTTCCAATGTCTCCTATCAAGCACTATGATAGCTAAGACTCTCAATTCTAGCTCACAGTCTAGTCTATTTTTTACATTATTATTGATACCTGCACATGCACACGTAGGTGTGTGTCATATAACAATAATATTATTATTATGATTAAGAACGATGCAGGTAGCTAGCTCTACGGAATTTGCTACAAAAATAACTGGAAAGTGAGTAATTTTTATACTGAAGTTATTCACTTCAAGTTGGAGGCTCTAAGCATAATTATGGTAGGACTATGGAAGCAGGACAAGAACTAGGGGACTATACATTAAGTACAATTATGGTTTCATTTTCTGCTTAGCTAACCACCCGGCATTGATTCTTGAATGCAACTTAATACAGTCAAAATACAAAATTACTAAAATAAGCTGGTACTATAATTAAATCACAGGTTCTAAATAATACATGCAATAAAGTAGTTTTCATTGTTTATTAATCTCTCTCATTTCGAGAATAGAACTGATACGCAGCCTTTAACCCAGTTTCTAATGCTCCTTGAATCCAACCAGCAGCTGTAGAAATTCCCTCTCCAGCAAAATACAAGTTAGCAAATGGGTCGGTTACAATGGTCAAGATATTTTTAAATTGATTTGACTTAAGTAAAGCATAAGCTCCTTGAGTAGCGGGATCACTATACCAAGCTTGAACGGCACCTACTTCAAAATTGTCTGTTATTTCAGGATGGATCTCAGCGATTTCACGAACGGCTTCACGAATAGCTATTTGAGGTGGGAGAGACCCAAAGAGAAGAGCCTCAGCTTTCCAAGTATAGCAGAGGAGAATCCCTTTTTCACCTGGTATGGGGTTATCAGGATCATTGGTAGGATAATGAAGCTGACCAATTGGGAGATTGGTTTTAGAAAATCCACCTTTTATGGAAGTGGAGGAATCATTCTCCCAGAACCTGGTCTTGGACTGAATCATTATTTTTGTAGAAGGACCATACCACACATCCTCGATGGCTTGCTGTATTTGAACTGGAAAAGGAGCTGTTCCCTTAGTATTTTTAAGCTTTATCTGCCTCATAATGTGAAGAGGTACTGTAAAAATGATTGCGTCTCCTGTCATTGAAAATTCTTGCCCAGATGTAGTAAAGGTACCAGTTACGGTTACTTTATTTTCAGTGCTATTGCTTGGGTTGTAGGTATACTCTACATCCCTCACAGTACTGTTGAATGTAATCTTTGGGGAAAGATTAGATGTACGTCCACAGCTGTCACTATATGGATTAATGAAAGCTTCGGGAAATTTTGACATGCCTCCTTGAATATGGTGCATGTTGGGGGTCCACCATTGTCCAAGGTCATCACGTAGTAGCTGAACAACACTTTGGTCAAGCTGTTCAGTATAATTATAGACAGAGTATGCATGGATGGCTGCTTCAGGCCATGGGAGAAGATCCTTTAGTGGAGCAAGGTCATTCACATCTTGAACATCAACCACATTCAGTATGTTTTCATAAGTACTTCGAAGGAAAGCATCAAATGCAAACTGATCCCAATTTTTAATCCACTTGAGCCATTGCAAGCCTTGCTCACACCTTGTTGTTGAATTCTTAAGCCTCTTTCGAAGAAGATACATAAGCACTCCAGTAGTTTGGTCATAATAATCATCTATAAATCAAAATCAAAGCATCAAATATTAAGTATTACTGGTGAGTGGGACTTGATGCTTTGTTTGGTATTGTGCTGCATACGTAGAAACTTGAAACTGATATAAGTTTTTTGTTAATGCAGTTTTGAATATGCTTCAAATAAAGCTACGTATATACCATAGTATAGCTAATAATTATTTATAGCTAGTAGAGTTGTTGGGTGATGGACCTCAACTGAAAAGTGGAGGCACTTCTCTGCCATTACTACAAACAAGAAGTCAAAGGGTTTATATATGGATATTCATTGCATGTTATGAATAGTAACATGACACAAATTATTAATAGTAACTTACCAATACTTTTAATATCAATGCCAGCTTGCTTAATTTTACTGTTCCACCCAGGCCATAATCTGTTAAAATTACCCTCAGCATCTTTATTCCAATCTGCATTTTATTATAATACATGAAAAATCATAATGGCATCATTTGAAACATCATGTCTCTCTACATTTTCAAAAAACCTAGAGCTACAGTAAGAAGGGATGTTGTGTTTATTAAAAAGTAAAGGAGCAAAGTTACATGTGTAGGTGGGATACATTAGTGCAGTAAAGTTAAAATTTGTCATAGAACATTAAGTGTGATTTACTTGAGATGATAATATGTATTTAACCATCACTATGCAAGTCATAGCATCACATTCTATCCTAAGACTATTACTATACCTGTAAATGTAACAGGTGGATCGTTGTAAAACTTTAGGAGGCCATGTCCATCACTGTTGTTGAAGGGAACTCGATCTAATACAAATTTGTTGACATAGTAGTCTGTGAGAAAATGAATCTTGACAGGATCTTCTACTTTACCAGGCAATCGCATTGCCCCACCTGAATGAACGAACATAAGATATTGCATTCAAACTCTGTATTATCAATGCAATCTCATATCTCAATATGACTGAATATCATAAAGATTATCAGCTCATTATTACAAATAAGATCAGAGCTACATAGTGTTTTTAATGAGCTACATAGTGATTTAATGTTACTTTAAAAGTGAGAGAGGAATAGTGAGCAATATCAGTCTATTTTCATTACAGCCTTCATTGCATAATGTTGAATTTGGACAGATTTCCAAAGCACAACCAAGTAGCTTAAGATACGTATGTTGCTTGCCATAATCATTGTTGGAATGAATGAAAAGAGAGCCCTCTCTAATAATGAAATTATGTGCTGCATAAAGGTAAGTGTGCCCTTTTTGTTTATTATCTCATTGACCCTAAATTCTATACCTATACGCATCACAGTGAAATTTTACTTGACTAATTAAAAACAAAAACAAATACACCACACAATAACTACTTACCATCCACATATAATCCTTTAGCAAAGCCTTCTTTTTCTCCAAATGTCTTTATCCTTCCTCCAACTCGTTCTGACATCTCCAAGATTTCTACTTGATGTCCTGCTCGCTGAAGCTCGAAACCTGCCACCAGTCCAGACATGCCAGCTCCCACGATAATGACTTTCTTGGGTTTTTTGGTTTGAGCACATTTAAAATCATCAGGATTCAGTTTTCCATATTTTGAAAATGCATATGGTAGCCCATAATTGCATATATCCATAAGAAAAGGTTTCAGGATATCACTTTGCTGCAATGGAGTGTCATCTCTAATAGGTACAGGTGAGTCATCCTTTAAATATCCCTTGAGATCTCCAGATAACCAGTCAGGCTCTTCAGTAATATGACGCATATTCAACAAATTTGCTGACACCATGGGAGTGAAAGTGGTAGTAACTAAAAAAGAGAGAAAAAAAAATAATATTACACTAAGCTATATCTTAAAGTAATTTTGCATCAGCTTATCTGTAGCTACAAATTGTCATATTCATCCTTGCCATTGATTCATATTATTATATTGTATGTAATATATTATTGTTGGGCATTTTCTTTCTAGAGCTGTGCTGTATTGATAGTGTCTCCTCTCGTTGCTGACCAAATGCAGAGTTTGCAGCTATTGTGTTCCACTAGATATGCAGGACATGGCCATCTCAAAATGAGGCTATGTACTTCCTAACTGCTCACACATATTACTCAAAGTCTCCTAATAGCTAGTAACTGAATATATACCAAAAACAAGCAAATCTGCATACTTCTACTGTTGTCTGCATATTTCCATGTTTAACTGCCTAACATGTTCATTTGTTCTTTATGTTCCGTTTTTGTGCACACTGACTCACATCATATCTATGCCTCATTACATACAATACATGGGTCTACTGTATAATGGCCCAGCTAAAAATCATGTGCATTTATAACTTGCATATTGATCAAGATATACATGCATGAATGCATATACTTGAAGGCGCTGTATCACAGTAATGCATTTCTCACCATGAGAGGGGAAGTAATTAAACAGTAATTTCTATAGGTTAAACAGAGGCCATCAATATTATCAACATCTATATATTCAGCCAGAGAATTACTTCTCCAGGACTTAGCTAATAGCTAAATTAGTACCTTACCATCACTTGCTGCAGCTTCCTTGGCAAGTCTCCCTGGATGATGATGATGCTTCTTCTTCCCCTGCTTGATTCTTGGCATTATGATTTCTCTGAGCAACAGAATGAGTGTAGGTTGGTTGAATTTACCTCTATTTAAAGTGGTGCTTCTGCACAGGAAGTTGAAGTTAAAACTGTAAGCTATCAGGAAACATATTGTTGAGGTTAAGTGAGTAGCCACATAACATACTATCATAAGAGGAAAAAACTGAAGCTGTTAGTTACTATGAGGGTAATGATTTCAGCAGGAAATGTTTCCTATTTTATGACACCTAGGCATGGCACCCAGGAAATAGATTCCCCTCAATGTGGTATTGTGGTAGCACTCTTTATACATACATGGATGGAGCAAGCAGAATTGAGGTGGTATGACTCAGTGAATGGTTGTGTATGAAGTAGTACTGAGTCAGTAGTCAGAAAAATTTTACATAACCACCCCTGATTTACTTCAACTGAGCTACACATTATCTATACATCTGGGAAAACCTTCATGTGGGAAGACCTCATTGAGCTGGGGTCCTTATTTCCAGGGGTAGCTTTCTACACATCTGACATAGCTGGGAAGGTATATAGTGAATTACCTCATATAATAATAATTTGAGGGTGTGACCAACATGGTCTTAGCTTTTTTTTTTTTTTTTTTTTTTGGCTTTTATAATAATGCATGTTGCTAATAAGACTAGATAGCAAATCAATGAGTTGTACTATCATTATTATCACCATCCAAACTAAGGAGACATATTTTAGCAATCTAGTGATTATTATTATATACCTTTCAAACATCTTCAAATAACAACTGTGGATTTTAATTGGACATGATCTTCCTAATCAAGTGTATTTGCAGATAAACTTGAATTGTTGTGTCTAGCATAGCTGCATGGCTAACAGTAATGATAAAAACAATTATAATCTGGCTAATTATCATTATTATGTGTTTTACTGTAGTGCATCACTTCGTTACATGACAAATTCATGCAAATATGACAAATTCATGCAAATAAGCAAAATGCATTGGCGTTTTAACCGCGCGTCATAGATCACGTGATTTTCCTAGTTAGAGTAGTGTGTGCGCGCGGTGCGGTGCAGTGGTGGTGTGTACACATACAATAGCTAATACGCTGCTGTTATTTTATGACGGTGATGTGTAGTTTTTTGGTTGTTCCGAGAAATTTGGGAGGGACAAGGACGTCCGCTTCTAAAGTTGAGAAAAGTAAACGTTCACACTTCGTGGAACTTAGCTAGAAACTCGGAGCTGGGTATGTGTAGAGGTAGCAAAATGGAGAAAGTGCTGTCAAACGACAGAATAATATGTGTAATGGATCTAGACTGAAGCTCTCGATGTTGGCAAGCTACTTCGCCCTCCCCACTCAACATCATCGCAACTCACAATCACCAGAAATTTTATATCATAATAATTAGAATAACAACGTTATAATAGTTCGAATAAATAGATTAATATTAAATAGTCCAAACATCCTCCCCCCGTTGACCAGTAACTGAGAATATTATGTAAGTTATGATAAGTCAGTCTCCGACTAGGGCTCGTGTGATCTCCTCGGAGTTCTGGGCTGCCACACGCCTGGGTCTTTCATAGCGTTTTACCGAAGTCTCTCCCCCACTCCTTGCATCAGGCACAACTTTGTCCACCCGATCCTCAAGATCAGACCTGGTCGGCCCACTCAGAGGTTCAGAATAAACCTCAAGTGGGTAAACGTGTTGGATAGGTCTTCGGAGTACCTTAGCATGTCCCCTACTTGAGGCTACCTTCACGTACACTCCACGAACATTCCCATCCGCACCCTTGAGCAACTCTTCAATTCTTCCAAGCTTCCACAATCCCCTCGGATGCCCTTCGTCGTAAATAGTAACGATTTCACCTTTCTCAAGAGTGTGAGCAGTTCCCTTGTCCAGCCTCATGTGGTGGAACTCTCTCAGTTCCAACAAGTATTCCTTCTTCCACCGCTTCCAGAATTTCTGAAGCAGCCTAGCAAGGTGGTCCATCCTGGTGTGAGGTTTTTAGCATCAGTACTGTCTGGGTCCTCAGGAATAGAGGGGTCTGGCAGGGTAATGATTTGGTAGCCTACTAAAAGGGGTTAAAGGCTCTAGGCCGTGAGTTGAGGACTGCTATGTTCCAGCCACTATGTTTCTGGAATACCAGCAGCATTTGAGGATTCATGCCAATCCTGATTGGCTTCTTTTTAGTGAACTTATTGTCAGCACTAAACTTAATTTAGGGCTAAAAGTGAGGCTAGAACTCCATGTCTCATGAAGTTTCAAGTCAACATTTTACTATAATAATAATAATAATAATTGTATCTATAGATATTCTACTTGTCTACAGGACTAAATATGACACAATGTCACTAGTGGCCCTCACTGGGAGAAGATCTCTAGTTGCAGCACCACAATCAGGATTGCTGGCTAATTGAAATGGATCCAGCCCTGCTATTAATTTAACTTGTCCAGGTACCTTTTTTTTTTTTTTTTGGCTTGGCCACCTAAGCCCAGGGCTAGGGAGAGAACTCCTTTGTGGCCGCCATAGAACGGTGCACAGAAGAATCGCCACTTGTATACACCACTATGTAAATTGACATCATTAAACGTCACTGGTGAAAACACTCTACTATAATATAGCTATAAAAATCGAGAATAATTAGGTCATTGTTTATGAACCATGACTCTAAGAAAGAACAAAGTTATGAAAGTATTAGCTAGCGATTGTTTATAATAGCTATAAGATCATACACAGCACTCTAGTGTAGCTATTCAATGTTTTGGAACTGTTAATTGAGGTCATTGTCATTACCTTCAGTGTAATCACTGCTAAGATTATTGTTCTATAAGAAATAAGTAAAAACTCTCCAGTGCAAGCATTCAGAGGTAGATTCATAGGAATTCTGCACCTTAGTGATAAGGGAAAACTTGTGCAGCAATCGTGTAATTTTTGGATAAACCAAATCCATACCTTGTAAACTACAATACAGTAATAGCCTAACTAGTCTGTCTAGCACAGGGGTATAGCTACCACTATGTTGAGTTATTAATCCTCATAATTATTTCATTTTATGATAACAGTTTCACTAGAAACTCTTTAGAGAATCCATGGTCTGGTGATTGCATCTGGACAGGTCAACTTTTGAGAGATTCCTCTCCTATCTGGTGTATGATAAAACAACAAGGTTTTATACATGAAGAAAGAGGACTGAAGAGAAAAGGTTAAAATAGCTACATAGAAGATCTAGCCCTGACATGTTATCTGATAGAAGGAACAGTGTTGGTAACATAGCCATAGGGTGTTTGTCTACTATTATAAATATTATTATCTGCATAACACTAAGTTGATCTTTGTCTTAAAATGTTGCTCATTTAAAGAGCTTTCTGATGGTGTATAAAGTTCTTATTTTCTAACAACCTAGCAGAAGTTAACCTGCCTACCTTCATTTACTACGTACTTTGGACTATTACTCAACACTATTGTTGTTTAGTTAGTAGTTTTGAACTATTAGTTAGTTTTCAGTTAGTTATTGGAATCTTACAACATATTAGTATAGTTTTAGTTAGTTACAAGAGCCTGGTATTTCTTTTAGTTTAGTTTTAGTTAGTTACAAGAGCCTGGTATTTCTTTTAGTATAGTTTTAGTTAGTTACAAGAGCCTGGTATTTCTTTTAGTATAGTTTTAGTTAGTTACAAGAGCCTGGTATTTCTTTTAGTTTAGTTTTAGTTAGTTACAAGAGCCTGGTATTTCTTTTAGTTTAGTTTTAGTTAGTTACAAGAGCCTGGTATTTCTTTTAGTTTAGTTTTAGTTAGTTACAAGAGCCTGGTATTTCTTTTAGTTTAGTTTTAGTTAGTTACAAGAGCCTGGTATTTCTTTTAGTTTAGTTTTAGTTAGTTACAAGAGCCTGGTATTTCTTTTAGTTTAATTTTAGTTAGTTACAAGAGCCTGGTATTTCTTTTAGTTTAGTTTTAGTTAGTTACAAGAGCCTAGCATTAGTTTTAGTTCTAGTTAGTTACAAGACCATGGTAGCTATTTTGGAGCAATTAACTTATACAATCATAGTTTAAGTTAGTTGGAAATGTAATTTTTTGCTTCCATGGGATGAATGCTGCTTGTTAACTACAAACATTAATACAATAATTATCAGCTGGAGGTGTGCTCAACTAATATTGTGCTCAACACCACATTGTCTCAACCACTTGCAAATAATACCATTTAGACAAACCACAGCTATATCATTTGAATTTGACACATAACTAAAATTAATTTTTAGACTCATAGACCCATGTTTTGTAAGCAAATTATGTCTATTCAGACGAAAGAGCAGGAAAAGAGCCTTCAGAAAAAAAATTTTTTTTCCATCTAGGACAATATGGTGTTGAGTGACTGTCTTGCTCTCAAACAGCCTCTACCTTGAAGTGTATTGTAAGGAGTTGCCCATTGCAGTGATAGCTAAGACTCTTTCTCCCAGGCACATCCTATGGTTCCCTGGGTTTGACTGCTCTTTGTCAGGAAAAGAGGACTGAAATGGCCACTCCATCAGTGCTTACTTCATAATGGAAGTTAAAGTCTTTTTACCTTCTGAACAGCTTGTGGAATGGATAATCATCTTCCTCCAGACTCAATCATTGTGGTCTTCTCTGTCATCTGCTTGGTTTCTTGCTTCCACTCTCTTCTTATAGGAGACAAACAGTTGAGTTGTCAAACTTTACATGGCACGGTAGGCAGGAAACATGGCTTCTTCTTTTTCTTACTTGCATCAGCCCCTATTGCTCTGTACAGCTTGATTATTGCATCCAGGTGATTCTTCTTGAGGTTGTAAGCCATTGACTGCTTTATGTCTGCTACAGGCAAGATGAAGTCTATTGGAACATATCTTGTTGAAACTACTTCTAGAAATGATCAAGTTCCTCACACAGACCCATGTCCTTTGGTTTTGTATCCATGGCATATCACATGCTCACTCTGTTAATGCAATCCTTGACCAGTGACAGACTTATGTGAAGAACCTCTCCTCTTTTCAGGAAGAACAATCTTATAAAGAAAGACATCTTTTGAAAGCCTTATGAACTTCATCCTTCAATCTAGAATGTTACAGTTTGCACTTGAATGTGCAGAGTTGAAGCTCTTTCTTTAACTTTCTTCTCCTGTGAGGGTTACACTGACTCTGTATGGGTGGAAGACCTCTTAGCCATTTTTCTAAATCAAATCTAGCCAGGTGTCGAAAAATAAATATCTGCGCATGCCCGTAAGCATGCGCACTAACCGGCTGCCAGTTCAGTTTCTAACTGCTATTTGAGAAGAGAGAGAAAAGTCCTCTATTGTATAATTATGCCAGATTTGTCATGTTAGCTCACAGCCTTCATCTGACAACTTTTACAGAATCTGCCAAATGTAGCTACCTATTGCCAAATAATATTTAAAATAAACGAAGCTTAGGCCTAGAACTTGCATGCAATTGTAGTTAAATTGTGTGCGCTACGTGGGGTGTTTGCATTAGAACTATTATAAACTAGGCTGGCGGAAAAGGTTGAGGTGGCGGAAAAGGTTGAGGTGGCGGAACTAGGTTGGTTGGCGGAACTACGTAGCATAGGTTGGCGGAACTAAACTAGGTTGGGTTTGCAGAACTAGGCCGAACCGGGTTTGCAGGACTAGCAGAACTAGCAGAGCTAACTACACTTTCAGAACTAGGTTGACGGAGCGGAACTTGGTTTGAACTGTAAGTGTAGCTATAGCTAACTGTCTCTCTTTGAAGTGTTAAAACAAAATCTAGTTAGCTAGCTACCTATCACAATGAAGGTAGTGATCACAGTGAAGGTAGCGATCAAAAGGCAATGGCCTTTTAACTTATTACTACCTTCTGTTCACTGTGATTCTTCACAGTGACAATGTGATTATTCACTGCCTTCTCGATGATCACCACCTTCACCATGAACTACTTCCAGGGCTGTATTAGTATTATAGCTAAAATCAAGAGCTATGAAAATTTCTACCCCAGTAGCCAGTAGTGGATATCAGGTCAGGTGCTGATGAGCACTATCCAGTGGAAAGTACGTATGATTGTCCCCTCCTGAGGGTGGAAGGTCTAGCAGTAATGAGCTAGTAACAGAATAGTGGTCCTGACTCAGGGACATCTAGAGTGTTATTGCTTTATAGTCATTTCATATGTGGAAAGTTGTTTCGATCTCTTATGAATAGGTGTAGGAACTGGGGAGGGGCACTGGGGGCATGTGCCACCACAATATTTTGGGTAATACAAATGTTATCCCAGTGTCCCCTAATCTGAAAAAAATGGTTTGCAGGTTGCTTGAGGGTCCTATTCAAGCAACCACTTAAAGTTAGCTGATGAATAGGCCGTTTACATGTGACCCTCTATACCTATTATACTATCAACATTTGTGGCCTATTGTGTCACTCTTGAGATGCATGTAGAAGCTGCTTAGTATTAGCTAGATGATAGTAAAGGTCCAAGGCCCCCTGTTGCTAAAAAAACTGAAGCAGAATAGCCTTCTAGGATTGTTTTCACAATCCACTAAGTGTGACTCTTCAGCCAGAGAGCCTAAAAGTGAATTATCTGATATAAAAGAAGCTAGCCATGATATTCAAACAGGCTAAACAATTAATTTAGATCTAGTGTCTGAAAAATTTGAAAAGTTATCAGTATGCACTGCAGACTATTTGAATATGGTCCTGAGTGTGAAATATGGATACATGTTTTTATAATGCCCCCTCCTTTAGACTTATGGTTTTGCTTCCTTCCCCTCTTCTCTCCTGTCCCCAGATCCCACGTGTCATTCAGCTATTATTATTATGCCATTGACTACTGTATTGCAATTTACATCTCTATTGGGACTATCATACATGATTAGCTACATGTGCAAAAATGCAAATTTTCATCACTATTGAGATAATAATATTATATAAACATGAAAATCACTCACATATACCTATGCCCAACCAATTTGATGTTTTACTTGGCATTCACATAAAGATACAACAGACAAAATCGAGGTTTGCCAAGTATATAGCTTAAAGAATAATGGTACTTATTAGAATTGTATATAATTTTTTTTTCCATGAACACATTGTGCAATGGGGATTTGGGCCATGTTCATAGCTATCTTTCACCACTTTAGCTCCTGTATCTCACTGTCGCCAGGCTTTGTCTAAGGAGTGGTATTCTCATGATAAAAATAAGACACAGTGAATAGTGGGTAAAATGAAAATTGCCTTTCTTTTCTCAGCTACTACCATCTGATCTCCCACCATCATACTAGTACCCATGGAGTCAAGAAATTTACCTGGGAAGGAGGTTCTAACTAAGAACCCTATTGCTGAAGAGCCTAACTGGCTATCAGGTAACCTCAAGGGATATTTAAAGGATGACTCACCTATACCAATTGGAGATGACACTCCATTGCAGCAAGATGATATCCTGAAACCTTTTCTTATGGATATATGCAATTATGGGCTACCATATGCATTTTCAAAATATGGAAAACTGAATCCTGATGATTTTAAATGTGCTCAAACCAAAAAACCCAAAAAAGTCATTATCGTGGGAGCTGGCATGTCTGGGCTGGTGGCAGGTTTCGAGCTTCAGCGAGCAGGACATCAAGTAGAAATCTTGGAGATGTCAGAAAGAGTTGGAGGAAGGGTAAAGACATTTGGAGAAAAAGAAGGCTTTGCTAAAGGATTATATGTGGATGGTAAGGATTGTTCAATTCATATCCTCATAGAACTCTATGCTTAAACAAAAGTGTTTTTTTTTGGGGGGGGGGGGGGGGTAAAAATACCTAGTTTCCATCAATGTGTAAAGTTATCTACTCTATTGGTCAATGTAGAAACATGCTGTTGATGAATCACTGCACATTGGATTAGTTACTGCCTTATTTAATTAACTCTAGTAGGAAAACTATACCAGAGAAGAAGAAATCTCTAGTTGATGGGTTCCACAATTGATTGTAATCAATAATATTTTACCCAGACACTATAGGAATCCTTATTTTAGTTAAAAGAGTATTTCCTTATAATAGTATGATAACTAACACAAGAACACAAGAGTAATTATTATCTCAGGATCTATAGATAATCTGACCTGGCATTTCCTATATTATTATAATCTTTGACCTTTAATATAAACACAATAATGTTAATGGTGCTAATTTATTCAGACAGAGTATAGGTGCCAGAAGCTAGACAAATAGCTATTAATATTAAACCTCTAGGCAAGAGTGTGGTAGTGCAGTGCCACAGAGCATGATTGAAACCTCAGCTCAAAAGATTGTAGTTATAAGCTAGCTACAATAACTGGAGGAGTTTATGGAATTTAACTTTGTTGATATAATGATATAGGCACAGTTATAAACTTCCACCAGCTGGATCTTTCCCTAGTAGTACATATTTTCCATAAGTATGTGATTAAGCAATTATCTTGTGCTAACAACTGGATATGGTCAAAATAATAAGCCACAGTTTCTTGTACATCTTGGTCAGAAGAACAAACATTTTGAAAGAACCCAAGTTGCACAAACTTGGTACACTTTCATCCTCTCTCAAAGCTTTGCAGCCTAACTTTTTTTGTATCAGCATGTAGCTAAAGAATAGAACTATAGAATATCAACTAGAGCATATTCACCAACATGTGATAAATAATTATTACTATAGGTAAAGAAGTCTCTTTCATGAGTTTAAAAAGATTGTTAAATATACTACCCATTGTCAGAATAATATGCTGGCCCCTCTTTATATCTCTACAGAGATGCATGCCATTCAAGCTGCTTTAACTTTTTTCAAGTCCAGTGTACATGAATAACAATCATGCACATAAGTATTACATTCTTTTTGAAATGAATTCTACACTGCATGTATTAATGGGATATGATACAGTATAGTAAGTGTGTAACTCCAGGTTTTGGGCTGTAGGTTAATTAGAAACTGCTGAAATTCCACGTGGAGACTTCATAATATGACAAGGACTTGACATCTGATATCTAGTCAGCCCACTAATTAATTTTATTCAAAGTAGTGTGACTAGATAAAAATTAAAGAGCCCTTGTTAATCTAAAGAAGAAGTCATGAATAAAAAATATTGAATTTCACGTTATTCTGTCTTGCTCATTCGCCTATTAAAGGGGGTGTGCCAGGCACAGCATGGCAGTTTTTCAAATCTATCATACACCACCACCAGCACTAGCCCTCTCTTGATCTTGCTGCCAGTAGCCTAGTCACTTGTAAACATTCGCAAAAGGTGCCCTTTTAGCGCCAGATTTGACCCCCCAGATTGCACATGATTACACCAGTAACAGCTAGCCAGGACAAGAAAATAGGTACAACAAGATAAAATAGAGTGTGTTAATGTAGCTAAACAAACAAGAACATGAGACAGTTGTTTAGCACATGATTCAGAAATAGCGTGTCATATCTCCTCTATACAAGTGTTTTGCATAGCTCTGGCAGAGCTCCAGTTGACTACAATTTTTGAAAATTTATTTTTTTGAGCACCATCTTTGCCAGGCATGCCCCTTTTTATACACTGACTTCTTGTTTAATCTATGATCAAAGACAGAAAAAGATAAAACAGAAAACCCTAAATTAAGAATTTTAGTTGGACAACTTTAATCACTCCTTCAAGTCCAGGATTCAGATCTGGCACATACTAAACTATAGCTATTAGTTAGCTGGTACTAGTTGTACGTAGTATAAAGTTGCATTCATGTCATTATTTTTTGTCGTCTAAAACTACCACAAAAATGCAAGAGTGTGATGTCATCACAATAATTATGAATAGGGATAACATGTAAACATACAGAAACAATAGTGGGATATGTTTAGTTGAGGGCATTCAGTAAGTAGTGGAGATGAAAGTTTATATGCAGTCTAAGGATATGAACTTTAGCCTCCACTACTTCAATGGACACACCTCAAATGAACACATCTCAATCTTGTTATCAGTCAATAATTGCAGTATAACTCTTACATACCATGCACCATTATGTAGATGTATGGCTGTTTTATGACATTATTTTGAAATTAGTTGTATTTGTGTATTAGAGATTGGAATGAACGATAATTTTTTATCCAGGTGGGGCTATGCGATTGCCTTGTAAAGTGGATGATCCTGATAAGATTCATTTTCTCTCAGACTTCTATATCAAGCAGTTTAATTTGAGTATAGTTCCATTCAACAATAGTGATGAAGATTGTTTATTGAAGTTCTACAATGATTCCCCTGTTTCATTTGTAGGTATGTTTTATTTTTTGAGGCCATTATACGTACTTCTAACATTTTATAAAAACAACTTGTAAACATGCTCAGTTTCTAGCTCCAAACATAACAGTACAAAGTAGATAGTTTGATCTGAATACAATAATAATTCTTACACATGACTAATATTTCTCCTCTTTACAGATTGGAATAAAAATGCTACAAGTAATTTTAATAGACTGTGGCCAGGATGGAACAGCACTTGCCCAGACATGAAAACCGTGGGTAAGTTAAGTTGTTATACAAAATATAACCAGCTGTGTTTAAGATTAGATTGATGTTTTGTATACTGATTTATAATGTGCTATTGTATTGAAGGTGGTTTGTAATTAAGGAACAGGGTATGAACTAAACATACATGATTATTCCTACCAGTCTTAAGACCACCATGATCAAGTTTCTTTCAAACTTTCAGTAGTTAAACCTACTAGCTATAATAAATTTGATCACAGTAGAATGACAAGTTATGTTTATGTATGCTGTATGCTAGCTACAATGCATGCATGAAGTAAATTAATTGTGAGGAAAGAAAATTATTGAAAATATTCATTTTATAACAAGTGACGATAAAAAATAATTACGAATAGGGATAACATGTAAAAAGTATGGGAACAAGATTGGGATGTGTTCAGTAAAGTAGTTGAGGTTACAGTTCATAAATAATGTAGCCCCATATTATAGGGATATGAACTTTAACCTCCACTACTTCAATGAACACACCTTAACTGAACACATCTCACTGTTGCTCCCATATTTTTTTTTACACGTTATACCTATTATTAATACTCGTTTCACTTTTTATTTGGTTATTATTTTATTTCTATTTAATTTTATTAATTATTTTATTTATTATTTTTCCACTTATTAGTCTCAGAATGCACTCTCTATTATAAGGATGACCACACTCACACAATGCAAAATTATGCCTCAATTTTTTTCCTCACTTTTCTTTGTTTTAGCTGCTAAATATGCTTATCGGGATTTATCCTCACCTGGAAGTTGTTGGGTTGGGAGTGTACAGCATCCTAATTAAAGGGTTATCCTCTTCTTAGACCTATCACCTTTTAGCATTTGTGACCGGATATAGGAAAATTGGGCAGAACGCCGCGCACATAATAATTAGCTACGTAGCATTTTTGTCATCAATGTTCATTTTTATTGAAAAAAATTTTTTTGCATAAAACATAACTATAGTCTTTTATCTAACCTCTGGCAAAGTTTGAAGCTCAAGTGCTCAGTAGAAGAACTATAAGCCTCAGAAGTGAGGGGGGTCAGGCTAGCTGCAGGCTTAGTCCATGGACAGTTGCTATGCGTGCTTTTAGCCTGCGTACTAGTGGTGGTAAACGCCAGTTGAAGATCTTCAACGAACTTGTAGTCTCTTTTCCTTTCTTGCCGCTTGAGCGAGGTCAGAAGCAGAGAAGTTTGCTATCTCCTTCAACTACGGGCAGAGAGAAGGTCGAGACTGGTTAGTAGGCGTCTCGGGAGCTGCTGCTGATAGCCAGGTGTAATAGTATGTTTATGGAATTATACAATAAAAGAGCAGCTGCAGACCTGCCCTAGCAACAACTTTGATGTCAATTTTCTCAGTTTTTAATAAACAATAATTACAGTGTTACGGGCAGCGTTTGGGCCTGTAGCTCATCAACAGTACTAGTAGCAGCCTTCAAACTTGGAGTATGCTATATATCTTTGGGCCTCTAAGAGCCTGGAGGTAAGAGAATTTTTGATACCCCCACTCCCTTCTGCCCAATTTTATACACGGTACACGGTCACATTTATATACTTCCCAATATCAAAAAAGTAAACACTACTGCTGCACATACATATTTGTCAATTTTGTTAGTTTCATCAGCACTTAACTTGATGTTCTTGAGTAAAGTAAATAAACAAAATTAGCAGGGTGTTCTAGTACTTTAAATGACAAGAATCAGAAATTTCTCCAGGTAGCCAATTATTCGATTTTTAACAAACACCCTATATCTTGTTGAGAAATGGTGTACCTTAGTTAGATCATTTGTCGTGGTGTATTTTCTGTTTGTGTTTCTTTTTCTGGACTACTTGCTCTATTTGTGGTTTCAGCATATCAAGTCCTTGAGTAGAGTTTGTGTCCCATCAAAAGTTCTGCTGGGACAATACCAGTTGTAGTATGAGGTATAATTCTTTAATGAAACAAATTCAAGCTATCTACTCTGTCACTTTTCCTCCAGTTTTTTTCTTTAGTCCCTCTATGACTGCTTTCTCAAGCCAATCCATTCAATGATGGATGATAGAGAGCAACTCTGGTATGATAGATAACAATAACATAGAAAACTCCTGGAATTGAACTTGGGACATTAGAATCTGGGATTCCAAATTGAGTAAACAGTTGTCATGACTGCTGGATGGTTGTCAATGCTGTGGCAATGCTCATTTGGAATGCCTTGATCCATTATGAATGAGCATCAATAACAATCAGAAAGATTTTTCCTGCTATTAATGACTGGCCATAATCTATGTGTAAATGTGACCATGATTTCATAGGGCAGCTCCAAGGTTTGTATTGAGACTAAAGGTATAGATGGCTAATTTTGCTGATAACTTGAGCATCATTTAACCATTTGTTCAACTTCCTTGTCTATTCCTTGCCACCATAATGACCTTGGGCCAGTGATTTCATTTGTGAAACTCCTAGGTGTCCACTATGAAGGTCAGTCAGCACACACTCTCTCCTTTGTTACTCTTCCTCCCAAAACAAAGTTATAGACATTTAGAAAAATAATATGTTCTGAGATCATTTTTAGCTTGAGTTACAGAATATAACTGAAAACTTTTGCCATCACTGGTCTAGATATGTGGGCAACTGCAATAGGTAGCTTCTCTACCATTATGACAAGCTCTGCAGGAATTTGCTGGTACTTCCTGCTCAGATCATCAGAATTTATTTGCATGCTGGGATGATTGCCTCCAAGCTATGATAATAACTCATATGACGCTAGTGTCCAGGCGCAATGTTGTATTCTATTTGCTACCTGCTTGGTAATTGCCTTGAACTCATGAACAATGTCAGTTTGTGGTCAGTTTGTGATGTCCTCAAAAATATGAATGAAACTGGGTAGTTCTGACCACACATGACAGGGCTTCTTTCTCAAACTACTAGTATTTCTTCTCTGTCTCACTCATACAACCATCAGGCATTTGGTGTGAGAGTACAGCACCAATTCCATTAGTGCTTGCTCTAAAAATGCACCAAAATCACAATGGGTGGTTAATCTTCTCAGTTCGGCAACATACTATGGAACCGATTCACCTGCAACTTGTTGTCTTTGGTTGAAGTGGAAGCACTCCAAGATCTCAAGAGTTGTGATGTTAAGGGTGCAGTCTATCCTCGCCCACACATGGTTGCTAAGGAACTATGTCTTCATGTACTACTGTAATAATATTTATGAAGTTTTCTGTAGATGCTACAAGCATTCTAACTAATAATACTAATACTTGTTAATCTCAGGCACCTAATAGCTACCTGGTTTATTTTCACTCTGTAGACTTCTTTCTTCATGCTCTAACACATAACATTGAGTTATGTTTGATTTTGCTTGGGGTTTATATTTATTCATACCTTACCAGTTGTTTTGGAAATTCCAAAGTGGATAATTAAAATGTTATTGTACCTGATGCTAGTGGCATGCAAAAAACATGACACAAAATCTGCTACCTAACCACAAAACCATAAAATATTTCAGTCACTTACCACTGCTATATAGCTGTAGTGTGTCAGGGTGTTGTAGTGTGGTTAAATTAGTAGTAATTAAGTTGTCATAATTACTTGACGTCATGTCATTTATAATTTGTAACATCTATAAAGTATGCATAGCATATTGTTTTGTGTAGTAGAGTTTTGTGTTATCTGAATAAAAAGTTATCGAGTTACTAAGTAGCTAACCAGCTAGAGCGAGTTACCGGCTCTTGGTACAATAAACCACCTTCGGCCATGAAAAACACTACAACTGGCGACGAGGATTCTGATCTAGCCCAGACAGTAATGATGGCTGCACCAACCTATGGACAGATGGGCGAATTTAAACCTGAAAGAGGGAACATCCTAAACTATTTGGAGCGGATGCAGATGTTCTTTGCAGCGAACAATGTTGCTGAAGGAAAGCAAGCAGCAGTGCTGATCAGCAGTATAGGCGACGAGACCTACGGAGTTTTAAAGAACTTATTAGCCCCAGCCCTGCCTGGCACAAAGAGTTTAGATGAACTCACTGCAGCATTGAAGGATCACTATGCACCCAAACCGTCCATTATTGCAGAACGTTTTCATTTTCACCGGAGGAGACAAGCCTTAGGAGAGTCTGTAGCAGATTTCACTGCTGAGATAGGAGACTATCTCGATGATGCTCTTCGGGATCAGTTTGTTTGTGGCCTCAGGAGCGAAGGCATGCACAAACAGCTTCTAGCAGAGACAACGCTGACGCTAAAGCAGGCTGTTGAGATAGCTACGGGAATGGAAGCTGCAGCTAAACATGCAAAGAGCTTCAAAGACTCTGATACAGAAGCAGTCAAAGCTGTGTATACAGAAAATTGTAAGCACTGTGGGAAGACAAATCATAAACCGAGTGACTGTAGATTCAAGACAGTTCAGTGTAACAATTGTGGCAAGACAGGCCACATCTCCAGAGTGTGCAGATCTCCACGTAAGGATAGTAATATCAAAGCTGGCAAAGGCAAATTTGTGCCAAAATACACAAGACCAAAGTCCACCAAATACATTGCCTCGGACGTATCCATGAACACTAAAACTGGTGATGGTGACGAGGTAGAGGAACTTGGACTCTTTATGGTCTCTGACCGTGGTGGTGTCCAGCCTATATGGATAGATGTTGAAATAGAGGGGAAGACAGTGTCCATGGAACTAGACACAGGAGCAGCAGTGTCAATTATGTCCAGCACTGCTTGGCGAACTCTTTTCCCGAGACAAACCCTGAAAGAGGCAGATGTTGCTCTTAGAACTTATACGGCAGAGAAGAAGTCTGTACTAGGACAGTGTCAAGTTAACGTAAAAGTAAATGGGCAGAAGAAGCAACTAGTTCTCACCATAGTTAAAGGTGATGGCCCAAGTCTTTTAGGCCGAGACTGGCTAAAGCATTTACAACTAGACTGGCAACGGATAGCCAAGGTTGACTCTACGAACAAGCTGGAGAACCTCCTACAGGATTATGAGGAGATTTTCAAGGAAAGAACAGGCACAGTAAACTCCTACCAGGCATCACTACACCTGAAGGAAGGAGCATACCCTAAATATCACCGGGCCAGGAGTGTTCCATTTGCTATCAGAGAAGCAGTAGGAGAGGAACTAGACCGTTTGGAGAGAGCTGGAATTCTAGAAAAGGTTACATACTCTGAGTGGGCAGCACCAGTGGTTGCAGTACCCAAGAAAGACGGAAAATTCAGAATATGTGGTGATTACAAAGTTACCATTAACTCAGTTCTGGAAACAGATCAATATCCACTTCCAAAACCCGAGGAACTGTTTGCAACACTAGCTGGAGGGATCACCTTCACGAAGCTGGATCTATCCCAAGCATACACTCAGATTCCACTCGACGAGGAGTCAGTTCGGTATGTTACTATAAACACTCATAAGGGGTTGTACAGGTACAAGAGATTACCATATGGGGTAGCCTCAGCACCAGCAATTTTTCAAAAGTTTATGGATTCCACATTACAGGGTATTCCCAATGTCACTTGCTATATAGATGACATTTTAGTTACTGGGTCAACCCATGCTGAGCATTTGGGCAATCTGAGGGAAGTTTTCAGAAGGTTGAAGCAAAGAGAACTTAGAATCAAGAAATCAAAATGCAGTTTCATGCAATCATCTGTGGAATATTTAGGCCACATAGTAGACAGAAAAGGGTTACATGCAAACCCAGAGAAAGTCAAGGCAATAGTTGATGCCCCGTGCCCCAGAGACGTGCCCGAGTTAAGAGCATTTTTGGGCCTATTGAATTACTACGGGAAATTTTTACCAAACTTAGCTGGAAATATTTATCCCTTGAATAACCTCCTATGTAAGGCTAAGAAATGGAATTGGACAGAAGCTTGTAAGAAGTCATTCAAATGGGCAAAGCAAGCCATTGCTTCCTCAAAGATCTTAGTTCATTATGACCCCAAACTCCCAATTAAAGTGGCAGCAGATGCTTCTGCTTATGGCATAGGAGCAGTGTTATCCCATATCCTAGAAGATAATACTGAACACCCAGTGGCCTTTGCATCCAGAACATTGTCACCTAGTGAGAAAAATTACTCACAGATAGACAAAGAAGCCCTTGCTTTGATATTTGCAGTAAAGAAATTTCATCAATACCTCTATGGCTGACATTTCACACTAGTGACAGACCACAAGCCACTTCTTGCTATTTTAGGACCAAAGAAAGGTATTCCACCCTTGGCAGCTGCTAGGCTCCAGAGGTGGGCTTTCCAATTATCAGCTTATACATATGATATTGAGTTCAAAAGAACCACAGACCACTGCAATGCTGATGGGTTATCCAGACTACCTATTCAACAAAATGCTCTAGAACAAGAAGTGTCAGAAATCACACAATTTAATATTGGCCAAATCCAGGCATTGCCAATCTCTTCTCTACAGATACAGAAAGCAACACAGACTGACCTTATACTTAGTAAAGTCTACAGGTTCATACAAACAGGATGGCCTACCCAAATACCTGATGAAGATATAAAACCATATTGGTTACATCGAAGTGACTTGACTGTGGAATGCAACTGTGTCATGTATGGCATTCGAGTGGTTATTCCAAGGAAATTGCAGCAACCAATACTGCAAGAATTGCACTCAACTCACCCAGGAATTCAGCGAATGAAGGCCCTGGCACGAAGTCATATATGGTGGCCTGGCTTAGATCGAGACATAGAACAACTTGTGAGAGCATGTACAGCGTGTCAAAGAGTAAAGCAACCACCTGCAGTAGCACCTTTACATCCATGGATATGGCCAGCTCACCCTTGGCAGAGGATCCATGTGGATTTTGCAGGTCCATTTTTGGGTACTTCTTTCCTGATAGTGGTTGATGCACATTCAAAATGGCCAGAAGTTATAGAAATGTCAAGCACTACAGCAGCTAAGACTATTCAGGTCATGCGTCATTTGTTTTCACAGTATGGATTACCCCTACAACTTGTATCTGATAACGGACCACAGTTTGTATCCGAAGAATTTGGACTATTTCTGAAGCAGAATGGAGTAAAACATATCAAAACTGCACCATACCATCCATCTTCGAATGGCCTGGCTGAACGCTTTGTCAGAACCTTCAAGGAAGCTATGAAATCAGGAGAGAGAGAGAGTCTACCATTAAAACATCGCCTAGACAATTTCCTATTGATGTACCGAGTAGCTCCACATGCAACTACCGGAATTGCACCATGTATGCTTTTCCTAGGACGAGACCTCAGGACAAGAATGCATTTACTAGGTCCCCAACTGGAGTCGAGAGTTAGTAATCAACAGGCAAATCAGAAGTCTCAACATGACCAGCGAGCTAAGACAAGAGAGTTGGTTGTGGGTCAAGAGGTCATGGCAAGAAACTTGAGGCCTGGACCCAAGTATGTCACAGGAGTGGTTATACAGAAACTTGGACCACTAAGCTATCTGGTTGAAGTAGGAGAAGGTCTTATTTGGCGGAGACATGTAGATCACCTAAAGGAACTAGCCTCAACTACTACAGGTGACAAAGCCAAAGACAAAGAAATTGAACCAGATCCAGGACCCCCAGATCCAGAGGAGTTCTTTCCAACTCCACCCGAGCAAGCAACTGAGACAAATGTTTCCACTGCTCAGAGTGGTAATGATTCTACTAACAGTACAAGGCTGCCTGACCAGCAGACTCAAAGATTTAATCGAAGGTCCTATCGAACACACCATCCACCTAACTGGTATGGTTGTGTAATATCCCACTAACTTGTGAGACTCACATCTACCTAGATAATAATAATTACTGTACAATTCTTAGCAAGTGAAGAGGAATGTAGTGTGGTTAAATTAGTAGTAATTAAGTAGTCATAATTACTTGACGTCATGTCATTTATAATTTGTAACATCTAATTATAAGTATGCATAGCATATTGTTTTGTGCAGTAGAGTTTTGTGTTATCTGAATAAAAAGTTATCTGAGTTACTAAGTAGCTAACCAGCTAGAGCGAGTTACCGGCTCTTGGTACAATAAACCACCTTCAGCCATCGAAAAACACTACAGGTGTGGCTAGTACAGCTATCATAATTAGGTTAGCTTCTAATTAAATTATGTCTGTGTTAAATTATGCCTGTGTAGTGAGCAACTAAATATTGCATTGCTAGCAGCTGCTTAAGTTTATAATTGATCTCCAAGCTAAGCTAAAATCAATCCCAATTCAATGCTTAATGAATGAAGTATATTTGTAATAAACTGTGTCAGCAGACGAGTTTTTAAAATTATTATCATCAATTGTCAACAGTCAATCATTCTTAAATGGGTGTGACAATAATTAATTTTGTAGGTGTTTTTTGGGTGTGGTCAACTAATTAATATGTGTGATGCAGCTTTGTCTAAGAGGCTTCTTTGAAAAAATTGGAGCCTATGATCATAACTTGTTTCAACTAATAGCTAGTCCTCCATAGAGTGTGTGCATGTGTAGTTTCTTCAGTTAGGGCTACATAAGACCAGGGTCATCCCTATAATATATACACAGTGCTAGTGAACTCTATTAAAGTGGTATAGTTTTATGCTTGCAATTAACTCACTCAGTGTGGCAAATATTTCCAGCACAATAGAAAATATCTGTATAGCCAATTATAATATTAAAATTTTTTCGTTATAGATGATTATTATGATCAAACTACTGGAGTGATTACGAATCTTCTTCGAAAGAGGCTTAAGAATTCAGCAACAAGGCAAGAGCAGGGTGAGCAGTGGCTCAAGTGGATTAAAAATTGGGATCAGTTTGCATTTGATGCTTTCCTTCGAAGTACTTATGAGAACATACGGAGTGTGGTTAATGTTCAAGATGAGAAGGACCTTGATCCACTAAAAAGCCTTCTTCCATGGCCTGAAGAAGCCATCCATGCATACTCTGTCTATAATTACACTGAACAGCTTGACCAAAGTGTCGTTCAACTACTGCGTGATGACCTTGGACAATGGTGGTCCCCCAACATGCACCATATTAAAGGAGGCATGTCGAAATTGCCTGAAGCTTTCATTAATCCATATAGTGACAGCTGTGGACGTACATCTTATCTTTATCCAAAGATTACTTTCAACAGTACTGTGAGGAATGTAGAGTATACCTACAACCCAAGCAATAGCACTGAAAATAAAGTCACTGTAACTGGTACTTTCACTACATCTGGGCAAGAATTTTCAATGACAGGAGATGCAATCATTTTTACGGTGCCTCTTCACATCATAAGGCAGATCAAGATTAAAGCAACTGAAGGAACCGATTCCTTCCCTGTTGAGAGGCAACAAGCCATTGAGGATGTGTGGTATGGCCCTTCTACTAAAATAATGATTCAGTCCAAGACCAGGTTCTGGGAGAATAATGCCATAAATGGTGGATTTTCTAAAACTAATCTACCTATTGGTCAGCTTCATTATCCTACCAATGATCCTGAAGACCCCATACCAGGTGAAAAGGGGATTCTCCTCTGCTATACTTGGAAAGCTGAGGCTCTTCTCTTTGGGTCTCTCCCACCTCAAATAGCTATTCGTGAAGCCGTTCGCGAAATTGCCGAGATTCATCCTGAAATAACAGACAATTTTGAAGTAGGTGCAGTTCAAGCTTGGTATAGTGATCCTGCTACTCAAGGAGCTTATGCTTTACTCAAGCCAAATCAATTTGAAAACGTTGTGACCATTATAACAGATCCCTGTGCCAACTTGTTCTTCGCTGGAGAGGGAATATCTACTGCTGCAGGCTGGATTCAAGGGGCACTAGAAACTGGATTGAGGGCAGCCTACCAGTTTTATTCTCGAAATGAGACACAGTAAATGTCTAACTGGCTGAAACTGAATTTTCTACTTATGAATATTAGTCTTTGTTAGTCTAGCGTTTTCTTACCTTCATTGTAGCACTAGCCAAGTACCCTTACTAAGAGGCATAATATTTGCCTAATTTGTGTATCAAATTATAGTATTGATCTGAATACATGTATAAAAAGTTGTGTTAGTGTTCAGTTGTCCTGAAACAATAAACATGCGCTATGCAATACTTATAGTTGCACTCATAACATGTGATGTCACAAAACTACCATACTTCAGTGATGTGAAGAACTCAATGATATCATTATCATTCCTGGCACTCTAGTTACAATAATAATTACTTACAGAAAGCAATAATATGGACTATAATCTGGGGCATAGGCAGGGGGGGTTCAGTGGGTTACAGGTAACCCCCCTTTCAAATTACTAATGATATTCATAGTGCATGTGCAGGCATGGAGGATTGGTAGGGTCAATGGGCACCATCAAATTGGTTGTTGCAGAGTTGCCCTTAATAGGCTACTCTGAGCCCAATGTGACATGCATGTACATATAACCACAAGTGTGCATTGCCAGCATGCTGTAGTGTTAGAATACCAGCTGTACTACTGCATGTCAAATTGTGTCATGCTGTTGACCAAAGTCCATCAAAATGAAGAGACAGTGCTGGGCACTCCCTTAACCTTGCTATCTTGAATTCATGTAGTGTTCCCCCTATAAGGAATTGTATTGACCAAATTAAGGGCTTCACACTTTGGATAAAATATTCTGCAAAGCGAGAAGGCCTCCTTAAAGCCATTATTTGTATGGTAAGAGATCCCAAGTTGGCACAAACAGGGCTTCAATACTTAATGTTTGTGTTACTCGATGGGTTGAGAATATTGATGGTTGGGAAAGATTCTCACAGTATCACCCCTTTCTTATTGAACTTTGTGAAGTGGTTATATAATGTGGTAATAGTGAATTTTGTAAGTTTAATGATGGCTGGTATGCAGAAGACAAGAAGAATGCTCTTGCACATCTAAAAGCTCTAGAGTCTTTTGAATTTGTCTACTCCCTAGTTACTCTTTTTCAGTCTCTTTCTTAAATCAAAGAAGCTGTAGTCAAACTTCAAGGGAAAAGTCAAGACCTAGTTTCAGGCATGTGTATTATTGAGCAGTGCAGCAAGGAGTTAATAAGAGAGAGGGAAAGAATTTTTAGACATTCTTCTAGACTAGCACAGCAATCATATATTATGATTATGCAGCCACGCACAAATCAACGACAACAGCACCGTTCTAATCCAAACACTACATCAATAGAAGAATATTTCAAACTCTCTGTAGCTATTCCCTTTCTTGATCACCTCATAAGTGATATTGGTTCAAGATTAGTAAGTATTCCAAGCGAGTTGCTACTTTGCAAGGCCTTTTGCCAATCAATATCACTAGTAGTACAATATTGAGCCAGCTATTGCTCTGTATTCTGATGACCTTCCCAATCCATTGATTCTTGATGAAGTATTACATCACTGGAAGTTAAGATGGCTAGAAGTATCTTGACAGGGAAGACCAGAGACACTCAGTGATGCACTCAAGCAATGGTCTCCTGAACACCTACCAATTAATATTAACACATTGCTGAAACTTTTTGCTACACTCCTCTAAGCTCCTGTTCTTGTGAAAAGTCAGCATCTGCACTTCTCAGACTGAACAATTACCTTCAATCCACACAAACTGCTGAGATCATTAGCTCTCATTCACATTGCCTATGAGACTGAGATCAATTTAGTAAACTATACCTAGAAAAATATCCACGTAGAATTGAGTGTGCTAGCTTGCTGTTTCAGTAAAGATTTTAATTAAAATGGGTGTGGTTTGGGCATTTTCTGGGTGTGGTTTGAGTCTGGTCACACATGTAACCCCCCTTTTAAAAATCGCCCCTGATAATCTTAT
Source organism: Diacarnus erythraeanus (assembly GCA_964016965.1). Taxonomy (NCBI): domain Eukaryota; kingdom Metazoa; phylum Porifera; class Demospongiae; order Poecilosclerida; family Podospongiidae; genus Diacarnus; species Diacarnus erythraeanus. Next base: position 5,519,877 of record OZ024673.1, read on the forward strand.
TTAGGGCATGCAAATTTATTACTATCATCATACAGTTTACTCACTTCATAGGTGTAGGAACTGGGGGGTCACTGGGGGCATGTGCCCCCCCAATATTTTTGGTCACTAATACAAATATTATTCCAGTACCCCCCCAATCTGACAAAATAGATTGTAGGTTGCTTGAAGGAATCAAGGTCCTATTCAAGCAACCACTTAAAGTTAGCTGATGAATAGGCAGTTTACATAAGTCCTTATTGACTGGTATCAACATTTGTGGCCTATGGTATCTCTCTTGATGCATGTATATAGTAGCTGCTCAGTATTAACTAGAGCTAGGTAGTATTGCTGAGAAGTTTATAAGTGAAAATAAGCATTTTTTGGTTATTGTATTAAAAATGTGTGGTTAGTGAGTGTGGTCACTCAAAATTTTCGCAGACACACACACTTAGCCATTCCTTTCCATACGAGTGCCCCCCCCCCCCCAATCAAAATCTCATTCCTACACCTATGCACTTTGAGTTTTCTACAACCATTCTACAACCATTCTACAGCTGACAACATGAAAATTAATAATGAATTTATCAAAATAATTTATCTCCATTTTGTTTAATTGTTCTGTTTCTTATAATCCAGCTTCACTCCTCCATAATTAGCTATGCACAATTTAAGGGTCTAACAGAAAAACAGTCAAGTCTGCTTTTTAATAATTAATTTTTCATGGTTTTTAAAGTTCACTAATCACTTTCTCTATATTCAAAGGGAATTTCCTTTTAAAGAAATTAGCTACCTGGGTTTTTTTGCTGGACCCTTCAACTATATTATTCCTTTCACCTCTGACAGACCATTATCAACACCAATTCAATTATTGGCGTTCCACTGTTCAAACACTGTTTGACCAGTTAGAAAAGAGAACACTTCCAGCTCCCTATATTATTATGATGTTACAAATATGAACAATAGTAATAATTATGCTCAGAGTTTAGAATGGCTGCTGACAGAAAGTTTCTAGGATTTAATGAATATTGTTAAGAAGATAAAAATGCTACATAAGACTATTGTTAGAGTAGGGCATGTATTATGGAGATCAGACAATTTGTAATAATATATTATCATCACTATGGACCATCCCTTGACATACGTATTCTCTTTTGGACACTGCCAAAGTCATGTTATCATCAGGCTGCCAAATGCACCACATTGAGCTAGTAGCTATACTGAAACTTCAGAGAAGGTGCATAGAGTAGGGCCAGCTGCACCAGCTAGAAATGCGCATGCATAACCACACTTTCTCATCTTATATAGCTGGTGCAATGCTATATAGTGTATTATCATGATGCTCAATCAGTACAAGGATATAAGGTAAGTTCTCAATGACAAAGGACAGATCCAACCTTTATACGACTCTCCAAGGACAATTGGCAACTACTGCAATATGGAAATATAGGACTATATAACACAAATTGAGTAACTAATACATTCACTATGACTGACCAACTGGTAGTTCTGAGATAATAATAATATACTTCTGTGGTCCATGGTTAAAGGAGTTTAAATGATTAAAGAGAGGTCTAGGAGACCACTGTGACCAGACACACCTATTTCATGTCATAATCACACTCCCTTGGTTTTTAACTGGTCTCAAGGTTTACAGCTATATAAACACTGAAGGGAACTCAATAAGTCCAATATGTTTTCACACAAGACATCCTTTGCTAATTTCATTAAGGCCATAGCTACTCACTGCTGTAAAGGAGTAGCAATAGGTAAAAACTTGTTATTTCTTATCACAACTAAAATTACTAATTAGCTTGCAGTCATAATTTTCATACAGTTCTTCAAATAGATTTCCAGGTATTACTGCTTGGATCCTCTTCATCAAGTAATAACCTCTCCTCTTTCCAGGAAGAACAGTCTTATAAAGAAAGACATCGCCTTGAAAGCCTCATGAACTTCATCCTTCAGTCTAGACATGGACCTCACAATGTTACAGTTTTCACTTGAATGTGCAGAGTTGAAGCTCTTCCTTTAACTTTCTTCTCCTGTGAGGGTTACACTGACTCTGTATGGATGGAAGATCTCTTAGTCGTTATCATTTTTCTCAATCAAATCTAGGGTTCCTCTAAAAGTAAGAACGAGAAAATGAGAAATAGGAAATTTGGAAATGAGGAAATAGGGAAATAAAGAAATGGCATGAATCACAAATTAGAAGCAGCTACAATCGTAAATAGCTGGATGAATGATAGTGTTTTTTGGTTGGCTAGCTATAGTAAGTTGGCTGACACCTTGCTACAAGAAATAATATAAATTTATTATAATATGATTGTGGTGAATGATGATAGGTTTCCTTCCTTTGGTATGCACAGTAACATAAGCAACTGGGGAGCCTTTCCTTTTCCAGACACCATTCTAATCTGCTCATATATCATACTGGTTATCCAGAGCATTTAAATTAGCAATGAAAGTTACATTTCGACAAACTCTGACTGGTTATGTATAGCACACTTTATCATTTGGGATAATTATCATCAATGATAGCCAGCTGAAAAGTGTGTTTGAGAAGTAGTCCGCTTGTATACAGGTAAACTTGAGTCGTTATACCCCTAATTGAAACATCAATAATTAAATTTATACCCTATAGTACCCTTTACCAACTGACAATATTTGATAAAGGGCTTTAATAGGCCTAGGCCAGGTGGGGTAGGACAATGTGCAGGGTGATGAATGCTATTGAATAGTATTGCAGTCTGGAATGTAATTAGCTCATACATAGCAACTGTTTCTCTTGGCTCAAGTGTTTCCAGCAAATTTGACTTGGACCTCAGCAAGGTACTCACTGAAAATCAAACTACCTAATAAGTCTCACTGTCTGAAACCTCTAGAGTCTGAGAAACAGCTCGTCCAATGGCAATAGTTTCTGCTGACTCAACATTTAGTGAACTTGTGGGCCACTCTTTCAACAATCAGTTCGGTTAGTCAATATCTACAGTGCCAAAGGTACTGGAGAATTTGATTACCCATCTAAGTTGTACTGCCACTTTGCCAAAGTTTTAGCTAGTTCTATTTCACTTATGATGTGCATCCTGTACTTCCTTCATCAGAGCTGTCATAACCAGGACCAGAAAAACCACTCGAAGGGGAATCATCAACCCTTTCAGGGCTTAAAGGAGAGTCACTACTGTCAGGGATACTGCATACACTCCACCTTATTAGGGTGAGTTGATGGCTGAAATGTCTGACTCAAAGTCAGATCCACTATCAATGGTCAAATCTATAACTTCACACACAGCTAGCCAGAGAAAGAGACAGGTTTGGCGGCCAAGACACTGCGACCTTCCCCCTTTCATCAATTTCCTCATTTCCTCATTTCCATTTCTAACTTACAGTTTCTCATTTTATCATTCCTACTTTTAGAGGAACCCTCAAATCTAGCCAGGTGTCGAAAAAATAAATATCTGCGCATGTCCGTAAGCGTGCGCACTAGCCGGCTGCCAGTTCAGTTTCTACTGGGATTTTGATTCTATTTGAGAAGAGAGAGAAAAGTCCTCTTTTGTATAATTATGCAAGATTTGTCATGTTAGCTCCAAGCCTTCATCTGACAACTTTTTTTAATCCTATGTTGCCTACAGAATCTGCCCAATGTAGCTTACCTATTGCCAAATAAACGAAGCTTAGGCCTACAACTTGCATGCAATTCTAGTTAGATTGTGTGCGCTACGTGGGATGTCTAGCACCGGTGTCGGAGGATTTTCTGTCCCCCCGGGAAAAATGTCCGCCCCCCCCCCCCGACACTTTTACCTAGGTTTTTCTGTCCGCCCCTAGGATGAATTGTCTCCCGCTTGCAGGACGTTTAAAATCTTGAAGCTATGGCCGCTGCTGTGAAATTCTACAAGGAAATAGCAGATTATTAATTGCTATTTCAGAGGTGCATATTGCAAGGAAGGCAACAGATCATTTCAAGGTGAAGAAGGGATCACCTTAGATGGGAAGACTATAGTTGTAAGAACGTTAGAAAGTTGTTATTCTAGTACAGAAGATTAACATATATGTACCTTGACTTTGTCTGTAGCTCTTTTATACTTTCTCTGTTGATAGGAGGACACTTAGGAAGGGATAAAACCATGAAGAAATATGTAGCAGCTAGGGTTCTATTTATATCAAAAGGTGTGGCACTTGCCAGTGTTGTAATGTATTTCACCTGATTCCTGAAATAAGACAATAGATGTGGTATACAAGTAAATTGAGGTCTGACAGTCTATATCTATGTATAAGTTTGGTATTGACTTTTGGTCCCCTTTCAGTTACCCCTTAATGGCAATCAATAATAATTATCAAACTTTTTCCAAATGGCCAGTAGTCAAACCAGTAAAAAACAAGAAAGCTGAAACTGTGGCTGGCTATTTATATAGAATGATAATAATAATAATATGTCGCTAATGACTAGCTAGCTCCTTCTGCTGCATGTGATGCATCTGTGAAGTTATTTTACTAGGTATGATTGTCCAAGATCTATCATTTCGGAAAATTTGTTAATAATAAGAATCTACATTAGGTGATCTCTGCTTACCACACTCAGTGCAATGGCCTACACAGAACAGTTTAATCAGACTTTACAAAGAAACAACATCACAGTTAAGATTGGTGGTCTTTAGAATACAAATCACAAGCATACTCTCACTTATAATAATACTGTATGTCAGAAGTTCATTGAATGTTAGAGGTAGCCACTGGGTGTTCAGTGTCAGAGTGGTGCCTCTGATTGTGGTTTTTTTCCATAGCATTCGCCACTTCATTGACCCTGTTCATATAACTTGCATAATATTCTGTTCACAAAGAATCAATTGTGAAGTATAGCGTGTATATTGCATAATATGCAGAGGTCAGATAATACAATGTGTACTTGCTGGTTTGGAAAGAAAAATTTCATAGTCATTGACCTGTATTGAATTCACCTGTTTTTTAGAACTATTGTTGTTTTGTTTTGTTTTCTGGTGCTTTTGTCTTTTGTTCCTTGGTGTTTAGTGCTGGTCACTTCGCATGCTTTTGTTCATTATTGTTGTTGTTGTTGCTGCTGTTGTTGTTGCTATTATTATTATTATTATTATTATTATTATTATTATTATTATTATTATTATTATTATAGCTAGCTGTTATTATTATTATCACATTATTGTTATTATTGTTATTATTAGTCAAATACGTATAAAAATAAATATAAATTAATTAATTAAATAAATAAATAAATAAATAAATAAATAAATAATGGGCGTGTAACAAGTGTAGCAAAGAAGATTAGCAATGAACTACTGACAAAGTCTATAATAGCTACCTTCATATTGTATCAAAAACAAAAATACAAGGGACTAGGAATTTTTGTCCCCCAGGGGACAAATCCTAGGGAGGGACAAACTGTCCTAGGATATTTTGTCCTAGGGGACAACTTATCCTGGGGGGGGGGGGGGGGACAAATTTAGTGGGGGACAGAATTTCCTGGGTCCTTCTATGTGTAAATTTCCTTACAGTATTCTTATAGTATATTACAGTAATCTTATTTTATAGTCAGTAATCTTATTATATATTATTGAATATTACAAGTCTATTACAGATGATGTAATGTCGAGGATTTACACACATAGAATCACCCAATTTCCTCCTACACCGGAACTAAACTAGGCTGGCGGAACAAGGTTGAGGTGTGGCGGAAATATGTTGGTTGGCGGAACTAGATAGGTTGGCAGAACTAGGTTGGCGGAACGAAACTAAGTTGGGTTTGCAGCACTAGGCAGAACTGGGTTTGCAGGACTAGCAGAACTAGCAAAGCTAGCTACTTTTGCAGAAATAGGTTGACGGAGCGGAACTTGGTTGGCGGAACTGTAAGTTAGCAATACGTAGCTAGCTAGCTAACTGTCTCTCTTTGAAATGTTAACCTACCACAATGAAGGTAGTGATCACAGTGAAGATAGCGATCAAAAGGCAATGGCCTTTTAACTGATTACTACCTTCTGTTCACTGTGATTCTTCACAGTGACAATGTGATTATTCACTGCCTTCTCATTGATCACCACGTTCACTATGAACTACTTCCAGGGCTGTAGCTAAAAGCAAGAGCTATGAAAATTTCTACCCCAGTAGCCAGTAGTGGATATGCAAGACTAAACCCTAACTTGCTCAGGTGCTGATGAGCACCATCCAGTGGAAAAAATGATTGTCCTCTACTACTGTAAAATGGAGAGTGGTCTAGTAGTAATGAGCTATATAATAACAGAACAGTGGTCCCGACTCAGGACATCTAGAGTGTTACTGCTTTATAGCTAGTCATTTCATATGCATACATCCCAACCATTCAAGATGATATAGAGGGACAAAATTGAGGAAAATGTGGGATTTTGAGCAAAAAATAGGGACAGGTCATCAAAGTTGTAAAGGTGAGATGAGATGTCAAAAGCATGCCTTTTATCATTCCATTTCGATCTATTTTTTTTTTTATTGGTGGCTGTGCATGGTTGGTCTCCATGATTGGCTACTTCTGACCTCCTAATTTAATGCATGAAAAAATTAGCTATGTACACTATCATTATAGCATTTTGAACAGTTAGCTGTTATACATTGTTGCAGTCCAAAGAGTGCAGTTGGTGTTGCTAGTTCAAAACACTTACTGTCATTGTTAAGCTTACAAGCAACAAGAGCACAGCTAGAGTGTATGTTGTTCCAGTTGAGATGGATAGCTAGTTACAATTTATCATACAATGCTAAAAACCCTTTCAGTTCAAAATCACAGTGAGTGAAATTTTCCCCTCTTCTACTAGCACTGGCCCCAGAAGATTTCCACTCTGTCTGTTAGCTACAATTCCTTCTGGTTCTGGGTCTTTTAGCTTCAGGATGACCATCCATTGCGCAGTGGTAGCTTGTAAAATCATTGATCAAAACTGGGTGTGGCTTATGTGGATATAATAGTAATTATTCTAATTAATGACCGTTAATAAACCGTTGGCTGCACTGCCTGCAGCTAGCTTTTAGCCAGTGACTGACTGAGTTAACTGCAGTGCCTGGTCCTGGAGAGAAAGCGGGACTGAAGTGAGCTAAATCGGGATAGCGGGACATAACACAAATTTCGGGACTGTCCCGCCGAAATCGGTACAGTTGGGAGGTATGCATATGTGGAAAGTTGTTTTGGTCTCTTATGTATAGATGTAGGAACTGGGGAGGGTCACTGGGGGGGGCATGTGCCACCCCAATATTTTGGGTCACTAATACAAATATTATCCCAGTGCCTCCCTAATCTGACAAAATGGTTTGCAGCTTATCAAGGTCCTATTCAAGCAACCACTTAAAGTTAGCTGATGAATAGGTGGTTTACATAAGTTCTTATTGACTTCCTATACCTACTATCAACATTTGTGGCCTATTGTGTCACTCTTGAGATGCATGTAGCAGCTGCTTAGTATTAGCTAGAGCTAGGTACAATGACTGATAGTGAAGGTCCAGGCCCCCTGTTGCTAGAAAACTGAAGCAGAGCAGCCTTTTAGGATTGTTTTCACAATCCACTAAGTGTGACTCTTCAGCCAGAGAGCCTGAAAGTGAATCATCTGATATAAAAGAAGCTAGCCATGATATTCAAGCAGGCTAAACAATTAATTTTAATGATCATGTATCAGAGATAAAACTGATCAGTTAGACATTTTAGACATTGCTGAGAAGTTTATAGGTGAAAATAGTAGTTTTGGTTCTTATTAAAATTGTTAGTAATGTATTAAAAATGTGTGGCTAATTAAAAATGGGTGTGGTCACTCAAAACTTTCGCCAGCACACTTGCTTAGCCTAGCCATTCCTTCCATTCCTTTTTATACGAGTGCCCTCCCTCCCCCCCCCCCCAATCAAAATCTCATTCTTACACCTATGTTATGGCATAGCTGGCCTCCTGGCCCCCCTTGCCTATGGCTAGTTACTAGTGGCTGGAGCTATATGTATTTAGATCTAGTGTCTGAAAAATTTGAAAAATTATCAGTATGTGACTTATTTGAGTGGTCCTTAGTGTGAGATACATGTTCTTATAATGCCCTCTCCTTTAGACTTATGGTTTTGCTCCCTTCCCCCCTCCCCTCCTGTCTCCAGATTCCAGATGTCATTCAACTATTGACTACTGTATTACAATTTACCTCTCTATTGAGACTATCATACATGATTACAAGTGCAAAAATGCAAATTTTCATCATGTAAACATGAAAATCACTCACACATACCTATGCTCAACCAATTTGATATTATTAATTTGACATTCACATATAGATACAACAGACAAAATCTAGGTTTGCCAAGTATATGGCTTAAATGAACTTACGTAATTAGAACCTTACATAACTTTTTTTGCCATGAACACATGGTGCAATGGGGATTTGGGCCATGTTCATTCACCTATGCTAGCTATCTTTTACCACTTTAGCTCCTAGTAACTCATTGTTTCCAGGCTGCTTTGTCTAAGGAGTGGTATAACATCTCATGATAAAACTAAGACACAGCAAATAGGGGGTAAAATGAAAATTGCCTTTCTTTTTTCAGCTACTACTATCTCCCATCATCATACTAGTACCCATGGAGTCAAGAAATTTATCTAGGGAGGAGGTTCTAGCTAAGAATCGTATTGCTGAAGAACCTAACTGGCTATCTGGTGACCTCAAGGGATATTTAAGGGATAACTCACCTATACCAATTGGAGATGACACTCCATTGCAGCAAGACGATATCCTGAAACCTTTTCTCATGGATATATGCAATTATGGACTACCATATACATTTTCAAAATACGGAAAATTGAATCCTGATGATTTTAAATGTGCTCAAACCAAAAAACCCAAGAAAGTCATCATTGTGGGAGCCGGCATGTCTGGGCTGGTGGCAGGTTTCGAGCTTCAGCGAGCAGGACATCAAGTAGAAATCTTGGAGATGTCAGAACGAGTTGGAGGAAGGGTAAAGACATTTGGAGAAAAGGAAGGCTTTGCCAAAGGATTATATGTGGATGGTAAGGATTATTCAATTTATATACTATAGAACTCTATAAATGTTTTGGGAGTAAAAAGACCTACGTACTGTATAAGGTTATCTACTCTATTGGTTGACGTAGAGACATGCTGTTGATGAATCACTGCACATTGGGTTAGTTACTGCATTATTTAATTAACTATAGTAGGAAAATTATACCAGAGAAGAGGAAATATCAAGTAGATGGGTTCAACAATTGACTAGAGATTATTCCTTATTTTAGTAGGAAGAGTATTTCCTTTAGTAGTATGATAACTAACAGTTGTATTATAATTATAACTAGAGTAATATTGTATTATCTCAGGATCTATAGATAATCTAACCTGGCATTTCCTATTATTATAATCTTTGACCTTTAAAATAAACACAATAATGTTAATAGTGCTAATTTATTCAGACAGACTATAGGTGCCAGAAGCTAGACAAATAGTCTTTCTCTAGGCAAGAGTGTGGTAGTGCAGTGCTACAGAGCATGATTGAAACCTCAGCTCAAAAGATTGTAGTTATAAGCTAGCTACAATAACTGGAGGAGTTTAACTTTGTTGATAGATGTAGGCCCTGCTCTAAACTTATACCAGCTGAATCTTTCCCTAGTAGTACATATTTCCATAAGTATGTGATTAAGCAATTATCTTATGCTAACAATTGGAGTGGTCAAAATAATAAGCCACAGTCTCTTGTACATCTTGGTCAGAAGAACAAACATTTTGAAAGAACCCAAGTTGCACAAACTCAGTATACTTTCATCCTCTCTCAAAGTTTTGCAGCCTAACTTTTTTAGTATCAGCATGTAGCTAAAGAATAGAACTATAGAATATCAACTAGAGCATATTCACCAACATGTGATAAATAATTATTACTATAGGTAAAGAAGTCTCTTTCATGAGTTATTACAAAGATTGCCAAATATATTAGCTACCCATTGTCAGAATAATATGCTGGCCCCTCTCTATATCTCTACAGATATGCATGCCATTCATCTTCTCCCAAGCTGCTTTAGTTTTTTTCAAGTCCAGTTTTCATTATGTACATAAGTATCACACACAATTTACAATGAATTCTACACTGTATGCATTAATGGGATGTGATACAGGATAGTAAGGGCATAACTCCATGTTTTGGGCTGTAGTTTAAATAGAAACTGCAGAAATTCCACGTGGAAACTTTATATGACAAGGACTTGACATCTGATATCTAGTCAGCCCACTAATTAATTTTATTCAAAGTAGTGTGACTAAATAAAAATAAAAGAGCCCTTGTCTGTGATGAAAGACTCAGAAAAAGATAAAAGGGAAAATTCTAATTTAAGGATTTTAGTCTACAACTTTAACCACTCTTTCAAGTCCAGAATTCAGATCTGGCACATACTAAACTATAGCTATTAATTAACTGGTACTAGTTGTAGTTTAAAGTTGCATTCATGTCATTGTTAATTTAAAACTACCACAAAATGCAGGAGTGTGATGTCAATACAATAACAATTAAGCAAGGGATGACATGTAAACATATAGAAACAACAGTGGGATGTGTTTAGTTGAGGGCATTCAGTAAGTAGTGGAGGTTAAAGTTTATATGCAGTCTAAGGATATGAACTCTACTGTAAACATACCTCAACTGAACACATCCCAATCTTGTTATCAGTCAATTGCAGTATCACTCTTACACACCATTACAGAGTTGTATGGCTGTCATTACTTTAAAATTAGTTGTGCAGTCTGTTCTCTCTAATAGTCCACCACTGGGTATGGGTCATCGAAGTGAACTATTACAGGTAGCTACTGGACTATTAAAAGTGACCATTGAAAAACATATTACATATTAGTCATCATAATCAGAAAGCATGTTATCACTGTCAATAGTCTCTGTGGCAGTCTGAAGCAGGAGTAAAGAAGTCTCGTAACACAGTTTGCCTTGAATTTGCCTTGATTTTCTCCTTCAGATCAAGACACTTTCTGTACACTTGAGTTAGCATGTGAGAATATTCGTCTTCACCCAAGAGAGCCATCATTTTGTGTACTTTTTTTTCACCATCAGCAAACTTTCAATATTAACACTGTTGAGAGCTTCTTTTCTTTCCTTACCTTTTCCCACCAACCAGAAGAAGCTTGAAATCTTTTTCTCCAAGAGATATTGCCACTTGCTCAGCATACTCCCTGATAATACTCAGTGATATAGGTAAAGGCTTAGATCTATTACGAAGTAGGATCACAAATGCTACAACTTTCTCTTCAATTATACTGTATTTTACTGTATGCTTGCATTTCAATTCACCAGTAGAGGTTAGTAGCTGCTCTGTGAGTTTTGCCACTTCAACTCTTGCAGGAGTAGCCATTGTACAGTTAAACTACACTAGCTTGGAAAGATACTGCTGCACATGTAGCTAGTGATCACATGATCAGCTGCACTGTATATAGTGATCACATGCACATTGTCAGTCAGCATGCATGCATAACACATTTTTACATCTTAGCTACATGTAAATTTGTGCAATGGTACGAAAATTGGGTCATGGTGATCAGGGTGGACTATTAGAGGGTATGGACTATAATGAGGGTGGACTATTAGAGGGTATGGACTATAATGAGGGTGGACTATTAGAGGGTATGGACTATAATGAGGGTGGACTATATTAGAGGGTATGGACTATAATGAGGGTGGACTATATTAGAGGGTATGGACTATAATGAGGGTGGACTATTAGAGAGAACAGACTGTATTTGTGTATTAGATGAATCCACAAGACTTAATAGTTTATTATTAATTTTTCATTCAGGTGGGGCTATGCGATTGCCTTGTAAAGTGGATGATCCTGATAAGATTCATTTTCTCTCAGACTTCTATATCAAGCAGTTTAAATTGAGTATAGTTCCATTCAACAATAGTGATGAAGATTGTTTATTGAAGTTCTACAATGATTCCCCTGTTTCATTTGTAGGTATGTTTTATTTTTTGAGGCCATTATACGCACTTCTAACATTTTATAAAAACAACTTGTAAACATGCTCAGTTTCTAACTCCAAACATAACAGTACAAAGTAGATAGTTTGATCTGAATACAATAATAATTCATACACATGACTAATATTTCTCCTCTTTACAGATTGGAATAAAAATGCTACAAGTAATTTTAATAGACTGTGGCCAGGATGGAACAGCACTTGCCCAGACATGAAAACCGTGGGTAAGTTAAGTTGTTATACAAAATATAACCAGCTGTGTTTAAGATTAGATTGATGTTTAGTATACTGATTGTTATAGGCTAATGTACTATTGTATTGAAGGTGGTTTGTAATTAAGGAACAGGGTATGAACTAGATTATTCCTACCAGTCTTAAGACCATCATGATCAAGTTTCTTTTAAACTTAAACCTCCAATTGTTATATTAGCTATAATAGTCATTTGATCAAAGTGGAATGACATGTTATATTTATGTTGCTGCATATACTAGCTACAATACATGCATGAAGTAAATTTTGAACTAATTGTGAGGAAAGAAAATCATTGAAAATAGTCATTATATAATTTTATAATAATTGTAAATAATAATACTAAATGTAAAAAGTATGGGAACAGGATTGGGATGTGTTCAGTAAAGTAGTTGAGGTTACAGTTCATAAATAATGTAGCCCCATAATATTATAGGGATATGAACTTTAACCTCCACTACTTCAATGAACACACCTCAACTGAACACATCTCTCTCATATTTTATTTACACGTCATCCCTATAAATGTTTTTTTATCAACAATACTTGTTTCATTTTTTATATTGGTTATTAAATTTTTATTTCTATTTAATTTTTTTTTATTTATTATTTTTCCATTTATTAATCTCAGAATGCACTCTTTATTATAACGATGACCACACACACATAATGCAAAATTATGCCTCATTTTTCTTTCTCACTTTTTTTTTTTGCTGCTAAATATGCTTATCAGGATTTGTCCTCACCTGGAAGTTGTTGGGTTGGGAGTGTACAGCATCCTAATTAAAGGGTTATCCTCTTCTTAGACCTATCACCTTTTAGCATTTACTTCCCAATACCAAAAAAAGCAAACTACTGCTGCACTACATATTTGTCAATTTTGTTAGTTTCATCAGCACTTATAAAATTAACTTGATGTTCTTGCATAAAGTAAGTAAACAAAATTGAAGGGGGTTCTAGTACTTTAAATGACAAGAATCAGAAATTTCTCTAGGTAGCCAATTATCTGATTTTTAATAAATACCTTATCTCCTGTTGAGAAATGGTGTGCCTTAGATCATTTGTTGTATTTTCTGTTGGTGTTTCTTTTTCTGGACTACTTGCTCTATTTGTGGTTTTAGCATATCAAATCCTTGAGCAGAGTTTGCGTCCCATCAATGCTGGGGCAATACCAGTTGTGGTATGAGGTGTAACTCTTTATTAAAACAAATTCAAGCTATCTACTCTGTCACCATTCCTCCAGAATTTTTCTTTAGTCCCTCTATGACCGCTCTCTCAGTCAATCCATTCAATGATGGATGATAGAGAGCAACTCTGGTATGACAGATACCAATAACATACAAAACTAGAATTGAACTTGGGACATTGGAATCTGGGATTCCAAATTGAGTAAACAGTTGCCATGACTGTTAGATGGTTGTCAAGGCTGTGGCAGTGCTCATTTGGAATGTCTTGATCCATTATGAATTATCGTCAATAACAATCAGAAACAATTTTTCCTGCTATTAGACTGGCATAATCTATGTGTAAATGTGACCATGATCTCATAGGACAGCTCCAAGGTTTGTATTGAGACTAAAGGTAGAGATGGCTGATTTTGCTGATAACTACATCATTCAACTTCCTTGTCTATTCCTGGCCACCATTGATCTTGGGCCAGAGATTTCATTTGTGAAACTCCTAGGTGTCCACTATGAAATTCAGTCACCATTGTGGAGTTATTACTACTCTTCCTCCCAAAACAAAGTTATAGACATTTAGAAAAATGCATATGTTCTGAGATCACTTTTAGCTTGAGTTGGCCATTCTTCCAGAATATAACTGAAAACTTTTGCCATCACTGGCCTAGATATGTGGGCTACTGCAATAGGTAGCTTCTCTACCATTATGACAAGCTCTGCAGGAATTTGCTGGTACTTTTGGTAGTGGCAATTTGCTCAGATTTATTTGCATGCTGGGATGATTGCCTCCAAGCTATGATATATGTACTCAATGTTGTTCTATTTGCTCTGCTTGGGGATTGCCTTGAACTCATGAACAATGTCATCTATGGCTTGTGGTCAGTTTGTGGTGTCCACACAAATATGAATGAAACCCGGGTAGTTCTGACCACACATGACAGGGCTTCTTTCTCAAGCTACTAGTATTTCTTCTCTGTCTCACTCATACAACCATCAGGCATTTGGTGTGAGAGTACAGCATCAATTCCATAAGTGCCTGCTCCAAAAATGCACCAAAATCACAATTGGTGGTTAATCTTCTCAGATGCTATGGAACCTATTCACCTGCAACTTGTCTTTGGTTGAAGTGGAAGTGCTCCAAGATCTCAAGAGTTTTGGGGTTAAGGCCACCCATGCATGGTTGTTAAGGTACTATATCTTCACAACAGTTTGTGCTATAAACTTACAACAAATTCTAGTGATAGAGTACTATTACAGTATTACATACAGTAAACATGAACTATTTATGAAGTTTTCTGTAAATGCTACAAGCATTCTAACTGATACTACTGTTAATCTGATGATGTCTACTGATACTTTTACTTGATGTCACGCCCACTTTAGGTATAGCTTTGATTGTAAGAAATTAAAGCTTGCATAATAAAATCAACATTCTTGACATAATGTAGTACTATTCATAAACTATGTTGACTACACCTTTAAGGGTGCTCCAAACCCAACCTCATACACTGTTGCTATGGAACCATAAAGGCTAGGAGCAGCAACATGAAACAAATTACTAGTGTTATAGAGCAATACACAGAGCTTAAATGAAACATTTCTGTTATTTAATATGGGTGATTTTACCGTGGCCTATGAAACTCTGGACCAGCTAGAGATACATGGCTAATTTTCACTTACAAGCTCCTTTCTTTATGCTCAATAAAGATTTTCTATATTACTTTTCTATTTTGACTAGCTGTTTTGGAAATTCCAGAATGCCTATTAAATAAAACTTAATGTAATTATCTACACTTTACCAGATGCTAGTTGCATGCAAGGAATGGGCTGAGTCTGGTAATTGGTTCCTGAGATGTTTAAATTTTGGTTGGACACTATCATAGCATTAGTTTAGCTAAAGTGCCCAGCCCCTAAATTTTTTGTATGAGGATGAAATCTTTATCTTTCATCTACATATATAGGAGCTAGGCGCCAAAATTTGGCAAGCTAAAATTTGAATGGTAGTTGCCAGTTTGGAGCATCCTTAAAATGTTTCTCTAGAACAATCTCATCAAAGACTTGTCCTTTGGTAGGATTGGTTTTAGCAGGTTGTGTAGGAGTGATTAAGTCTTGCTTCCTATGGCACTGAGAAAAACAGCAACCTTCTTGGCCTCTTTCACAATATTGGCCTCAAGGAACAGCTCTGCCCTTTCTACATTAGCTAGCTATTATCAAATTGCTTGAAGGATCAAACTCTTCTAGTTTCCCTACTGTTGCTGGCATGATTCTAATCCTGACCTTGTTGCTAGGAAATGTAACTATACTCTTTATTTCCAATACATGACACAAAATCTGCTACCTAACCATAAAATATTTCAGTCACTTACCACTGCTAGCCGTAGTTTGTCAGGGTGTGGCTAGTACAGCTATCATAATTAGGTCTTGCAGCCTCAGCTTCTAATTAAATTACGCCTGTATAGGGAGCAACTATTATAATAAATGTTGCATTGCTAGCAGCTGCTTAAGTTTATAACTGATCCGCAAGCTAAGCTAAAATCAATCCTAATTCAATGCTTACTAAATGAAGTTTATTTGTGTGTTGGCAGATGAGTTTTCTAAGTTATCATCACACTTAATTGTCAACAGTCAAAAATGGGTGTGACAATAATTATTTGTAAGTGTGTTTTGGGTGTGGTCAACAAATTAATATGTGTGATGCAACTTTGTCTCAGAAGCTTCTTTGAAAAAGTTGAAGCCTATGATCATAACTTGTTTCGACTAATAGCTAGTCCTTCATAGAGTGTGTGTGTGTATAGTTAGGCCTACATAAGCCCTGAGTCATCCCTATATATATTATACATACTCTATTAAAGTGGTATAATTTTATGTTTGCAATTAACTTTTTTCACTCAGCATGCCAAATGTTTCCCACACAATAGAAAATATCTGTATAGCCAATTATAGTATTTAAATTTTTTTTTCATTATACATAGATGATTATTATGATAAAACCACTGAAGTAATTATGAATCTTCTTCGAAAGAGGCTTAAGAATTCAGCAACAAGGCAAGAGCAGGGCGAGCAGTGGCTCAGGTGGATTAAAAATTGGGATCAGTTTGCATTTGATGCTTTCCTTCGAAGTACTTATGAGAACATACGGAGTGTGGTTAATGTCCAAGATGAGAAGGACCTTGATCCACTAAAAAGCCTTCTTCCATGGCCTGAAGAAGCCATCCATGCATACTCTGTCTATAATTACACTGAACAGCTTGACCAAAGTGTCGTTCAGCTACTGCGTGATGACCTTGGACAATGGTGGTCCCCCAACATGCACCATATTCAAGGAGGAATGTCGAAGTTGCCTGAAGCTTTCATTAATCCATATAGTGACAGCTGTGGACGTACATCTTATCTTTATCCAAAGATTACTTTCAACAGTACTGTGAGGGATGTAGAGTATACCTACAACCCAAGCAATAGCACTGAAAATAAAATCACCGTAACTGGTACTTTTACTACATCTGGACAAGAATTTTCAATGACAGGAGATGCAATCATTTTTACGGTTCCGCTTCACATCATAAGGCAGATCAAGATTAAAGCAACTGAAGGAACCAATTCCTTCCCTGTTGAGAGGCAGCAAGCCATTGAAGATGTGTTTTATGGCCCTTCTACTAAAATAATGATTCAGTCCAAGACCAGGTTCTGGGAGAAAAATGCCATAAATGGTGGATTTTCTAAAACTAACCTACCTATTGGTCAGCTCCATTATCCTACCAATAATCCTGAATACCCCATACCAGGTGAAAAAGGAATTCTCCTCTGCTATACTTGGAAAGCTGAGGCTCTTCTCTTTGGGTCTCTCCCACCTCAAATAGCTATTCGTGAAGCTGTTCGAGAAATTGCCGAGATTCATCCTGAAATAACAGAAAATTTTGAAGTAGGTGCAGTTCAAGCTTGGTACAGTGATCCTGCAACTCAAGGAGCTTATGCTTTGCTCAAGCCAAATCAATTTAAAAATGTGGTGACCATTATAACAGATCCCTATGCCAACTTGTTCTTCGCTGGAGAGGGAATATCTACTGCTGCAGGCTGGATTCAAGGGGCACTAGAAACTGGATTGAGAGCAGCCTACCAGTTTTATTCTCGAAATGAGACACAGTAAATGTCTAACTGGCTGAAACTGAATTTTCTACTTATGAATATTAGTCTTTGTTAGTCTAGCGTTTTCTTACCTTCATTGTAGCACTAGCCAAGTAGCCTTAAATATTTGCCTAATTTGTGTATCAACTATAGTATTGATCTGAATACATGTAATATAAAAAGTTGTGTTAGTTTTCAGTTGTCCTGATGCGCTATGCAATACTTAGAGCAACTGCTTGTGTTGTCACAAAATTACCATACTTAAGTGATGTGAAGAACTTGACTGTAGTTTTCATCATTATCATTCCTGGAACTCTAGCTAACAATAATTACCTACTGAAAGCAATAATATGGACTATAATCTTATTAATTTTATAAGGCATGCAAATTTACTATGTCACACTGTTTACTCACTTTCAGTTTTCTATATACAGCTGACACATGAAAATTAGCTAATAATGATTTATTTATGTAATTGTTCTATCTATTCATCTTTCTTATAATCATCTGTTACTGGACCTCATCAATATCCAGCTTCACTGCCTCCATAATTAGCTATGCACAGTTTAAGGGTTCAACAGAAATATATTGACTTTAAATTTTTAAACTAACTGATGGTACTTATATTGGCACATTAATTTTTCTTCTTAATAAAATGACCATCAATGTGACTGGAACACCAACTACTTCATCTGCTACCACTGATCATACCTCTGGCCCACTGCCTACCACCATTTTACCAACTACCACCATTCCACAGTATTGATGTATCTACCAAGTAACAGCTCAGGTGTGTATCATAATTTATTATAGATTCCCACTTCTTAATCATCTCCCATCTGGTTGATAACCACCACCATGACAACAACAACAACAACAACAACAACAACAACAACAACAAATTCAAAAATAGGAAATAGATACCAGGAGGATTGACATGGAAGAGATGGCAGACTAGTTTGTGTCCAATAGCCCTTTTGCTGGACATGATTTATTATTAGCAGGGTTTCATCTAGGAATTTTGTCTTGGGGGGGGGAAGGTTATGACCGTGTGGCCGAAGGCCACGGCGAGGGGGAGGGTGCAGTGTGCGGAGCGCGAAGCAAAAAATACTCCCAATTTTTGGACCTTAATAACATGCTACATTTAATCTTCAGTCCCTCTCAGGCTCTCATTGGCTGAGTCATTGTCTATGGCCTGTCATGTTCACCACAACTGACATGCTGTGATCACCAAAGCTGCAAGCTGTGGAAACAGCTGGCTGATTCATAGTGAGCTTCACTGAAGCTCACTACTGAATCACTCACTACTCACTAGCTAGCTAGCTGTGCACTAAATAGGCATAGGGCAGCATGAAGAGGTTTTTGATTTCTCAGGAGTCAGGAAACAGCGCTAGTGATAATGACCAGCTTACTGCTTCTAAACGACCATGCCAATTGAGTGGAGAAGGCCCTACAGCTACTACAGTAACTGAGAAAACAGTAGATTTGTGAATGTTTTTCAAAATATTTCAATGGTTTTCAAAATATTTCGACGGTTGATGTTCACAAGGTTCAAGAGCAGCACAGCAAAAGAAGTAACAAAAGCTCTTGTGTCTAATTCTACTCTTGGCTCTGCTTTTCCCAATCTTGTCACCCTAGCCTCAATTGTTTCCATTCTGCCAGTGACTACAGCAACAGTCGAGAGAAGCTTCAGCAACATGAAACTAGTCAAAACTAGGTTGACGAATCAAATTGGTGATGACATCCTAGATCAGGCCATGTGAGTGTGCATTGAAGGACCAGAAAGATTGAGCAATGAAAGTTTGGAGACTATTATAGATCACTGGAAACACGCAGACTACTTGTATAACCATTAGCATTTAATATGTATATGTACTCAAACCCTTATCGTGAATTTTTTTTTGCAACAAATCTTGGGGGGGAAGTTGGGTCACTTTGGGGGGGGGAAGTTGGGGGGAAGCTTCCCCTGCGCCCCCCCACCTTAGATGAAACCCTGATTAGCTACTATTATTATAATTTTCATGGGATAAATCCTTATCTTTTGAGATGTCCAAAGAAATGAGATCAAAACTCTCTATACTATAACTAGCTACCATAATTTGTCTAGTTAGCTATGGCTATAGGAATATTTGCCATCAATTCTCTATACAGATTCAATTGGTACAGCAAGTCTGATTACTACAGTGCTAAGTATTAATAAATAATAATAATAATAATAATAATAATAATAATAATAATAATAATAATAATAATAATAATAATAATAATAATAATAATAATAATAATAATAATAATAATAATAATAATAATAATAATAATAATAATAATAATAATAATAATAATAATAATAATAATAATAATAATAATAATAATAATAATAATAATAATAATAATAATAATAATAATAATAATAATAATAATAATAATAATAATTTAATTATAATAATTTAATTATAATTATAATTTTAATTAATTATAATAATAAAAATTTTTGGAATCTTTGCTCAGTTGAACACAAACAAGCTCATGGTAGCTACATCCTTTCATTCTAATGCTGTCATAGCAAATATGAAGAAGTGCTTCCCATTGAACAGGGAGACATTGCTCTACAAGAAAATGCTACATATGAACCCACCCAGTGATGGTGCGCAGTATATATGAAGAAGTGATTACTTTTTTAAATATTTACGCTATATGATGATGTCATTCTAGTTGAACAGAGAGACAAATCTTCTGTTGTCTCACCTTTTATGTAGCTGTGAAGTAATAGTAATGTTGTGTTGCAATATCTTTTTTTTTATGGTTTTATTAATGTTCAAGATGCATCATAGGAGCTAGTGGTGCTTACTGGTTACATAGGAAATCTAAGATATGTATTCCTTCTCAATCTCTTTATCCTACAACAAAACATTCATTCCTAAATTTCTATCAAGAATGGGTTAAGGCAACTGAAATCAAAAACAATGGAGAGCTAAGACAGTGGAAAGCTAAGGCAATATTGGAAGAGCCATATTTCTAGCTGTTAACTTGTTGGCTGTAAAAGGCTTATATTTTCACTGAACAGCTAAAAGTAGGGCTCCACTAAAGTGTCAATGATTTTAAGGAAACTTTCATAGGTTAGGTAGCTAAAGAATGAAACTTTTCATTACTTGTGCTAGAAATGGTGCCACTCTTGTTCCCACTTACTTTTCTATGGGATTTTTGTGGCATGACTATGTTAATTATCACTAGTATTCATTTATTAAGTGTAATCATTAGTACTATTATTTCCTGTTTGTCAGTATTTATAAGTATGTGATTTATGTCAATGATCAGTTGTTGAGTTGTACAATTATTATTATTATCAAACCGAGAATAAGTTCTAACTGCTAGTAGTAAACGAGCCCGCTAGCACAAAGATCGCTATAATACTTCCACAATTTTCACCTACCCGGAAGTGAAAGGGTGTGGGGTTTTGGGCTGTTATACTTCCTGTGAAAATGTCTCAAGGCTTTGTTAAACTAATCTTAAACCTGTGTACAAATTATCAAAATAAATGGAGACACAGTTAAATTAAATTTAATGGAAAATTTAACTGATGGACGGTGAAGTGGATAATCAATTCTATTAATACTACACTTATACATTTATAGCTAGAATGCATAGCTACAGAAGCTATTTACCTCTAGGTAACCATCTAAAATGAGCTTAAAGAGTGTTCATACTTAGTTAACATAAGCTAGACAAGTTACAAGATTTTATTCAGGGACAATATTTTTATTATAATAAGTTATTATAGCTAACTATGTACATCATAATTTTCAGGAACATTGCTAACAGTTGCTGTTCTTCTTTTAGGATGGCTGATTCCTATTGGCTGATACAAAAATGTATTTCTTATAATGAGATGTATTCTCATAATGATACACAAATGAAATTCAACTTTCATAAAGCTACCTAAATAGCTATAATAGTTAATAATAAGAACGACTACATACCTTAATAATTAGCAGCATTAATATAATATATTGGTTTGGGAATCTTACTTTAATGGTTAGTAAGAGAGTTAATGGTTTGTGATGGTTGGTGATAGGAGGGTTAAGATTTGATAAGAGGGTTAAAGCTGTATATGGCAAAAAGGAATGCTTATAAATACAGTGGTCATGTTCAATAAACATTCTGTTCCTAATGGAGCAGTAGGTAGCTAATATGGTGATATCTGAAGTAGTACTGGAGAACCATCTACTACCACTGATGAGTGACCATACCTCTGCAGGGTTGTCGGAGTGAATTTAGGCTATGCACTTTTGTATAGACAAAGCTAGAGAGAAAAATTAAATGTCACTATACCTAATTATTTTTTATGTTCATTAGCAGTTACCACCATATCTAACTTGTCAGTAAGCTAGGTATGCAAAATCATGAGAAGGTTGAGACAATTTTGGGTCATGGTGGAATGTAAGTAATTACTGCATATACACTTTAAAGTTGATCAATTAGTAATATGAGTTAACTTTGTAGTTAGACTTGTATAGCTATATTAGCACTCTGATATCTCACTCCTATGTACCTACATGCTTCCTTCATTTGCTCCAGAATTACTGCATTTCCAATAGCTTCTACATATGCTTACAGAGCAGGGTAGCCATTAAGAGTTGGTACAAGCTTGTACCAGCTTCTGATGTGTGATGTCTCAGATCATCACAGATGCAGCAATTTAGTGAGGTGTATGGAGCATCTTCATCCATAATTCTGCTACAAAAGTTGAAACCTTCCTGCAGATACAGACATGAAAAGAAACACATCAAAGCAAGGCAAGAACTTGCATGCACCAACATGCATCAGTTGTGTTTAGCTAAATCTTTGGAAGAGTGCTATAGCTACGTAGTAGACACAAACTTTGCTATATGTGCTTTGCACATCTATAGCTAATCAAAATGAATGCAAGAATATAGATACGTATAACCAAAGAAGTGAGATTAATCCTATGTTATAGCTATCTATCATAATGTGCCTAGTTAGCTAGCTAGCTATAACTGCATATTATGTATAAGAATATTTCCTTACAGCACTGGTTGGAGTCGGTGCTAGAATTTATTATTCTTTTTAAAGCTGCGAATAGCTAGCGGAGTGTGAAGAGGTGCTTCAAGTTGAACAGGGAGACATTGCTCTACAAGATAATGCAGCATATGGACCCACTACAAGGAAACCCACACATTTTAGTAGTGTCCAGTATGAAAAAGTGGTTCCTGTTAGCTAAACAGAGAAAATTTAACTTTGCTGGTGCAGGAGTAAACTCAGTGATTTTATGTTCAAGCTGCATTAATAGTGTGTGTAGCTAGCTAGTCAAGTTTCTTGCAGCTTAGCTAATATTATTATTAATCTAATTTTGTTAGCTGGCTATGCAATATTATATAGAAGTTCTATTAATAATTTTGTACACCATACTGAGGTCTTTGGCTAAGGAAATCTCTGAGGTGCACACATCAGTTTCTGCCCGCCACCAAGCTAGCTCCGCCTTACGAACTCCGAGGGTATTTAAATTCCTGACTAGCACACCGGACTAGCACACTGGACTAGCAGTAGACGTCAAGTTGCGCTACTACTCCAAACCACTCATCTCGCTGTGATTCAACTATAGTCTTATTATCTGTGTCCTTTCTACGCTCAGAAACACTCACAAGCGAGTAAGCGGGGTTCATTTTTAGCTACATAGCTAGCTAGCTAGTTTTTTGTTTTGATATAATTTTTTATCCAAATGTAGCTAGCTATAGCTAATTAGCTTTCTGCTTAGTCTTGATTCATTGTTTGTGAAGATGCAGCTATGTTTAAATTTTCTGTTGGCACTCAAAGTGTAAAAGTTCTAGCTAGCTAACTAAAATTGCTTCTAAATCTGTAATCCTGTATGCACCTACATTGCTGATGATAGCTAGTTCTACTTTTTGAAGTGTGTACCCACATTGGTTCTCCCTTTTGTGAAGCAATAAGTGTGGATTTATAATGGGGTGTTTATGCTATGGAGTAAGCTAAGTGTAGGTAGACAAATAACTTAAGTTGGACATAATAATAATTATTAGTATATAAATATTGGACTTTTAATTTGGTTGGTCAGATGTTTACTTTTGTTTGCAATAACTGAATTCCAGAAACCACCAATCACTCATGCCATAAATGGCATAACTAGACTTGTCAGTATTGAGAGCATCGAGCATCTAGTATGGTCACCAGTTACTGCAAACATGTAATATTGCTGTAGTGGAATTTATAAAAGTGGAGGTTGTATATTTGACCAAAGGTCTTGACTTGGAATGTACATTCCCTTTTCAGCACACAGTGTGAAAGCATTATAGTAATAACAGTTATAATTCATTACTACTTTAACAACATTGTAATATGTAAGCATTAGTTAAGGGGTTAGAAACAAAGTGGAGCCAACCCAACCCTCCTTTCTCCTCCACCAGATCTTCCCTGTTATGATTAGTAGATGTTCACAGTTGGCCCTAGTAGTGTTACCAACCATCCAGGGATTTCAGGTGGTGTGCTCCAAGAATTGCTGCAAAAATCCAGGGAATTTGTTACATACACTAGTTTCTAAATGAGGACCATTCTAAATGTTTTCATGTGTGTGCATGTTTTTTTTAATGAACTTTTAACTAGCTACATGAAAGTTCTCTTTTTTAAGTGTGTAATGTCTAGCTAACATCTTAACAGCCTCCAAAGAATCATACATATACAGGGATTCCACCAAATATCTAGGGATAATGGGACCCACATCCAGGGAAGTTTTCCTTGGGGGTTGGCAAGTCTGCCCTAGCTATAATGGCAGTATAACCACAATAATATATTCCAGGAAGTAGTTGGCCTTAATGTTCTAGTAATTAATTAACATGTTACTTCCTGGTGAAGCTCTAATTGATTAGCATGTTCCTGGTAAAGCCCTAATGGATTAGCAGTAAAACCACAGCATGTGTGGGGTAATCACTTATTTGACCTTTTGCTTAGAATTCAACAACATGTGTTCTATTTGATCTGGTAAATTATTGATGTAGGTGGCTCCATATATCTGTCTCATTCCCACTGGCAACACAGATAATTATTGTGGTGTGGGTGGCTCCATATATTATATCATCTGTCTCATTCTCACTGGCCACTACACAGATACAATCAGCAAATGGGTTAGACTTACTGCATACTTCTTCCACATCTTTGTTAAAACATGTCTTCTAGACTGGTATTACCATAGCTATAGTTATTGTAATTGTTGTGTTACATAGCTAGATAGACCTTTTCTCCTGAAAAAGAGGAGAGGGTCTGTCACACTTGCATCGAATATAAGCTCCACCAGAAGCATAGTGTGGTGAATTAAACTTTGAATTCATGGATATTTCTCATAAAAAATAATTATGCTCAGTCCACTATCATCCACAGGAGCCATACCATTTTCTGTGGAACTCTACAAAAGACTCTAAAATCTAGCCAGGTCCAGCTATGTGGTGAGACAAGGGTCAAAGCAGTAAGAAACTTATAAACTAGGTAATAAGAATAAATAAAAATAAACAGTAATAATATTATAACTAAGTATTGATAGTAGCTAAATGGCAATAAGCAATATTAGAAATAAACTAGGTTCAAAGCAGCAATATAAACTTGCACGGTCATGGCTATTATTATAATTATTATGGTATTAGTTATACACTGGATTATTTATTTGAAAACTTGGAAGTAGTAAGTTGACTAAGTAGGTTCTTTCTATAAAGTATTAACAGTTGCAACTTAGGTCATCAATAGTTAATTTTACCATCTAGCAATTTTTCTTGTATCACAACTTTCTGGGGAGTGATGATTGGCATGTCTAGGTAGCAAAATTTGACTTGGCTGTTTTTACTTCACATCCTTAACATGTGAGGCCATTAAAGTCAACTTGATACTGTATGTCATCTTCTTTGTTCTATATGTAGAGGCATTATAACAGGGGTAGATCTAATCTCCTTCCCAATTTTGCTTCTAACCCCTTTAACTAATGCAACTCAGTAATGTAAAGCAGTAAGGACTGCACACATGTTGAGGTAGTATGTCACTTGTTGTTACTCTGTAGCAGTTATTGGTGATGTTAATATAGATCTTCTGTGACTGTATTGTAACAATTTGTTAGACATGATTAAAGTGGCAAAGTTGCTGGCTGGCCTCAGGTCATATCTAAGGGATTTAGGCTATCATAAAAGGGTATACTAGGCCAAAGCTAGAAGGAAGTCATTAGTAGGAAGTTTTGTTTCCCAGAATACATATGTATGTTGGTTTCTATTGGTGTTGTTTGACACACATGATGTCTTTTACATGTACTCCAGACCAATAATAAAAATTGTTGGGGTGGAAGGCTAAACCTACCTTAATCCCACTACTATCTACACCCTTGATACAATTTTTAGCAACCTAGAAGTGTGTATATTATGGGGTCTTCAGGGAAGACTTATTTGCAGTGATATATGTAATTATATCAGCTGTGTTGAAGCCACTAAGTAGAATTGAGTAGTCATAAAACATGATATAACTTTTAAGTTTGTCAAAAAGTTAATACTCTATTCATTTTGTTTCCAGTTCTAGACAAATCACAATGACCCTTGCTTGTCTCATTTTATGTCCATATCTCTCTACATAATCAAATGTACTTGTTTGGATTCTGCCATACTGGTGTATGTTGTATTCAGGGTAGGAAGTTACAGAAGATCTGTGACTTCAGTGAGTATAGGGTAAGGCACTGTTTATTCCACATTCCACCAATAGTTTGTTCCAGCATAATACAGTCATATCAGGGGTGGATAAAGGGGGGGGGGGGCTAGGGGGGCTTCAACTCCCCCCCTTCACAAGTTAGTTAATGATATTCATATGTACTGTCTATGTATATAACAGTACTGTGAGAACTACACATGCAAGTCATAAAAACGATGCAACACTTTTAGCAATAATTAATATGTTCATTGACACTGTAGCTACCATGAATGTATAATAACACTTAGTCCCAGTTAGTCCTCCCCACCCCCCTTCCAAAATTCTGGATCCGCCCCTGCATATCCTATTAATTTCAGCCTCCTAGCTATAGCTATAATTAGCTAACTTAATCTATTACTTAGTTACAGTTCATAGGTTCACTTAGTAGCTAGCATTCCTCATGTGATACATAATGGTGGAACAGTACTGATTTATTGTATTTCTGCATGTGTTATGTGTGTCTACTGAACTTTACTGATCTGTCATGTTGTCTATAAAACCACACCACTTAACCACATGCAATCTTATGATTTGTGTAAGTCAGCCAGTCAGAGTCACCCCACAAGTTCTATGTGTGCAAGTGATCCTTTTAATGAAATTTGCTACATAGGCCTGCTTAGCTCTATAGCGTAACTAACTCTCCTTATGGTCATAGAAAAACATTTAGCTAAATGGTTAAAATGTGGTTTGTTCAGTACTAAACATGTAATTATATACCTCTAGCTCGTGACTTTAAGACAATGAACTTCCATTTACTTCTGCTGATTGTGATTCACTCTGTGAATTGTGAGTTCATTAAACTTTACTAGCAGTAGTAATAGTTATATGGGTAAAATGGTAAATAAAAAGCTTAATGCTTGTATAATTATTAATTCTAGGTTTTCAAGTGTGATAGATATACGTACCTATGTAATTGAATTGGCCACATGTGCAATCATGCATAGATCATACCTATCCCCTAAGCCTAGTGTTGAAATTACTGCATGAGTTTATAATAACTGCCATAAAGTTATGTAGCAGTATAGAAATGAGAGGAAAAATTAATATTGAAAGAGATTATAGGGATGGATAAGGTAATAAAGCAAAAAAAGTATAGGAATAAGTATGAGTGCAGATGTTGATTAGCCTCTATAGTAAAGATTATGTAGACTTATCGCAACTGTACAACACAACCTTCCCATTGCCAATGTATCCTGTTTAGTGGTATGGATAATTGATGAACTTCAGTATCTAAAACAAAACCTATGTCTCCTATCATCATCCTCTTCAGGCATATTTAGATGCCATTTGCCATATGCTCAATTTGCCACTATTCATATAGGAAGGATTTTATTTTGGAATTTTGTTGTACTAAAGTCTATTTGCGTTCACTTGCCCACGGAAGTAGCTGAGCTTGAGTAAGCTTACGTAGTAGTGCATCACTAAATCGATTAATAACATTCTTATGGCTTTTGGTATGCCCGGGTAACTGGAAGGAAGCCATGTGTTGACCTAGAGTAATTAGCAGTTTATCTTTTCCATCTACCCCAAAAATGGTAATGATTAAAATGTTGATGAGCTAAGCCTGAAAAATATTTAGTGTTTAGCTAGCTTTGTAGCTACTGCACGCTAACTCTTGATTACTACCGCCCACGAAATTCCATGAGGTCAATGGCATGCTTCATACTTTCCTTATGGGACATACAGCTAACTTTGGACTGGTAAGGAGTAGCATCAAAAAAACAACAACAACATATCACAAGAATCTACACCAAATTAGCTGTAGATTGGTGCCTGAATCATGGAGATTGGTGAAGAAATGAGTGAATTATGACGAATATTCAAGGTGACAAGTGAACGCAAATAGACTTTAGAAGTTCATCCTCTGTTCATCCCACTCAACAGGATATCTAGGAGAGGTTGTTGGAGGTTGTGTTGTGCAGTTACAATTATATACGTAGCTAGTTCATTATTATTACTAGTTCATTATTATTACACAATCACTACACAAAGCTGGAATCAAGTGAGAGAAAAAAATTTCTTTAAAGTGAATCATGTATGACTATAACAACAACACTCATTAACTTTCACATCAAGTAAAAGGATCTAATCATTAGCTACTCAAAGGACTGATTTACTAGAATCAACATCTTATACTTAGTCCTAGATCTATTCTTCTATACTTTATGAATTGTGACCTCATTGCAATATGGCCTCCACCTAGACAGATCAGAACACACCCCTTTAAGGAGTCTGGTTCCTGTAACAGTAAATAGACCAATGTTAATGTCTTATGTAAGCATAGATCAAATTAGATTATACATTATACGTACCCATTGCAGCATTCCCCTTGAACAAATTTAATAAACAAGTGACCCTGGACCTTCCCCTAGGAGCTGGTTACATGATAAATGATACATTATAGCTAGCTATAATATGCAATAAAATAATTGTTATTAATTTGCAGGTCAATTTGATGAATCTGATGATAGTATTAATATCACTACATCAGGTATGTTATGAGTTACTAAAAATCACCATTCATTCTAGCTATTACCTTCTAGTTCATAATAATAGCTATTATGAATGCACTTGTAACATTGTGGCAAGTGAAGCTCATGAAAAACTTATCTAGAAAGTGCTTATTTTTGCTTCTGCTATCATGGTTAGGTACTATAGCTCTCATAGCTTACCTAATGACTATTTCTTCATTCATACCATTAATTTTATAGCTGAATTATTTGATGTAGGTAGTGGAGAAACTACACTTGAACCAGCTGGTAAGTGCATAATTTCTTTAGTCTACTGTCCAGGCCTGTACAATTAAACAGTAGCCAGCTCCTCCTCCTTCTAACTCTCTAACCTATAGAATAATTATTATGCTTCCTGTATGCATATTTCATCCCCCTTTCTGAACTGAGCATGCTCATTAGTATGCTAGTCTGCCCTCGTGATTTTTTATTGTATTTTTTCATTGAGTTATCTCTGTGACTGCTTTCTCTATATTATTATTATGAATGAACTTTGATTGATCATGGTTGATGGTGGTGTTTGTGAGATAGCTACATTGATCTTATTCCCTTTAAAGCCAAGAACTTGTCTGTGGGACTGACAACCCCACGGCTTGACAGCAGGACATTTCTAGCACCTTCAAGTGTGAACATCCATAGTCATGATTAGAGTATTAATTGGCAGTTGTTGCTTTTTGTAGTTCAAAATAGGACCTGTGGGGAGATTAAGGTATAAGTATATACAGGATCTGTACTATTCATTAAACTCATGATAAATTCATTGTGTCCCTCCCTCTCTTGTTGCTATTATTACTCTATCCATTTCTACAGTCTTCTCCACCCTCCAAATGTTGCATCAATATTTGCTCCTAAAAGGGATTCTAAACTTCCCATGTTTGGTTGATGTAAAGATAATAGTCAGTGAATCAATTTCTATGTGATAAGGACTTGAACTGAGTTGGTTTTTGTTTATGTAAAGATGGGGAAATTCAGCAGATTTTTTAATAGTTCCACTTTCCCTTTGTTTTTAGTACCTGTAATATTAAAAATATTATATTTGGGATTGTACATAGAAACTTTTTGCTCTATTCTATATCTAGGTATAGAGTAATAATTAGCTACAGGGACAATTCAGAATGCAGTGTTCATGATGATTGATAAACAAAAAGGCATGTATGTACAACTTGTACAAGAAGGTGTAAAAATAATTTTAGCAATCAACCCTCCAAAATATTATACTCAGACTCCCTGAGTCTGATTGATCACAAAACTTAACAGGGAGTTGGACTCTCGGACTAGAAAGACAACCTTATTCATGACTGATATTTTTTTATCCATGGATTAAATGTATAGCTTTTTAAGTGATGTATTTTTATTAAGCTAGACCTGGCTAACACACTTCACTCTAACTACTGACATTACTAACTTAAATAAAATAATTTTTATTTAGAAATCGTAACATTATCTTGTATTGATGGTTGTGATGGATCATCATGTGAGACTTGTAGACCAGGTTATGTGCCACCAGAATGTTGTGAGTGTGATGAAGGCTATTATAGAAACACTTTAAACATATGTGAACGTGAGTATGACTATAGAATTATAGCTATAAATATTATAGATGACCTTCACCCAATGAGTACATTTTAAAATTGATATATAGCACTTCCATATATCTCACTAACTGCACATCAATTCTACAATTATAGGAAGCAATTCAGAATGTAGGATTAAAAATCCAGGTATACGTAGTTGGCACAAATTACTTCTTCAGAAAGCTTGGTGTGAAACCAATTCACAACATGACCACCTCCTAAAGCAATACCTCTGATGTTCCATAGTCCACATATAAGCTATACATTGAGTTTAATCTCCTCCCTGAGTCTGGCTAAAAGTTTAGCAGGGGGCTGGTGAACTCTAGGACTGAATAGGCAAATTGAGTCATTTGTGGTCCTAGCTAAAATTACTTAGTTCACTAAAAATATTTGATGACTTCTAAATTATCTAACTGTGGATTAAATGTATAAAATAATTTTTTTTTAAAACTAAGCCAGCATACATAACGCTTAATTACTATCAGACTTTTAGACACCCATGTGTAGTATTACTGAGTACACAAATATAATTATTTACTTCACGAGATGATATTTTTATAGAGGAAGCTATAAAAGATAGGTACATTTAATTCTGCATGCATGATACTATAGCTAGTATTTGATACATAATCTTTTTAATTGAATGATTAGAAGGTGTTCTAGGAATGTGCTATAGCCTCTT
Source organism: Diacarnus erythraeanus (assembly GCA_964016965.1). Classification (NCBI taxonomy): domain Eukaryota; kingdom Metazoa; phylum Porifera; class Demospongiae; order Poecilosclerida; family Podospongiidae; genus Diacarnus; species Diacarnus erythraeanus. The sequence goes on from OZ024673.1 coordinate 5,550,913, forward strand.
TGCCATTAAGTTAATGTGTTCTGGGAGAAATACTTAATGAAAACGTTACAATGCCTTGAAAATAGCTACTTACTCTTCCCGTAATACCATACATTTTGAGATACTTAATACTATGTACCTTGAGATATGTACAAACTATTTATTTAGTAATGATTATTTTATGGATATGTTTATTACTTTTTCTCTTTAGCAAATTTTTGTGGTGAAAGATGTGAAAGTCTAAATGATAATACGAGCTGTCTGACATGTAATGCTGGGTATCAACCACCTAATTGCTGTGAATGTGAAGAGGGATATCTATCATTACGTGATGGAGTATGTTTCCAAAACTCAATGATTGACATTGAAGGAACATGTGAGTATTTAAACCCTTTAGATTCTCATTAGATAAATCACACTACACAAGATACGTACATCACCTCATGGAAATGTTATTATAGCTAGTGAGAATGGTTAATTACCTAGTAAAGGAATTTTTTTCTTATTTTTCCAACCAACACAGTTCATGACAATAAATTTTAAAACAAGAAAGAGGCTGGAATAATCATGGATAAAGTCATAGCTTCATCCATTATTGTACCAATGTTAAGAAGGTTGTGCATTGTGAATCTATCCCTATATAATTATAAAATTTGGAAAATTTTACAAGAGCATGGGGATAAGGTCTAACCCCCTTTTTTATTAGCTTTGATATTCTGTCAGTCTAAATAACAATAGCTTAGCTGACATTACTGTAATGTATGTAATAATATCTACTTCATTATTATTTCATTGCAGACTTCTTCCCATACAATGAGAGTAATGGAGATGAAAGACTACTTCCAAATGCAGATGATTTCTCATATGGTACTAGGAAGTTGGAAGTACCTGTGAATATTTTCAACACTTTAGAATATGATTTATATGTAAGTAGACATGAATGTTACTAATAGTATATTTACCTTTGTCTGTGAGTACAGGTATCGACTAATGGACTCATTTCATTTCGGAGTCCCTTTTCATCATATTGGTCCAAGTCCTTCTCAGAAAATTTCACTGATTTTAGAGGTCCTATAATAGCTCCATTTTGGATTGACTTGATTCCAGAAGACTCTGTCGGTTCCATATATTACAGGACAACAAATGATAGTTCCATTTTAAACAGAATAGTGAAAATAACCACAGGGTTTAATCAAAACTTCAGTGATTATCGACCATCACTAGCCATAATTGTGACATGGGAAGATGTCTCATCATATTCTGAAAGATCTCTCCGAGTAAGTATACTCATGGCCTAATGTGTGGTATTATGTAACAGTATAATATTGTCTCAGCATTCATAGATAGCCATTTATCTTTAGTATAACTATGCAATTGTGTGTAAAAATCAGAGTCATCCATTTCTCCTATATTGGTTGCTGAAAATCATAATAATGAGTATTAAAATTGCACCAATCATGTAAAATACCTCTGAGTTACTATTCTTTCCCTTAATTTACATTGACTGTTAATGTTGTGCATATCAAACATTAATTAAACATTTGATATGCACATTACTGTGTTTTAATTACATAAAATTAATATCTTAACACTTTGAACAGTACATGTATGTCAGTCACTTAATAAGATATTTCACATGAATTTATATTCATATATTTATATATATTTATATTCATCCATGCTTACATTCTAGATTGGTTCATGCTATTTTAACTTATACAGTCAGGTATATTGTATTTCTTTGGAGTGAACTATCTATCAATTATGCTTGTAGTTGCATGAGTCAGTAAAGATGTATAATATATCCATTATCACCAGGAAGATGAAGGTCCAGAATTCAGCTTAAATACTCTATTAGGATCATTTTTATCAACTTCACTATGTTTTTCTGTGAAGATAATATATATAATATTAAGATTGTACATTATGCAGATGTCGTTCCAAGTAGTGTTATCAACAGATGGAAAGGCATCATTTGCAACTTTTCTGTATGGCAATGTCATTAGGAATCTATTAGCATGTGATCTTAACAACAGTCTATATGTTTTGAGGAGACTTACAATAGGATTTAATGCTGGAGATAGGGAGAGATTTTTTAATATTCCAAGAAGTGATCTTGAAGAAATAACTGTATTTCGTATTGATGGTATGCCAAAAGAAATAATTTTACAGTTGTAGTTATACTGATTATCAGTAATTTCTCGTAATAGACTATATACAGCAGAACTGTATAGTTGAAGTAATGAGCATAATCCTTATCACTGGATGAACAAATTGAAGCAATGTCTACATATGGGAGAATAGTGTACCCACATGTCTGCATACATTTTAATGCATACCACTTACAGTGAGGAATAACTGCTCACTGTGTGTATGTGTAGTGCTATGATTCCTTAGATCTAAGAGATGAGTAGCATAAAAGGAGATCTGCATTATATAGCTAGAAGCTTCTTTTCAACATTGGTTCTCCTTCTTCCTAGGACTACATAACTAGCTATATGAAACTCTATGTACATTGCTAACCTTAATATAGCTCTAATCTGTCTTTCAAATATGAATAACTATCAGACTGTTTGTATGTTTTAATATCATCATAATAAAATTGAATGTAGGAAACTGTATGACATCTGATGAAGTGCAGTGTCCATTGAATTCAGTGACCATTCAGTGTATGCCACAATTAGTTTGTATTTGTGATGAAGGCATTCAGTCACCATTTTGTAAAGGTAAATGTTAGCTCAGCTCAATGGATGATGACTAATGAATATATTTATAATTTTATTGATTCATTTCTAAACATTCTTACCTATAATATTCTCACTAGCAGGTGTGTAATCATTCGAGCCCCCACTCCCCCCATGTTATACATATATAGACAACAACTTGTAATACAGATAATATCTTCCCTTATGGAGCAAGGAGTGGTGACACAATCGGACTTCGTGCTGTTGATAAATCAGTTGAAATAATGTTGAATGTTTCAGTTGTCTTCTTTCAGAAGAAGGCGACAAACATTTATGTAAGTTTGTTTTGTACTAGAATGAAAGTTAGTAACATGTACAAAGTAAGGCAAACTTTTGGAGGTTAAATCATGGATTCCATAGCTTCTGGTATAAAATGTTGTTTATAATAATTGAAAGAGCAATGAAACTATTGTTTGCAGTAATAATTATAGTTAACAGTGTATTGTGAGTAAAAGATTATGAAAGGTACCATTAGTATAGATGAATGCAATGAATTGGAGAGAGCAGTTTCATGCTTTCTGTGTACAAAATAAATAAGCTTTGCTTATATGATAGATAAACAACTGTAGTTTTCTACATAGCAGTATGAAGCCCAACAAGCCAAATGCTATACACAGTCTGATGATAATATAAAGTGTCTTTCCCTCTTTAATTCTTTCAGTATCAACCATACAACTGCATATCTATATAGTGACGTATATCTGTTCATTTCAGATCTCGACGAATGGTGTCATATCATTTCAATCTGAATTTGATTCCTTTAATCCTGTACCATTTCCATCTTCCTCTGTACCCCTCATTGCTCCTCTTTGGGCCGATTTTGATTTCAGAGATGTGGGAAGCATTTACTACAGAGTTACTCAAGACCCAAGAATATTAACCAAGTTTTCCAACATTGTATCTGAGGAGAATCCAAGCATTAACTATCATCCAACATTGTGTGTGATTATGACATGGTATTCTGCAACACTCTATTCAAATAGCTACAGAATAACTGTGAGTTGAGTTCATAATTTTATATCATCGTACTGCATGGCATCAAATAGGAGTAATCAGAATAACGTGTATTTATTAGCATGCCTGGTAGGACTCACTATAGAGGAATAACCAGACTTCACCCATAACACAAAAAAGTCTCTGTTTTTCATTCACTGCTCATTTTTAGTACTTACTGTTTATGACACAGTTCTATCATGTAAAGTGTACTCAGAAACAGAATGAATAGTGAGTATGCTTCATATTCACTATTAGTATGTTTTAATCTGTAATAAGAAATAATAATATTGCTAGCATAATGATGTCAATAGATTCCTGAATAAAGTTAGATTCTGGAATGCAAAATCCATATTTTCTGTGTCTGTCTGATAGTTTGTCATGGTCTACAACATATTGCCAATAGCTCTCTAGGATGACATTTACTAACACAAAGATATCATGTATGAAAGGTCTATAATGCTTTTATGGTACTTGAAACCCATCATACCTTCCCATGTTTACTTTTACTATCTCTTTATCACATAGCTAACCTTTCAAGTTGTGCTAGCCACAGATGGTGAAGTATCTTTTGCTGCCTTTCTGTATGATGACCCCAATATACTCACGAATATCACATCGAGTGTCAATGCTTTAGTTGGATTTGATGCCGGAGATCAAAGCAGAAGTTCTACCATAATGAGTAACAAGCAAAGAAATTACATACTGGAATTCATCAATGTATTTCGTATAGATGGTAAATATTTATGTACTGAAATGAGGTATAATTAAATAATATACAGTGTATAGCAGATAATAAAGTTTCATCACTACTAAACTCATATTAGCTTATTGTCTGTTATAAAAACAACTATGACAATCTGAGAAGGTGAAATACCCACTAAGCAGTGCATGATTTATGCTAAACAGTACCCCTTCTGAACATGGATTATGGTATCTCATTTTAGCATTTGCAAATAATCCATTTATTTCTTGTAGGTAACTGTATCACTGGAGTTTCACCTGGTGCTGTTTGTGGATTGAACTCTACTTCATTGACATGTCATAACAATCTCACCATTTCTTCTTGTCTTTGCAAGCCAGGAATCACTGATATCAGGGAGAATAATTGCAGATTAACAGGTAAATAAAGTATTAACAGCCATTGTTCTTTCACCTTTTTTTATCTTATCCTAGTAGTATAATTGTTACTTTACACTCAGAAATTTTACTGCATAGCTGCAAGAAATGACTTAGTAGTATTGAATTACAATGAATTACAATCATTGTTAACTTGCAAATATTTGACCAGTGTGATATCAAGCACTATTAAATCACACTATTATTGTCATTAGAATTCTTTCCATTTGGAATTGGAAATGGTGATACTGTTGGACCAAGAGCAGTTGATGCATCATCTGATGTTGTTCATCTTGATGTTCCTATTATTTTCTATCAGAAGGAAGAAACTGATCTTTATGTAAGCTTTATGATAAATAGTCTTATCTAGAAACAAGGCACATGGAGTTGTATTAGCATTAGCGTTATATCAGCCTCTTTTCTATAATAGGCTGCCATTTATTAATTTCTTTAATCAGGAAGTTTTATAGCAAAGATATCGTTTCCTTGTTATTACTATGATTGTGTGTTAGTAGCACTGACTAGGTAACTACTACTCTCACATGTGTAGGAACCATGGGAGCAGTGGGGGCACTTGCCCCCATTCTCTGGTAGCTCTGGGAATAGCGTCCTCACTGGAATTGATTACATAACAATTATAATTATTTGTACACATATCATCAAACTCTCTTTTTTTTGGAAATTCACATTAATTTTATGCCATTATTGAAAGATGGCATTGAGTATGATTATCAGAGAGTGCAACATTCTTGACCACAAATCTAGTTGATCTGCCCCATACTCAAAATCATCTTCCATTGTTTATGTGCTCTACTAGTTTTAGTAGCACTATAACCAGCTGACTAGGTACATATTATTACTCTAGTATTTATGTATATAATAAATACTCAGTTACTGGAATAACTTAAAATCCTGTACATGCTCGATCTCTTCACATATCTTCTCCCACTTCACTAAGTTCTTGTGACCCCATCACTAGCTATTACCCAGTCATGTCCATATCTTGTGAGTGATTAAATTAATACTGTGCAATGTTGTCATAATCATTTCTATGATGTAAGTGGGAGGAAGCAGATCGTCTTTATTAATTGGGTTACATGGTTACTTTGTTTCTAGTCAGTAATCTCAGGAGTTGATTGTGTTATCTATCTAGGTATCAACTAATGGTCTTGTGTCATTCCAACAAAAGTTTGATTCACATATTGTGACACGGCTGCCAATAAGGACAGTTCCTCATCCTCCACTTATAGCTCCCTTTTGGGCTGACTATAGCTTTAGAGAATCTGGAACCATTTATTACCGAGTTGTAAATGACAGTGCGACTCTCAGTTATGTGGCTCATAAAATAGCAAATGCAAGTGTTGCATTTAGAGGTTACAAGCCAACTTCAGCAGTCATCGTCACCTGGTTTCAAAGTAAAGTGTTCAGACTTCAGTCCAACCTTGTTGATTTGGTAATGAGTAGTTATACTTAGCTCATATTAATGAAGGGAATGTTTGTCATTTTGGCTGTGATTTTTCACCACTCAAGTTATTAGTCAGAAATATCTAACTGTTTCTACAAAACATGAATGCTTATTGTAACTTTAGCAAGATCAATAATATTATAATTATTAGGTTGTGGTAGAATGACAAATGTAAAGTGGCATTTAAATAATTAATAGATAAACTTTCAAGCAATTTTATCTACTGATGGAAATGTATCATTTGCTATTATGCTGTATGGAGACTTGATGCAGTCTGTCTCTGAGGAATATACATGGTTGCTAGGAGGATTTGATGCAGGAGATGGACAAAGAGGATTTTTTTCATCAACAAATGTAGACAGACTATATATTGAGGATAAGGAGGACCTTAGTATATATCGCATTGATGGTAAGAAACTAATATCTCTAACCTTCTCTGAAAGTAATTCAATGTACCTTTCTCTTTTCCTTTAATAGAGTAATTGAATTTTGAAAATATTCATGTAGCCTAACTTAAAAGCAATCATTTATTTAGCCACCAACCCACCTTGCTAGATACAATTATAAATTATAGTATATATAAGATAGGAGAAGGGCTTCTACAGTATGAAATACCATTCACTAAATTTACCTGAATTTGGGAAATTTTTTGTATGGTTGTTATAGGGACTGCTAACCATCCCTACTATATAAGAATGTACTTTGTGCCTTTGTCTGACTAAAATAAAAGTGTAAAAGTGTTAATGTTATTAATTTATACCATAGGCAACTGTATAGTTCGTGCAGACAGTGATATTTGTGGGTTAAATTCTGTACCCATATTTTGTGGCTTTTCCTATGTATCTTGCTTATGTAACAGTGGAATAAAGTCAAGTGAAAACAATACTTGTTTAGGTAAGAGAGAATAACTATACTGAATACATGTATGCAGATTTCTGATCTACTATCTTTCTGGAAGCAATTACGTATATACATTTTCACAATGATAAGTACTCGACATAATTATTTCATTCAATATAGAATATCTTCAATTTGGTCCAAGAGCTGGAGATGCAACCATTCCTTCAGTTGAAGAACCCACAGCTACAAGTCAAAGCCTTACTTTATCCACTCCTTTGGTCTTTTATGGGAATCCACTGTCAACTATTAATGTAAGAATATTTTTGTAATTGACTCAAGTAATAACAAGGTCAAAGTAGACCAATGAGTGGGACTTTACCTTAACTATAGCATTTTTGTAACCAAGACTCTGAAGGAATTCAGGAGCCTCTTCTGTTTCCTTTTGTTAGTAGTAAATTTTTCTACTTAGTTCTTTCAGATCAGCAACTTTCTACTTTCATCATTTGGAAACATTTATTGTCTTCATGTTACTTTGCTGCTCTTTTTCCATGTACTATTACAAGATCTCACTTCTTATAGATTCCTTAGTGGAACAATTAAAAATACTAAATAGGTTAGTTAGCAACAGAATGCATGATCTTGATGCTACATATGTGCTACTGTGTATGTTATCTTGGACTCTTGTCAGTTTAGCTCACAATTCTTCATAGAGACCATATTTTTAGTTGAATAGCTATCAATTAAAGGCAAGCAAGATGCAATTCATACAGTCATTTTATGGAAAAAAAGGGGTCAACCTGAAACAATTGCAAGAAATATTTTATCTTCTTTTCTGTGTTCACTAAGGTGTTCTATACAATAATATCAAAAGTCTTAAGGAATCCCTGAATGGGAAAGTGTTGAAAATTAGCAAAGCGTTCATACCCCATAGCTCATAGCTGCAAGTTGATGAAATAATTTGAAGTTTTTTTTGAAATGTGTATATTTCTGAAATGACTTAACCCTTACTGGACCAGCAATAAAATTAGTTATTAGTATGAGCAGACAATTGTCACATGTACGTGACACGCACATAATTAAATAAGACAATTGTCACGCAAGTGTAATAGCAGCTGTGGCTTAATAGCAGCTGTGGCTTAATAGCAGCTGTCAGCTGTAGTCAGACAACTTTCTTGTATTTATTACTACTTTAGATAATATGATAAGTTCCTTCCTGGTTAATATAAGAAGCTGTCTCTAGTATATAATTATTTATATAGCACTTACGCGCATGGTCTGTAACATTGAATAATTAATGTCACATATTTGTGACAATGGTCCTGTAAGGGTTAATGTATAATATCAACTTAAAATTTTGACATAATCATTATAAGCCCCCAAAATTTGTGTTTGCAAAATTTTAAGTGCTCAGATGTGAAATGTGGCAATGGATTAATATGGCAATTGGGAATTTCATTAGCTACTGCATTTCAGGGCATCCATTGTATAATGTTCAAGACATTGATTAATTTAGGTTAATAATGTTCAATACTAGCTACAAAATTTCAGTCATCAAAATAATCATCAAAACAAGAAATTCATAATAATAATAATATGTCATCTTCATCATCTACTTTCATTGCTAGCTGGCTTGAGTTAATATAGCCTAATCCGTTGCAATTGCCACAAGCTGAATCAAGATCAGTAGTCTTACTACTACCTTGTCACATGGTATTGTTTAGTGTATAATTAGAGATGTCTGTTTCATTAGATAATGCTTCAAATTATATAAGAACAGCAAAGTCCATGGTAGCTAGTGCAATGAATCAATCAGGAAATGTGATGCAAAATGATGGTGCATCTATACACCTACGTAACCCAAATTGCAGTGGTACCAGTACAACTGGTGGCCAAGCAGCTTGCATTATTGCCTGACCATTAGAAGCAATTTTCATTTTGGCTCCTTTACCAACAATCAGTCCCTCAAGCAATATTCTTAAGTTTCAGGCAGGAAGCCTACACATTTATATCTTCAGATTTAACAACTTCAGTAAAATCATTACAAGTTTCCACTGTCACTCATGATAAGCTTAGCAGCAGTTTGCACAAAGTCTGACCTTTTCATCAGGCTTTTGTTGATTGTTGTGGAAATCTTGAAAAACAGCTTTAGCTGTATTTCCTGAATGTGACAACATTAGGCTTATACCATTGATGTGTGCTATAATGATATGATCTCCAAAATGCTCCTAGAGTTTGGATATCATGTGTATTCTACTGTATGCACAATGTTCTGAACCATCTAAAATTCCACTCAAAATTCTACTATTTGCCCATGCATCATTTCTTTCCTGACACACTGCCAGAATTGTGTCCTTCAACTCTAACTGATACTACATCAAAACCTTTCTCTTATTCCCAATCATAGCTGGTTGGCCACAAGAAAATTTATCATTTGCTGATCTAAGTACTTGCCTCTCAAAAGCTGCAGTCTCATCTGTTGTACCTTGCTTGATACTTCTTGCATTTTACATTACATTAATTCCATTACTCATTGAGCTTCATCGTGTGGCACATACTTAAAGGTTGCTTGCAGATTACACAGTCTCTTGAATCTTTCATTCCATGCCAATACTCAAAATGACCACATGGCTTGAGGTTAACGGTGAATTATGATGCAACGTAAGATTAACATAGGTGTAGGAACTGGGGGCACTGGGGGCATGTGCCCCCCCAATATTTTGGGGCACTAATACAAATATTATTCCAGTGCCCCCCCCCCCCCCAATCTGACAAAATAGATTGCAGGTTGCTTGAAGGAATAAAGGTCCTATTCAAGCAACCATGCTTAAAGTTAGCTGATGAATAGGCAGTTTACATAAGTGCTTATTGACTCCCTATACCTAGTATCAACATTTGTGGTCCATGGTGTCTCTCTTGATGCATGTAGCAGCTGCTCAGTACTAGCTAGAGCTAGGTACGTATTGCTGAGAAGTTTATAGGTGAAAATGAGCATTTTTGGTTCTTGTATTAAAAATGTGTGGCTAGTGGGTGTGGTCACTCAAAATTTTCGCCGACACACAAACTCCTTTTTATGCGAGTGCCCCTCCCCCCCAATCAAAATCTCATTCCTACACCTATGGATTAAATGACTAATGGAGACAGGTTATTAACAGCAATATATAGCTAGTGGATAGCTAGTATCAGGGGTGCTCAAAATTTTTGACACTGGAGCCGTAAATGAAGCCCCAAATTTTACCCTGGGGCTAAACCTTAATATTATAAGTATTTCCATAACAAGTTTTTAATCTTTATAAACACCTTTCAAATGGGAAAGTCTCAATAGTGTAGCCACAAAGTGCTATAGACATGCATGCATTGAGATGCTCTTGAGTCAGTACACTACTTGATATGCAGTTCATTGTGCTAAATCCCCTCTCATAATATAACTGAAGTTGGTGAAATTGATAGCAATAGTAGCGCCATTTACCCAAGTCTTTGTAGTCTTACCCTTCATAAAGTGTACACCAGAATTTGGCATAATCTTTGCCAACAACTTGGAACATGATGTCTATGCAGAAGTCATTCTGGTACATAATGTACTGGCTTCTGACAACAAATTGAAGGGGGTTTTACCAGTATGAAATCTTTCCACTAAAGCAGATACGTTTACTTCCTGTAATTGCCTAATAGCTAGTTGTATCAAGAAAAGAAGTTATAAAAGTCATTTCTGGAAACTGTTCATAAAGGCACTTGCCAACTTCATAGACTCAATTTAACATGGCTCAAGGTATGAATGAACTACGACTAGAACTAGCATTAAGACTACTGTCCTCAGTATCCATTTTACTTAAACTAGAACCAGAACTAGCATTAAGACTACTGTCTTGAGTATCTATTTAGAACCAGAACTAGTATTAAGACTACTGTCGAGTATCCATTAATGAGAAACAGCATTAAGACTACTGTCCTCAGTATCCATTTAGAACCAGAACTAGTATTAAGACTACTGTCTTGAGTATCCATTAATGAGAAACAGCTGCTAAGTTAAAAAAGGTGAGAGTCATCAATGCTAATTAATAATAGTACTCGCTAGCTTAGATATATAGTCCGGGCTGTACTTGGTGCTAGTTTCAGACATTCTGGAGCTAAAGAAAATCTTCTGGAGCTAGAATTAGCCCCATAGCGCCAGATGAGCACCCCTGTAGTATATGCCTACAGTACCTTCTGAACAGGTTTTGAAAGGCTATTAATATGTTAGAAATTTTTGTAATATAGTGGTCTATGATGAATCGAGTATAATTACATTGAGTCTGATTTCAAGTTCTTTCCCTTGTTGGATTCCTTAAGACTTTTAGTATGTTATAGAGCACATTTTTTTGTATAGGAAACAGTTGATATAGCATTTGTTTCGGGTCAAACCATAAAATGACTGGACTAGGTGAATTGATGAGAAACTTAACATAAAGGTTATGACATTATTGATATCTCATAAATGCAACATACTTTATAAGTAACTATGGGTCTGGTTAAAGTTCTCACTGTGTAAAGTCAGGTTGATCAAGCAAGTGAAGAATGATTTACTTATTACACACTATGTTATAATTATTAATTTTATTGCTTTTCAATTATAGATATTTGATTGTGGAGTAGTATCATTGGATAGTTTCAGCTGTGATAATTTATCTATCCGTTCATCAAACACAATCCCACTGATAGTTCCTTATCTTTTACCGAGGAACCATTATTTTGAAATAAGATATCTTCATTACAGAATATCTGTGGATAATGCAACTTTGGATGAAGTAACCAAAATGATCACTGACTTTAACCCAAACCTCACTAAATTTTATCCAACACTGGCAATTGTCATTACTTCGATAACAGATTATAGGGTGGTAAAGAAATATATTAACTATTTAGAGATATTTTTTACACAATTATAAATTCACACACACACACGAGCTGTACTGCATCTATTGATGTGTCGGCCTTTGTTCAGTTTTTTATTTTCTACTGTACTGATAATTATCTTACCAGTATCCACTTCCTCCTTAGTTAAAGGCTTTTTCTATGCCAGCCTTCTGTGTGATTCACACACTAATTATTATACTTACCCTATAATTCCTATAATAGGTCTTTATGAAGCAACACAATTGTCTTAAACAGGATCCTGTAGTTAGCTATTTATTCTGTTTACTGTCAAAATTGGTTCTTTTATTCTTTTTACTATTATAGCTAATAATAGTATTTTAGACTGGTAGCTATTCACTTTTAACAATAATTTGAGGTAGCTTTAGTCATTGTGTTAATTTTATGTACAACTATTGTAGTACCAGAATTCTGTACAGACTATCTTGTGTACTGATGGGAAAATATCATTTGTAATCTTCCTGTATGGGCAACCCGTCCTTAATCAACAAAATTTAATACCCATTGGATTTTATGCTGGAGATAATGCCAGAAGTCTTGTGATTAGTCAAAGAAGTCTTCAAGCAAGGAACATATTTCGTATTGATGGTATGTTGTCAGGCTTTATGGTTTTGTGCAGTAGCAATTCATAGTTCACGAACACTCTTTCAGTAGCTTACAGGTAGGATTATATTAGTTATAGTCCTTAGAATAGGGTCTTATCCATGATGATGATAGCTAATGATGGTGTCTTGTTACAATAATGCTGAAGTGGTTTCTATAGTATGTAGTTTATGTAGAATGGAACTGTAATAGCTAGTAGCTCACAAGCTTGTTATGCACATGATTATGTTTATCCCTTCAAGGTAACTGTATCACAACAGCTTCTCCTAGTGACGTGTGTGGATTGAATTCTTTTGCAGCAAGATGTGACAACTCTTCAGCTACAAGTTGTTCTTGTTATTCAGGATATGAAAATGAGGATGAAAAAAATTGCAAAGGTATCATACTTTTTGTATTATTTAAGGGATGCAAAGACAATACAGAAAGACTAATGATGGTTGTAGTTGTAGTACAATACACAGTGTGTTCTTGCAAGCTCTGATTATATTATATATTCATGCAGCTACAAACTTTAGTGCTTAATAAATGGACATTAGCTGTATAATATTTTTAGCTACTAAATTAGGGATAGGTAGTAAGGAGAGGAGGACAGCTCAGTTTGGAGGTTATAGGAGGAGGCTAGAGCCCCCTTCGTCTCCCTGTTTTCTCCATTTCTCTATTCATAGTTTTGTAATGGAGGTAATAATGCCAATATCTTATACTTACAACAAAACTGAATATTAGCACTATGCTAACATACTGTGATTGTAAACAGTTTATGCCTAATTCTAATATCTACTTTATAATAATGTAATACATACTCTTTATGACATGGGTATGTTATCAGTGAGAAATAATTATTAGCTATCATTTCAAGTTTCTAAGTTAGAGTAAGGTAAATTTTTCTGTCTAATTATGTCTCCAGAAGAAGCCTCTTGCACAAGATAGACTTGTACTATTCGCATCTTGTGTTCTAGGTATAATTATGCAGTCATAGTATTATATATCTACTAGATAACCAATAAAATTTTTGTAAGGTCAAGACAGTAAGTAATATACTAATAGATTTTTTTATACATATTAGATAGAGATGAATGTGTGGCTGACTCAACATGTAGTAGTAATGCTCAATGCAAGAACACTGAAGGTTCTTTCATGTGTATATGTCACAAAGGGTTTGTTGGTGATGGATTTAACTGTACTGGTATGTTTTACATTATATTTATAAACTTGTTGCAATAACATGCATACATGTATGTTCTAGATATAAATGAGTGTATGGATGACTCTTTATGTGGTAACAATGCTCTGTGTGAAAATACTGAGGGTTCTTTCATGTGTGTATGTCATGAAGGATTTGGTGGTGATGGATTTAACTGCACAGGTAATCGAATATACTGTACATACTTTTATAATGTGGCACAGGACTTTTTGTGAGTAGCTATGCAACAAGTTATGCTTAGTCAATGACTTCAAAGAAAGAGAAATGATATGAAATAGTGTAAGAGAGAGATGGACAGTTGATGTTAATATTTCTGTCATGTCATTGTAATAACCCCCAAAAGCCATCAAGACCACATATGGTCCCTTGGACAAGTATGGCTGCCAAATATATTTCCCTCCACATCAGTAGTACAGAAGACTAAATAATTCTGTCAAAATAATAATGTATCTCTCACTTCAAGCAATAGACAACTTCTTGTATAAAGTATAATATATAAGCATGTAAAAAGGGGGGACTAATTTTTGGTATTTATTCATTATGGTGTACAGGGACAAATATTTTGGTTGGGATGCCAATTTTTTTAATTATAATGAAGCTGTTATACATGCACATTACTGGACCTGCAAGGAATTATTCCATTCTCATCATGTTTACGTAAATGTTATTGTATGCATCACAAATTATCAGGTGTCCAGCTCTCATTTGATCACTATTATGTGTTATCTCACATTCTGTTTCAATTTTGGATCCCTAACTCTCTCTGTACAATACATAAGTGCTACCATGATTTTTACTAATAATGTAAAGTGCTATTTTTCACTGTGTGACATAGATATAGATGAGTGTGAAGTTGGTACTAGTAACTGTACCCAGATATGTAACAATAATGACGGAGGATATTCCTGTACTTGTTATGATGGATATCAGATTAATGATAGCGATAACAGGACATGTAAAGGTATTACTATAATAAATGACCTGTAGCACAGTGCCGTGGAATATATTCTCTATGATAATGAATACTTCTCCAAAACTTTGCTTTAAGAAGGCATAAGAATGCTATGTCTTCATGTTTTCATGCCTTCATGTAGAAGTCTGTTGGCATGGTGATTGCTTTAGGGTACTTATTGTAGATAGAGTATCCATTATTACCAGTAATCTAGCTAAAATTGTGAATTTATTATGCTAATTTCTGTAGATTCACACTTGGATATTTATTTTCTTATGTACAATCTGCTAGACTAAATAGTATTACAGATTTGAAGGCATTATTTCCATTCCACAGATACTAATGAATGTGAAGGTGATAATGAATGTACTCAGGTATGCATGAACACTGATGGAGGATATAAATGTGACTGTAGAGATGGATTCTTCATTCTTAGTGATAATAAAACTTGTCAAGGTAAAATTGTTATCGAGGATGAAAGTGGTAACTGTTTGCAGCTGTAAATCATAGCTAACTCCATAAGTTTTTATAAGAGTGGTATATTCTAAGTGAGAGTGAGTATGTTAAAAATAATGATAATACATCCATTTTAAAAAACCACACCAATTTTCACTTAAGATTTGTTTGGTCTAGGTTTAAATGAATATTATTACTTTTTACCTCAGATAAAATATGGTCAACAACTTCTTGTAATAAGAGCTTATTAGTTCCCTTGTAGCTCTGCAAAAGTAACTCCATTTTGTGTAATTGGTGAGATTCAAAACTTCACTTAGTTTTTTCAACAAGTGTCGATAACTTCCAAAATAGTAAATGACTCAATTTTAGAGTACTATCTCCAAGATAAATCAGCTATCAAAGCTAGTTTATCATGAACCAGCAAGCTTGTAATACTATAGTAAGTATTAAAGCTTTCAACTGTGATATTGACGCATCTTAGTTTCCAATACCGTATTTGCTGAAATTTTCGTAGTTGTTTTAATTTCGGATGTCACTATTATTACGAAATTTTGAATAATTGGAGATGCAGAGGGCAGCATGCTAAGCTTGCTAGGCTCTTCCGAAATTAAAACAACATGAAAATTTAAAAAATGAATTATTAATAAACGAAAATTTCATGAAATACGATAGCTGAAAAATCTTCTGTACTCCTTTACTGAGTGTACCAGTAACCTCCCAGCTATTGCCACACATAAAATAAAATAATATAGATGTCTCTAATTGTGAAACTTATATAAGTGAAATACTCACCAGTATATTCTGTATAGAGTTTTCTGGTTAATGTGCTACTACATTCACTTATTGACAGTACATGACTTCTCAATTCATTACTATCATTCTGTAGATATTGTCAGTGTCAGTGCATCTAATAATTTAGCTGTGATAGGTGGAGGTATCGGAATCATCATTGCCATACTTGTAATCATGACAGTGATAGTATTGCTGATATTCTTTATCTCTATGAGGAGAAGAAAGCATAACAAAGAAATAGAGCTAAAGTAAGTTGTCAATTAAACTTTATTTTGTGTATTGCTGACCATTAGAAAGTATATTAACTTCTAATGATAAGAAATGGAACATAATAGTATCAGTCATGCTTAATAATTATACTTTTCATATTACCATCTATTAGCAGTTACTATAGCTACTCATAATGGCAATGGGCGAAGTAATCAGCCGTGTCTATATTATGCACATGTCACAAAATTTTAGATCAATCTGAAGGGAGTACACATGGATTATGATATTCCTTTGGCCTTAATATTAATTTTGATATTATGTTCTCTGACAATACAGTGATATAGTGATATAATA
Organism: Diacarnus erythraeanus; assembly: GCA_964016965.1. NCBI lineage: Eukaryota > Metazoa > Porifera > Demospongiae > Poecilosclerida > Podospongiidae > Diacarnus > Diacarnus erythraeanus. The sequence continues at coordinate 5,567,529 of OZ024673.1, forward strand.
ATAACTAGTGTTGTAATTATTAACTAACCATACATCATGAAGTTTTAAGAAAAAAATAATGTGTGAGTAAGTAAGAAGAAAATCATAAAAGAAGTAGCTGTTTAAACTTGACATTATTATGCTATTCTATGCTTAGTTCACCACATAAAATATGTATTCATTATTCAGTTATGTTGAGGAAATGAGAGAGAATCATTATGGTGAGTAATAGTATGTGTAATGTATTAAGATGGAGTAGTGATTGTGGTGGCAATAATATTATTGCAGTCAAGCGGTTAAAGCAAATGTCAGTCCAGAGTTCATTCAAGCATAATATACCCAGAGAACTGATAATACATTCATGTAATCTTGACCTTGGAAAAACCATTGGACAAGGTAACATAGCTAAGGTATATTTGTTAAAAAATAGCTGATTATCTCTATAATAATATTCTAAAGGCGAATTTGGAATAGTTTATAAAAGCCGGCTCAAGAAAAGTCATAATGATACCATTAGTGATATTGTGGCAGTAAAGACGCTTAAAGGTGGGTTCTATGTAGCTAAAAATGCAAGTAATATCATTTACGTACTATGATTTGCCACAATAGGATTTGTGCAGAATGACTTAGTGAGAGATCTCCTGAAGGAATGTGTCAAAATGCATGAACTGGATCATCCTAATGTCCTCAGGCTAATAGGAGTTTGCCTTGATGGAGGTCCTGCTCCATATATCATCATGCCATTTATGGACAATGGCAGTCTCCTTTCACATCTGAAGGCAGAAAGAGAATCCATTGTACTAGATCCTAATTGTTCAAACTTGGATGATATTGTAAGTGCCATCTAGTTCAGAAACTTGTGATTTGTAAGAAAAATAGTTTTGTATTTAAAAAGACAGTAAAATATTTCCCTCTGTAGAACACGATTATGAAGAAATTGATGGACATGTGCATACAAGTGGCTAAAGGAATGGAATATCTTGCAAGCAAAAGGATTATTCACAGAGATCTTGCTGCCAGGAATTGCATGTAATTCTACAAGTCACCATAAGATAATAATTTCTACATGATTTTAGCATTTTAGTTGACATGGACAGTATACTAGCACATGTAATATAGGAGAGCTACATATAAATAAGGACTAGTTTTGCCCTAGCCCTAGCCCTAGCCCAGGCTTAGTCTGGTAATGTTGTTATTTGTAAATTTTGTACGTAGGATTGATGTCAACTTTGTGATCAAAGTGGCTGACTTTGGACTTGCTGAGAGCCTTGATACAACCAAGGACTACTTTAGACAAAATCAGGATGTTATTATCAAGCTACCTGTCAAGTGGCTGGCTCTTGAGAGTATTAATGATGGAGTGTTTTCAGAGAAATCAGATGTTGTAAGCATAAATGAGTGAATGCAATAACATTCTTACAGTGTTCAATATTTTATCTCTGTAATTAATAACAGAAGTACAAATTTAACTCTTTCTCTCTTTGCTTTTTTTTATCTTCCACTTACTGGCATGGGTCAATACAATGAAGAGATATGAGGTGGCTTAGGTACCTTCTCAGTAAAATTTCTTTTGGTTGCTTATCTGTATGCTAACATCAAAACCTATATCAGAATTTGGTACTGGTAGGACACAGACAAGTCAAATGATCCTTTAGTGTTGAAATTTAAGGAAGTAGCATTTTAGCTAATGCATGATACTAGTTACCATGAGTCAAAATGATTATTTTTTCGAGCTAAGGGACAGTCTTACAAGGAATCAGCATAATTATTACGTCAATATGGCAACCCTTATCAAAATAAATGGTGATTCTATGTGTAAATTCTCGACATTACGTCATTTGTAATACCTGTAATATTCAATAATATATATATAATAAGATTACTGAATATAAAATAAGATTACTGTAATATACTATAAGAATACTGTAAGGAAATTTACACATAGAAGCACCCAAAATAGAGTCCACTTTAGTGTGCCCAAGTAAAACAAAACACTAACAGTTATCTGTTGATTCTTTATTACAGTGGTCATTTGGTGTTACCTGCTGGGAAATATTTAATGGAGGGAAGACTCCATATCCTGGAATTAGTCCTGTTGATCTTCCTCACCAATTGGAGACTGGTTTTCGGATGGACAAGCCATTAAATGCAGCATGTTCTGATGATGTGTGAGTTAGTTGTTGTATAATAAATAGGACAGATCAGAATCAGTGTAGTTTGTACACCCACTGCATAGCACTTAATTATTTAGTGCAGAGCAATAATATATTATAGGTCTAGCATTGCTATAAGCTGTGCTCACCACAAATATTTATATTATTTCTCTGTACTTTAAGAAGGATTCACAAATTTAAAATTATAAGCTCAAATAATAATTATTACTCTGAGTGATTTTCAAGTAGCTTGTGTAGCCACTTGTGTAATAATAGTATAATAGTCACTATTCAGAATAAAGGTTTGTCATAAAGGTGAAAACATTGAGTATATGACACACTCAAAATAATATTATACAGTTAGTTATGTTGGCTGTTATTTCTTTATTTAGCATGCTTTCAAAGAATGAGATGCACTCTATCACCAGCTTGCCATCATAGTGTAGACTGTTACTAAATGTAGTTGACAAAAAACTTAATTTATATTATCATACGTAGCACTTTTAGTGGTATCATGCTAATTCACCTTTATAAAAGTGCAGCTTCTATCTTCAGTTCTTTAAATTCGTAAGAAAAGAAACAGTACTATATACCTCCTTTAGAAAGAGTTAAGCTGATATGACTTAAAAGAATTACTGTTCAAAAGATCACCACATCTAAAATTTTATCTTTCATCAAAGTTAAACCAATGGTATAGATGCTCTGTTCATTTCAGGGAGTTAACTATAATGGGTTGACTGTACAGTGTGTAATGTTACTTTCTTATTATTGCTAACATTTTTTATTGTAGATATTCCTTGATGCTTGATTGTTGGTCTATTAAGCCTGAACTCAGACCACCTTTTGCTGAGCTAGTAATTCGTTTGTCATCTCTACTGATTAGTTTGTCAGACTACATGGATTTCTTCCATACATCAGATGAAGCAAATTGGAAGTGACTCATTAATCATCAAAGACTATTAGCTAGTATATCACATTCAATGTTAACTTCACAATTAATAGTGTGGTTAGAACTCAATTGATGTTTGCCATGTTTTGATTTTTACATATTTGGGAGCTCGACTTTCAAGACTATCTATAAATATAATTGCGTGTAGTTAAATCTGATTACTTGTAAAGTTGACTTACACAGATATTCATCTTCAGCAGATATGTCCTCCTCATAAGTGTTACTCTTTCCTTTGTGTTTGGAATATACGTAGTCTTAAATAAGTTGTAGGCAATAATTTTATAGCCTGAGATACCTCCTCTCTAGTAAAGCCATGAAACTCTTCATCATAAAGGTCACCATGGAACAGGAGTTCACCCCTCTGACTCGTGCTGTATTGGATCACACAGGCACTAGATATATTCAATTCTGCTGCATCTGAGAGAAAAACCCAGAAATTATATATTATCATAGATCAGAATTGAAGTAGTCAGGCAGAAGTGAGGTGTGGCTGTTGCAATTGACTTCACAGTTGAGGGTTCTTTTCTGAAACTTTTCAGTGTGTTTGAAGGGTTTAATTTCCTTCCTTCTGCCTTCCATCACCTCTTACATTGTTCCTTGATGATTTTGAATAACTCACTACTTCCTTATTCACTTCCTTCAACATTTCTAGCCTTTCTTCTAACTCCAGTGGTGGTAACCTTCTCTGACCTATGTAACCAATATTAACATTACTGTTCATTAAAATACATAAATAATTAATGGAGATGTATAAAAAGTATATATCAAAAAATGGTGAAAATCACAAGAATTTCTGCAGACTCACACCTACATATACTGTTTTATATAGCTAATACTAATTTTCTATTAACTTTACCATTCTTTCTCCAGCTCTTTCACATTGATTAAATCCAAAACAAACATAAAATCCAAGCAGTTTGGAGACTTTGTCAGCACAGACTGTATATTCCATATCAGAGATGTAACCTACAAAGGCAATTTTGAATACATACAGGTGACAGGCCATACAAGTGTGAACAGTGTAGAAAGAACAATAATATACCTCAGGTGATTGACACAATTCCCTTGGCACCTTGCATTACTGTTACATAATAATATGGACTGTCCTAATTATGATCACTACTGAAGTAAATTCATAGGCCACTCCTTTAAAAGACTCCATATTATTTTAGAGTGTTAGAATGGAGTCAATCTCTAACTGCTGAATAATATAATTATTTTTTGTTTTCACATCTGTAAAAAATATAAGCAACTCCAAACCCTCTTCATTCAGAAAAACCTTCACTAACAACTAGTATTAGTCTGTAAGTACAGGTTGGTGTGTGACCATGTCAGGGTGCATTGTTGTATTAACAGCTGAGTGACTTTCCTCATTGCCTTAAGAAGTTTAATGATGGAGATAGTGAAGTATAGCACAGCTTTCACATAATTATTATATTATAGCACTGCATGTTTATTGAGTTGGTGTTTCTTTCCAGAGCCTTAAGCTAGACATTCTATAAATTATTATACAACTTAATGGTTTATTAAGTAATGATTTAATCTGTGATGTTCAAATTTTGAAGAAGTGTTTGAGTTAATGGCAAAATACACCTACTATATCCTTCAAGTGAAGGAGAAATAATGTGTAACAAAATATTTTCAAACATAAGATAGTTTTCATAGCTATATCATGGAGAGAATAAAAAAGTTCAGAGTCTGGAATTGATCTTGTGGTTTGTGCTCATGCTCATGACTTGTATCCTCTGTGTCTGAATGTGCACTTTTAGGCAAACACTCCTACCAAAATTCTTCCAAAAGAACTCATATTAGTATGGCTTGTTTCTTGTACGTATGTATCTGAAGGTGACTTTGTAGGGTGCCATTCAGATTGAAACTCTTTCCACAGTGCTCACACTTGTAGGGTTTGTCTCCTGTATGTATCCTAAGATGTGTTTGTAGGTTGTCCTTCCTATTGAAATATTTCCCACAGTGCTCACACTTGTATGGCTTGTCTCCAGTATGTATCTGAAGGTGCCTTTTGAGGGTGCCACTCTCAGTAAAACTCTTTCCACAGTGCTCACACTTGTATGGCTTGTCTCCTTTATGAATCCAAAGGTGTGCTTGTAAATTGTTACTCCTAGTAAAACCTTTTCCACAGTGCTCACACTTGTAAGGCTTGTCCCCTGTATGTATCAGAAGGTGTTTTTTTAGGGTGCCACTCTCACTAAAACTCTTTCCACAGTGCTCACACTTGTATGGCTTGTCTCCAGTATGAATCCGAAGGTGCGTTTGTAGGTTACTACTCCTACTGAAACTCTTTCCACAGTGAAGACATTTGTATGGCTTGTCTCCTGTATGAATTCGAAGGTGTGCTTGTAGGTTGCCACTGTGATTGAAACTCTTTCCACAGTGCTCACACTTGTATGGTTTGTCTCCTGTATGCATCTGAAGGTGTCTTTTTAGATTGCTTCTGTGATTGAATTTCTTTCCACAGTGTTCACATTCGCAAGGCTTGTATTCTGTATGTGTTTGAAGGTTTTTTCATAAGTGACCATGCACCATTACAGTACTTACTCTTTTCCTGTGAATGTCTTTTAATGTGGTCTTGTAACTTGCACAGTTGTTGGAATGTTTTTCTACACTTCAAACATTTATAAGTCATTGGATTTTCTTTGGCACAGTGAGAACTGTTCTTGATGTGTAGCTGAAATGATCTTTTCTCCACAAAACTATCTCCACAACTGAGACAGTGATATTTAGTCTCTCTACCTAGTAGAACAGCAATAATAAGAGACAGAATAAAAATAGTTAGTGGCAAGTTGGCCAACATGACAAACAAGTTGTTGGTAGCTAAATCTGATTAGTGGGTCCTAATTAGTGGCTTTCCTTGTAAAGTTGACTTACAAAGATATTCATCTTCAGCAGATATGTCCTCCTTGTAAATGTTACTCTTTCTTTTGTGTTTGGAATACAGTCTTAAATAAGTTGTAGGTAATAATATTATAGCCTGAGATATCTCCTCTCTAGTAAAGCCATTAAACTCCTCATCATAAAGGTCACCATGGAACAGCAGTTTTCCCCTCTGACTTATGCTGTATTGGACCACACAGGCACTAGATATTTTCAATTTAGCTGCATCTGAGGGGAAACCCCAGAAATCATTATTTTCTGATAGATCAGAATTGAAGTAGTCAGGCAGAAGTGAGGTGTGGCTGTTGACTATAAAAGATATAAAATAATGTTTCTTTTTATACTTTTTGAGTAATTACTAAAAATTAGCTGTATAGAGCTCAACAGTAGTTTTGTAAATCACATGGCTTTTACTGTATTAATTTGTCTTTGATAGACATAACCTCAGTGTTATACATAATAACCTAAAAAATGAATTCACCTTTTTTCTTTTCACTATTTTGTAGACACATCCATGGCTGCCACTCCATATCACTTTTTGATTCTTCTACTCTGTTACCACTCCCACTCTTCCTTCTATTGCTACTAGAATCTCTCCTCTGTCTAGACCTGCCACCATCCTTCAGTCCTGGCATTCATATTACTTATTACCACACTATAATTTATGTAGGTAACTACAGTGTTGCCAGGTTGCTGTCTAAAAAACTCCACAGAGTGGCCAAAGGCCACTTCAAAGGGGAGGATTCAGGAGGAATGTGTTCGAAGCTGCAGAAACCACCATTTTCTAATTGATACTTTGACATTGAAAACCATTATTATGAATGATTGGTTGATTGAGTGTTATGTGCATGAGATAGAGGGCCTCTATTAGAAATAAAAATTAATTATATGTAGTCTTAATTGGACAAAACCAGCCATAAGCAGAAAAATCCACAGAACTCTTGATCCATTCACAGACAATGCCCCCCAAATTAACAGATTTGTGGATAAATCCATGAACCTGGCAACATAGTAGCTAACTACACACACAGTGTAGCTACTAGCTAGTTACATATTAATATAGATATAGCTAGTTCACTCTATAGCTACATAGCTAGTTAACTACACACACAGTTTTACTAGCTATATAATTAACTGCATAACATCAGCTATAGCTAGCTAGGTATACCTAGAAACTTTAGCATTGCCTCGTTTTCTCTCATATTCTTTAACCTTTTTTTCTCATAGTCACACAAGTACTCTTCTTCAGAACACTCGCTGCTAGAAGTGTAGGCCATTATTTATAGAGTTTTGTTCCAGTTAATGTAGGGCTCTTAGAGAAGGGAGTGTAGTAACAGCTAGTTCCACTCTAAGAATTCGAATTACCCGCGCAATAAATTAGACTTTGACCTAGGCTTTACAAGTACTGTAATAATGATGACGTGGGTAACTGCTGCAGTAATACATCCTTTAACATGGGAGTTCTAATCCACATTGAAATCAGACTAGCTAGCTGACTGTCCAACTGTCCCGATTTCAGCGGGACAGTCCCGATAATGAAGCTCATGTCCCGAGTCCCGCCTCACCTAAGGTCGGGACAATAGATGTCCCGACATCAACCCTTTATCTACAGTTTACCTTCTCTGCTCTGCGTACTTTGTCTTGAAACCGCACCCAGATCAGAATTTTTTGCGTGATGATCTTTACCTTCTAGCCTAAGGACTCTGTCTTGATGGGATTATGCTAGCATAATTTTGAGAAAAAGAATTGAGAAGAATAAAGGTAACATTTCTACAAGAAAGAACGAACTTTTTATGCAGTTGCTTTTGTCATCATAAAAGCTGACTAGTGACTAGTGATGAAACAGATAGCAGCATTCAAACTTGTGGCTTATGCAAGTCGTGTATCCAACCAACACATCATTACTTTCAGACAAAGTTTGATGAGGAACTCCAATCTACAGTGTTTGCTTTTAAAGCAGCTCATTTTCTTGCCATCTAAGTTAAATGGTATCAAGCCCACTGCTACAGACATTGAATCCTTGTGTGCATTTATTTTCTTGGAACACCAGTTATTGATGATTTAGAACTATACTCATACTGCTGAGGATGTTTCTGATTAAGTAGACCCAGTTGAATGGTGGAAGGCATATGTAAGTGATCTGAAAAACTGGGCTAAAGCCTCCAGACAGTTCAGCCACCATCTGCAGCAGCAGAAAGGGTATTTTTTATACTTTCACAGTCTTTTTTGCAACAGTAGAGAAGACTATATTTCACTTTCTGTAATGTTAGAGTAGAACTAGCTATCAGTTATTGTTTGCTATGGGAATAATAGTTGAGGAAAAAAAGAATAATAGGTAGCAAAATAGGAATAATGTTTTGAGAATAGCTACAAGAATAGAATAATAGGTAAAAAAATTGAGAATAATCCATGAAGGCCTACTCTTCTTGTGAGCAGTTGTTCCGAGCTCTGCAGCCTGTCATGTCTTCTCACCTGCTGATGTTAGTGACATTTTTTTTTTTTTGGTAACTTATTTTGCTTTGTAGCTATGTGATTAATTATTGATTACTGAACATTGGGAATGACACAGTGACAGGATCAGTCTCACACAGTTCAAACTATTCACAATCTTCAATAGCAAATAAAACAAATGGTCAATCATCACCTGACACCCTCCAAGCTTGACACAGCATTAATTTTCTTGAATACCCACCAATAACCTTAATTAATTTTACAGCAGGCAAGAGGCTGCACAACCATCCACAGGTACTGTAAAAGAATTTCAGCTGGATTTAAAGAAAATGAGTTTCACTTAGATATAACATGCATCAGCATTGAGTATATACATTTGATCATTGTTCAGTGTTGTCTACTGTGTGTTCAATGTTGTACTGTGTGTCCCTACTTAGGGCATCTCCAAGGTTGGACAGTCTGAGCTAGGCATAAGGAAGTTGGTGTAAATGTCACAACCCATTGTGAAAAACTGGACTAATCAACCAACTAAAACAAAATATGGTTGAATCCTGATAACTGCATTGCCTGGGGCAGGTCTTGAAATGACTTTTAATTAATCTTGGTTGAAGCTAATATGTAAACAGCTTTTATTGTTGCACCTAGCCATAGGCTATGAATATAGCTACTGTATGAGTTCCTCAGGTACAAGCTTCCTATTATTGCTTCTTGTGGGTAATTATTGTTAGCTAGGGCACTATAGGAAAGTGAGCAATTATAATGATACTAAAGAACTTCTTTACATCACTAAAGTATGGTAGCTTTGTGATAATCACATATTAGCGTAGTTACCGCCTTATTTAACTCTAACAGGCTAACAGCAAAATTATACCAGAGAGGAGGAAATTGGTAGATGGGTTCCACAATATTGATTGTAACCAATGTTATTAAATTACCTAGATAGGAATTCTACTCTAATGTGTATAGTATTTCCTTAAAATAAAAGCTATAAAATAACAAGAGTAATTGTGTTATCTAAAAATCTATAGATAATCTGACCTGACATTTCCTATAAAGACTTTATGAACACTTTACATAAAAACATAAAAATGTTAATGGTGCTACAAAAATTAATTTGTTCACACAGAGTATGAGCTGTTGTTCACACAGAATATGAGCTGTGCCCACTCAATACAAGAGTGCATAGTGAATTGAAAATTAACACACCAGCTGGATCTTTTGTAGTATATAGCCATTGCAATAATCCCCATAAGTATAAACATTATTACCATAGATTTTGTCTATGATGTCAGTTTTTAAAAACTAACTTGTTATCATTACATCATAATAATAGTGAATATTGGATTGTGGTCAAATACCAAGTAATAAGCCACAGTTTCTATACATCTTGGGTCAGAAGAACAAGTTGCATCTGAATCTGAGTGTGTACTTTCTAGTTTTGTAGCCTAACTTTAGTATCAACATGTAGCTAAAGAACAGAACTACAGAATATCATGTTTACCCATGTGTGAGTGAGGAAACAGAGATTGAAATATATACATCCTGAGATGATCCCTAGAAAGTATTTAGATGAAAATGTCCTAATCAGAAAGTTACATTTGATGCTTGAGTTTGTTGACTTTATTGAGACTATGTGCAGGAAGGTGACTGGACATGAAAGAGTTGCTCCTCAGAACGGCATGCTCATGAAAGTATTGCTTGGATAATTGTCTTGAATGAGGTGTGTTGGCACGTTTTGGTTTTGTCGATGCTGTCATTATAAAGCATAGAGAATCAATAGTTCAACTTAACATTTTGCTGTATCATTGTTATTGCATAAAATTACAGTTACGGTTACTATAGTACACCATGTTTGCGCATGCGCATTTTGACAGTCCCATAAGATTCATTTTGATAGTCCTATAAGGTTTCGGTTCATTGGCTGCCAACCTTAATGGCGACATGAAGATGCGTATGTTGGAGATGATTGTGTTTGTACTTCTCCTCTTTACTGGATTTTCTCTGGCTCAGAGTAAATCAATGGCTAGCTATTAGTATAAATCAGCAATTTAATATAATATTTTACTACAAGCTGTGCAGTAAGTTAATTAAGCTTATTTGTGCCAATCTTGTTCCAATATAGCTGACTCTTCCCAGAGCCTCCCTTTTATTGAGCTGAGAACAACCACTGGAGTTGGTACTTCATCTCTGCCGGCTCAGAATGATGGAGTTTCTGGTGTGATCAATGTGCCCATAGGATTTGCCTTTGCAAACACTACCCAGACAACAGTCTATGTAAGCATAGTAGTAGTTTCCAGTTTTTGTGAGTTATAATTATGAATGTGTGTGTTCCTAATGTGTGTATACACCTGAGAGAGTAAATTTAGGAGAATCATCCACCCTCACAAGGTTTAACTGTCCAATACGTACAAATTCAATTAGTGTAAATACTGCAAGTTAGAAACAGCTAGCTGACTCAAGTGATATTTGAAACTCAAGAACCGTTACTGATTTGGCTTTCAGTTACTCAATTATACTACAACAGAGAATTAATGACCGCCATGTGTAAAATAGCTTGATTTCTATAATTAGTTGTTAGCTGCAATTTTAATAGACCTTGTGTTGCTGATGTTATTGGACCCTCACGTTAATTCAATCAGCCATTTTGAATGTTAAAACAGCCTATTTATTGTTAGCTTACTGTCTTGCTGCTATGGTTAGCTATTTTTTCGCCAGTTGCTGTTCAACTAATTGACTACTTTGAAGTGTTCATGAATGGGTTAATGGCAAGAGCACAATATGCAACATAATACTTTTTGATCAGAGTTTCATTACTTTCATTTCCAAGCGATGGAGTGGGCATGTGTCAGATCATCTAACAGAACAATGAGGAATCTTATTTTCAGGAGACTTTGTCTTGGCTAATAGAGGATTCAATGTGCATGAGGCAGCAGGTTTATACTGAGCAGAAGTTAAGTTTCCACATTTTACTAAAGAAATTGGAAGTTGATAAAGCAAGTCAGCTATCTAGAGTTGGAATACATGTAGAGAAAGTGATTGGATTAAGACTAAAATATGAAATTTGAGAAGCATACTTCATATGAATTTAACACTTACGGGACAGGCAATTTAATTAGCTTTTAGTATGAGCAGACAATTGTCACATTATTATAAGTGACACACGAATAATTAAATAAGACAATTGTCACGCAAGTGTGACAAGCTTATGTAAGTTTTAATGTGTTAATGATACTTGGTGTGGCTTAATAGTAGCTGTCAGTTGTAGTCAGACAACTTTCTTGTATTTATTTCTACTTTAGATAATATGGCTTGTTTGTACATGGTTAATACAAGAAGTTGTCTATAGTATGTAATTTATATAGCACTTAGCATGTGGTCCGTAACATTGAATAATTAATGTCACATATTTGTGACAATGGTCCTGTAAGGGAATGTGCAAATATGGGGAAGAATATTTACTATAGACAAGATTACTACTATATGTTGTGGTTTATATAATTGTTGTGACTCTGTTGTACCATTTAACTGATAGCATATCTCCTCAGAATCTAGTAGTAGTAGCAGTAGTAATTCTTATGGGATGACACCTCAAGAAGGTATATCAGTTGGATTTTCTCTCCCTGGACATGTCTCCACGTGTTCAGTCTCTGAATTTTATTTGAATGAAGGGTTTCCATTCTTTATCAATGCCCTTTATCCAGTGCAAGGCTACCTTAGAATCGGTAAAGCAAGTGACTTCCGACAATGGTACCACATGTTCAATAACTGCAAGGGTGGCTATGATGAGCTTAGTGCTAATAGTTCTTGTTAAGGTCTGCTTCAAAACTCTAGTCTTTGAAACTACCAACTTTACTGATGTACAACTTTTGAAATAGAATCTTGAGCTGAACCATAATAGGTAAAATAAATTTAAAGGGATCCTAAAACTTGGTGGCAATGCATATGATGGACCTTTTGATTGGTCCCAACTCTCTCATCAGAGTTGCTATGGTACTCAGATCGAAAACTAGCTGATTATTAGTATCACTCCATGTATCCTCTGCTCTACATGACATGGCCATAGGAAGCAAATTTTGAGTGGTGGGGCCCTTGTGTTGAGCAGAGTAAGCCACACACACTTTGAATTAGTTTGCAAAAAATTAATATCAAAAAAATGAATGAAAAATCCCTGGCTATCTACATAATTGTTCCAAAAATGTTTTCCCTGTGGTCATTCCAAACAAACTCTTTAGCTATATCTACTAAATTTATATCATCAATTTCATCCTGATAAGTGTTTAAAATCATACAATGATTTAGTCTGACTTGAGTCATAGTAGACCGTAAGTACATCTTAATCCTGCGAAGCTGGGAAAATGACCGCTCTGACAAAGCATTCATAGCTGGCATGACTAAAAGTAAGGCTGCAAGTGTAACAAAGAAGAGATCTATCAGAAGGAGAAAGTGACTTCATATACTGTAGTATATCATGAATATCCATGCCCTTTCCATTTTAAGTCAAGCTACTACGCAACGTGTCTAGCTGAATCTCAAGTCTTGTGGAATCCAAATCATCTTTATATACTTCAATAACAGCTGCAAGTTCATTACTGTAGTTCTCACCATGAACAGACTTCAGTTGCATGCTCTTTTCATGGTTTCTAAACCTAGTAGTGGCATCTTTCCAGTTGCTAAAGCCACTATGAATGAAGGCAGCCTCTTTCAATAGAGTACAATGCAATTTCTTCTGGGAATCAGCCAATCAACAAATATAGCAATACACTGCATCCTTGCTCTCATCATAGTGTAACCAGCTGAAGCTATCATACCAGCTGACATGAAATGATCTTCTTACCACACTTTTGTCTTGCCAAATTCCCTCACTGGATACTTGAAACTCCTTCTGGGATGATTAGGAGAAGATGGTGAACTAGCACCTGCCTGCTCTGCCATTTCTGATTTCTGACCACATGGGTGGGTGGAGCTAGAGATTGTTGTTTTGATGATGACCTTTACCTCATGTTGCTTCAATAAGAAAAAAAAGTGCAAAAAGGTACTAACTAGCTATATAAGTACCTAGCTAAAAAAAGTGGTGGGGCCATTGCCCCTTGGCCCACGCCCTTCCTACGGCCAGGCATGACAATGTCATTTATGTGTGTATTCTTTGTATAAGACACAGTCACCTTCTTCCTTGATACTCAAAGTTTTAGCTATTATTCATGGGTCTTTTCTCCTTGCTCACTTTGCTCATTTCATATGCTCCAAGTTTTCCAGTAATACTTCAGGGACAATAATAAACTCACAATTAATATCCAATCAACACACCCTTAATTAAGATTAACCACACTTCTAATAATATTAACAAACCTACCACATCCCAGATAGCAACTCCTTTTGGGCAAAGGAGAAGAGTCATCAGCCATGGAGACTTACAATTAGCTACAGCAGCTTCCCGTAGATATCATGTGGTTGGTTCATGCAATAAACTGTTCTGAAGGTAATTTAGCTCCCTGTGGTCTACCCAGTGCCCGCAGCATTAATTAGCAAAACCACACTACTATAATGTGTGCACTTAGCTAGCTGAATGGGAAGCCATAATGTGTGCACTTTGCTAGCTGAATGATTGGTTAAAATAACAGTTTTTCTAAGATCTTGGACAAACAATACAGGAGGTTAAAGGGCCTTCTGGGATCTGGGACAAAGCTTCGAAATCTGGGACTGTCCTGGAGATTCCGGGACACTTGGAACTTATGTCATTTTTTCCTGAAGTGTTCTGACTACTCCTTGAGTTAACACTCCCTTGGACCTTTTGTATAGGTGAAAGGCACCTTCTTCGTCATCTGACCCAAAACTCACATCATCAACTTTAGATTGATCTCAAGAATATCTCTACAAACTCTTGGTAGTCGTAGCTATACCCTTTGAAATGATGTCTGATAGTGGCATTGAGTAGGAAAGTGCTTGAAGAAACGTTAAATACAATTCGAGCAAAATGCATGGTAACTTTTTCTGGAAATGTCTTCTATCCAAAGAAATCTGAGTACATCTCTGTGCTGTTCTGAAATGGATATCATCAGAAATGTTTTTTCAATGTCCACTGCAAAGGCCACTTGATGAACTTGAAATCGAAGAATAATTATCTAGAAGGCTATGGCCAAATTTGGATCCAGTTGTTATAGAGATAACCATTCAATAATGGATTTGACCTTGCTGAAGCATTGTACACAATTTGTAGTTTTGTTGTGGTCTTACCTTCCCTTAGTATAGCATAGTATTTCATGTCCATCCAAGACCTCAGGCTGTTTGATAACTTCAATAATCCTCTTGCTGAGTTGGTCTTTGATGACAGTGTCATATTCTCTTAGCACTTTAGAGTGCTATTTCAGTCACTTCAGAAATCCAGTTAGCCTCTTCTGAGTTACTAGATGTGGTTCCTTCAATAAGTGAACTTTGTACCTTCCACATACCATCAATTTTGATTAAACTCACATTTTTGCTTGAATTGAAGCATGTTTGTAAATGCTGCTGCTAATAAAAATGTAATTGTATTATAGGTACCATGGCCACACCTTAAATTCAGCTACTATTATTCCCTATTAATAATATTTGAGCTATTGAACTACTTGGAGATCAGATCTGAGGCCAGGAAATGCATAGTTGTACCGGGATACTGAGAAAGCAGTGGTTTTTGCGGGATATTCTCAGTGTGGCTGGGATAGTTGGTAGGCATGCTTCCATTTTGAAAAGTTAAGCCTTTCTCAAACTCTTCATACACAGAGCATTTGTTCCTTGATCCTGAATGTCTCCGGGTCCCAAAATGCCTTGAGATTTGCTTCAAGGTCTTGATTACTGCTTAGTGTAGGTTGTGCTTCAGCCTTTAAGGTGTTAGGTATATAGACAGCATTAACCTCATGGTGATCCTTCCACAGGTCCCAACAGCACCTAATAGGACCTCTGGCTGTAAAATCTGAGTAAACCTTGGTCTTTTAATATTGTATACCTCTATTCTTGCTGTTTGGAGAAGTATTGGTACCTTGTCATTGATATGATGCATGGAGGATGTCGGAATGGTTGGAAGAGTGGTATTTAGCAAGTCAGGTTGGTGTCTTCCACTGCAAGTGGGACACTTCATCGTGGAGCGATATTCCCGGCTGAAATGGTAGTGTCTTAAACCCTTGAGATTATAATGTGAGTTAACAGCATCAACGTTGAGGACATCCATGTGTTTAGTGTTTGTTGTCAAACCTCTTCTTTAATATGGCAATATGACTTTGGTAATTACCAGCTATTAATTTCAGACCTTTAATGAACTCTGAGGTAGCACCTTCCAGAGTGAATTTAGGTAGTTGAACTTGTCAACATCAGAGAGGTCTGAATTATTGTGAATTGATGAATCTCAAAAGGTCATCCACTTTATTAAGGTCTTCATAGCAAATTTTGGCAATTTAACTCTCATGGTGTGTCCATGTGATAATGGCAGAATAGCAGGTGGACTTCCTGTTGATTCAGTGGGAGTCATTAGAATAGCTGTACCAGTTGACATAGGAAATTGAGTTTCTACAGCATCATCAATGTTAATCATCACCAAACGTATTCTCAATTGCTTATTCAATCTTGTCCTCTACTTGTTCCTCTGCTACAAGGTCAAGAATCTCCTGGTCAATTCATGTCAAGGTAGACAATTATTTTTCTTGCAGATATAACTTATACTGCATCTGCCACATTAAGTCCAGATTCTGCAGCTGCCTCCAGGTCTGAGGGTTCTTATAACTAACAAGTAGTGTTAGTAGCTTAAAAAAATAATATCTCACTTGTTTTAAAACAGCAACTCTAACCTAGCAACCAAAAACTACAGAACATGTGAAGTTCAGTGATACAGTAATGATCAAGATGATAATAATGAGAATGATAGTACAAAATTAATAATTTACCCTTCAGCTTCAGTGCTGAGCCAAACATTCTGGTAAGGTTGCCTGCCTCGTTGGGCATCCTTCCACCCACTTTTGGGTAATGCTTCCAAATGTTCTTCCTCAAAAGGATGACAACCTAACATAAATAACAATTGTAGAGTGCCAATCCATGAATATCTTACTTTCTATTGTTAACATTATGTGATGGGTCTTCCTGTATTAGGATCATGACTTATCATTAATCAAGTAATGATTACTTTGTTTAAAGAAAGTAAAAATAATGTCTATGTGGACATGGTAGCATTTAATTTGATGAAAAAGAGATAGTAGCTATATTTATTAATAACTACATTATAGCTAATAATATAAAACTTGCAATAATAATATTAATTATGATGGTTTAATGTAGGTTAGTACTGATGGATACTTTTCATTTGGAAGGGCAATAACATGCTGCCCTTCTCTAACAATGAACACAAGTAACTCTGAGTATATTGTGGCTCCCTATAAAGCTGATACCAACATTGGTAGTGGTCAAGGAGGTGTATCCTATGAGCTTCATAACATTTCCACCAGCCCCAGCCTGCTCAGTCAAGTCAACAGTTTCATTCGTCAACAGAAGCAAAACAAATTTGCAGGGACTTGGATGTTGGTTGCTGAGTGGAGAAACGTATCACAATCTGGACAAACAAATATCATGGTAGGGCTATATAATAATGTTGAACATAGAGATAGGTCTAACTGTCACTCACTAATGATTAAACAGACTAACACCTTCCAAGGAATTGTGATAACAAATGGCTACCAGTCCTATACTGTGTTCACTTATCGATGTGGAAGCATGCAGTGGTCAGGCAACGCTGTTATAGGCTTCAAAGCTAGTTCCACACTCTCTGAAGTTCATCAACTTAGTGGAAGTAGTGCCAACTCCATAGCTTGCCAAAATTCACCAAGAAACATATGGAATAATGTGATCTATCAACTGCGTAAGTGCTGATAACGTTTTTATTAACTGTTGAATCATGTTTTATCTTTCCAGATTTGATGGAGTTGCCATTTCTCTACTCTGATGGAAATAGAACATATTTGTCAACAACAACAGAAGATTCTGTTTCTGATCCAGTTTGGATTCAGGGAGGATTTCCATTTGGAAACAGCAATCAAACCAGTGTCTATGTACATAATTATGATAATATTATGCAACTATAGTTATAAATATTATGTATATAGGTTTCCACAAATGGAATTATTTCCTTTGGACGACCTTTCCCATATCATTCTCCACACCTTTTTCCTGAAACAAGCTTCTATAACTATCTTGTAGCACCATTCTGGACTGATAATGATATCACTAGAGGTGTTGGTGAAGTATCTTACCAGGTGTATGATAATAGCCAGTCAGAGTCTCTCTCCTGGGTTAGCTTATATGTCAGTCAACAACAACAGACCGACTTCA
Source organism: Diacarnus erythraeanus (assembly GCA_964016965.1). Taxonomy (NCBI): domain Eukaryota; kingdom Metazoa; phylum Porifera; class Demospongiae; order Poecilosclerida; family Podospongiidae; genus Diacarnus; species Diacarnus erythraeanus. Next base: position 5,585,298 of record OZ024673.1, read on the forward strand.
GTGGAACATGGATGCTGATTGCTGAATGGAGAAATGTTCCTGAATATCTTGGAGAGACAAGCATTGTGAGTTTTTATTATAGTAGAATATTTCATAAATAAATGACAACAACTTTACACTTTAAAAAGATTTAATGTCTGACTTAGAGAGGACAGCCTCTCAAAGTGCAAAAAACATAACAGCTTGTATCAAAGATTCAGAGATTCCACTATAATTATTTGGCCTCTTGATTACCTCTAATAGAATTGAATAGAGATAGCCCATTTTTGAGTGATTAACCACTTGCTATTTTCAGACCAATACCTATCAAGGAATTGTAGTGACAAATGGACAGCTGTCTTATGCTATCTTCACATACAACTGTCGTCAGATGGAATGGTCTGATACTGTTGGAATTGGCATCAATGCTAATGGGAAATTCTATAGAAACCACAACATGAGTAGATCAAGCCGTGCAAATGAAATTGCATGTCTAAATTATCCAGATAGTGATTGGAGTAATGTACTCTATCAGCTATGTAAGCTCTTACCATTTTTTGGTACATTAATCAAGTTGCATAATATTAATTCAACAGATGGCAATTATCTTCCATTTGTTGAGCTTAATAATGCAAATCGAGTTATTCTTGCATCTACTCTTGACTCAAGGTCAAGTAACATAACCATCTCTACAAACTTCTCATTCGGCAGCACAAATGTCACATCTCTTTCTGTAAGTTCCTGAAAGAATCTTGCTGAGAAAGTAACATTCTGTTTTCAAGTTTGCTTTGTATAATTCAGAAACAAATTTTACCTACAGGTTTCCAGTAATGGACTGCTCTCATTCAATAGGAGCACAAATTTCTTCAGTCCTGTTCTCTTCCCTAACTCTAGCTCTTACAGATACTTGGTTGCACCATTCTGGGCTGATCATGATCCTCGTCCAGCAGGGCAGATATCCTATGAAATACACGAGAGTGGCTCAGAGAAACTCTCTATGGTAAACAGATTCATACAGCAACAGTCTGGAGTAGATTTTGAGGGTTCATGGATGCTATTAGTGAACTGGGATGATGTACCCGAGTATAGATCAGATACTGATAAAGTAAGTTAATGTACTGTTTCAACAAAGAAATTCTATAAACCTCATTCAAGATCACTTGTAACATAATACTTTCAATCTTTATAGAGAAATACCTATCAAGCTGTTGTAATTACCAGTGGTATAGAGAGTTTTGCAGTGTTCACCTACCTGTGTGGAGCAATGACATGGAATGGGAATGCAACTGTTGGTTTCAACGCTGGTGGAACTTTGTTTGAGAATCATCCCCTCAGTAGAACTGCCAATACAAACTCAATAGCTTGTACCAACTACAGTCACAGTGCGTGGACAAATCTGGTATATAAACTTACTCCAAGAGGTATGTACAGCATTTTACAGCAGAAATAGGCCTTATTCATATAGCTAATTGGCTGATTATATTATATTAATCTGTACAAACCAAGCTCCTTCATTGAGTTACATCACATGCATGCACTGTTCACCTTCTAACATCATTATGTACAGTCAATCAAAGCCAGTTGCATGAATAAAGTCTAGAAGTATTAATAATTGTGACAAAATTACAGTGACTCCCTACTTAATCTATATACGCTACTACAACACCATTCAACGAGTGAATATTCATGGTGGCGAAGTAGCAAGGATTTATCGAGGAGGAGCAGAACCTAGAGCTCTAGATTTTGACTACAAGTAAGAATAGCATTATGCCCAAGGGGAGAGAGCTAAGGATGGGGAAGGGTGGGCTAAATATGGGGGGGAGTAAGACTAGGGGTGTTAATGCTGTTCATGATACATCAATATCATTCATTTGCATAGCACGTTATGTATACCTATCAGAACTCTGTTATGACATAGGCGTAGGAAGATAATTTGGGTTAGGGGGGCAACAACAATTACAGATAATCAGTAAAAATTATACAAGTAATAAAAATATCAAAAAACCTAAAACTTTTCCAAAATAATGTAAATGTCTAGAAACAAATTTTTTGAAATTTCATTTAGGCCTAGTTCATCTGTCTCATCTTTATAGACATAGAGTAGAAATATAATTGTTAAGCCTATTTTGTGACATTCTACTTCTCAAGAAGGTCTTTATTCTATGTAATAATGAAAAAGAGTAGTAGTGGTCACTGGAAAGCAAAAATAATTTTTATCCACTTCACTTAGCATTTCCTTGTAAATGTTACTGTACATTAGTAACTGTTATAACTAGTAAAAGCAGTTTTAATCATGTCTGGAATCCTCTGAAACAAGTAAGGTCATTATCATTCTCAAAAAAGTCCAATTAATAATTGTTTGGAATAGTTTAAATGTTCTTCCTATTAGCAGCATGCATTTAGAAGAAGTGATTCAATTTCTCTTGATCAAAGAAAATCTGACTGATCATATCGTTTCTCAATGTAGCCAAGCTCCAAGCTCTAAAGCCTTATGATGGTATTTGTCTTTGGGAGTATTATATTGGTGACCACTTGCACCGTCATGAACTCTTGCTTTTGAGGTCTTGATAATCTTGGTTCTGTTAAAGAAGATGACTCTTTGAGAACTTTGTTCATACATAGGATAATCAAATTTTTCTTCATTATGAAGAGATTTCAGGTATTGAATTAGAAGAATGCCTAGCTTACAGGGCAAGCTTGAATATTTATAGAGAACTAGCATACTACTTGCCTTGGCTGCATACTGACTGTCCAACTGTCCCGATTTCAGCGGGACAGTCCCGATAATGAAGTTCATGTCCCGAGTCCCGCCTCACGTAAGGTCGGGACAATAGATGTCCCGACATTAGCCCTCTAAGCATAAATATACGGTTTACCTTTCTTCTCTACACTTTGTCTTGAAGCCACCCTATGAAGCCACCCAGATCAGAATTTTTTAGCGTGATGATCTTTACCTTCTTGGTTAATGATGGCATAATAATTTTTATTATTATTAATTTTAAGAATAATGCTAGAATAACGGTAACGTTTCTATAAGAAAGAAAGAATAATAGGTAATTTTTATGCTGTTACTTTTGTCATCATAAATGCTACTATGACTAGGACTAGTGATGAAACAGATAGAAGCATTCAAACTTGTGGCTTATGCCAAGTCATGTATCCAACCAGCATATCATTATTTTCAGACAAAGTTTGATGAAGAACTGTTCTTGCTTTTGAAGCAGCTCATTGTTTTATTTAAGTTGAATGATATCAAGCCTACTGCTACAAATATTGAATCCTTGTGTGCATTTACTTTCTAGGACTCAACACCAGTTATTAATGATTTAAAATTAGAATTATACTCATTTACTTGGCTGCTGCGGAGGATGTTTCTGATCAAGTAAACCCAGTTGAATGGTGGAAGATACATACAGGTAATCTGAAAAACTGGGCTAAAGCCTCCAGACTTGTAATATCTATCATCTGCAGCAGCAGAAAGGGCATTTTCACAGCCTTTTTTGCAGCAGCAGAGATCATCATTAGAAGACTATATCTGTAATGTTACAGTAGAACTAGCTATCAGTCTTCCAAAAAAAATGGTCAATTGTCACCTGTTACTCCCTAAGCTTGGCACAGCATTTCCTTGTTCAATTCCACTAATAACCTTAATTTATAGCAGGCAAGAGGCTGCACAACCATCCACAGGCACTGTAAAAGAATTTTGGGAGGATTTAAAGAAAATGAGTTTCACTTTAATAGCTAACTAGATAACATGCATCAGCATGAGTACATTCGATCTTTGTTCAGTGTTGTACTACTGTGTGTTCAATGTTGTACTATGTGTCCCTACTTTAGGGTATCCCAAGGTTGGACAGTCTGTGCATATTCATCATAGCCTGTTTGAAACACTGTAATTTTTTAGTATGTCTCACTGTCCAATAATGAGCAGTTTGTCTCTAGCTGTGCATTCTTAACAAGTTAACAAGTTATTTAACACCACAAAATGTTATGTATAGTTTTTATACACACTTTTTGCATTTAAGTATAATTTTGTTTAGGGGGGCAACAGCCCCCCCTTGCCCCCCTGGTTCCTACGCCTATGTATGATTATAATCCAATATCTAGTTGTGCAATACAAGAAGCTCTATCCATTTATAATATTAGTAACATCTATTGAAAATGCTATATTTACCTTGAGCTTGCCTGTAATAGTCTGATTGGTCAATCAATATTGCCTGAAGACAAGTTGCTAGTTTTATAGTCTAGTATAACTACACAGTAGTACAGTTTCAGTATTATGAAGATAATGACAGGAGAGACTCTGTTGGGATTATTAAGCGCTACTCTAGCAGACTTTATACTCCAAGTGGAGAATGCCGAGTGCTGTAAACCTTGAGGAACTTTTATATCTTTAGTTATGTGCTAACTCATATCTATAGCTAGCTACTTATGTTTCATTTTTATGATTATTGTTTAACTAATATGTAATAGTACATATGTCTGGCATGTGGTATTTGGGATTAGCTAATAGCACTTGCTGTGCAGGTAGAAAGAGAAATAGCACTTGGCTTTGCTTCATGCTATTTTATTCCCTTCCAACCTGCTATTAATCTCAAATACCACAGCCAGCCATTCTATTGCATAATTATACTTTTTGTTTTCTCTCCTGACCACCTCCTGTAATATTCCTCCCTCCTTACTTTTCTTTCCACATCCCCCTCCTCCCTTCCAACTTCTCTCCGTCTGTAGGAATGGCTACATATTCTGGAGTGATACTAACAGAGACAGAATAAACAGAGCTTTCATTAATGGCACAAGTCCTATAATTTTAGTGAACACTGGCTTGATATGTGCAGGTAGAGTTAGTAGCTAATTACATGCAGTGCTATCCTAAAGATAAAATGAATTCAGGAAACTCTTATCATGTTATCATGAATTCTGGTAGAATAATTACATTCCTTTACCTCAATGAATAATTCTATGCATGTTACTAACACTAAAGCATAATAATAACAATGTCTGTGCCATTGTGATTTAAGTGAAGATTGATTATATAAATCAGTTCAAAAATATCATTAATAATAATATAATTACAACAGGTGGACTGGCATGGGATTGGGTGAATGAGAAAATTTACTGGACTGATGCTTGTGGTGGTAAAATTGAAGTTTATGATCAACAGACAGGCTATCGTAAAACACTTGTAAGCACAGTCCCTGGTAGTTATCCTAGAGCCATTGTGCTGGATCCTACAAGCATGTAAGAAGAATGTTTTTTTATTCTGAAATCCGATGAATTTTGGTCACCTTACTTATAGGAAAATGTACTGGACAGATTATGGAACAGTTAAAAAGATCGAAAGAGCATCAATGGATGGAACATCAAGAATAGCACTTCACTCCACTAGTTTATCTGACCCAACCGGATTAACATTGGACATTGATACTCAAACTTTGTATTGGATGGATTATAATCGTAATGTACTTGAAAGATCAAATACAGATGGCACAAATCGAGAAACTTTGACCAGCACGAGTATCTTGGATCCATACTTTCTTAGCTACTATGATGGAAATCTCTATTGGGGTGACTGGGCATACAATAGACTTCTGACTACATCTGTTAGTTCTCCAAATAGTGTGAGATTCTTTGGTAACTCAATTGGTGCTGATGTCTATGGAATTCATGTTATCTCACCAGAAAAACAACGTCAAGGTTAGCTGTATGTATGTCTGTAAGAAGTAACTTTATAGTGATTGCATTGGTCATTAACTAGATGCATGAAGAGTTGAAGCTATATTTGTAGCTGCTAGCTTTTTATTGAAAATGCCTATTCACTATTTAATTACATACTTCTCTAGGGCTTAAATTGTGCCAGAATCCATCTCACAAACCCTAGAATTCAAAAAAGGTTGGGGGGAGGAAGGGAGGGGGAAGAGGTGGAAGAAGGGGGAAAAAGTGCTTCTATCCCCTATAGATGGCAAATGAATGACATGTTTTAGCTATGTGCTCATGATGGCTATCTGATCCAGGAGCAGATAATCATTTCTTGATAAAGCCAATCTGCAACTTTGGCATGCATACAATCACTATGACAGAAAGCTAAAATCAATACTCTCACTTTATCTTTCTTCAGTACCAAACCCATGCATGGATAATAATGGAAACTGCAGTCACCTTTGTTTGCTTAGCTCTACTGCAAGAGAAGGCTACAGTTGTGGATGCCCAGATGGGCTGATAAATGCTGAAAACCAGAATGTCTGTGAACGTGAGCCACTATAATGATAAGTCATTAACTGATATTGTATTTATTGGTTTATATTTCTGTCATGACAGCTGTACCATATTTGCTGTTTTCGTACGCTAATAGCTATATCCAGCAGTCTAGACTTGATGGAAGTGAACGTACAACTCTCTATAGTGGTGGTCGTCCTCGTGCTTTGTCTTATGACTTCAGGTTAGAATATTTGGCTAGTTATAACTCAACCTACTACTATGTCAAAGTCATCAAGATTAATTTTATGTTCATCTATGAGTAACTCAATCTTTTCAAAGTTAAATATTACTAATAGCTTTTGAATATTTATAGGAGAAAGTATCTTTTCTGGATGGACATTAACAGTGATCGATTATACAGAAGCTGGCTTAATGGAACACAACCAACTATATTAGTTAGTTCTGGTATCAGCTGTTCAGGTATATTCATTCACTTGTTATTTTACTATAATCATCAAGTTTTATGCTTTTAAAACAGAGGGCCTGTCATGGGATTGGGTGAATGAAAAGTTGTACTGGACGGACTATTGTGAAGATCATATTGAAGTATATGATCCAGTTACACTGGACCGAAGAGTACTTATTACTACTGGCACTAACCCATTTGCTATTATAGTGGATCCTGGCACTGGGTATGTAAGCTATGTACACATGCACAAGCTGTTGATTAATCTGCCTTGGTGTTTCTTTCAGATGGCTTTATTGGACTGACACAGGATCGAGAACTATTGAGCGAGTTTCTATGGATGGTAGTAGTCGCACAGCTCTTCACACCACCAACCTGCGTACACCATATGCTTTAGCAATTGACTATACCACTCAGACCTTGTACTGGGCTGATTATACTCTGAATAAACTTGAAAGCTCGAATACAGATGGCTCAAATAGAAGACTCCTTAACTCAAACCTGAGAGATCCATATGCCATGACTTTCTTTGATGGAAAACTTTTTTGGACTGACTGGAGATACAATGGCATCTATTCCACACTGTCAAGCAGACCAAGTGGCATTACATCCCTGCTTTTGCTCAATGTTGACCCATATGGCATACATGTCATTGATGAAGAAGTACAGTTTGATGGTATGGAGACATAGTTTGCTAAGAAAATAATAAAATAACACATTGTCACTCTACAGCTACAAGTCCCTGTGCAGATAACAATGGTAACTGCAGTCACCTGTGCCTACTAAGTGCAACAGCTCCTGCAGGATATAGCTGTGCTTGCTCTGGTGATTATATCCTAACTGAAAATCAGACTCATTGCAAGCGTAAGTGGGTGGTTGTGTACAATAATCACAGTGAGCTCTAGTGAGCTCTTGTAAACTATAGATATAGTATAAGCTTCTGTAAACTACAGTTGTAAACTATAATATGAGCTCTTGTAAACTACTCCTATTGATAAGCTCTTGTAAACTAGTGGTGAGCCCTACTTCTGTAAACATATGTTCTAACTTTTCAAGAATAGCTTCAGGGACCTATACAACATGCCTATGACTACACCCAATAATTAGATCACACCCTGACCACGCCCACTTAGATCACTGTTTGTGGTTGTATGCTACAGTAGCTACAGCTTGTTCACTAAAAATGAAATCATGACAACATTCTTCACTGTTAAACTTAACTGAAATTAATGGAAACTAATGTTTAAGTAGACTTAATAGCATGCCTATTTCAACCACACTGGGAATATCTCGCAAAAACCACGGTTTTTCCGGTATTGTGTGCAATTCTTGGTCTTTCTTTCTTCTCCAATCTCCTTTTTCATCTCCAACAATAATAGCTCAAAATTAATTATTAATATGTACAGTAATTAGTAGCTCAATTTAGGGTGTGGCCATGATACCGCCATCTCTAGAATATTACTCATTCTTATTAGCAGCTGTAAGAGATCTCAGGTAGAACAGACCGAACAATGACAGGTAGAATAAAGTTATATTAATCCAAAAAAACCCCCCAAAACTTAGATGGAACTGATTCTATCTAGCAACTAATAATCTATATAATAATACCCTAATGTGTTTGTGTGTCATGCCCTTCCAAAGGTGGGCACCTCTCTCCCTCCCTCCCTCCCTCCCTCCCTCGCTCTCCCTCTCCCTCTCTCCCTCCCTCCCTCCCTCCCCCGTGTCAAAAAATCATGTAGTAAGCAGTTAGTTAGCACCTAAGGAGTTCATTAGCACAGTAGGCATGCATCAGTGAGCATGAATTCTCAAGCAAGACAAAGACAGAGGAGGAGAGAGCAGACATGTCTGAAGCTGAAAGAGAGACACAGACATAGAGAGAAAGAGCAAGACAAAGGTAGAGGAGAAGGACAGTAGACATGTCTGAAGCTGGAAGAGAGACACAGAGAGAAAGAGCAAGACAAAGGTAGAGGAGGAAAGCAGGCATGTCTGAAGCCATAAAAGAGAGAATTGCTACCTGGGGCCTATGACTATGCTTTGTACACACTGCCAAGCCTTTGAGGTTTGAAGGTGAAGCTCTCAACTGCTGCCACAATGATAAAGCCAGCTTGCCATCACTGAGCAACTATCCATCTCCACTCAAAGAGTATTTGAAGGTGGATTCAACGGTGATGCTGTGAGAAATCTATCATTGAGGCAAGGACTATGTAATGGTACAAGACTGAAAGTCACCAACCTGCACCAGAAGCAATAAATTATTCTTCAGGGCAAAAACAGGGAAGAGATAATTCTCATTTTCATTGGTAGCTTCAACATTCCGTAGTGGAAAAGCTTCAGGCCACTTAGTGGCATAGTCCATGATGACCAAGACATACTTAGTACCACGTTTTGTTCTCTTCAAAGGTCCAAACACATCCATTGCAAGATGCTTGAATGGTGGTGTCTTGATGATTGGAAGTGACTGTAGCAGGGTTCTTGGAATGGTAGTTGGTTGAGTTTTCTGGTACTGGGAGCAGGAGTTACACATCTTCTTAACATCCAGTCACATCCCTGGCCAGTTCATTCTCTCTCCCATGTCTTCTGTTGACCGAAATGTCCTGCTCCTGGGGCTGTTTGGGCTAGTTTTAGGGCTTTCTGTCGGTAGTCTCGAGGTACCATGATTAGCTGATTATCACTATTGTCTCTGGCATCTCCATCGGAAAGATGTTATCTTCTTATTGGCCTGCTTCTGAAAACAGCTAAGAGTCAGATCATCTTTCTGAGCTTTGGCCAATTTCTCACTGCTGGATAGATTATTCCACCTCCTTTTTATCTCATCATGCACAGATTTGGCCTGGATATGTCTCTGCTGCTTTGAGAGTTTAGTTTCACCTGTTGAAAAAGAGAGGGATCAAAGTTGAAGGGGGCAATATGGCTAAACACAAACTCTTCTGTATCTGGTTCTAAGTCAGTTTCTCCTGTAGGCTCAACAGGCTCCCTAGTGTCAGGGTTTTCTGGTACATCAGAGTCTTCATCTGAATCTGATACTGGTTGGATGATAGCTCCATCATCCTTCTGATTTTTCTCCAAGCTTGCTTCTCTTGCTGCCTGACATTTTGACTGATTTCTTGTCATGATAAGGACATCTGCCTCCTGATTCGGGATGTCATTTGTGACAGGATTTGGGAAAATCAGTAATATCGCGCGGAAGTTAATTATTTAGTATTAATTTTTTTAGTTTTTACTATTAAATTTTAATTTTATTTTTGTAAATTTTTTTTCTTGTCCAACATGAAATTTGATCTTTTGGCTAGCTGTCTACCAAATTTGAACCTTATCTCTGACTACTGTAAGTACCCAAGCGCGCAGTTAGAAGTCAGTGACCTCCATTGAAGATTATTTAAATTGCTACGTGCACGGAGCTTAACGGGACTTTCCCTTGATTATAATAGCAATACATACAATACAATATCTACTACAACTAGCACTAGTGCTGTTTTTCAGGCTAATAACCTTCAATTCTTGGCCTTGAGTCAAGAAGTTTGTAACTGATTTTCCAAGATCCTGTCACATTTAACATCATCTGTACTCTGTTTCTCCACAAATTTTTGAAAGGTTTCATGCTGTCTCTTCCTAGCAACATATACTGCTCTCTAGTCTATCTGATACAATAGCGTCCATCTGCTGTTTCTGGTTTTTAATTTCAGTGAAAATTCGGGCCACAGGCAATTTTGCCTCAGAAATAGCTGTTCCAACCATCCACTGAGGTCCTTCTTGCTCACCAGCCGTCTGTATACAACAGTACTGTCAGCTCCAGTGTCTTGACCTGGTGCTTGCCATTGATTTTGGCATACACAAGCAGATCCACCGGCATCCATATGATGCACAGATGTCTCACGTTTCTTTGGTTTCTGAGGACAGTCTCTACTCAAGTGTCCTTTCTGGTTGCATTAACACCTGGCTCTATGTTCTCTTGGGTTTAGCTAACTTCACTTCCTCCTTTTCCTTGACACCTAACTTCCCTTCCGCAAATTATCCTGTACTGTTCTCCATCCATCTCAGCCGTAGTACTTTTGGCAATCTGGTCTTTACCCAGGAAGTCTTCAAAGTCTGTTGGTTCGCTTGTCCTAACCTAATTTTGTAACCAGCCTGGTAGTTTTTGCAACAGAAGCTCCATCAGTATAAGTTCCATTATTAGGAGTTTTGATGTCTCAACCCAGTCAGAAAAGGTCTGCTTCAGCTCCAGAGTTTGGCCACCTTAACGCATTAGCTATTGTTTCAAACCTGTTCACAAAGGATTTGATATCATCTGTCTTCTCATTGAATATACTGATCTTTGGTTTAGGTGGATTGCGACATACTCCACTCTAGGAGGGTAATTCACAGCAATAGACTCCAAGAGCCTTGTCATTCTCTCCTCCCGTTGTGCTGCTTGTTCCATAGCTTCTTCTACATATTATTCTCTCTGCAGCTGTAGCTTCTTCCCTTCATAGTTCTCACTGTTCTTCTAGGCATCTCTCCTCACGTTCTCATTATTCCATCTGTTCTTGGATTCTTTCAGGTTCACGCTGCTTGATATCCTCCAGCCATAGTGTCATGAATTGGAACATGGTGTTTTCAGATATTGGAACCTCTTGAAGTGTTTGGCATAGTGTAGAGCTATCATTGGGCTCACATCTCTGTTGTCTTCTGTTCATAGGGTGATATGTCTCTCTTTGCCTCAGAGGAGTTGCCTTTCTTCTTGGAAGTCCTGACTGAATAAAACCAATAATACTCAGTGTGACATAAGTGTCAATTCTATACATACATCAAGGTGCAAAATTAATAAATGTTTTTTCAAGTTAGACGTCTGCAGCAAGTTCAGACTTGTATGAATGGGTGTGTTTGGTAGTTGTTAGAGGATTTTCTGACAGCAGCTAATAGCTGCCTTCATGATACTTCTGGTGATGATGCCATGACAATTAACTTTATTTCTTTCATTTTTTAAATAATCTTTTTGTCCATCTTCAGATGTAATCAAGCAAAACTGCTAAGCAAATTCAAAATTGATGAATTGGTAGGTAGCTATGTAATAGATTGATGGAGTTGTATTTTATATACTACTCAGAACTCTGTTCTGCATACCCCCAACCAACTTGCAAGCACTCAATAGCTGTACTCCAAGATTAACAACCACAAAAAATATATATTACTCCAGTTTCGACAGCTTTCTTGTCTGCTTCAGGGACAAACAATAGAAGTGTAGTAAGGCCCAGGGACAAAGTCAACAAATCTGGGACTGTCTGGAGATTTTGGGACAGTTGAAGCCTCAGTAAACTAGTGATGAGATCTTGTAAACTACAGTGATAAGCTCATGTTCTACACAGCTATCTGAAGCATGTGGCTTACAGATGGACAGGGAACACACACATTGTCCAATAACAAAGACTAGTTCTGTCAATGTCATGCCTATGACAACTATTTCAGTAATCAACTGTACACCATGGTCAGTAGACTAGACAGTACATCATGTTTAGTCATGCATCTAATGTTTAAACCATAATATGAATATAATAGCTTTCTTTCACTTAATTTGTAAGGTCACTGCAAATAGTTACACAGGTACATTGAATACAGAAATTTAAATGTTTGTTAAATCTTCCAGCTCCACCTCGTTTGCTATTTTCTCGCCACTCTAATCTTATTCAGCGTGCGAATACAGATGGAAAAAACTATATCAATCTATACACTGTTACTTATCCACGAGCACTGGATTTTGACTTTAAGTAAGAACTCTATTGTGTGGAAGTTAATTATTGTGTTGGTTTAAATAGCTGCATGATCAGTTATTTCTGGGATTGGAATTAAAATCAGTAATGATCTTCCTTAACACTGCATAAGGAAATAAGTGTAATAACCATGTCCTGTTATTTATACTTTGACCAGACTGTTTCTTCTCTTTGCTAGATTTAACCATGCATTTCAACAATATTTTCCTCATAACTTTAGTCCAATATGTATTGATCTGTTGTGACCAAATGTCAGGCTAAATTAATACTTTTTTACAGCCAAGGTTATGTGTTTTGGGTCAACTACAACAGTGATTCCATCTATAGAGGTATTGGTATAGAAACGCCATCCACATATGTGACTTTAGTGACGTCTGGCATACAAAATGCTGGTAAGATATAAAATTTTATTAAAGAATATTTAGTCAAGTCTACTGTGTTCAAGTGAAACCGCACATGACCTCATGTTAATTTAGTAAACAATTAGAAAGATCCAGGATGGCATTGGGGACAATTGCCCTCCCCAACCTAAGTAGGTTATGTCATATATTTTCAATGCTGGTAGCTATAAATGGGGTCTAGCCTGTGAATTTGTTACCTCCTCCTTTTCATCTGACCCTGAATACTGTATATTATTTAGCTAGTGTATCTTCTGACCTGACTAGCTAGTTTTGTATATATGGTGCTAGGGCTAGTTAGCCATGTTCTAGGGATCCAGACCAGAGATACTTCATTTATTTAAGTTGTGGCATTATAATAGATGGATTGGCTTGGGACTGGATCAATGAAAAGATATACTGGACAGACAACTCTCAAGATGATATTGAAGTTTATGACACAATTACTGGTTATAGAACAGTACTGTTCAACACAGGATTATCCCAACCTCAAGATATTATAGTCGATCCAACTACAAGGTGAGTTGAATAGCCAAATTAACTGCCAATTAAATACTCAAAATTAATAAAGTTAGCACCTCCATAGTTCAATGATTCTTGCAACAAGAGATAGCAAATTCTTGGGACCAAGTTCGTATGTTATTATCATTCATAGTAAAGTTTAGGCTGTAGCTAATTGTAATATGCCCAAGAATTAAATTTCGCATGTACATATCTATAATGTTTCTGATTGAAACTAAGGTCTTCTTGCCATATTACTTGCTTATTCAATGTTACTTAGGTAGCTAACTATATTTCTTAGCTAGATATCTCTGCTCATTTCACACAATGTATAAGGTACTAGACAATGAAAAAATATAGAAAGAAAGAGTATGGAAGTATAATAATCTTTGGAACTATAAGAAGAGATCAATGAACATATGTCTCAACTGAACATTTCTTAAATTTAGTGGAGGTTAAAGTTCAATACTCTATAGTATATGCAATCAGAGAACCTCTTTGCATAGTCACTAATTTTTGTTACTCAACCTGCTCATATATCAGGGAGTGCGGTAGCACTCCCTATGTAGGGTTGAGAGGACAAAGGTCATAGAATAGTACAAACTACAACTTTCAATAACTCTGCAAAATCTGGCTAGAATCTTCTAAAATCCCTCTCCAGGACAAAAAGCCTAACCAGTAGGTAGTATACCAAAGCACAGCTCGTAACTCCCTACAGAAGCCTAGAAAATGGAGAAACTAAAAACCGACTTTTGTTCTGGTTGTTCATCTAATAATAATAATAATAATAATAATAATAATAATAATAATAATAAGCGTACTGAAAACTGGCTATAGTAGGCTCAACAAGTTTGGTACCAATAGATAGAGCGGGGCCTCTAGGCTGATCTTTTACTGTTTGTTTTCTGTTTAGCTGTACCTAGAGTTAGTTTAGAATTCACTACTACTTAATGGGAGGTTGCCATTGTTGTTGGTAAAGGGTCGAGTGAACAGTTATCTCTCCTCCGTCAGGGCTCCGTGTCTAAATGTCTGAAGTTGACTGTTCTGCTTCTACTTTATGGGACAGCTCTATAGTGTTCATATCACATCTACAGTCAGTATTGTGTTTTACTCTAGCTAGCTATAGCTATAATATCTGTTGTGTTGCACTGTTGCAGCCTGGAAAAGGACTCTCCTCTTCCTTTTCTTCAGGTGAGCTAGATGCTGCATTGGTGGTTCAGCCATTGATGCTGCACTGGTGGTTATGGCTAATACTGAGTGCACTGTGTACAGCACAACAAAGACCTTAAGCCACTAGTAGTAACTGAGTGCTTCCCACCATTGGCACCAAGTACATGTTGCATGGTGGAGCCTGATGACTGAAGGTGAAATTGTTCACTATTCTCAAGGGTTAGGCTACCATGCATTCTTTGGTCCCCATCTCATAGCCTGGGGTCATAGCCTTGGGTCATAGCCTGGGGTCAGATCTAGTGTACTCTGATTCTAAAGGGAATGCAACTTAAATGAAAGGATGTATCTAGCTATATACATGTTGGCAAAAATGTAACTACACAAACACCTGTGTGGGCGTACTTAGTAACTTAAAACTGTTCATACTTTTACATACAAAACATTGAAAACTTGAATGTTAATAACTAATGGGCAAGGTGTAGCTAAAGAGGCTGTGGTGGAGATTTTGTGATACTGCAGTTGAATTGTTGCTCTAGAGTTATTCTAGCTACCTGCTCTAAAAAAAAGGAATGCAAACAAGTAATAGAAAAAAAAAATTTATCCTAAATAAAAGTGGGTATGTAGGGTTGCCAGCAAATATTTTCTTGCAGCCAACAAATCCCTACATTAACTGCTTCTTTGGTACCAGTAACTTATAGCTCCTCATAGCAGCTTACTTTATGTACAACCTCTTCTTAGCTTTATACATATAGCTAAGCCATTGTACAGTGGATCTTTGGCAGTTAATGTAGGGATTTGTTGGCTGCAAGAAAATGTTTTCTGGCAACCCTACATACCCACTTTTATTTAGGATAAATTTTTTTCTATTACTTGTAGTTATATAGGAATGCGAACTTAACCTCCACTAACTTAAAGGATATGCAGTTCCTTGACTTGTTCCCATTCTTATATATCACATTATTAAACAATTATGTGTGCTCTATAGCACTGGCAGTAGATTCTCAATTCAGTGTTAATATTCAAATTTTTGTAACTGCATGCAATTGAAGATCATAAATACTCATAATAATATTATAACATACTTTTGCAGACTGTTATATTGGTCTGATGTAGGAACTGACAGAATAGAGAGAGCATCAATGGACGGAACTTCAAGAACTGTTCTCCATAGTACTGGTCTTTCTAGTGTTTATGGACTAGCCCTTGACTATGACAACCAAATTCTCTATTGGGCCGACTACTCTAAAGACCGAATTGAAAGCTCCTTCACTAATGGTTCAAACCGAGTAATTATCACCTCTTCTAGGATTGCTAATCCATTTGGAATAACATTTTATGATGGGAAACTATACTGGACAGACTGGACCTACCACAGAATATATACACTAGCTTTGAACACACCCTCTACAATAACACAAGTAGTAAACACAGGAGGTGAAGATGCTTATGACATTCATGTTGTAACTAAAGAGAGACAACCAGAAGGTATTGTAAATAGTACTCCCTATGTCATTGAAATTAAGTAGCAGTGATACAATTGTAGCCTTGTTGCACTGGTAAAGCCTTTTAAACTATATATCTATGATTTGTGTTTCTGTATTAGCTCTTACCTGTTTTTTAATTTATTATAAAACAAACTTGTACACAATTTGCAGCTTATAATTACTGTTTGGGAAACAACTGCAGTCATATATGTCTTCTGAGTGCATCAAATCCATCTGGGTACAAATGCCTCTGTCCTCCTGGTTTTGAGCTGGGTGTGAGCACAAGTGACTGCAGTGGTATGTATTATAATAATATCAGTGTATCAGCTGATATTGTATTGGTAAATGTACAGCTTCATTGGGTCTCTTGTATACGGCAACTACAAAAATACAGCGTGTGAATCTAGATGGATCCACGAATCATGTCACACTTTCTTCTGGGTCTGCTCCATATACTGTAGACTTTGACTACAGGTATGAATTCTGGCTTCAATTTTCCAGTGATCTATAAAATGCCTTCATCTATCGGTATTTTGTGATATAGTACTAAATATATTTTTCTCCTTGGCAGACTGTAATTTTCTTTTAATTCAGGAATAACTACCTTTTTTGGAGTGATATCACCACAGATAGGATCTGGAGATCAGATTTGGATGGATCAAATTCAGTGATATTGATAAGCTCCAATATACCATGTATAGGTATGCATAATACATAACATCTACTCTCAGTAATTGTCTCCTATCATAAGCTTGCTTTTGATCAACAAATTACCTGTGGCTAATTGAATATTATGTATATTTAAAGGGGGATATTAACTAAGCACCCAAATGCAGTGTTGCTACTAATGCAAAAGATGAGAGGACCTGATTAAAGTGCATGCAAAGAGCTTGGTCTTCATCTTTTACATACAGTATAATACTCAGTATTAATTTTTATGAAAAGGTTTTTGCATCTGCTAAGCTGATAATAATTATGCACAGCTGGACTAGCATGGGATTGGGTGAACCAGAAGCTCTATTGGACAGACTATTGTGATGATGATATAGAAGTATATGATCCTTCTACTCAAGTACGGAGAGTACTATATGATGTTGACCTTACCAACCCTTATGCAATAGTTGTTGATCCAACCAATGGGTATGTACCCTCATTGCATTATTATTAAAACACTGAACATACAATGCTTTTGTTCCAGTTGGATGTACTGGACTGATGCAGGAACAAACAGAATTGAGAGAGCAACAATGGATGGAAATTCCAGAACAATTCTGCACAGTACAGGACTAAGCAACGTTTATGGCCTAACATTGGACTATCAGAATCAAATACTCTACTGGACAGACATTTCAAACGATAGGATAGAGAGATCTTCAGTTGATGGTTCTAATCGACGAGTTATTGTGTCTAACCTTAGAGACCCCTGGGCTATTACATACTATACAGGGATGTTATACTGGACAGACACTAACTATGATCGCATCTATTCCTTCTCTGTTAGTACTTCATCTTCATCTGTCATTCAAGTGACATCCTCTATCGGTGACAGTACCTATATTCATGTTGTCAGTGAAGATCGACAGCCACTAGGTATGATTTTGATCTGCAATCAATTAAAATAGATTATTATTATTATTATTATTATTATTATTATTATAGTTGCTAACCCATGTGATGTAAGGTATTGTACCTCTATGTGTTTGCTTACTTCTATGAGTCCAGTAAGATCCAATTGCTCATGTCCAAGTGGATTCATTATAGATGCTAACCAGACAGAGTGTATTGGTAAGTCCTTGACATGCTACAACTTATGTATCAGTGATGTCATGCATGCACTAAGTGCTTGCAAACTGGAGATATTGTGTTAACCAGCTTTCAGATCTCCTTTATCTAAGATTATCAGGACATAATAATTTTAGTCAATTACTTACAAGCTTTCAAAACTATGCATGATAATCCCAATGATTACATGTATGTGTTGTGATTGTTCTGTCCTTTTTTGCCTGTCAACAGCACAACCTCATTTACTCTTCACACTCACTACGCCATACATTCGACGTGTTGATCTGGATGGGACACGAGTATTAAATCTCTATACTGGTGGTGTACCTCGTGCAATTGACTTTGATTACAGGTAACTAGAGAACAATATACCTCTCCACCCTCCCAACACTAATTTATTAGCACTAGCAATAGTATTATTACTCTTTATATATTTGTGCTTTTAGGAGATACAAAATGTACTGGACAGATGATAATGCCAATAGAATTTATCAAGCTAATCTGGATGGTTCTAATAGCAGAGTTATTTTGAGTACTGATCTTTCATGTCCAGGTTATGTGAATCACCATAACTATTATTATGCTTATAATTATTGTAGCTAGTCTTTTATACTTTCTCCATTGATATATAATTATAGATGGAATGGCATGGGATTGGATCAATGAGAAGCTGTATTGGACTGACTTCTGTAAGGATACAATTGAAGTGTATGATCCAACAACAGGGTATCGTAGAGTCCTGCTCTATACTGGCACCAACTCCAATAATAAGGATATTGTAGTAGATCCAACTACTGGGCAAGTCATGGATAAATAGTTGCACTGATATTAAATTTACAGTATTATTGTTCTGATAGGTGGTTGTACTGGACTGACTACCATTCAACAGTACCTAAAATACAGAGGATTTCTATGGATGGAACAGCTAAATCAATCTTACATGATACTGACCTATCAGCACCATACTGCCTTACACTTGACTATGATGCACAAATTCTCTACTGGGCAGATTATAATTTAAACAAAATTGAACAATCTAATGTTGATGGGTCAAACAGACGACTAGTCACGACATCGCTGGTCTATGATGCCTACTCAATGACATTTTTTAATGGAAGGCTTTACTGGACAGACCTGTCCTATAGTCGTATCTTAACTGCTCCAACCAATTCACCTACTTCAGCATACCTTACCTCTACATTTGGAAGTATGTATGGAATCAAAGCAATAACTCAAGAACGACAACCTGAAGGTAATATGCTATAGTATAGAAGATTCATATTATAATTTCTATGTAGTACAGCACATGGTACTCAACATGCTCTTTGGGGAAAATTTATCACTCATTTTCTTGGAATTTAGCAGATCACATGCATATTTTTATGCCTGCCTTCTTAAATTTTCGATTGCTGTTTAACTCCTGTTCATAGTGTATAACCCGTGTGAATGGAATCAAGGAAACTGCAGTCATTTCTGCTTGCTGAGTTCAATATCACCATCAGGATATCAGTGTGGTTGTCCGGATGGAATGATGCTGATCAATGAATCTGAGTGTGAACGTAAGTAGACAGATATATTATTCTTAGGCGTTGTATGCATATAATCCTTTGCTCTCTGATTAATGAGGATTTGGGTCAATCATAGAACAGTTTAATGATTAGTCCTTATACTGTTTGATGATCTATTGGCATTTAACATGCTAAAAGCATGTTGCCACATTATACAAAGCTTGGACAGTACTTAAAAAGTAGTACAGCTCACTCGGAGTGTACTACTATTGTATACAGTAATAGAATTCTTTCCTTGTAGACAGTATGTATGGAAAAAATACTCACTACAGTATTTATAACATGCAGTGAATTATTACAAAAGCTGATTTGACTTCTTGTTTGTGCATTACCCTACATAAGATCGAAGGCTGGGTAGCTTGTAATATTAATGCCTTCAGTATTAGCATTTCACTATTCTTAGCAACCTAAGGACTGCTTCCACAAAATGACCGAGGGTACAACTTTTATCTATTTTGTGCAGTGTCTCCGTATCTTTTGTTCACACGTTATTCAAGCAACATTCAACGTGTATTCCTGGATGGTTCTATGTACAGCACTATATATAGTGGTAGTTATGTCAGAGCACTAGACTTCGACTTCAGGTGTTTATACGTTATACTTGTTTATGATTCATGATACTGAGCATTATAAATTCATATTCACATACTGGAGTCTCTCAAATCTATGTGGCCTTGGTTTTCTATTTTCACAGGAGAAATTTTATGTTTTGGTCAGACATAAACAGTGACAGAATCTATAGAGCATGGATTAATGGCACTGCAGCAACTATTCTGGTTAATACTGGATTGTCTTCTACAGGTAAAGGTCATGATAATATGTTTTAGGTACTGAAGGCATAAGATTTTCATATTCAGAGGGTCTAGCATGGGATTGGATCAATCAAAAACTCTACTGGACAGATTCAGCATTAAGAAGAATTGAAGTATATAATCCAGCTACTGGAGATCGAAGAATACTCCTTAACACAGGTTCTAATACAAAACCAGCTGATATAATCCTGGATCCAATAAATGGGTAAGCATAGGTATATCGCAATAAAGGCAAGACTCGCACATTATGACCTCTTATTTGTGAAGTTCTTTGAAGTAAATTTTGTTAATTTTGAGGTGGATGTACTGGACTGACTATGGCACTGTCGACAAAATTGAACGCGCCTCTATGGATGGTACATCATGGACAGTCTTGCACAGCACTAGTTTACGTACACCATATGGAATCACACTGGATTATGACACTCAAACCCTTTACTGGATTGACTACACATTGGACCGACTGGAAAGTTCCAGTGCAGATGGCAGGAATCGGAGGCTTTTGACAACAGTGAATATCCAGTGTCCTTATGGCATCACATTCTATGATCAGAAGCTGTACTGGGGAGACTGGTGTCAACATGTAATCTATACTACTTCAGTGAACTCACCAAACAGTGTCAGTACTGTAGTTTCAACTGGAAATGATCCTTATCGTATTCACGTAATATCCAAAGAAAGACAGCCAATTTCAGGTTAGTAGAAGGTTAAAAAAAGCAATACAATACTAGTCTCAGATGCATGTGGTACACCTCATGGGATTATACAGACATGTGGTCAACCTCATGGCAGTGAATAATATACATCGTCCTCAGACACATAAACTCCATGGTACTAAAACAATGATTAAGACAACTTGTCAAGGAATGGTAGGAAAGCTAATACTGACTCATTATTACATACTATATAAGTACAGTAGACCCTCGCATATTTGGTCCTCACTTATCCTGCTCCTCGGATTATCTGGCCTACCTTAGCTAGCTATATTTACTTTATACAATGAATACTAGTATTGGGTTTATACAACAGGTTATGAATATTATTAACAGTTAACTACCTGTTGTGGGCACCCTCCACCTTCTGTTAATGCAAAGCTGCTAACACTGGTTTAAGGACTTTTCCTAGAGATGTGCCCAGTTAAAGTACAGGCATTTTTTCTTCCTAAATAATTTTTGTCACATGTATACATTATTGTTTCACATATATGGACATTTCACATATACGGACTAGTGCTGGTCCCAAGGAGTCCGTATAAGTGAGGGTCTACTGTAATTACATATATAGGACACCAAATAGGCTTTTCTTCAGAGGGACAGTACATAGGACTTGTTATTCTGGGTGCTTCTATGTGTAAATTCCTTATTATTACATCATTACTATTACATCTGTAATAATGCCTGTAAAATAAGATTACACCATAAAGAATACTGTAAGGAAATTTACACATGGAAGCACCCATTATTCTTTCTCATAAGATATCATACAAGGGAGTGAAACTTGATGGCTTCTGAGGTACCACTGAAGTACTGGATACATGCACAAGCCATCCGGGAGGTATTTTGTAGGAGATCATATAGATACCATTCATCCTAGTTACTCTGCCCACTCGATGTGGAGGTGCGCAACAACTGGAGGAAGATAGAAAGAACATTTCTTAAGTAAAGCTTTAATTGGTCAAAGTCTGACAATATGAGGATAACAATAACTATGACAATAACTGACTCAATCAGGAAGAGGAAAACGGGAATACTCTTTTTGCAGATTTGTTTTTGAGAAATTGGAGGCTTGAATAGAACAGTTTTTTTACAGACAGAGTTAGCAAAGAGTCAAGGGGACTAAAGACCCTCTCTTGTGAGCAAATGCTTATCTACTTGACTACCTCTCGGCCTGCCTTAACTTTTGCTGATGGAGAGTTGGTGAAGCTTTATGGGATATTTTTCTTTATTTAGCCCATGTTTTTATTGTGACATAACATGCCTGTGATGCTCAGTAACTATTCTAACCAGAAACTAGTCATCAATATAGCAACAACATATGTATATTACACATAGCTACTAACATTTTCTGAAATTAATTTATTAATGTATGCAGGTACCAATCCTTGCGAGTTGAACAATGGGAATTGCAGTCACCTCTGTCTCATCAGTGCAACAAACTCAAGTGGATATTCATGCTCATGTCCTGACTCTCTTTTGCTTGACAGCAATCAGAGGGACTGCATTAGTAAATTAAGATATTAATGTACCTTAATGCTAACCGTACTATCTTCTTGCAGCTCCTCCATTCATATTGATCTCTGATTACATATATCTCAGACGTATGAATCTTGATGGAAGTAGAAGTTCAGCATTTCTAACATACTATTATAATCATGGACTGGATTTTGATTACAGGTTTTACATGCAGCTTACCATGTGCATAAAATGGAGTTATTACTCTTTATTATTTTCAGGAGAGATTACATATTCTGGTCTGATCAACCCCATGACAGAATTGTGAGAAGTCGCCTTAATGGAACAGAGACTATGGTATTGGCTAATGGAGGGATGTCTTGTGTCTGTGAGTTTAAAACCCTGCATGTAAAAGAATAACATAATCTGTCATATAATTATGTAGTCGATGTTGGATGGGATTGGATTAACCAAAAGCTCTATTGGACTGATCCCTGTAATAATGATATTGAGGTGTATGATCCAATAACTACCTACCGTCGAGTTCTTTTCAATACTACTGATGGCCTTCAACATCCCTCAGGCATTGTCATTGACCCCACAACTGGGTATGATAATGTACAATAGGATTTATTTGTATATACGTAGCTCTCAAAGTATTCCACACATCACTAACAGTTCAATTGTATGCACTAGTTAAATCTTCTCCCTTTCTTACAATACTGGACATGTAGTGGTATAGTCAGGCAGCTAGTTACAAAAAAACACTTTATTGATAGATGGTTCTATTGGAGTGATTATGGAACTGATACTATAGAGAAAGCATCAATGGATGGACTCAATTGTATGCACTAGTTAAATCTTCTCCCTTTCTTACAATACTGAACATGTAGTGGTATAGTCAGGCAGCTAGTTACAAAAAACACTTTATTGATAGATGGTTCTATTGGAGTGATTATGGAACTGATACTATAGAGAAAGCATCAATGGATGGACACTCCAGAATGGTTCTGCATAGCACAAATCTAGCCGATACCTATACTATTACCATGGATTATGAGAACCAAGTGTTTTATTGGGCTGACTATACATTAAATAAAATTGAGAGTTCAAATGTAGATGGATCAAATCGTAGAATCCTGACAGCAAGTGTCAGAGATCCATACTCCATCACATACTATAATGGAAGACTATACTGGGGTGATAGTGCTTTCAACCGTATTCTCACTGGAACAGTCACTTCACCTGGCAGTGGATCATATATTGGAGGTGGTGTTTCCTCTGATCCGTATGGAATTCATGTAGTTTCCAGAGAGGCACAACCTTTAGGTGAGCACAGGATCATAATTTTCTCTCTATCTTTATTGGCTTCAATTCTATATTAGTACCAGCCACAAACCCTTGCTTGGATAGTAATGGTAACTGCACTCATATTTGTCTTTTGAGTTCGAGGTATTTAGAAGGTTATGGCTGTCAATGTCCAGATGGAATGGTTCTGGCTGGAGACAGAAGAACTTGTTTATGTATGTAGTAATTATATTACCAGCTGAAGTAATTTGCTTACACATCCTGCCATGCATTTCTTTACAGTGTGCCCAGCCAATTCATTTATATGTGATATTGCAAATTGCATTCCTTCAATTTGGGTTTGTGACAGCATCAATGACTGTGGAGATAATAGCGATGAAGATCATTGTGATGGTAAGTAATACTTACATTCTTAAACACTGGTACTAGCTTATTCCAAAATGTACATAGAGGGATATTAGATCTTAATCCTTTCTATTGAAATTTAAGGAGAAAACAAGAACTATAGAAGACTGCTATTAAACCGAAAGTGAAAAGTGAGAAGGTTTTAGAGCAAGAAATTATTTGTAGCTATGTTGCTACCTCAAACTATTAGCTAGGTAGCTAGAAACAGCAAAACAGTAGCTCAAAGAAGAATGAGAATAAAAATAGGAGAATAGAAAGCATGCCTCACAATGGTGCAGAAGAATGGAAATAAAAATTTGCCTCAAAAGGACCAAAAGAAAAATTGATTAGCTAGCTATTTAGAAATGTGAAAGATAGAGCACTTATATAATAGCTACATATAAGGAGTTTCACTAACTTACTTCAAGTATGTCCTAGATACATGTTAAGGTTTTAGCCCCACCCACTCATTAAATTGGAGAACTGGTAACTCTTCCTGCTAATGTACTAGAACTAAAGATTTCATAAATGCCTCTTACTGTAGCTACTGCAACTTGATTCCCTCTAACAAGGTCACTCAAAATAAATTCTGAATAGAATCCTATAACCAGATTTCAAGGGTAGAGGTAGTTCACTGTGTAATCTACTGAATCAGATCTGTACTTTCCATGCTCTACAGTTTCAGATACAGATTACCTTCCATTCATAAGACTGGGAACTACTGCTAATGTTGTGAGAAAGAATTTACCACCAGCTGACAATGCAATATCTACAGATATTGATATTCCATTTGGCTTTGCATTTGGTAATACTTCAGAGACTCAAGTATATGTAAGTTATGCTAATACCTTTCAATGTTATACTGAAGTTTGAATCTTATTATAATAATAGGTTGCAACAAATGGATACTATTCCTTTGGCCAAAGAGTAACATCTTTGCAGAGTCCATCTCTTTTTGATGAGTCAAATACCTTGGAATATATTGTAGCCCCATACTGGAGTGATATTGACATACGTTCAGTTGGATCAGTTTCCTATGAAATTCACACAAACCAAACCAGTTTATCTTTGTTGCATAGGGTGAGTAAATACATTCAACAAAAGCAGCAAAATCAGTTCAGTGGTACATGGATGCTGGCTGCTGAGTGGAACAGCGTATCAAGTCCAGGTAACTATGTTTAGCAATAGGACTTTTTCATAAAGCTATATAGTTGCCAGAATATAAAAAGGTTTTTAATCCATAATCGAGGCTAAAGTGCTATTTGCTACCTCTAGATATCTCTGGATAGTTCAGTTGCATGTTCTCCTCATTGTATTATTATTGCAGTAGTACAGTAGCAGTATATTATCTAGATATAAAATAAAGGGATGGTACATTACAAACCACAATCTGAATAAAATTAATATTGATAAAAAATCACTAGAACCAAGTTATGGTGATCTGAGACTGGTTCGAGGAACAGTTGCCGATCCAATGTTTTTATCTGGACGAGTGGAAATCTACATCAATGGACAGTGGGGAACCATTTGTGATGATTATTTTGATCAGATTGATGCCAATGTTACTTGCAAGCAGTTAGGTTACTCAGGTGCCACTAGCTATAGAATAAGTAACAATGGAGGGTAAGTATTATCTTATCTTACATATAAACACCAGGTTGTTGATCTTTATATTTAATTTGTATTCAGATTTGGTACTGGTACAGGACCCATCTGGCTTGATGATCTTCAATGTACAGCTTCAGATACAAAGTTAATCTCCTGTGTCCACAGAGCAGTGGGAGTTCACAGCTGCACCCATTCAGAGGATATAGCCGTGTACTGCACAGGTAATTCAACTATAGCTTTCTTATTATTTAATGTTGAATCAACTATTATTATCTGCAGCTGTATCTGATAATCTGAGGATTGTCCGTGTAAGTAGTCAGTAATCAGATATAGTGAGGTTGTGCACTGACATAGCACCTTATGTGCATCTATAATTATAGAATAACACTTTTCAAGGCCTTGTTATCACTAATGGATTCCAATCATATGCTGTCTTCACATATCGCTGTGGACTAATGGGATGGTCTGGTGATGCAACTATAGGATTCAAGGCTGCAGGGAGTTTCTATAAAAATCACATACTCAGTGGAAACAATGCAAGGCTAGTTGCATGCATTAACTCCACATCAAGTTGGTCAAATGTCATTTATGGCCTGAGTAAGTTAGTAACTGTGTGAGGGAGTTAATGATATGTGTGGTACTTACATACAGATCCAAAGTATCTATCATTCTTAACTCTTGGAACTACTTCAGGGGTTACAAAGGTCTTCTTATCATCTCTGGAAGATAGTTCATCCTCAGCCATTTACATTCCAATGGGCTTCAAATTTGGACAAAACAACCACACCATTGTTTATGTAAGTATAACAATAGGTATGAAAGTTTTCTAGTTTCAAGTGATTGCATTGAATATTGCAGATTTCCTCCAACGGCTATTTTTCATTTGATAGTGAAGTGACCTACAGTACACCACAGTTATTTTCACCATCTTTCCAAGCTGTTCATTTGGTAGCTCCATTTTGGGCCAATAATGACATAAGTAACAGGGTCGGGAGTATTAGTTATGAAGTACACAGTTCTAATGTCTCCTCAGACTATATCAGTTTGGTTAGCACTTTCATTAGCCAGCAAAAGCAAATTCAGTTCATTGGAAGTTGGATGCTTTTGGCTGAATGGACTAATGTCTCTGAGTTCAATGGATTGCTTACTGATGTGAGTATAATAATAATACTTCATGCATTAACAGGGGAACTTCTACAGTTTTCAACTAGCTAAATATAGGTCTAAATGCTCTCTCAAATATATGGACTCTATAAGTTCTCCCTAATTCATGGTGAAACTCCATTTGGTAGGACAAAACTTGTAGCTGACAGATATAAAGCACACTTACCTATATTGAACTCTGTGGTTGTATTACGTATATGCAATGTACTATAATAATATGTCTGGAAATAATATTGGCAGCAGACATTTTAATTTGGTAGATTGCTCTATTTAGCCAAACAGGTTATTTTCTCAAAATTTCGGGACCTAGCTATCTTTTGACCCCAACTCTTGGGAGATGTTGAGAAACTGACAATGGAGAAGAAGCTATAAGAACACTACACAGTTTCAATCACTTGCTCTAGCTGTTCCTAAGGGAATGAAAGAACCATTAAAGAGAACCTTTTTTAATATTATAGTAAAGCAAAGTGTGTATCTATAACTAGTTGGCTAGCATAGTACCTTTGCTAGTACTTTCACTTGATCAAACTCATGTTCTTTTGATCTATAATTTGATGATCCATTCAAATTAAACTTTGTTGATTTAAGTCAAGCCTAATTAAATTCTCTGCCAATATTTCCAGCTATAATTATGGTACCTGGTTGAATTATTATTACCTGCCCTTGTATGATAATAGACTAACACCTATCAAGGAATCATCATCACTAATGGACAACAATCATACGCACTTTTTACCTACCATTGTGATCTAATGGGATGGTCAGGAAGTGCAACTGTTGGTTTTAATGCAGCAGGAGAGTTTTACCACAATTATAATCTCAGTGGCACACTATCTATACGAAATATTGCTTGTTTAAACTCACCTGAAAGTGTATGGACTAATATTATCTATCAATTGAGTAAGTTTAGCGTCTATTGAGGCCTTAATAATATAACTGCTAATGGTTCTTATTATTTACTATAACAGGTGATAACTACCTCTCCTTTCTTGAGTTTGGTTACACCAGTGGTGTAACTAGACACTACCTACCCAATGTTATCAACGCATCATCTACTGCTGTAAAAATTCCTGGAGGGTTCCCTCTAGGAACCTCCAATCAGACATTAGTTTATGTAAGCTCCTTACAGCTATCTGATCCGTGTATAGCATAACCACTCTCACACACATGCCTGCACACACACACACATATGCACACACACACACATATGCACACACACTGATCATAAGCAAGCCATCAAAGAATAGTGTGAATGTAGTAATGTCCTAATAAGTTTATAGTAAGCAAACAGTAATCTAATTCTATGTCCAGAGTAATGGGAGCTAATGGGAAGTGACAAAACACGTATATCTTAATGTTAAGCACTGATAGCATTTTTTATATTTATGTGCAGGTCACTTCCAATGGAATCTTCTCCTTTGGAAGAGAAGCACATCTGCATAATCCTGTTCTCTTCCCAGAGTCAGTATTTTATAACAATCTTGTAGCACCTTATTGGGTGAACTCTGACATTCAGCAGTCAGGGAGGATTTCTTATGAAGTTCATAGCACCACAGCTAGTTTGATTAGCATAGTTAACAACTTCATTCAGCAACAAGATGATGAAGACTTTGTTGGTACATGGATGATGGTAGCCACTTTCAGTGAGATTTCATTGCAAGATTCAGCATCAAACAAGGTATATATTTCTTAAATATTATTATTAATGTAATTAATTAGTTGTAATTAATTAAGTTATTCTAATTTAATTGATGTTTATTCTATAGACAAATACTTTCCAAGGGATAATCATCACAAATGGAAATCAGTCTTATGCAGTCTTCACATACCTCTGTGGTTATTTGTCAAGTAGTAAAACCACCAATAATGGAACCATCGGTTTCAACTCAGATGGTACTTACTTTGAAAACCATCCACTGAGTGGAAGCTCAGATATTCCCAAAGTAGCTTGTCTCAATCATCCCAGGACTTCATGGAGCAATATTCTGTATTCATTAAAACCAACATCAGGTACATAATATTTAACTGCTCTTCAGTTACCTAGTCTCTCCCTATATACTAATTCTGATTTCTATAGATCTTGAGGTTAGCCTTATATCAAGCCCTCTTGGTCCTAACTATCAAGCAGCTACATGGATTACATTTCAGTGTTCAGCCACAGGAGGGTCTGGTATTTTCAGATACAAGTGGAAGGTCTATTGCAGTTCTACTGGTCTACTAATTTCTGAGTCTATGGCTGGCTTGGAAACTTCATTCAGAATAAAGTCAACTCCACCTTTTTGCTATGATAGAGTTGAGTGTGTGGTTGAAGATACAGCTTTTCCATTGTCTGGCTCCTCCTCTGTGACCATCACTTCAGTTACAGGTATTATACATAGTATTGTAGCTATATTATAGCAATTAGCAAGCATACCAAATTTCACAAAAAGAACAACTATATCTGAAGAGGTGTGTTGTTTGGAACTTCACCACTAAATTTGCCAGAAAACTGTACTATTACTCTATAATCAGCTGTGGCTATCCAATCAGATCGCTATATGCTTTGATTTCTAGGCCTGGAGTTCAAAGTACATAATGTGGATGGCTTTACTGTTTGTGGTGTTCCTTTTACCATGGAATTTACCTTTATATGCATCATAACTGTAATTCACTGAACTAACTTCTTTCATCACAGGTGTTGGCTTCTTTGCCAATGACAACCTGGTGTCCAATAATAGTGTCTTGCTGGCAGATGGAAATAATGAGATTGGCACAATCTATTGCAGTTCTGGTTCACGAAGTAATGGTATCGGACAGTGGTTTGCACCAAATGGAGCTGTCATAATGCGAAATGGCATTTCATTAAGTGTGGTACATGGTGGAGGGAACTCCCCAGCCTATATTGGTTTACAATTACGAGCTAATCAATCACTTTTGGCTTCTGATGAAGGCACATACACATGTATTATTCCAGATGAGAATGGGATTCAAAGGACATTACATGTTGGAATATATCGTTATGGATATTATGGTAGGTATATATAATTCAGAAAATGGCCATGTTGAATGACTATTATGAATTTGAAATAGTTAATAAACTATAATGATAACATAACCAAGTTAATAACTGCTCTCACGTACATGACCCCTCAGTTAGCTACAGTGCATGATATATACAGTTAATAGATACAGGATCCCTCAGTGTGAAATACAGATCAACAGTGATGTTCTATGCACTGAAGCAGGTGGGCTGAGGGATCATCCCCTTAGTTGGTGGCTATTAACTTTAGTTTACAAAGGTGGCTATTAATACAAATTTTTTCATGTTTAATCATCCCAGCATAACCACTAATTAAATATCTAGTTAGTTATTCCAGCCAATAGCTATAATAGCTGCTATGTACAGTATCTATAGTCTAACTACCGTATTTTCTGAAATTTTCCTCGTTGTTTTAATTTCAGATGTCACTCTTATTACGAAATTTAAAAAGTTGAATAATTGGAGATGCACAGCTCAGCATGCTGGGCTTGCTAGGCTCTTCTGAAATTAAAACAACATGAAAATTTGAAAAATGAGTTATTAAATAAACGAAAATTTCAGGAAATACGGTAACTAGCTAACTAATATGCTGAATTTTTCTAAGCTGTTGTTTGCTGGCTATTGAGGTACGTACTTCTAATGTGCGGTGTGAGACTACAATTGATGGTGTTGTCCCTATAATTATAAAGAGTGCTAATACACTCTCTAATAAAAATAAGGGTTCCTCTGTATTAAAAATGATGTTTGTTCCTATCACATGCTAATACATTTGACTCCTTAAAAGGATAACTCTGAATAAAGTAGTCCAATAAAATTAATGTAGAGATTTTGTTTGCGTTGTTTAGCTAATGAGTAATCTGAATTTTCATAATGTCATTGCCAGTCCTTCCTACTGTTGAAGTCACTAGCACAGCTGATCCTCAGTTTGTTCTTGAGTGCACTACAATGGGAGCTCCAGGAGTTATCACATGGGCCTATTCTGGTTCATCAAGAGTTTACACTAATGATGGAAGCCATCAAATAGTTCAGTCTTTATTGGATGGAACCACATCTACTCTGGAATCAAGACTCACTTTCCTTAGTCATCCTTACTCCAATGATACTGGAGATCGTGTATGCATCATAAACTCAACATATATCAGTACAAATAGCTCACAAACCAACACTTCCACTGTATTAGGTAAGTTAAATCATCAATGATGTAGTTTTGATTGTTAATAATTTCTACATAATCAGGTGAAAAACGCTATGGTATGTATTCTGTTGGGGAGGCTGTCGATATTTACTGTGCTGACACCACTGGATCTGCTAACCTAGTGCTATGGCTGAACTCAACAGGAACAGTGCTGTCTTCTGGCTCAACATCTACTACTCTCCCTATCGCTTTAATAACAGATAGACTTCATGGTGAGGAATACACTTGCAGGACTTTATCTCAAGATTCCAACTACACCATTTTTGTTCTCAGTGAGTTCATAGCTACTATCTCTATAATACCAGAGGTGGCATGAGAAAAAATGCAGTTTCTGATACCAAAGTTAGTGTCCTGAATTGGTTACTATAATTAGCTACTGTGACTACTGATTTCTCTATATACCTTCAAATACAGTGATTGTAATTAATTTTATTATCTACAGTTCCACCATCTCCCACTATGGTTCTAATCAATCCTTCAATCACTGGAAGTGTGACAGCTGGTAGTTTATACACTCTAACTTGTATTGCACTGAAGACAACTAGTGGTCTAACACAATCTGTTCAGACTCAGTGGACAGGGCCCAGTGGAACTCCAGTGATAGCAAGCAGCAGTGCCGTTCTGGCTGGCACCATCTCAGAACCACTCAGAACCATTCACAATATCACTTTTAATTCACTCTATACAAGGGACGCTGGTGTGTACAGCTGCGAGTCAACACTCTCCTCACCTGCTCTAACCACTTCTTACCAGACAGCACAATCTTATGCTGTCACAGTTTCAGGTATCATAATGGTTAAGTAGTTTTATTGAGACCATGCAGCTACTATACATAAGACATTGTCCTCTTTTCAGAGTTAACAATTGTACTTATAGGAAAATGTGCATGAATTTTTGTCAATCACTTGAAAGTTATTTGTATACTATTATTCCTTTTTGGAGGTCTGACTCTAATATTTGCATGAAAGTCCATCATATCCACATACAGTTCCACCACCAAGAATTGAAGTGTCTGTTAATACTGGACGTTATATCAACGAGGACATTGTCACACTACTCTGCACCATTAATCTTCCACCAACAGTAAACAATGGTGAAACAATAGCTACAACATGGTTTGATTCAAATGGAAGACAGCTCAGCAATTCTTCAACTATTACTATATCCAACATATATGCTATTACTAGAGGAGTATTCCTGAGTAGTGTCACAATTTCTAGTTTTGTTCCAGCTATTAACAATGGTGAATACATTTGCAATGCAACTGTGGTTCCTTCATCCTCATATGTCATTGGTAATAGTGCATCTGGCAGAACAACATTGATGATATCAGGTAAGGATGTAGTATACTATAATGGCCTCATGGTGTTCATAAGGCATGTGTATAATATAGCCATCTCTATGTTTTAAGTAATTACTGGAACTGATCAGTTGTGTAGAATGTAGCATTAATAATGAAGAAGCTTACTTCCTCAGGCTGAATATCCCTAGAGTATTATACAGCTTTGACATTGTGCTATAATGGACTAGTCTGTTACATTTATGACTACATTCATGCACAGCACTAGGCCTCATTGTGCAAGTTCAACCTTTAGTGGTGACAGTGTTGGATGTCATGCCATATAACACGTTCAGTATTGTCTGCACGGCTACTCTACCTGTGAATATAACTGCAATGAAACAGTTTGCATGGTATCTTGGCTCTTCAGAAAGTGTCACCAATTTGACTTCCAGC
This sequence comes from Diacarnus erythraeanus, assembly GCA_964016965.1. NCBI lineage: Eukaryota > Metazoa > Porifera > Demospongiae > Poecilosclerida > Podospongiidae > Diacarnus > Diacarnus erythraeanus. The sequence goes on from OZ024673.1 coordinate 5,617,984, forward strand.
ACAGGGACAATCATCACCAATCTACATTTAAACAATGCAACCAGTACTAGTGTACTTACTACCAATGCAAGTACTCCTGGTTTATTCCTTTACACTTGTGTTGCTTCAGTTTTATTATCACAATCTTCAGCAACAACTATTGTAACAGTCAATGGTAAATCTAACATGGCTACAGAATATTATACCTAATATAATATTATTATTAATCTTCTACTTCATAAATATTAATCTCCCATAAGGCCAGTATTGTTGATTATTAGTTTCTCATTGGATTATACATATTTCCCTACAGGTGATGCTGGGGGGCTATAGCTGTATACCAATATACCTGAAGAATGTTTGTTTCCTTCACCAATCAACAAATTTAATAATTAGTGTTAATGTGTTAACTAATAATTAGTCTTTGCACTGTCACCCACAAAAATTATCCAAACTGCAGTATAGCTACACAACAACTATACTTATTGATTTATTTTCTCTCAGGTCCCAGAAATCCTGCTCAACCAACTGCTGTTCAATATACTAACACCTCCCACTCTACGGCTACTATAGAGTGGAGAGTTCCTACAATTACATACACAGAAGAAATTTACTATGTTGAGTATGGAACTAGTCCCTTATCACTAAACCAAAGTAGCCCAAGTATCAGAAGTGGTAGTGATCTCACAGCAACTAACCAAATATACTCTTTGGCTATCAGTGGGCTTTTATCTAATGTAACCTACTACTACCGAGTCGTTGCATCCAACATCTTCACCTCTACTCACAGCTCTCTGAATAGTTTTGTTACTATTCCACAGTGTAAGTTAGTCTCAAGCTGATGATCCACTTGATTTTTTCACACTCATATTTTGTTCTTGCATGATGTATAGCTTTTGTTGTATTAATTCGAGCTCAAGGTGTAGCAAGAACAGGAGAGAGGTACCAACTGACTTGTACAATAACAAAAAGTGATAGAAGTGTTCCAGTTGTTACATGGATGAACTCTGATGGACTTATTTCTTCAAATGGAAGTGGATTATTTCTGGGACCTTTGTTGACTAATAACACCACAAGCAGTTCTGTGTTACTGTTTGATCCACTGACTCTAGTACATGAAGGAAGTTATACATGTAAAGCCACTTTCAGAGCTATGACTATTTCTTACACATACTCAATTACAGTAGCCACAAGTAAGTTTAAATTCATGTGATGTAACAATTATCACATTATTCATAATTGTAGGACTACTAACTGTGGAAGTAACAGTTAACCCTCCAGGAGTAACTCATCGAGCTTCATCATCCATTAATTTGACCTGCACTGTTACAGGGATGTCTTATCATCCATTGTCTTACCAGTGGACCTCAACTTGTACAGGGAATTGCTTTGTACCTCTTGGAAGGACATCAACACTTATAAAATCTTCAATTCATTCAATTGACTCTGGAAATCATACTTGTACAGTAACTGATGCATTGGGGAACAGTGGTGCAGCAACCATTGAAATTGCTGTAACAGGTAAATTGTCAATTTATATAAGAAGCCATGATAGTATTAGTAACTTCTTATTTCAGGAACTGGACTGAGCTACATTGGTAGTGGACTACTCAAAAACAATACCTTTATCATTGCTGACTCTACTGGGATGATTCATGACCTCCATTGCAGCTCTGGTTCCACCATGGCTGGCATTGGACACTGGATTTCTCCAAATAGGGTTGATCTCACTAATGTCACTATTGATCCATTTGATGTCATTGTTGGTACTGAACAAGATACAGGATCTTTAGTCATACGGCAACGTTTTGGTCATGTTGTGACAGTGAGTTTTCAAGGCATATACACTTGTATTATACCAGATGAGAATGGAGTACAGACCTATCATCATATAGGAATCTATCAACATGGATTCAATAGTAAGAATAATAATGACTGCTATTAGCAAATATAATTATTTGTTCTCACAATAGCTCCTGTGTCTATCACATCTCTTGATGTAATTTCCTATCCAAGTCCACTATTTACTCTCAACTGCACTTCATCTGGCTCACCTGCTACAACTGTGACATGGACAAAGGATGGTGTATTGCTTGCACAGAGCAACACATATCGAATGACACAAATACTCTACAGTGGCACTACAGCTACATATTTCAATCTTCTTGAGGTAAATGCTGGTCCATATGCTGTTACTGGATACTATAGCTGTGAAGTATCTAACTTACTTGGAAATGCTACAAGGAATGCAACATTCAATGGTCAGTAAATCACCAGTTACAGTTGCTCCACATTACCATTACATTCTTTACTTCAACTGTACAGGTATCAATATTCAGAGGAGTAATGCTACCTTCACTGTTGGTAAAAATGCTACACTAACTTGTTCCTCTGACCTATCTGTCACCTCAACTGAGTGGCTGTACAATTTTCAAGTGGTGAAGTCTTCGGCTTCATCAAGATTAAGACTTGCCTTTAATCCTGTGAATGATAGCATTCATGGCAATGAATATACTTGTAGAATCACCACTCCTTATGGCATCCAAGAACAAACTGTACAACTCATTGTACAGGGTAAGTTGAATATTGAGGATTTAGATGATCATTTAATTTCATGTACGTGTGTGTGTTGCAGTTCCTCTCAATGAAATAGTTGTGTTAAGTACAACTGATGGATCTTCCATAGTTGGAGAGCAATATAGAATTTTTTGCACAGTTCTATTTCCTGAAGGATTAACTAACCCCATTACAGTTCAGTGGTATGGCTCAGAGGGACTTGTTTCAAATGGCAGTGGAATTACCATCGGTGATACACTAACATCACAAAGTAATATCACTAGTGTCCTGGAATTTAGTCCATTTCACAGAGTTCATGGAGGTCGATATAGCTGCAGAGCTATGCTAATGACGCAAGCTCCTCCTTTTAACATTATAAAAACTGCAGATATTATTATAATTACAGGAGGTGAGTCAATAGTCATTCAGCAAATAGTATGTTTTCATTCCTACGTAGCTTTCTTCTCTATAAGGGAAGTAAATAGCTAGTTAGTAGTTAGTAACCAGGGTTTCATCTAGAAATTTTGGTTTGGGAGGGAAGATATGGGCGAGCAAAGTGAGCCACACCCACTTTTAATTGGGAAGAAGTTTTAGTAATATGAAGCTAATCAAAACCCGCTTAAGAAACAGGCTGGGAGATGCTACACTAAATCAGGCAATGCGCATAAGCGTTGAGGGACCCGAGAAGTTGAGCTGTGAATGTTTAGACTCTATTTTACAGTACTGGAAAGGACAAAAAACCCGAAAACTATTCATTTAACATAATAATAATATTATATATATAATTTTTTTTTTTTTTTTTTTTTTGTGTGTGTGTGTGTGTGTGTGTGTGTGTGTGTGTGTGTGTGTGTGTGTGTGTGTGTGTGAGGGGGAAGTTTGGGGAGGGAAGATAGAGCTAGGGTTTGGGGGGGAAGATTCCCCCCCCCCCCCAGTAGATGAAAAACTAAAGAAAGGTTAAGGTAACTAAGTGTATATAATTCAGAAGAATACACTACAGTTAGTAACTACATGTTTTAATGATTTTATTATAGCGATAGCAGAACTGCCAGTCAATATTCTTTCAAGTCCATCAATCCCTTTTGGTGGAGTATACCAAGTTGGCTCTTCCATTAGCCTTACATGCCAACCACAGGGAGGATATCCACCACTAGTTTACACTTGGAACTCCACATGCAATGGACTCTGTTTTGTGTTGGGAGAGACAACCAATTTTGTCAGGAAGAATCCCCTTCATTCTATTGACAGTGGCAATCACACCTGTTCAGTAACAGACAATGATGATCATACTGGAAGTGCTACAGTGAAGATAACACTATCAGGTACAGAATATGTATAATACAAAAATCAGAGTAGCGCTCTTTACCTACAATTTTACTGTTGTGTACTACAATAGTAGTAGCCATAATACTTTAACAGATATAAATTAACTAGCTACATTCCTAAAAATAATACTCGTCAATATCTTTATGATCACTAGGTGTTGCAGTTCACCTGGAAGGAACTGGGGTGATCCAAAACAATAGCATTATACAAACAACATCAACTGGCAGAATTGGGAAGCTAGAATGCATCTCAGCCTTGAAATCTGCTAACGTGGGAAGACTTATAGCACCAAATGGGAATGACATTACCAATGTCTCCTCTATTGTTACCATTGGGAACATTAGTGATCCAGGATTTATATCACTTGAACTTCAAAATGACATCTCATTTGCAATAAACAATCAAGGAGTCTACACTTGTATCATTCCAGATGAAAATGAAATAGTGAAATATCTCCACATTGGAATCTACTATGGAAGATTTAACAGTATGTAAACTAATTATTCTCATAGGTCCTTTATTGGTAGCTTAATCACTTGACACTGCATGTACGATTGTAAACAGGTAAGAGGACCTGACTCTAGTACATAAAACTATGCTCAGAGACATCTAGTAGTAGCAAATGATCTTTTCACCTTTTTCTGCTGCTGTATGCAGTGCATATCAACCATTTGTTTGGGGAGCTAGAATTATATAAAAAGGTACCTTGTTGCTCATATCATGCTGGTAGTGATTAAATTTACTTTTACACAAAATTTTATGCATCTGAAAAATAATCTTTTAATTTACAAAAGCATTGTCAGGTAGATGAAGTACCAATAGGCAAGCAGTATCAACTTAATGGAATCTGTACCCATAGTCCACCTTAATTGCAGGATATGTTGTTTCAAGTTTCTTAGCTCTCCAATTTCCCATGGCCTTTCTATTTCTTTCTTGACTCAGCTGTCTTTGCTTAGGATGTTCATGTTCACAAATTTTTCTATGGAACTTACATATGACCATTGATCACGCCATGTTTGCCAGAGGAGTTTTAAGTTTGTAAACATAATAATAATTCCAATGAGATGTGTATTAATTAGTATGACCACTTACTTGCTATTAATTATGATTTTTACGCTTAGCTCTTCCTCAAGTCAGCTCTCTGCAGCTTCTATTTGGTGATACTGCAGTATTTATGTTTAACTGTACCTCCACTGGTTCTCCAGCTACAAATGTTATTTGGAGAAAGAATGGAGCTAGCCTGGTTAATGATAGTTCGTATGTGGCCACTCAGATTCTGAGGAATGGAATCTCTGCCACTTACGATAACATCTTAGATATCCTCAATGCCACACCATCAGAGCTAGTTGGAGTGTACTCTTGCACAGTGCAAGACTATTTGAGACGAAACTCTCAAACAGCTACCATTCAAGTGGAAGGTAAGCTCATTTGTCTCTTTAAAAGGTTTCTTATACATGAAGAACTATCATGCAGGCTTACGAATATCAGGACACAATCAGCAAATAAATGTGGGAGATTCAGTCACTATCACTTGTTCATTTGATCTGAATTTGACCTCTATTGAGTGGCTATACAATAATACTGTCATTATGAGCACTCTAACTCCACAATTAAACCTGACGTTCAACCCAGTGAATGAGAGCATTAACAATAGGCAGTATACTTGCAGAGCTGTTACCTTATATGGAACACAAGACAAAACAATTACCATCCAAGTACAAGGTATTGTAGTTACATTATGATAATAGAAGATCTAATCTGCTTGAACTTCATTTTAGCTGCTCCAACTTCTATTGAGACTTCAATCAATGCTATTGGACCACCAGTTGCTGGCTATAATTTCACTCTAACCTGTACTGTGACACTGATTGAAGGATTATTTGGAATACCACAAGTATTATGGATCAATTCTAATGGTCAGCAAATCAATTCATCTGGAGACGTCATCCTTAATGATCCAGTGACATCTAGCCAATCTACAAATCTTACCCTCTACTTTGATCCAATAAGGACTTCAGATGGAGGAACCTATACTTGCTTGGCTATACTACCTTTGTTCACTCTCACTACAGTACTGAATTCATCAGCTACGTATTTTATTAATGTTCAGAAGAGTGAGTTATTAGTCCAAACTATATTGTCAATTATCTAATGTTTGTATATTTCTCAGCTTTTCCAATTCCTGTGACAATAATGAGTGATATTGTCCCAGATCAAGAACCTATAAGCACTCCAGGATCAAGTGTAGAGTTGACATGTTCTGCAGATGGCCGATTTGAACCTGTTGTTACTACATGGACATCTACTTGCACAGGAAGTTGCTTTGTGCTTCAGCAATCCACTCAGGTTTCCATCACAAGAGATGTGTTGCATGCAGTGGACAGTGGAATCCACACATGTACAGTCGTAGATGATGTAGGAAACACTGGAAATTCTACAATTGAAATCAATGTTTCAGGTTTGCTTGTATAATCATATAAAACCACACAGGAACATGTGAATATTTTTTAGGTGTGCAGATGTACTTGTTTGATGATGATAGCCCTGGAATAATTCCCAGCAACAGTATAATTCTGACTAACAATTTTGGTCAGATACCACACCTACAGTGTGTTTCAGGCTCAATGCTACCTAATGTTGGACAATTGTTTGCACCATCAGGCCAGGATATTACTCTCTTAACAAATGACCCCTTTAACATCATCAGAGGAAGTCAAAATGACCCTGGATACTTGGATGTGTCCTTGAATCCCAATCGAGTTTTAACTATTCATGAGCAGGGAGTTTACAGATTCCATATTCCTGATGAACTTGGGATGAACACTTCCATTTTTGTAGGCATATACTTACCAGCTTTAACAAGTAAGTAGTTAAAATATATACATGTTTGCTCATATGCATGTCATTTATATACAAATTATTGAAACAGCTCCTGTTAGTGTTTTATCCCTGCAAGAAACCTCAGCAGATGATTTTTCCTTGAACTGTTCTTCCACTGGATCACCTCCAACAAACATTACTTGGACAAAAGATGGCGAAACTGTGACCATGAATGAGAATTTCACACTCATCCAGTATCTTAGAGATGGTGTGACTGCAAGATATGATAATATCCTAATAATTTCATTGCCACCAGCAGAAGTGATAGGAACATATACTTGTTCAATACACAACTTAGTCAGTGTCCCTTCAGAAGAAACCCTAGTAATTCAAGGTCAGTGATACAAATTTTAAAAAAAAAAAGGAGTTGCTAATTTTTATCTATTTTGGTCTATGCATGCAATGCTACTCTAGGGCTATCTTTCATCGGAAGCAGTAATGTCACAGTTGGTGAAAATGCCACCATATCCTGCTTCAGTGATCTCAGTGTAAAAAGACTAGAATGGCTCCTTAATGGTGCTTTGATAGTGAGTTCCAGCAATCAGCAAATTGATCTCACATTCAGCCTAATACAAGATTACCTTCACAATGGAGAATACACTTGTAGGGGAGTATATGCCTATGGGACTTTGGAGAAAAGGATTACCATTTCTGTACACAGTAAGTTTCCTGACATCATCGGGTATCTCACAATTATATCACCTTTTACAGTTCCAGCAACAGCTCTATCATTGTCCATTGTACCTATGGGTAATCCAATCGCAGGAAACATGTATGACCTGGTGTGTTTGGCAACCATTATGGAGGGAATCCTGAGCACACCTGTTTTTACCTGGATGGACTCTGATGGTAACAGAGTAGTGGATGGCGATGGCATTACTGTTGGATCTCCAACAGCTAACTCATTGCCACTAGAGTTCAACATTCTCAAAGGCTCACACAGTGGATGGTATACCTGTACAGCCACTCTCTTCTCCCTTGCTCTTCAGGTACCCTTAACCACCACAACTGACATAAATCTCATCATTCAAGGTAAGAAGTACATATTATGTTGTAAGTATGCATGATAATAATTTTAATTATGAGGGATGCACATTTATATACTCCCTTTTAGATTTTTGTTGGAATGTTTTGTAAACATGCATAATACCTCATTGTAGCTGATCCTATTAATGTGACCATTGTGAGCATACCTTCGGGACCAGAAATAAATGCTGCTGAGTCTTTGACCCTCAGCTGCCAAGCAAGTGGTGGTACTGGAGTGTACAGTTACCAATGGTCATCTACTTGCACTGGAAACTGTTTCTTGAGCAGCATGAATGCAGTCACACAGACAGTCACTCGTGATGCCACCAGGTCTGCAGATTCAGGACTTTATACCTGTACAGTGACTGATACTGCAGGGAATAATGGCACTGATTTTACTGAAATACAAGTTGTAGGCAAGTTATAGTGTTCTGTTCATTTTCACCATCCTAACCCTAACTATTTATCTGCTGCAGGTGCTGGAATATTTTTAAGTGATATTGGAAATATTCCTAATAATTCTGCACTTGAAGTTAATTCTGGAGGACAAATTCCCCAGATACTGTGCCTATCTGGATCTAATATGTCTGTTGTTGGAGAATTTATCAGTCCTGAGGGAAGAAACCTAGCGGCTGTTCAAAATGATCCCTTTGACATCATATTTGGAGATAGTAACAATCCTGGCTGGTTGTTGATAAAAACACCAGCCACAAATCCTCCCATTGTAACAGCTCACGAGGGAATATACACATGTACTATTCCTGATGAAAATGATCAGAGTGAATATTTGCACATTGGAATATACCTCTCTACCAGTAAGTTTATCTTGCATGTCTGGAAGTGTGATGTCAATAGAAAATTATGATTGAGCATGCTCAGTTAGCACAGTATAGGTAAATACCTAAGCCAGTAGCACACAACCAAGTCACAGTCCACAATTGAGTGTAAAAGATACCTATTAACTGGTACTAAACAATACAAAGTACTTCGTCACAATGAATTCAATATGCAGAATAAATAAGTTGTTGAATCTTCCCCTAGGGACTCCATCTGTGACTTCTTTAAGAGCGATAGACTCTAATACCACTTCAGAGTTCACACTCAACTGCACATCTACTGACTCGCCTGCTACCACTGTCATCTGGACAAAGGATAATGAAATGTTGTCAGACACTGATACATACCAGATTCTAAGAGATGGTTCAACAGCAACTTATGACAACTTCCTAACCATTGATGCCACACCAGACGAGCTAGTTGGTACTTATGCCTGTAGTGTCCTCAATTCAGCTGGTCAATCCAATGTAGAAAGTGTCAACATTCAGGGTAAGTTATTCAATTGTTACAGTGAGGACCTTGATAATATGCATGTTAGCTTGAACCATAAAGTTGATAGTATCTATTTTAATATAATAATAATAGGTGCACATATCAATGGGAATGAAGGACCTTTGACTGTGGGTACAAACTTGCAGCTGAATTGCTCTTCTGACCTAGCTATCCTCATGGCAGAGTGGCTCTATAATGACATTGTGATTGCACAGAATGTGGGCAGTGAAGCTTCACTGGTAATTCCTTCAGTCAATGACAGTATGCACAACAGACAATACAACTGCAGAATTACAACACCTTTTGGTGTGCAAGAAAGAAACACTACTCTCATTATTACAGGTAAGGGTAATAGATTCTGAAGATGAAACATTTATGGAGGTATATTATACTTATAGTACCAACTTCAGCTGTAAAAGTATCAACATCTACTGAAGGTGAAGCAACTGCTGGTAGTATATACTCCATTATTTGTGTTGTGACAAAGCCAGCTGCACTACTAACTCTACCAGACATTTCATGGTTTAATCCCAGTGGCATTGAAATCAGTGGCCAAGTTAATAGCACCCAAATTGGAAGCACAGAATTTGTGTCGGTTAAGGTGACACTTAGTCCACTGCTGGCATCTTATAGTGGATACTACACATGCCAAGTATCAGTCATGTCACCTTCATTGTCAGCACCTTTAAATCTCACTTCAACTACCAGAGTGTCCATTCAAAGTAAGTCCAATGAACATGGTGATAATTACTATCATGCTGTCTTTCTGTTACAGTTCCACCACCTAGAGTTGAGGTGACTACTCTCCTAAGCAGTGCCCCATTCTATGCTGGAAGTGCCTTAACTTTGAGATGTGACATTGAAATTAGTGAAGCAGTTGATATTCCATATACTGTAGCAGTTACATGGTTAAAGTCAGGAAGTCAAATCATTGGTAGTGACGAGCGTACAACCATTTCCAATGTCACACAGCTGTCTCCTTACACATATGAAGCTAGTATTGGTCTGAATCCTCTCAGCATTACTTTTGATACCGGATCTTACACATGCCAGGTGGTGGTTAGTCCTGGTTCATCTGTATCTTTAGTCCAAAGAGCCAGTCAAACTGACATGCTGACTCTCACTGTACAAGGTAAACTGGCTGTATAAATTCTATTGTACGTAGATATGAATTAATTTGGATAGTAAATTGACTTTGTGCATTGGTAACTCAATGTATAAATATCAACTGGTATTTTGTAGTTACAAGACCATTCACAATATACTGTAATTCAAGAAAATTTCAGAAGCCAGAATCATTTAAACGTAAAATATTACTTCAACTTGAATATTTCTTGAATTATGGCATATTGGCTCCATTAAAATAATATCATGTTCTCATTTAAATTTTAGACCCTGTTTTAGTGGTTAAAGTGAACCCAACAACCCTGACTGTGTTGGATGTTCCTCCTTATGATGTAATCACAGTGACATGTGACATTACAAGACCACAAGCAGTCAACATATCCAACAGAATTTCATGGTATCAAGTATCCCCTTCTGAGGCAGTGCAAATGCTAAACAGTGAAACTGACACTTACTTTGGCTCAGAAAGCTCCAGTGTACTTTCTTTGCATGCTAGCTTGGCAGGCAGGTGGAGATACATATGTAATGCAAGCATAGAAGTACCTGGAGACCCAATAATCTCATATTCACAAGCTGCAGTAGTGACAGTGAAAGGTATTGATTTGTGTTATATATTATTATAACTATTATGCTATACATGTTTTGTATAATAGGTAGTTCTGTTCCTATGCAACCAATTGACATAGTGCATACAACATTGAGTTCTGAGCTGGCAGAAGTTCAGTGGCTTGTTCCTGTTATAACTTATACTCCAGAAAACTACACAGTAATATATTGGACCGATCAAGCTCTACTAAATTATTTAAGTGATGTAGTCACTGGTACTAGCAATATCTCAGACACAAATAGGGTGTATTCAGCTACTTTGAAAGATCTTCAGTCCAATACAACCTATTATTACCAAGTAGTAGCAAGAAATAGTATTGGAGTGAACGTCAGTGATATCGCTGTACTAGTAACTCCTCTTCCAAGTAAGTGTATATATTATTCTAATTAGTATGGTTATTATAATACACAATTTTATGTTATAGTTTTGATGGCATCTGTGAAATCTAACGGAAATCCAACTGCCGGAGAAATATTTAATCTGACTTGTTTCATTACAAGAGCAGAAAATATCACCGGAAATATTGTCCTCCAGTGGATAGGACCGAATGGCAACCAAGTGGTGAGCAATGACTCAGTTATAGTAGGCAGCCCTCTGACATCACAAGCAACCACTTCACTTTCTCTACAATTTACTCCTCTGTTCACTTCGCATGGAGGGGAGTACAGATGTTTAGCTGACCTTGTGTCTCAGGATATAATGTACACTGTTTCAGCACTTCAAGATGTGATTGTTCACGGTAAATAAATCTTGGAAAAGAGTTAAATATATAACTATTTAACCAAAATCCCAACAATTGTCATGTTATAATAATTATTTCACAATAAGCCAGATATATACCCAATGTATGTAATAATATACCGCCTGAAATGACCTGTGTGCTTCATTTCATATAGTTCCTGCTCCTACCTTGAATATCACCAGAGTTTCTGATTCTCCTCTTTATACTGGGACAAGTCTGTTGTTGATGTGCACATTTGAGTTGAACATGATGATAGACAGTCCAGTGATAATAAACAGTGTTTGGAGAAGAGGAGGAGATATTCTCAACTCCAATAGCCGTATTAATATTTCTGAAATCAACATGATCCGTGAATCTGTTTATATTACTGTACTCAGAATTAGTCCACTTAGTAACACCATGGACAGTGGGACATACAGCTGCCAATCTGTTATCACATCAAGTCCATACCTTCTATATTCCGATGCAACTCAGCAAGTAACTGTGAGTGTTGGAGGTATGTGCTATGTAGCACTGTTGTGAGTTAATACTTAATTTAACTCCATTTTTCTTCTTTAGATTTACCATTTCCTATCATCACAATCACCAGTGACGGAGATTCGACTGTAGGAGGAGAAAATTATACTCTAGCTTGTACTGTTTCTGTGATTGAAAATCTTGTGGATAGTGCCTTAATAACTTACTCTTGGACTGACAATAGAGGTGATCCTGTGCAGTCAGATGTCATGCAACTATCTAGCACAAACACTACATTAACGCTGGAATTCAGTCCACTATCATTGTCTGATGGAGGACAGTTCATTTGTACTGCATCCATCATGATTCCAGGCATCTCTGTAGTGAAGAGAAATTCAGAGGCTTACAACATCATCATTCAAAGTAATGCATGTGACAAAATAATATTTTGCTTTAGAGTTTTATCTTCCTTTCAGCACCACAACCAAATGTCATAGTGTCTGTACGAGTCCCTCAAGTACAACCCTACCTTGCTGGAATGTTTGCAGAGTTAGAATGCTCCATTAGTTGGGACAGTGAAGTTATAGATACTCAAGTCGATGTGGTGGTAATGTGGGAGAAAGATGGAGAAGAGCTGAACAAAACAGTTCGAGTTAGAGCATTGCCACGACATTTACTGGGCAGCTCTCATTATAGTGCATTACTTCAATTCAATACACTAAGCAGCAGTGCTGATAGTGGAAACTACTTGTGTTGGAGTACTGTCTTCCCCACTGAAAACAGAAATTACATCACAAACAACACGGGAAAAGCCTCCTTTTCACTCAGTGTAGCAGGTAAAAATGTAAGATTTTCATACCCTAAAATGAGGTTAGAGTGCAGGGGCTGATACAGGAGAAATAAAGCTGTATAAATGAGCACAATAAATAAATGACTGTAGTAACTTAGTTGTATGGGGAGTATGGATCCCTAAGCCTTTGCCTTCTCCTTTGCCAGACAATGACGAAATACTATCATCCTTGCAGATCCTATTCTAACTGCAAGTGTCACACCGACTGTGTACTCTGGCAAAGATATCTATCCATTTAATACTTTTAGTCTTATCTGTAGTGCCACTAAGCCTAGTGGTGTGGTTCCATCACTTCAGCTAAGCTGGTATCACGATGGAATACAACTAGACAACAGTATATCAGGCATCACTATTCAAGAGGAAGAAATGAATAGCGGCATTGAAAAATTCAGTACACTTAATGTTGCTTCTGCCCGTACCATTGATTCTGGATTATATACATGTAGCATTGCAATAAGCATTCCAGAGTCCGACTCAGTGATTATCAACCGAACTGCTACTGTAACCATTGCAGGTAATAATAGAATCATACATATGAGGTGTAGAAACCAAGAAAGGAAGAAAAACAACTTATCATTGGTTTCTTTGTCATATTTAATAGGCCCATCTGTACCTATGATCCCTACTATTGTGAGGACCATCCACTATTCAACACAAGCTCTAATAAGCTGGATAGTGACCACCATTGCATACACGGCTGAAAGCTATTATATTGAGTATGGTCAGAGCAATGATTCTTTAACTATGATGAGTGATGTTGTCGATGGAAGTACCAACCTTACTAGCATTAACCTGATGCTTTCAGCTAATATTACTGGTCTGCATCCATTCACTCGGTACTACTATAGACTTGTTGCTAGCAATTCATTTGCAACATCTCAGACTGCAGTTCAAACCTTCAAAACTTCTGAAGCTGGTAAGTGGTTTTGATTTTTCATTATAGTAGCTACAAATAATTCCATTTCTTCTTTCTACAGCACCTACAGCACCTCCAGATTCTTTTTCAGTTGTCAGCATCAGTCCTAGAAGTGTCATACTTTCTTGGACACTTCCTGAAGAAAGTGGAAGAAATGGAATGATTATTAGTTATACAGTTACTTGCATTGATGATGGTGGTAGTGTGAGTGGTACTGTTATCACCTCAAACTTTACTGCTACAATTGGAGGACTAAGTCCTTACTCAGTTTACACGTGTAATGTAGTTGCTTCTACTAGTGTTGGTGACAGTCCTGAAACAACAGTGAACTTTATTACTGCTACTGGTGGTTAGTATTATTAAACAATAAAGAAGACTCAGAAATAACAAAACCTCTGTATAAACACAAGCTTCCTATCATTCAACCACCATGATCTTCCTCAGCATAGATAGCTAGCTAACGCCACATGTAGCTACATCTTATATTTCAGTGACAAATCACTGTCCTTTTCATATGAACTACATGGTTTTCCAATGTTCAGTGTTTACAACTCTACATAGTAATGCATGGAAGTGAATAGCTACTGATCTTCATTAGCTACTATTATGATGACATCTCTGAGTTCAGTTGCATGCACTAATCTTCCTTTTATACATGTACAGTGGCAGCCATTGAGGTATTTGATAACCTTCCTATTATCTACAGCACCAGAAGATGCCCCAGCAAGCATTAAAGTGGTAGGAAACAGTCCATCATCTGTGTTTGTATCTTGGATTCCTCCATTAACTCCAAATGGCATCATTACAGGCTATAATCTCTACATTAACTACAGTGATGAGTCTCCTGTGACCATAATACAGTCAAATACTACCTCTACCAACTATACAGTGATTGATTTACAGCCATATCAACTAGTTTCTGTGATGATCTCAGCCAGTACTATAGCCGGAGAAGGTCCCGTGAGTGAATCTGTCGCTGGAAGAGCAAGAGAATTAGGTAGCTAATAATAATCATTTTGTTTCTCATCAACTGACTGCTACAATAATTCAAACCTCATAGTCTGATACAGCAATATACATAATAGATATCCAAGTGCCATCAAGCATAATGACAGGTCACAGCAATAATTATCACTGGTGCCTAAATGAGAAGAATATAGCTATCATGACAAAGTGATACCAATATTTTATATGCCAGTTTGATTCTTTGACTATAAATATTTTTTTTTTAATTTGTAGCTCTCCTTCCACCAACTATCAGCATAATCACAGATGGTGTACCCATAGCTGGACAATTATTTACATTAAACTGCAGAGTTATACTACCTGAAAGTCTTTCGACAGAGCCACAGATAGCATGGCTCTCACCTCAGGGAAATACCTTAACATCTGAAGGAGAACTGACTGTTGGCCATGAAGTAGTCATTGGAAGCCCATCCAGGGTCACCACATATATGGCACAGTTCAGTCCAGTCTTGACTTCTCATGGAGGTACATATACATGTCAAGCAACCATAACCTCTCCTTTTGGAACTATCCAGCAATCTGTCACAAGTGCACAAAATGTTTCAGTAGAAAGTAAGTTCATCTGTATATCTATGTAGATCATGCTATATAACCTTTCCTCAATGCAGTTCCACCCCCCACACTATCAGTTCTGGAACCATCAACCACTCCAGTTTATGCTGGTAGCTTCATAGCAGTAAACTGCAGCATTCAGCTAAGCAATGCAGTAGACACCCCAGTTACTGTGACTGCAGTGTGGAAGAAGAACAATGTTGAGCTCAGGAGCTCAGCCAGTAGAATGCTATCTGACGTAATTTTAACAGGCAATTCCTCAATTTATCTTGCTCAGTTGGTTTTCAGCCCCATACAATTAAGGACTGACGATGGAGTGTACACTTGTGAAGCGACTATAGATAGAGAACTTGATGAGTTTGTTATGAATACCTGGTCATATTCAAACAACATATCCTTGCATACTACAGGTAGCTACATGTATAATTATATGTTTTTAATGGACCTTCAATTAATCCAAATACCACATTCTAAATGCACATAGCTAACTATTCACTAATCCAAATGGGCATCAATAAGATGCACTGTAGAGATTAATATTATAGTAAAATCTGTGATAAGACTGGTTTGTGCCTTTAGGTACACCAGATATGGCCTTTTGTTTATTATTACCTTCTGCTTTTGTGGAACAAGAGGTTGAAAATGCACATAATCATTCAAATGTGCATTAATAAGATGCATTGTTTCAAGGGAGGTGGTCTCTTTATGGAGACAAAAATCTATGATGTAAGCATTATTGGGACACAACCAAGTGGCATTGCTTTAAAGAGAGGTAGTCTTCTAAGGGGTGGTCTTTTAATTCAGGTCTCACTGTATTGGCTAATGATTAGCTATATAAAAATATTTACATGTAAAATTCACTTTGCAATTATCTTTACATTCTTTACACTCATGCATGCACATACATTTGAACAGTTCCTACACTGACAGTAATGATGCAACCACAGACTGGAACTGCACTTGATATTCCACCATACAACACTTTCACACTGAGGTGCGCTTCGAGGGCACCAGAGAGAGTACTGTTACAAAAGTCCTTTGAATGGAGAATGGGAAACAGTATATTCAGTGACAATGGGAACACAATATTGATCTCTCATCATAACACCAGCATGCCTCTAAGCATTAGTGAGCTGACAGTCAATGATCTTTTAATTGGGAGTCACACATACTTTTGCAATGTCGGTATGTCAGTCCCTGGAGGAAATAATATTGTAGCTCATACCTCTGGAATTGTCATAGTCAGAGGTAAGATTTTTTGCAGTGTATATTACATATGCACCATCATTAGCTAGCTACACTAGTAGAGACAAGTTGTGTCCAACTATTTGTCCTCTAGAGCAGGGCAGTAGTCCCATTCGAGAGGTTAGCTAAATGTATTACCACTCTATAAAAAATTTAAGCATCCTGTGAAGGCGGTTATCTTTTTTTAAAGTGTTCCTTATAGGAAGTTCTCAATAATGTTCTTGTCCAGGTCAAAGTGCACCCATACAACCTAATGGTGTACAAGCTGTGAACATTACTTCAAACTCGGCAAGTGTGCAGTGGGTGATTCCATACATTGCTTACACTCCAGAACAGTACGATATAAACTATGGAACTGCTAGGGATTCACTCGATCAGTCTAGTCCAGTTCTGGCCTCAAGTACTAACATCTCTGCTTCTAATATGACCTATAGCATATCCATCCAGGAGCTAACTCCAAACAGAGTTTACTACTTTCAACTTCGTAGCATGAACACCTATGGAGTGATTACTTCTGCTATCATGACACTCAGGACATTAGAATCTGGTATTGCTAAGCTTCTTTTGGGATGTAGGAACTATAATTATTAGCTATTATTATGATTTTGTAATGTGTTGGCAAAACTTTCCTTTTAGCCTCCCCAATACATTTCTGCTTCCATTCTGTTGTTATATCATAATGGAGAGACAGATATCTATGAATTGACCTCTATTCTAATTATTATAGGACCAAGTAGTCCTCCTACAAACTTCAGATTGGTGGCAGTGGGTCCAGACAGTATAGATGTTTCATGGGATCCCCCACCACTGGAAGCACAGAATGGGAACATCATTGCTTATACCCTCACTTGTCAACCAGAAGAGCTTTTAGAAGCTCTCCCTACAACCTACCCCACTGCTGGGAACTATAGTTTAAGTGGCTTCAGTCCTGCTACGACATACAATTGTACCTTATATGGGACAACAGCAGGTGGGAGTGGACCACCAGCACTACAAACTGTTACGCTGTTTGATGATGGTATGGTTATAACTATCTCTCACAAACACTACATTATGTCATGTCTTTAACATGTTTTATCATTTCAGTTCCTGGACCAGTCATGGGATTGATGTTTTCAAGCATTTCAGCCACTGTTCTGGAAATCACATGGACTACCCCTCAAGTCACCAATGGAGTTATCTTGTCATACTCTGTCCTGGTAGACACTCATGCTGACTTTTTCTATCAAAAAAAATTTTCAGGAGATCAAAGGAGTGTCTTGGTTACAAATCTCAGTAAGATACATAATTATGAATGTGCTGTAGTTTTCCTTTCACTTGCTCTTTATAACTGCTTTATTGTTACATTCCACCAGACAAATACATCCCTTACAATGTGTCAGTAAAGGCAAGTACTTCAGCTGGATATGGTCCTCTCACCAGTAACATTACTTTCACTGAAGAAGGAAGTGAGTCTTTATTAGAGAAATGTGTTGGCATGCAGTAGTTAGTTCTTAACTTATTACAGCTCCTAACACTGCTCCTAAACAAGTCAGTACCACTCGATTTAATGCCACACACATGAATGTCTCCTGGATGAAACTGACATTGGAAGAAGCTAGAGGATTTATTATAGACTACATAATTACATATGAAACACTTGACCAACGTCGTAGGAGAGATTTGAGGATGGAAGTGGCTCATCCGGAGAGCTCATACAAAGTCATTGGTGGCTTGGTATTTACTGAGTCATACTCACTAGCTATCAGTGCAAGGACCATAGAAGGGGAAGGGATAAGTAGTTCTCCCATCATATCACCTGGTAAACAGGGAATTAGCTATAGTGGCAGTATTAAAGGTAGTCATATATAGTACATATTTGAGAGAGAGCAACATACGTATGGTAAAATTAACATCAAGTTTTATGTCCTTGACAGAATAGAATAACTGCATATCTGCCATTAGATAGATATATGATGTGATTCATTGTATGCTTGTTTTAGCTCCTACATATTCAACCTTCCAACTGAAGATCAATGGAATAAGTGACTGTTTGCAATGGAGGGTAAGCTATTCTACCTGTTTCCAATAATTATTCCACAAGAACAATCATTAATTGTTGGATATTTTTTCTACATTCTCTCTCTATGATTCCACATTTATGTATCTTCTTGTCCAGCTAAGTGATACTGCTGAAAGAGTTCAAAGCATATCTCAACAGATTGCTTCAAAACTGAACCGTGACTGTCAATGTATGATCACTGCTGCCTACATCACAGCTTCTCAGTTCTCCTGTAATTCTAAGGAAGCAACACATGTTATTTATAGGGCCAGGTTGAGTAGCACACCCAATGTTAGCAGTACACATTTAATTGACCTTCTTCAACAGTGGATCATTAGTGGAAGTGCATCAGTAACCCTTGAGCATATCAGGCTAAATGTGGATGCGTCATGTAATGTTACGATAAGTTCTCTGGATGATTCGATCTGTCCTGCTTCAACTCCCACATCAGAAATACCTAACATTACTGCTAATGTTAAAGAGAGTAGCAGTAATACCTCCTTAATTATTGCATTACTTGTATTAGTGGGCTTGATGGTGCTTGTTGTTGTGGTTGGTGTTTTTGCATATCTGCTCTACCAAATTATATCTTCAAGGTCAGTTTTTTTCATTGATTACACAGAATATGAGTTTTGATAGCTCTGTACTATTTTGTGTATGCAGAAAGAAAGTAGGACAAAATTTACAGGAATCTGTGCTACCTGAAACTGAAATGCAACACGTTGATAATACATTTTTGGCTAATCCAAGACATAATATCTATGATCGAGTTGGCTCTAAACAAGATCAACCTTGTGTTGATGAAGCTACTATAAACTCCGAGGATGACAGCAGTGAAAAGCTGGATATTGTGACAAGTTTATAAAAATAACAGCTCCTTCTATAATTATTGCTTATAGCTAACAATAGTATACATACTTTCTGCAGCTTTAGCTTTATTGTTAAATTTTTGCTACTAGACATTTTTGCTAACAATATAAAAGTGTTTTCTGTGTGGATTATAATAATAGATATCTCTTCACCCTGTACTCTTAGTGCCAATGAAAAATACCTAATTATAAAGAGACCTTGTCACTTTCAGGGATAACCGTTAATTTTAGATCACATTGGAACCAATATTAACAATGTATCCTGGTTCCACAATATGTCCCTCATGGAGACTATATAGACCAATGGGATCAAGAGCTTATCAGGAATTTATATCTGTCATCTTAAACGTGATTTGCTGTTGAATTGAGAGACACCTTGCAACTCCATAATGTAATCTTAGTAAAAACAATAGGGGTAG
Source organism: Diacarnus erythraeanus (assembly GCA_964016965.1). Classification (NCBI taxonomy): domain Eukaryota; kingdom Metazoa; phylum Porifera; class Demospongiae; order Poecilosclerida; family Podospongiidae; genus Diacarnus; species Diacarnus erythraeanus. The sequence goes on from OZ024673.1 coordinate 5,637,925, forward strand.
TTTCAATCTGAAGGAAAGGAAATGGTGCAAGTGGGCCAACTACCTGTACCAGGATCAAGATTATTACTGTTCCATGTGCATTAATACAGTGCATTATTGTGGAGTGGAGTATATAGAGACTGTAACCGATGAATCAGATTTATTATAACAATCTTAGACAATCTTTCAAACACAGTCTTACTCAAACATTAATAACTCTCTCTTAGTTACTCACAGACTTCTCTTTTATACTCATCACACACAGTGGCAGGATACCACCTGCATCAACTAACAACATAACTTGTCACAAAATAAGTGATAACTACAAATTAAACAACATAAGTAAGTCCAGATAATTAAAAATTACATAACTAAGTCCAGATAATTGGAAACTACATAACTAAGTCCAGATAATTGGAAACTACATAAGTAAGTCTAAAACTGCATAATGTGAGATCTCAACTGTATAAACAATAATTATTATTGTGACATTCAATCCATTACAGAGACACCACCAATAATTGAAGGTATGTTTAAGACTTAACCCTGACTACTATAGCTAGTACTGGGTTATGATATTCCATGTAGCATTAGCTAATATCTATAAATTTCTGTCTTTGTACTGATTACTTAATACTAGCTAGGTATACTTTCCTCAAGGTGGCTCAGAGATTTTATAGAATTCCACTCTGCACCGAGAAGCCCCCCTGACCCTTTACAATCGTCCAGTTCTCAATCACTCGACCTCAGAGTTTATGTCTGCTTGTGTATTAATATTAAGGATTTTACCCACCTCAACCACCCAGCTATTCGAATTCTAGGGACAGAACCAGAAGCCGCAAAGGTAAGCCTATTATTATTATCTTTATATAATATTTTTTAATGTATATGTTTATGATTTCTTTGGTCAGGGTCAGAGTGTTCTTTGTTTTTGTTCTCATGTCAAAAAGTATCTTTAGCAGCATGAACAATAGACAACATACAAAGCAGGATCTGCTTTTTGACAGAAGTGCACATGATATACCAGGCAGAATCATACCACAGATTCCTGCCAGCATTGGAATGGGAAAGTGGATAGAAATTGTACGTGTCAGTACTAACAACTTTGATGCCATTGAATGTCTGTTGTGAGACTGTGCATCCAGTTCTGCATGAACAATTTTTTTTACATGTTAGGCATAAAGTTGAACGAATACGTAGGCATTATTGCTCTCCTTATGACAAATTTTAGAGCAATTACTCTCACGTTTAATGGCAGCAGGTGGCTATTGCTACACCATAATTAGTGCTTTAATAGGACAGAACTTTATTTCCATGTAACAGATTCAGATTACATCATTGTCAATTGTTATTGTACTGTATAAATTGTATGGACTATGTTATAGTACAATTGACAATGATGTAATCTGATTCTGTTACATGAAGAAAGCTCTTTATTCTCAGTAACTATAATAATTATGATTCATGACATATCACACATGTAGTGATACCTTTCACATAACTATGTAGTGTAGGTGGCTTCTTCCCTCTCCTTTTAATTCTGGAATCCATTCATCAACAAAAGTAAGCTCCCTGACTCTGAGACAGGTTCAAAGGTCAAGGGAATTCTCGGTGCATAGTGCTTAAAATCCACAGAGTAAACAAGGACCTGATCATTGTATGGTCTAAGATTCATATCCCCACTTTTGCCCCCAGATATAGCTCACAAAATACTTTGGTTACTACTTCTACTCGCATTGAGCATTGCTAATCAAATTAATATTTGGACAAAATCAGCAATAAGCAGAAAAATCCCCAGAACTCTACTTTTGGCCTTGATCCATCCACAGACAATTTTCTGCTCCAAAAATCCACAGATTGTGGATAAATCCATGAACCTGGCAACACTGAAGTGGGATTCATTAATGTTATTTTAGGGTGGGAGTTGAGGAGGCTAAATGATTAGCTAATCTGCCATTGAGGTTTCTAGGATTTGTGTGAAGAATATTACACTACCAAAAATAAAGTGGAAAGTTGGTGTTCTACGACCATGTATCTTTGCTGTCATGTAATATCAGTGATTAGAGTCTGTGGATGGTACTGGATTATAATGTACAGTATAGTGGAATCCAGCTGAGTTTTAAGGTACTAATACATCCTTGTTCTAATACACATTGAAATCTGGTTCAGGCGTAGGCAAGTAGGTGTAAATGTCACAAACCCATGGTGAGAAACTGGGCTAATAAACCCACTAAAACAAAATGGTTGAATCCTGATAACTGCATTGCCTGGGGCAGGTCTTGAAATGACTTTTTATCTTGGTTGAAGCTAATAATGTAAACAGCTTATTGTTGCACCTAGCCATAGGCTATTAATATCAAGTGAGTTCCTCAGGTAGCTACAAGCTCCCTATTATTAACTAGGGTACTGAGTCCTTCAGGAAAGTGGGCAATTATAGTAATACCAAAAAACTATAGTTACTGAAGTTTGGTAGTTTTGTGACAACACATACTAGCTATGAGTGTAGCAGTCGATTAATACAACTCAAAGTATTACAGAGTGAATGTCTATTGCTTAAGGAATACTGAACACTAGTACTACTTTTTATACATGTATTCATATCAATGCTGACAGATATACAGCAAAGCTTTATACTGATAGACAAATTGAGTAAATATTATGCCTGTTAACAAGGGTACTTGGCTACTGCTACAATAATGGTAGCTAAGGTAAGAAAATTAGAAAATTCAGTTTCAGCCAAAAAGAAGAGTTGAACATTTACTGTGTCTCGTTTCGAGAATAAAACTGGTAGGCTGCCCTCAATCCAGTTTCTAGTGCCCCTTGAATCCAGCCTGCAGCAGTAGATATTCCCTCTCCTGCGAAGAACATGTTGGCGCAGGGATCTGTTTTAATGGTCACCACATTTTTAAATTGATTTGGTTTGAGTAAAGCATAAGCTCCTTGAGTAGTGGGATCACTATACCAAGCTTGAACTGCACCTACTTCAAAATTGTCTGTTATTTCAGGATGGATCTCAGCGATTTCGCGAACGGCTTCACGAATAGCTATTTGAGGTGGGAGAGACCCAAAGAAAAGAGCCTCAGCTTTCCAAGTATAGCAGAGGAGAATCCCCTTTTCACCTGGTATGGGGTCTTCAGGATCATTGGTAGGATAATGAAGCTGACCAATTGGGAGATTGGTTTTAGAAAATCCACCATTTATGGCATTATTTTCCCAGAATCTGGTCTTGGACTGAATCATTATTTTAGTAGAAGGGCCATACCATACATCCTCGATGGCTTGTTGCCTCTCAACAGGGAAGGGATTGGTTCCTTTGGTTGCTCCAATCTTGATCTGCCTTATGATGTGAAGTGGCACTGTAAAAATGATTGCGTCTCCTGTCATTGAAAATTCTTGCCCAGATGTAGTGAAAGTACCAGTTACGGTGACTTTATTTTCAGTGTTATTGCTTGGGTTGTAGGTATATTCTACATCCCTAACAGTACTGTTGAAAGTAATCTTTGGGTAAAGATTAGATGTACGTCCACAGCTGTCACTATATGGATTAATGAAAGCTTCAGGCAATTTTGACATGCCTCCTTTAATATGGTGCATGTTGTTGGACCACCATCGTCCAAGGTCATCACGCAGTAGCTGAACAATACTTTGGTCAAGCTGTTCGGTATAGTTATAGACAGAATATGCACGGATGGCTTCTTCAGGCCAAGGGAGAAGGTCCTTTAGTGGAGCAAGGTCATTCACATCTTGAACATCAACCACATTCAGTATGTTCTCATAAGTACTTCGAAGGAAAGCATCAAATGCAAACTGATCCCAATTTTTAATCCACTTGAGCCACTGCAAGCCCTGCTCTTGCCTTGTTGCTGAATTCTTAAGCCTCTTTCGAAGAAGATTCGTAATCACTCCAGTAGTTTTATCATAATAATCATCTATAACGAAACATAATTATTTTAAAATCTACAGAGAATACAGTTCTCTTCTGGAAACATTAAAAGTGAAAAACGGAAGGTATGAACTCTAGCACTTTAATAGAGTTCACTAGCACAAAGCCTCAAGTCTTGTGTAGGCCTAATGCATATAAACCCAAAACAAAGTGAATCAATAAAAAGGCATATACTCTACTGAAAATTAGCTATTAGCTACCTATTCAATACTGTCAATAATGTACATAGTTGATTCTTCACTAACTTATAAACATTAAACAAAAATTGTAATCCTTGGTACGGGGTTGTTCAAGTTAGTGAGGTTCTACTGTATTACAAAATGACCTCACTTACCCATAGTTTTCATGTCTGGGCAAGTGCTGTTCCATCCTGGCCACAGTCTATTAAAATTACTTGTAGCATTTTTTTCCCAATCTGTAAAGAAAGAAATATTAGTCAAGTGCATTGTGTTCAGAAATTCAGATCCAACTATGTATTATTTTTTAGCTATGTGTAGAGCTAGAAACTGAGCATGTTTTCTCCAACTACTTCCATAAAATGTCAGAGGTGTCAAAACCTACCTACTAATGAAACGGGTGAATCATTGTAGAACTTCAATAAGCAATTATCATTGCTATTTTTGAATGGAACTATACTCAATTTAAACTGCTTGATATAGAAGTTTGTGAGAAAATGAATCTTATCAGGATCATCCACTTTACCAGGCAAGCGCATTGCCCCACCTAAATGAAAATAATATAATCATGCATCTGTTAAGTCTTCATGGATTCACAAATACACAAATAGAAAGTAATGTTCAGTCATAAGACAGCCATACATCTCTGTAATGGTGCATGGTGTCTGAGAGTTACACTGAAATTGACTGATAACAAGATTCTGTTCATTTAAGGTGTGTTCATTGAAGTAGTGGAGGTTAAAGTTCACATCCCCAGACTGCATAATCCATTAACTTTAACTTCCAACTACTACACTGAACACTCTCAACTAAACACATTCCACTTTTGTTCCCCTACTATTACATGTCATCCCATTCATACCTTTTTAACTAATATTGTTACTTCTTGTTGTAGTGACATCACACTTGTGCATTAATTTTTCTGTTTTAGAGGCTGATAAGTAATGACATGAATGCAACTTCAAACTATATCTTGTAGAGCTAACTAATAGCTACAATTTAGTACAGTATGTGCCAGATCTGAATCTTGTACTTGCAGGAGTGGTTAAAGTTTTAAACTAAAATCCTTAGGTTCGGACTTTCTGTTTGCCGTTTCAAATATCTGTTTTAACCAGTATCAATATTATTATTTGCCTATTACACTACTTTGAATATTATGGTCACTTTCAGACTACATATCAGATTTCGTCCATGTCATATGAAGTCTCATGTGGAGTCTCTAATTAACCTACAGCCCAAAACCTGGAGTTATGTATGCACTTACTATCCTGTATCACATCCCATTAATGCAAACAGTGTAGAATTCATTGCAAATTGTGTGCAATTCTTATGTGCATAATTGTTATTCATGTAAGCTGGCATTGAAAAAAGTTAAAGCAGCTTGGAAGAAGATGAATGGCATGCATCTCTGTAGAGATCTAGAGAGGGGCCAGCATTTTATTCTGACCCTACGTATATTTTGGCAATCCTATAATCATTACATTCATGAAAGAGGCTTCCCTTATGCCTTTACCTATATTTGTCACACGTGGGTGGACATGCTCTAGTTGATATTCTGTAGATCTATTCTTTATTCACAGGCTGATACTATAGTTAGGCTGCAGAACTCAGGGTGAAAGTGTACCCGGTTTCAAGATATCCTAGGCGCAACTTGGGTTCTTTCAAAAGATCTGTTCTTCTGACCAAGAGAGACTATGACTTATTTCTTGGTATTATTGACCACAATCCAATATAGAAAATTATTATGATGTAAAGATAACAAGTGGTTATTTTTTTTTTTAACTTATGCCTTAATTGGCACATCATGGTCTATGATAATATTGTTTAGTCATAATTAGCTATAGTGTAGTGCAACAGAGCATGATTAATACCTAGGCTCAAAAGATTGTAGTTATAGCTAGCTATAATAACTCTGAAGGAGGAGTCCCTGGAATATATATATAACTTTGTCGATAAAAATAATGATGTTAATTTTCAATTCACTATGCACTCTTTCTGAATTGAATGAGCACAGCTCTAAAGCAGCTAAAAAATTCACACCAGCTGGATCTTTTCCTAGTAGTAGCCATTGTAATAATCTTATATGTACCCCACACTCTTCTTGTCTAGCTTCTGGTACCTATACCCTGTCTGAACAAATTAATTTTTGTAGCACCATTAATGTATAGTGTTCATCTGAAATGTCATAGCATTATAATAGGAAATACCTATACATATTCTTGTTATTTTATAGCTTTTATTAGTGGTCATGTTACTACTATAAGGAAATACTATACACATCGGTATTCTCAACTAAAATAAGAATTCCTATATTGTCTGGGCAATAACCTTCATATCAATTGCTACCAGAGATTACCTCTAATTCTCTTGTATTATTTTCCTGTTGGGCAATAACTATGTAACCCAATGTGAGGTGATTCAGTGATGGAAATTGGGTCTCTTTGCTCTCAAAACATTGTTATTATTGTTGTAGTGAACAATCCTTACCATCAACATATAGTCCTTTAGCAAAGCCTTCCTTTTCTCCAAATGTCTTTACCCTTCCTCCAACACGTTCTGACATCTCTAAGATTTCTACTTGATGTCCTGCTCGCTGAAGCTCGAAACCTGCCACTAGTCCAGACATGCCAGCTCCTACGATGATGACTTTCTTGGGTTTTTTGGTTTGAGCACATTTAAAATCATCAGGATTCAGTTTTCCGTATTTTGAAAATGCATACGGTAGTCCATAATTGCATATATCCATAAGAAAAGGTTTCAGGATATCACTTTGCTGCAATGGAGTGTCGTTTCCAATTGGTATAGGTGAGTCATCCTTTAAATATCCCTTGAGGTCACCAGATAGCCAGTCAGGCTCTTCAGCAATAGGGCTCATATTTAAAACCTTACCAGAGAAATTTCTTGATCCTCTGGGTCTGTATCCAGCACTAGTGTGATGATGAGATATGGCAGTAACTGAAAAAAAGAAATATTTAGCAATTTGATATTTAGCCTAGAAACTTCCCACTATAATAGTTAGCTATATATAGCTATGGGAGATTGTTTTATAAATAGCCAGTGAACAATGTTATAAAGATTATCTCTCTGACTAGAATGATAGTAAATGCTTTTATTACTTGGTCCAGTAGCCAACTTCACTGCAGGACAATGTTGCTCAGTATTCTTCCTCTTTGAATTTCTTTGCATTTTGCTTTTCTCCTGTACTAGCAATATAATCCAGTAGCTAATGAAGATGGTGAAGGTCTCATAAAACACACTTCTACACTTACTTTTATATGGTACAGTACCTAGAAAAGTGGTGTGAAAATATGCTTTGATGTACTCAATACATGTATACTATTTCTTTTTCCTACAACACTTCAGTTACATTATCAAGTGGATATAATTTTACATTTCCTACTTATTTCAACACTCCAGTTTCTACATTTACTTTTATATGGTACAGTACCTAGAAAAGTGGCGTGCAAGTATGCTTTGATGCTCTATTTCTTTTTCCTACAACACTTCAGTTACATTATCAAGTGGATATAATTTTACATTTCCTACTTATTTCAACACTCCAGTTTCTACATTTACTTTTATATGGTACAGTACCTAGAAAAGTGGCGTGCAAGTATGCTTTGATGCTCTATTTCTTTTTCCTACAACACTTCAGTTACATTATCAAGTGGATATAATTTTACATTTCCTACTTATTTCAACACTCCAGTTTCTACATTTACTTTTATATGGTACAGTACCTAGAAAAGTGGCGTGCAAGTATGCTTTGATGCCCTCAATACATATACTATTTCTTTTTCCTACAACTCAATGTCTCCCAAGTGTATACATTTCCTACTTATTTCCTACAACACTCCCATTATTATTAGCTATAGCTCTCAAGGAATAAATACTTTTTAGTGACTATTCCTCATATTCCAGTAGATCTATTTTCAAGACACTTTATTTTCACTGATCTCATAAATCTTGTATTATGAAGCAATTCACATTTTTTTAATTTTCACTGGCAGGGTAGGGATTTCAATTAGCTAATCTTTTGAATTTGTACGTATTATAAGAAGTTTTTATTTTTGCTTCCCTTTACCTACCTCGAAAATAGTGAAATAAAGTGACAGTGAAATTAACCGGATATACAGTACTATAATAATGGCTATTGCATTCCAGTGACTATAGCCATCACATTTCCTATAACACTCCAGTTATTATCATAGCTCTCAAGGGGTTATTACATTTCAGTGACTATTACTCATATTCCAGTTACTATAATATTGGTGATTGCATTCCAGTGACTATTAGCCATCACATTTCCTACAACACCACAGTTGAGTTATTAGCTATAGCTAATGTCTCTCAAGTGGTTATATAATGTTGCAAGCCCCTCATTTCCTACAACACCCCAATTACTATAATATCTATCAAGTTATAATCTTACATTTCTCCCTCATTTCCTACAATGCCCCCATTACTGTTTTGTTCCCCCTCATTTCTTACAACACTCCAGTTACTATAATAGCTCTTAAGTGACTAGTGACTGCCCCCACCCACCCTACCCTGTTTAAGGACAGAGAGGCAGAGAGACCCTCTGCTGATTAATCTCTGCTGTCCTATATCACATTAGTTATGCATCACTATAGGTAGTTATAGAACACCTAGAATATCATGCAGAGAAAAAATAAACTATTTACATCTCACTCTGTTCAGATATTTTGAAAGTTCCATTGTACACTCATTATAATCAGGCCTTTATACTGATAACATCATCTCACAAGCAAATTTTGACAGTTCAGGCCTGTGACAGAAAAGGAGAGGGTTTTTCTCCCTAAGGAAATCCTACTAGTAATGCAATGGGGGAGGGGGTTAGTCTTCTTTTGTTATCTCTTTTTATGTAATTCTTCTTTGCACTAAGCGCATGTAGAAGTGGATTCAGAATAATGTAATGTGTATGTATGAATAATTATGAATCATGTAATGTGTAGGAATAATGATAGTATAATGTATTAACGTGCTTGTGCTCAGGGCCCACTAGACCTCATCCATGCTTTCGAATTCCCTCTCAACTGTAATAATAATATTATAGCTAATACCGCAATCAGAACATTATCAAGATGGCTGCCGCGAGAAAAGTATCTGTGAGTAGAAGTACCTGTGTTGTATTAGTCCTACTATGTATTGTTGATCTATGGGTCCTGGTCAAAAGTCAAGGTGAGCTACTCGAATTTAACTAGCAAGCCAATAGGCTAAGGCCTAGCTAGCTATTATTATCATAGGCGGCAGAACCATGGGGGCAGTGGTGCTAAGACCTTCCACTCTATAGTAGTTAATTAACAAGCCAGCTGTACATTCTTATGATAATCATTCATGCTTGAAACACTAAATTAGTGCTGCTCTATTTTGATCACACCACTGCCACCAGTGAACACCTGTTTTCAGTTTTATGACAACATATCCCTGTTCAACTAGCTATTTCCAAAAAAATATTACATACATACACAAATTAAAAATAAACTCTCAGACACCTTTATATCATCAAACTCTCATAGACAAAATTTTCTACCAACAAATATCCAATCGCCACGCCCCTAATGATTAACCACACCCCTACTAAAGGATGTCACACCCTGTCTTTTTACCCTTTTGGGCAAAGGAGAAGCATCACCAGCCATGGAGCTGCATGGAGCCACAGCAACTGCCAGTAGATGTCATGTGGTGGGTGCATGCAATGAATAGGGATGTCCACATTATGCTGGCATAATTTTTGAGCATAATTGGTTTATGTGAGCATTGGGAATTATGCTTAGTTAATTAACAAGCCAGCGGGATAATCATTCATGCTCGAAATGCTAAATTAGTGCTGCACTATTTAGATCACTACTGCCACCAGTGAACACTTATCTTCAGTTTAATGACTATTAGTCAAGACATATCCCTGTTCCACTATGTCCAAAACAATGGAAAAAAACTCTCAGACACATCAAACTCTCATAGACAAAATTATATTTTCTAATCATTGAAACATGGTAGTAGGAGTGTGATTATCAGAGAGTGTTGATACTCCTGATCACAGATCTAGTTGACCTGCCCCCATACTCAAAATTGCCTATGATAATTATTTTGACTAGCTAAATAAGGAGAGACTTAATTGTGTTTTAGCTAGCTAGCTTTTTAACATTATACTGCCAGACCAGATTCCCAGCATGTTTTTTTAAAAAGAAAATGAAAGTGAGTCGTCTGCCAGACTAATCATTGTAAGAAAGCTAGTTAGCTATCACTCTAATTTACCACTTGATGTGTAGCTATTCTGTTTGTAAATCTCCTGATTAACTTTCATAGCTATAGTCACCTTGCCTTCATTCTCTTGAGAAAGAGTCTGGTAACAGGCTACATTACACTTGATACCCATCAAAATGTGGCAGATATTATGGTGGAGTAGGAATCCCTTTGACAGTGAGCACTCCAAATCTGAAACTACTACTTCAAAAGTGACACTGCTACATAATGTTGTTTTTTATTCCTTATTACCCCTCCCTCCCAATAGCTACTAACTAGCAATCATGAAAAGTACTTCTCTCTGTCTGCTTCCCCACCCCCCCTCCCCCCATGCCCTCCCCAATATTGTATCAACTATAGGATTAACACACTTTCAAAACCTAAAGATCATGACCAGCTAACAATAATTATTGTGTAAAAGTGTTGTGGTTCAAAGCCTGAAGGTCCATTCCATGATCAGCTAATATATGGTGCAAATCAACTTATACATGTGGTTAGCATCCACCAGATTAAAAACATCTTATCAGCTGACAATAAAAATTGTGGTTCAAATCAACTTATACTTGTGGTTGACATTATACCAGACCAGATACAGCAGGTATCAAAACATATTTATATTTTTATGGGCAATGTTCCAGATTCAAGCAATTAGAGACATGTAGTGATACTTGTCCAGAAATTCAACAGTGAACCAACACTGCAGCTTATATTTATTTTCCATATCTCACTACACTACTTCCATATCATGTCACACATTATTATTATTATTTATTATGCTGAACTGATGCATGGCCAACAATTCATAGAACCAAGACCCTGAATCTGCCTCTGTTTTATCTCATGCTAATGTCATTATTAAGGCTGTACCCACTGCTGTAAAGGAGAAGCAGTGGGCAAATAATAATAGTCTTCATCATTCCTGAGTATGCTGGTAGCTAATCATAAATTTCATGAAGTCACACACACCATAATAACTATTATGATGAATATTTTTTAATATAACAGGAACAGAAAATTTTCAGAATAGCTTCTCTTCGGATTGTAGAAGTAAGATGAGCTACATGTAATAATTATACTTATGGCCACATGCTGGCCAAATTAATGAATTTTGTCATTAGCAATGATTGTAGTAGTAGTAGTAGTAATAATAATATCAAACTTATAAATAAATGAATGAATGAATGAATGAATGAATGAATGAATGAATGAATGAATGAATGAATGAATGAATGAATGAATGAATAAATAAATAAATAAATAAATAAATAAATAAATAAATAAATAAATAAATAAATAAATAAATAAATAAATAAATAAAGGTTGATTTTTGCACCAATTCCATTACTAATTAAAACTCCAATGATTACTGCAGCTTGTTTATGATTCAACAATCAATCATAATGGGAGCTTATTTTAGTTGCCACCTGGACTGCTTTTATTTCTGCTATAATTATAGGGGAACTTTTACTATCCCTAGAAAAAACTGTATAAGATGTTTGATGGGCATTTCTTTATTATAATTCCTGTTAGACAAGTATGATAGTTATGTTATTTTTGCTGTTATTCAGATATAAATCAAAGGGTTTCTCAACGATTATATGTAAGACTAATAAATGGTCGAAATGCAAGTGAAGGTCGTGTAGAGGTTAGCTCAGATAGCATTAGCTGGAATACAATGTGTGATGATTGTTGGACCATGGACAATTCCAATGTTGTGTGCCGTCAGCTTGGGTATGACCGTGCCTATCAACGTACTGATGCAAGTGTCTTTGGTAACGTGTCAAGTGAGATGGAAATATATCCAAATTATATTCGATGTTCTGGCAATGAAACTTCTTTAAGTCAGTGTTGGTCAGGTCCACGTGCACCAGGTGTATGCCACCATATAGAAAACTTTGGAGTCAGATGTTGTGGTAAGATTTATCAATGGAATCTCCACTCTAAAATACAATACAGTAGAACCTTAAACTTCATTAAGTTAAACCCTCTCCAAGTTGAACAGTGACATGTATGGGGTCAAGGTTCAAACTCTTCAACAAGAGTAATGTATGTAATCCATTAGCACCTAACATTGCATCATGCATGCTTTAACCACATGCACCTGACTATATGTATATAGAAAATGGCTTCCAAAAAAGTTACAGAGTATTTAGTGAAATATAGCCATGTACATAGTTGATTCTTAAATATTTTCAGCAAAAGGTATAATCCTTGGTACAGGGTTGTTCAAGTTAAGAAGGATCTACTATTATGACTTAGGAGTATTATTTATGTACAGCAGGGCAGTGATAGATATTTTACTGTATATACTTAGTATGCAAAATTTTAATTATACATAGTGCTTTATAAAGTCAAAAATTATTTCTAACATCATGTCTTGAGCCTGGCTGGTTCACTGTATAATGATGACTAGAGCCAGATGATTCACAGAACACTATTAATTGTACAAAATGCTCTCAAGATGTGGGGTTCTAGTTAATAGGTAGGCTTGATAACCACAACGCTCATTAGGGACAAGCACATTATGCTAATTTTCCGGCCTATTATGCTATTCTCGAGTGCTACTTTTTAAACCCTGCCAGCTCCTATTATGCTTTTTTACATACAAAAAAAACAACAACATGACAGTCAGAATTAAACTCTGTTGAATTGCAACATGAGTGATGCCTCTACATAATCTTCAAGAGAATTCATCTGTTGTTCATTGATAGTGACATCAGAATCAGGATCAGCTAGCACTGGAGCTAGCACTGGAGCTAGAACTACTCTCAGAATCAGCCATAATAGGCTATAGACTACTAGCATACACAAAGTTCCACTAACAACCTTGCTACAGACCACAGTGCTGCCAGGCTATAGCATATATAGGGCTATGCATCTCAGTGCAACTGTGCAAGCTATAATATTAATCACTCCAAGCCTAATTGTTAAGTACAGTGAGTGCTGAGTGGCCTCACTGGCCTGTCTAAGACACTATGGTCCAGGACCAGAGACTCCAGAGTCCAGACAGGATCAGACTAGGTGACTAGGTGCTCTAGCCTGCTAGGTGGGTCTAATATTAGACCACTGTTTACTTTAAGGGTCACTAAGTTCACCTATTATGCCAGCATTCTACCCAATGCTTTGATAGCTCAAAGCAATGCTAGCATAATATGCTTGTCTCTAATGCTCATTATTATGATAAAAATTAATATTCTGTTATCACAATCATGTTGTCAATAAAATTATTCAACTATAAAATTTTTATGTTCTAAAAATTAATGTCTGTATAATTATTTTCATGTGAGATAATTTTTGTGTGGAGATAATTTTTGTGTTTATCGAGACCACACAAAAATTTATTAATAATGAAAGTTTATGGTATTGTGGTAACTGGAGTACAAAGGTTCTTGGACCACTAGTTTCTCCCTCCTTCCCCCCATTAAACGGGTTCTCCAATTTTCCAGTTCATTATTTCACTGGTTCCCCAGTTCTGCTTGTTCTAAAGTCAGATAGTACCCTAATTCTAATAGTTTCATCAAGCTCCCTGTTGTGTTATAATATATATATTAGTTAAGTTCTGTTGGACCCAGTTCTTAGTTCTTCAGTTCCTGATTGTATATAGATTACAGATAAATAAAGGGCTGGTTTGCTTAGGAACTGTCAACAATGGGGAACTATAGTATAATTGGTGGTGGAGTTGAGGAACCTATGTAGCTGGGGAACCAGTAAAATTAGGAACTGGTGAAACTAGGGAAGCTGCAATACTGTTGAAGAGATGATAAAACTTTGGAGCCAACAGAACTTGGAAACCATTGGAAGTGAGCAACTGGTGGAATCATGTAGTACTATGTAACCAAAATATTAACAGTACTGTAACATTATGATAATAAGGAACTGTTTTAGGTGGTATTTTGAAAAGGGGAGTTTTGCACATTGCAATAACTGATTCACTGTGACTGTGTGTTCTTGCAGTGTAACATTATGCTATCTACTGTATACCAATAGCTGGAAAGTGCTTTATCCTCCAAATACAGCATACCTTTGTCCACTTGATATGTAGACTGTTGATAGGTGTTTAAGTTCTAGTATCAAAAATTCTATATTGACTCATGACATTCAATAAATTGATTATTTGCAGTGACAGAAAAGGTTAGGTTGGTTGGAGGTGATAACACTTCAGGACGTATTGAAATATACTATAATAGGACTTGGGGCACAATTTGTCATACTGGTTGGACAATGAAGAATTCTGATGTATTATGTCAACAGCTAGGTTATGAAAGAGCTCTATTATTCCATCAAGCTAACTACTTAAACTTCTCTAGGGAAACTGAACAGGTGAATTTAATTCCACCAGCTTTAGTAGATACTATTTTTTATGCCACTATCAGATACAGGCATGCAAAATTAATACATACCATAGATCTGGTAAATTTTTATTTATTCACTGTTGGTTGATTAGTTTTTCAAGTAATTATTTTATGACTTTAAAGAATATGACCTTCACATAAATAATAAATGTTGAAAATAAAAGCCAGTATCACATAAAAAAGAAAATCACATCAAGGAATGGTTATACACATAAGCAATATAGCTGTTAATTATTAGAGCATCAATATAATCAGAGAATCCCAAAAGAATGTGTACAAATTCCTCCAGTACATTTAGCATTCAAGTGATAGGTAAATGTAAGTTCTATACATACAACAATAGTTTAGAGTTATTCAGCATAGAGCTTCGATAAATGAAAACAGAGTGAGTGCATGGATACTTAATTGCAACTGACGTATGCAGCATTATTGTGTGTGACAATGTTTCTTCCAATGACTACTACCTGGGCTGTAGGCTAGACTTACTCCTTTACATAGTTTTTAACTCATTGCGCGCGGAAGTGATCTAATGCGCGCATACCCCCCACGCGGAATAATTGCAGCATTATTTGTGTGCACGTGTGGTGTGCACGTGTGGTGTGCAAATGGCCTCGTCTTGTCAGAGAAATATCTGAGTGTTATCCTCGAAGACTCTCGATATTTATGATTTTCCAGCCTGCACGAAGGTAAAACTATACTATTAGCTAGAAATAACTAGCTGTAAAGTGAAAACAAGTAGCGCTTAGTCTAGTAAGTTAGCTAGCTTACAGATCAGCTGATTTCATACTGACAACTAGGGCTCCCAACCTAGATCCTGTTGTTATCAAGTAACTAGATAAGTAACTAGATAAACAACAGCCTTACTTGGCAACTACTAGTTTTGTAGCTTGATGATTACCTATTGTAGTCTTAGCTATATGCTTAGCATTTAGTGCTAACTACTTCTACCTTTCTATTTTATTTATGACTAGAGGCTTACCAGAGGTTAGGAAGGCTGGACATTACTTGGACCCAGGAACTGAGAAGGTTAGCTAACTATATAGTTACTAGCTTCAAAAGGTAAATAGCTTGCTATGAGTAGCAAATAATTATGATAAACATTATTATGACAAGTATAATAATCTACTTATTTAGTTCATAATAATATATTTCCAGAACCTGGGCTGTCCTTACTAGATGAAGAATCATCACCAGGCTTAGAGTCAAAGTCCAACACTGAATCAACATCAGGACCACCAGAGATAGGAAGGAAAGGGTCCTCTTTCAATATCACTTTCATTATCACTGCTAAATACAATAGTTATCATTTGCACTGCTTCATCTGCTGTATAATATTATTACTGGCCATTGCCATGTTATGATAAGAGCTTGTAACAGCTGCATGCAGTAATATTGTGCGTGCTTGTGCATACATAATAACAAGGTGTTAATTGGCTATAAGTTGTGGGGGCGTTAGTAAGCCAGCATAGTGGCTTGCCGCATAGAATAAAATTATTGCGTGAGCCAATAAATTGGCTTACCGCGCGCACAATGAGTTAAAGGCTCGCCTGATAACAGGTATGAGGGTAATCTGTATATTTTTTATTTGTTACTTCAGATCTGGTTGAGTAATGTGAACTGTGTAGGAAATGAGCAAAGCATTTATATGTGTCCAAACTCAGGTTGGGGCAATGTTACCAACTGTACTCATGACTCTGATGTGGAAGTCATTTGCTCTAAACGTAACAACCCTCTTCCACTATATCTTGCAGGTAAGAAATTATTCCATAGAGCTAATAGATTGGAGAGAGACCAAATGCTTATATTAGAAATGTTATTTCTCCTCACCTTCCTGGCTTCTACACACAAAATTGACATTGTCTAGTGAAACACCTAGCTAGCTCCCCTTAAATAGTATGTGGTATGGAATTTTTCAAAACTCTATAATAATAAATACTACAGATCTAAACACTATCAATCTTTACAATTGGTATAAATTGTACTAATACATGCACAGATGATTGTTATAGTAGCAGAACCAGATCAGCAATCCAATAACTGCAAAGCAAGTGGTCAGACAATTGACACTATCCGAAAATTTTCCCATCACTATCAATCAGTTTTTCCATTTTAATAAATTAATCATGCAGGAGGCTCAACCAACTATGAAGGTAGAGTGGAGATTTACTATAATAATGCCTGGGGGACTATATGTAGTGATCACTGGACGTTCACGGAGGCTAATGTAGTGTGTAGACAGTTAGGATTTTCTGGAGCTAAGGATGCTGTAACTGATGCAAGGTGAGCTAGATGTTTTATTTTCTCCTTCCCAGCTGTCATTACCCCTTTTTAATTTTCCTCCATTTTAGTACCATAATAATAATTATAATGGTACTATAGTATAATATTATTATATATAAATGCTGTAGTCATGTCTATCCAAGCATAATGAAGCCATTCCTGGAAGTTGATTACACCATTATTATAGAGTATTATACACTCTAGAATCTGGAACAACTGACCTTCTTTTAATGTTATAGGTTTGGCATGGGGCAAGGTAACATTTGGTTAGCTGGTGTACATTGCAATGGAACAGAGGATTTTCTTCATAACTGTTCTCATCTTCCCTTTGGAAAGAACAACTGTGACCACAGTGAAGATGCTGGGGTTATATGTAATGGTTAGTATAATTACTCAGTGGTCATTAATATTACATTGTACTACAGGGAGCATTATATTAATTTTGGCCAAATTATGAATTTTGTGCCTTGTTGAAAATCTCTATCTAGAATCTTGGAGTAAAACAGTAGAGGTGGCAGGTTGATTAGTGTCCTAGTATTGTGTATAAAATAATAGTGCTTAGTGATCAGAAAGCCAACTAAATGACATAGCCTATCTATAAAGCTGCAAAGCATCTAAAAAAATATTTTTAAATACAGCACAATTACTACAAGTTCGTTTGAATGGTACCAATCGCCATAGCAACTTAGAAGGCCGTGTAGAGGTTAACTATGATGGTCAAGGCTGGGGCACAGTTTGTGATGATAACTGGAACTTGACAGATGCTAATGTAGTCTGTAGGATGCTTGGACTTGGACCGGCAATCGAGGCAACTTCTTCTGCATTTTTTGGTCAGGGAAATGGACCTATTTGGTTGGATGATGTCAATTGTCATGGAAATGAGGAATCACTGTTGTTTTGTTCTTATCCTGGCCTGAAAATACATGACTGTAACCATTCTGAAGATGCTGGTGTAAGGTGCTCAGGTAAGGATAAAATAACAATTATCTAAGGTGCTCTGCTAAGGGAGTAATAATTATCAGTGAATCTAAGGTATTGGAAAGCATGGTTCTGCTATAGATCAGCGTGATACAAGTAATGCTTGTACTGTTGTCCTTGTATCTCATCTATCATCTCATATTAACAGTGACACCATAGTTTTAGTGCTATAGTCAGTTAGCATTGGTGTGCACAGGTTAGAAAAAAAAGTATATAGAGAAACTTCACTTTAATATAACATGAAGGAGGAAGAGACATGGAATTTGAAAGGAGAATTCTCCCTAGCTCTAGTGCACTATAATTTTTCTCTCGAATACATAACATGAAGCAAATAATAACTTCACTGATATTTGTTACTATTTACAGAACTTCATTACTGCTCAAATTTCAGCACAAAATATGGTCAGTTTACTTTCCTTCATAACACTACGGCTAGACTGGTGCCAGGTACTAACGTGACAGTGGAATGTGATTATGGATATGCTCCTTTCAATGGATCTACATCTAATGTCTGTAGCAGAGATGGGACATGGTTTCCTTATACCCCAGGATGTGAAGGTTATTTATTGTTTATGTGTATGAGCATCATAAGTAGAGGAACTAGGGGAAACAGGGGGCCATGTCATCCCCCCTCTCAGAATTTTGATGTATGGGTTTAGACTCCCCAGATTTCTGTCATTGTAGTTTCAAACATAAGCCAACAACCATTACTGTTACTATTTACATTTCTAATGAGACAATTATCCATGACTGCATGTGTAAACTTGTAAATTTTCATCTTTAAGAGTTTTGATTATTATTTTTTTGCTATGTAGCTATGCATGATGCAATGAGGCTTTTGGGTTGACCCCCCCCCCACTTCAGTTCATCTATGAATGTGTTTGATATACTGCAATTTCTACATACTTATAGGAGATAGGAATATGAGAAAAATATAATTTTTTCATTATAGTATTATTTCCAGGATATTTTGCAATTTAGTGATTTTATCTAGGACACTTTTATGTTTAATTTTCATTGGTGAAATAGCTTGACTATTGTTTATTGAGGGGGGGAGAGGGGTATGGGGGAGGGGAGGGGGTTGCTGGATGGGGGCTGTGCCATGTGTATAGCAAGGGAAGACTCTGCTTATGTTTAAGATAAGATTGTGGACTGGACTATTATGGAGCTTATTCTATGGTATTATAACAATGACATAGAGTATTTTTGTTCCTGCAGTGGTTTGTCCAATATTCAATATTTCCAATGGCCACTTCAAGTACAGATATAATACATCTCAAGCACATACTGTGCACACTCGAGTTGAAGTTCATTGTTCTACTGGATATGGACCAATAGAAGGTGTCGGTATTACTGAATGTTCTGAGAGTGGAGTGTGGCTACCTATTGCACCTGGTTGTGATAGTAAGTTTAAACTGATTAGTCACATAGCCTGCAATGGATTGGTGGGTTAGTTATTCCTTTCCAGTGGAGTAGGAAGGAAAAATATTTGGGGGGGGGGGGCAGAACATAAAACCTTTAGCTGTGACAAAAGTGTTATGTACCATAGCTATACCATCTCATCTTTTAATAAAAAACGTACAATAATTATTAAAACACTCCAAAAAATCCAATCCTAGTATCATTAACTCCTCATCCCCATTAGTATCATTAACTCCTAGTATCATTAACTCCTAGTATCATTAACTCCTCTGCTAATTGACATAGGTTGAGTTTTTGAGTCTTATCCTTATGTACATGCAGTAGCATGCAATGGTTTAGACGATTTTGAGTCATTGAACTTCTGAGATATAATTTCACATGCTTGAAGGCTAAAAGTTCTGTTCTAAAGAGGCTGTAACCAAAATCGTCAAATATAACTTCAAGGGTTTATGAATCTCTGTAAGAAACTTCTTAAGACTAGATTCCTCATTAAAGACATCACAGATAGATTGAATCCGGGTAACCTCTCTGATTTGAATTCCATCTAAGGACACAGATTTTACTGCATCTTGAAGAAGCTGTAACTGGAGCTTCAACTTTTGCACGTCAACTTCTCTCTCATACATTTTAACCATCTTTTCAGGTAGTGATAGCTACTGGTTTACCATTAGCACTGTCAATCAATAGAGCCTCAACACTTCTCACAAAGAGAAAATTTTGCTGTGTAAACCTTTTTTCAGCCTTGTCAATTGCTTCAAAATACTCTCTCGTGTAAAGATCTTCCATGGATTGAAATGCATGGTTGGCTGCACCATCGTTCAATCTTTTTGGTGGCTGCTGCTGCCTAGGAAGGACTCGAGGATCACATTTGTCCTTGGCCTCTTCTTTCACTGATATAATATACTACTGACAATTAACTTTTTTCTTTAATATTCTCTTCAATAGCTATGTATTTTTTTTGTGTGTGATCAAGCAAAACACTTCAATTTAAGCAAAAATATAAGTTTAATCAAGCAAATCAAATTTTATGGGTTGGTAGGTATGATCTAATGCTGTGGGCTTGATGCTCAGTCCCTTCTAACAACCAACCTACAAATTGCAATATACTCTGTTTCAGAATATAATTATTGGGGGGGCATATGCCCCCCTGCCCCCCCCTCCCCTGTTCCTACTCCCCTGCTTTCCCTTAAATAGTAATAGTGTACAAAAAATTATGATAATACATGTACTCTGTTTTTTTTGCATCAAAGGTCAAAGAAATTTTTATAGAATTCTCTTAGCATTGGTGGCCTTATGTTTTTATTTGTAAACCTGACATTATTTTACTATAGGTGGAGCATGTGCTTGTTATATATACTGAGAGGAATTGTTTATTTAATTCTTGTTTTAATCATCCAATTGTAGAACTATGCCCGGCTCTGAATATAACTAGTAAATTGAAGCCAAGTACATCAGCTACATTTAGTGGCGTTGCAGTAAGATTTACTTGTGATGATCACTCAATGTTGCAAGGACCACAATTGATCAGATGTCTCAGTGGAAAATGGAATTTCAATCCTCCAATTTGTCTATCAAGTGAGTCTTAAGCTAAGCCAGAGGAATAATAAGTATAATCACAACACATTGTTGCTAAACAATTATCATATAAGAAGCATGTCATGCGCTTACAAGGACAAGGACAGAAACATTATCATCATTTATTTGTTCATACATGCTCAGTTATAACTACCATAACATCACTATTTTGTCAGTTCTTTTTTTTATTTTTTTGCTCAGTTTTTTGAAAGTGTAAAAATATTTGAGCTTGAACATTGAGTGTTACAAATAAAACATAGTTAGAGAGATCTAATTATTTATCACATGCAACCACATCAAAAAATAACTAAAATCAATAAAAATTGTTCTATAGGCTTGCTGATTGCTAATTATTATAAAGTATGTGTATCAGGATGCTTGATCAAACTTTTGTTTTGCAGTTGTATGTCCAGCATTCAATACTACCAATGGTAAATTTAAAGCCAATACATCTGAAGTATATTTTACTCCGTACACTGAAGTTGAAATTGAGTGTGATGAAGGATATGGACCAATTCAAGGTTATATGTTCTAGTAGTGGAGATTGGAAACCTGTTACTCCTGGATGTGAGAGTAAGTTTAGATTAATGGCAGATCACACTCAAAAATTTAAATCATGCATTATTTTCATGAAAGGGAGTATGTGTATAATTCACACATTCAGTATTATTCAATACAATAATAATAATGTAAGAGGAGTTTGTTTTGGACCAGAATGTTGAAACACTTTAAATGGTTGAAAGTAACTATGTTGTTTATAGTATGAGAGTTGGATACAAGTTCAATGGTATTGTAGTTGAACAAGTAGCAATGTACAGATTTACCTAATAGCCAATTGTAACATATTTGATGTGATTATAATAAAGAATGGGTGGCTCATGTAGAAACACTTTGTATAGCTATAACTTTCATTGTTTACAATGATCAATAACTTATGCAATTATCACCATAAATTATCAAAATAAGTATGAAGTGGATCTGGATTTTAACTAGAGGAGTATTAAGAGACTAGCTATATTATACTCTTTCTGAAATCTTAGAATGCTCCTGCACAGCATTGGTCTTGTCCACATTCCATCATTTGTAATAGCATGAAGTGTGAATACTGGAAAGCTACAACATTGTTTTTTAAGCCACCTTACTGTGATAGCATAATGCTCACTGTAAGTAGCAGTGATTAGTAGAGAGTTTCTATGAGATGGTCACTTCACTTTGCTTTACACTAAGAGTATTATTTGGTTACTGAGCTTTAGTGCAAATGCAATAGTATATATAAATCTCGACAATAGGAACCAAACTACAGAGTAAAACTTGTAGCATAACCCAGAACCATTATTATTATAGTAATGGCCATGCCCAATTTTTATGAATTAAAACCGATTAACTGCTAAATTAAATTATACGTAAGAACGCAGAATTAAATATTGCACCTGACGTCTTGTGATCCAGTTCTTCTAGGTCTTCTTCTTAGAAAAGCCTGTAGGAAGTTACCGGTGCAAGATCACCTCAAGCCACCTGCAGTTCGACGAAGGAATCTGCTCTAGACTATCTAGTTGAACGCTAGAAGGCTAGCTTCTACGTAGATAGTAGCATAGACTAAATTTATTATGTTTATAAAAAATCGACACCTCTCGCTGTCTGACTGTTAGCTCTACAAACAACTCCAACACAGCCACCAGCGCGAGAGGTTTAGCTGGCCTTGTGAACTACGGGGTGTCTTAAAAGTTGGCCAGGGAGTAGAAAACTCCCAACAAGTTTGAAGGTGGTAAACATGTCCTACTTGAACGCTCATCTAGCTAGCTAGGTTATGACAATCTTAGTTAAAATCTATTGCTAAATAAACTTACATGACTGTACAATAATTAGAACAATAATTGTTGGTTGTTTCCTAACTAGGAGACGGCAGCCTATAGATAAATAAAGTGGCTGCTGCGCTGCGTTTCACGGAACGCGCGCGTTGACGCAAATATGCGTCTATCGCTGTTAATTGGTGGACTGATTATTATGAATTAATAGTGTATTAGTTGTTCAGGATAATTCAATAATAAAGTTTTTATTGTTTTACTTTTACAGTTTAACTCTGTCTTGATTGACTCCTTTGCTATTCTCCAGAATTATGCCCAACTTTGAAGTCAATTTCAGATCAATTGGTGGCTAACAAGTCAGATAGATATAGTGGCACTGCAGTGGGTTTCACTTGTAAGGATAATGAAGATAGAGTGTTACAAGGACCACAAATGATCAGATGTCGAAGTGGAAAATGGGATTTCAACCCTCCAGAATGTGTATCCAGTGAGTTTTAAGTCATATTTTTTGCTATTATGATTCTTGAAAATGTGAAAGTGCTCTCTATCTAGTTTCACATCATTTTTTCCAACACTGTTCACTTCAGCAGTTAGCTAGCACAAAGCATAATATTGTATAGTTAGTTCTTAATAGCCAACATTAAAAATCTTATCTATTAACATTAACTTGACCACTCCTCAATCATGACAGTTTAATTTGGCCTGATGTACTGTTCTTTAGAAACTCAGTTATGTTGTTCTAGCTCCACACACTGTGGTCTCATTTCATTTATAGTTCTTTGTATAATTGGAAGGATAAGTGATTCGAACCAACATTACAAAGTTGGTACAGGTTGTGTGTGTGTTTTTTGCAGTACATACATTCTGGTACTTCTATTTAACAAAAAACACTAGGTCCCACTCACAATGCCTTGCATTCCATGTAGTACTTGTCACTGCAATTTGTATACTGGTTTGCCAGCTTCCTCAATTAAGCACATCATGGTGGTAGCTAATTCTCCTCATAAAAATTGTATAGCCCCTTCTAGAAGTATCATGTTACCTAGGTTTACTTCATAACAGCATCATATATAGTCAGTGTAGTGTGATTGAGTGAAGAAAAAGTCAATGTACATGCAAAATTCTTTGTTTTATGCATGGATTATAAGTGCATAAGATACTCATATAATCAGTACTTATATAATCATTACAGGTACTTGCAACTTTATAATAATAATAATATTATTATTAATTCTACTATATAGTATTGCATAGACTAGCTATGGAAATTTACTCTTTCTCCCTCTAATATAAAATTATTAGTGCTAACAAATTTTTCTATTGCAGAAATTGAAGAGAACAAAGATGTAGGTATGTTGTAGACATAGTAGTTATTGACTTAAATATAAAGTGGTGGTTCCATATGAAGCACCTATTGAACTTTTACCCCCAGCCCTTCATGTCTGCTATATAGAGTTCTTTTTCTGATCAATTCAATCACTTTTTCAATTCACATTCAGATCAATATATTAATTTTGACATAATATAGCCACGTACATGTTGGCCATAGCATAGTAGCTTTTGTTCTAAAGACATCCTTGAATCATTTCACAATAATTTTATTATGATACCTAGGTATTTAGCATGCATTTTGTTGATATTTTCACAGTTAGTTAGATTTCCTTGGAGAAAACTATATGGGTAGCTATCACAGAACCTTGCTCAGTTATCATCAACTCTAAGTTTAAACAGCTCTACTTTGCCTATATTGATAAACTTACTCCCATCCTCATTGCTGGTTGTTAAACCACATGCTCTCATCCAGATCAACATCATAGCATATTTTGATGCAGAAGGAAATGGCATCACATGAACCCACACAAATGGGAACTGCAGCTAATATTTATAATTATTATTTCAATCTGTTGTATACTCTTTATAATGATTACTTGCTGTACTTAAATCCCTGGGCTGATGGAATCAGTTCCCTTTAAGAAATTTAATCACATTTCTAATGATGTACATGTGTTAGGTGGTGGTGCAGTCTGGGGAATAATCATAGGAGTTATTGTTATCATTATCATCACAGTCCTTCTAACTCTTCTTGTTGTGAAACTAGTGTAAGTTTGACAGTAAGTAATATGTGATCATAGCTCATACTCAAAGATAAGGTTACAAGGGTATCTCCCACTAAGAAAATAATGTTCTTAAGGCGCCTTTAAGTGAATTTTTCCCTAAAAAAGACAACTATTTTATTATTATTATGCTACAACATCTACTACTATGTACTAACCAGAACATGGCAATTTGAATGGGTTGAAATTGTGATTAATAATAATTGTATTGTTCTTGTTTTATGTAAAGATCTTCAAAATGTCATAATAACAAGTATGGAAAAGTAAGAAGTGGTGATGATATAGGTAAGGCACTAATTAGAATGTGTCTACTGTATTCCATCAATAGCAAAGCAAAGAAGATTCATCACAAGTGGAATGTCATAATTATTTATTATCTATATTATAAACAAATTCTATGATTGGTGATTGCATGATCTCAAAAGGTTATTTTTATGATAGATAGTTTGTCATGTGAGCTCTTTTTAGTTACAACACTAGTTTTTCTATTCCAGAAGGGCACAACAATTTTCTAATACCTATAGCTAATATTAACAGATATTAGAGTTTGCCATGCCTAACCTACTATGTACTTCTATTAATTAACCCTTGCTATGGTTCTATTTTTAACCCTCACTATGCCAATCTTGTTTTGTCATTATTATTAATGTCAATCTCTTAATCTCCTTTTCAGGTGGTGGTAGCATCGAAAACGTTTTCACTAATATGGATAGCATATAACTCCATTTAATACCTGTATTATAATATAGATGACTAGGTATAATAGGAGGTTGGAGAAACATCTGTCCTAGCTATTTTCATCAAACCAAAATCATTACCTTAGTTGTTTTTGAATCATATAATAACAACAGTTTGCACTAAAAATTGATAGACTAATCAAATCATTTAACATTGTGATCTATTATTATTATTATAATTATGCATGAACCAATGAAATTCATACGAGACCCATTATGTGCATGTGACTCATCGCATGTATATTTGGGAATTCTCATGTAAAAGCACACCAGATCAGTTTCCCAGTTGAACTGAAGATATTCAGAGGAAGAATTCAAACGAGACTTTCTCTTTGAAGTTGTAGCTTCAAGATCCACTAGCTTTTTTCTAAAATAAGTACAGACATGCTATTAGCTAGAATTGATGATTATTTCTATTCTAGTTTTTATTGATGCCCTCTATCCCTCTGGTAATAACTAACATAGACCCATCACATGCATACATGCATATAAAATTCATATGTACATGGGATCCATCATAATTAGCTAAGTGTGGAACATTTTTGATTTAGCTGTCTTGTATTGAACATAAATATAAGACAGCTACACAAACACAAGCAGAATAGGAATCAATTCTTGATAGACAACAATAAAGTAAGGAGTGTATTATTCAATGTATACTGTATATTAACGCCTTCACTTCTACTGTAGTATATAAAACTATAATAATTATAGTAACCATGGAAATCAAACAAAGTTGGCTGCAGTGGGAAGGGCATGTTTAAGGTAAGTGAAGGTACTATGTATACAATGTGATGGGTGATGGTGGACTCCCATGATAAACTGGCAGTTCAATGTTTTAGTCCTGCAGTAGGTCACCCACCTCTAGGGAGAGTCATTGCTGTAGAATAAGTAGCAACCTACAGACTTCCATGGGTCATTTGTGGATGTACACATACTATGGACTTTCATGTTAGAAGTGTGTATATATATCCACAGATATTGTGACAGATATTTTGCATGCATCCATGGAGGACCTGTAAAGACTTGCTCAATCATGGATGCTTGCAAGAGTAAAGTTTGGATCACATTGGAACAGCACTAAACACTCACAAGAGACAACTATTAAAGCTCCATGATGAAGGGAATAAAATTTTTATGCAACAAATATAGCTAATAGTCTGTTCACAAAATACACCAACACTGGATGAGATGTGTGAGGTTTACTTCACCTCTCTACTTCATAAGACTCATTGATTCAGTACTTTTCAGTGGTATGAATAATCTCTCAGCACCTCCAGCCACAAATACTTCTCTATTGTTTATCATAGTACAAGTGCATTTAGATCTTGGAAATGGTAAGTCTCCAACTTTCACCCACTCCCCAGTCTCAGGTTGGTAGTGGTGGATTGTAGTCACATATTCAGCTTTATCCATAATCTTCCCACCTACTGCAAATAAAGAGCCACTGATAGAGAGTGGAGTGGAGAAGCAAAGTCCTAGTCCAGATATACACTTCCATATCTGAGGATCTCTTTGAGTGGAGTTAACCTGAGAGATGAGAACTGACAGAGACACACTATAAACTTTGCCATTATCGTCATGCCCCCCCATGAGGTACCACGAGTCACCTACTATAGCTGTCTTCATGTGAGTAAAAGGTGTTGGTGTTGAAGTTCCAGTATACCATTGTTTAGTATCAATATTCATAACTTCTACAGTAGATAGACGAGTACCATCACCTGACCAGCCTCCTGACACTATGAGCCATTTATCATGATTAACTGCAGAGGAACTTGAACGTGCTGTTGGCATATCTGGATAGGGGCGAGTCCATTTCTTGCTGTCATTTCTCCATACACTCAATAACTTGCTCCTTCTATTCTGTTTACCCACACCACCCACTAGCACTAGTTTGTTGTTGATCACTGTCATTGCAAAGTAACGTTGTCTATATGGTGGCAACCTGCCCCATTTCCTTGAACGAGTGTCATATTCCATGACTATGCATTCATTATTGTCACTAATAGCTAGTCCTCCCCCAACATACACTGTTCCCTGCACCACCACTGACTGTATATAGTCACTCATTCCAAAGGGCATGTCTGGACCACGCCTCCACTTTAGCTGGAGAGGGAATTGGAGTTTGTGAGGTCCCTATGGTATTAATCATGAAACAGTGAACAGTGATTATTACCAACGCTTTAGTATCTGACTGACCTGCCCTTCCCCCTCCTGTAGTAGTTCCTGACACCTCCTCAGTTGCTTCATTAGTCTGCTGTTCTCAGCTTCTTTACTTATCACCTCCTCCTTCAGTTGAGTTTCCATCTCTGCATGCAAGTGGGACAAGGACTCCTATAGACAGAAACAGTGTATCAGAAACACTATGTAGCTGTTCATCCTTTACCTTCATATCTTCCTGTAGCTGTTGGAGCTGTCCATCCTTTAACTCTATGTCTCTCTGTAGCTGTTCGATCTGCCTGTCTCGAACAGTCAGTTGTTCATTATGGATCTGTAAAATTTTCATAGCTAATATACTTTAAACCCCAATCTTACCTCCAGCTCCCTAGCAGCCACTTCTGCAGCCTGACACCTCTCCTGGAAAAATGGCAAGTTTAAATACACACACAGTCTGTAGTTATAAGTCTAGTCACCTCCACTTCTGCTGTTAGTTCTTCTATCCTCTTGTCCTTCATCTTCATTTCCTTAGCCAATAACACCTTACCAATGTCCAACTTCACCAGACTGCCACCATATACTCCTTCCACCTCCACCTTCATACTCTGTAGACTACCCAGAACCTCATCAGTACTTGGCCTTTGTTCAGGAACATTGTGAAGACACTGCTTGACCAGTTGGACCAGAGCTGGGTGCTCTCTGCCAAACTTTTCCCCCAGCATGTCAATATATTCACCACGACGTTCCACCTCTGTACGAGCTAAGAGACAGTCAGGGTTATCAGGATCAGGACAAGTGGCTGACAGCAAGTTTCCAGGAAATACCTAAAGAAGGTGAATGCCTTGAGATGTATGAAGGTAACACAGATATGGTCACCTGAATCACAGTGTAGAGGGTGAGATGTCCAAAAGAAAAGATATCAAGGGATGGTCCATAGTGGTGTGTGTCACTCATAGCCTCTGGAGGCATGTAGACCAGCGTCCCTGGTAACCGTGAAAGTGTCCTGGCCAGTTGATCAGGCCCCATGTTGATGATGCGAGAGTTCCCCATGTCGGTGATCTTCGCCTGCAGAGAAGAGGTGAGGAGGACATTCTTGGCAGTCAGGTCCCGATGGATGACTGGAAACTCTCTCTTGTGGAGGTAGACTAGTCCACTGGCCACACCTTCCAGGACAGAGCACTTGAGGGAGAGAGGAAGGCTGGGCATGTGTTCTAGGAGGTCGTCCAGGCTTGCCTCCAGCCTCTCCATCACAAGTATAGGTAGCTGGGTGTTGGGGAGGAAGCAGAGACCAAGGAACTGGGTGATGTTTGGGTGCCGTAGTTGGGACATCAACTGGCACTCCTGCAAGTACTTGTGGACCAGTTCAAGCACTCCCTGATTGCCAGCCTCTAGGAGAGTCTCGTGGAGCTTCTTGCCAGCACAGACAAGATGCTGGTACTTGACCTGTAGAATGAGAGATGTGTGACTCAGAGTTGAGGCAGGAGAGATCTGTGCTAGTTGGACAGCTCTAGTGAGCCAGTAGATTTACTTACCTCCACCACTGAACCATAAGAACCTGTTCCCAGTACCTTGTTAGTAGAGGTGACATCAGTTAACATAAACTGCTGTAGGTGTTGGTTATTCCTGAAGGCATGAACCATATCACCTCTTCTCCAGAATGTCATCACTATAAATATATCTAATATAGAGGATAGAGGAAACTCCTCAATAGGTATATATAATTATATACACACACAAACCCAAAGATCTGAGGACTATTGTCTCTAGTACTTCACTAAATCCCCTCTTCATTATTAGATGCTATACTGTAGCTGAGACAGAGGGTGGAGGAAGGTATTTTCTATGGTTTCAGCTACAGCTGGTGTGCATCTCTCTTATACAAGTGTATACATTACTAACAATACCTATTCCCCTTTAATCACAGTACCTAAAACTCCCCCTTATTAATACCTACTCCCCTTACTATTATATTTTTTATCACTTACTCTCTAAATAGTCTGTTTGCTGCAGCTTCTACTTCAGTTCTTCAGTTAGTTTTAAACTAGATCTTCATATATGGCATTCACTATATATAGCTCTGTGCTCTGCTATTTTAGAATCATTATATTTTTCTATTTGAGTTAGTCAATTATGGAGGAAGGATTATAAACTGAGTAGACACGTGTGTGTGTGTGATGTATAATTATGTGTGTTTTTTGAGTGCATGTGTGTGTTTGTCAGTAATTTGTCTCTATAGAGTGTGCATGTGTGTGTGTGTCAGTAATTTGTCCCAATAGAAAGAGGATGTAATTTTATTTTCATGGGTCACATAAACATTCCACCTCTCCACTGTTTAGACGTGGAGTTCTGTCATCACTAATAGGTCCACTGGAACATGTGGATCAGGTGGTCAGACTCAATAGCATTGATGGTGAGTATATTGGTGTGAAGGTGAAGTCAGCTCTCTAGTTATTTCTATAGTCAGAGAGAGAAGGTGTAGGTGGAACTATAAATTGTAGGTGTGTGTTTCTATAGATTGTGGCTGATAGCTATGTAGTTGTACCTGTGAGATCCAACAAGCAGTCTATCGATACCACACAAATGCATAAGTTGAGGATGCAGTATACGTCTTTGAATTAACCAGCTAAACCTCTTGTACAAGTTTGACTCAGGACTCAGAATCAGCAAACCTTGGGGGAGGAGCTGATAGTCTAATAGGGTATGGAGCTAATAGTCTAGTAGAATACAGAGTTGCTGGTTACTCTGGAAACCCTATTGAAGAAAGATCTTCCCTCTTTTTGTACTTGTTAATTTGAGCAGCTCCACTTCAGAGATTAGAGACTTTCTCATCAGACATGAAATTGTCACCTGTTCTATCTGCAGCTTCCTGGTCAGTCACTAAAATATAATATTACAGTCACATCCCTCCCTCTTACATGTCCACACTCACACAGAGAACCAGTGGTAGCTAATGTAGCTATGATTTATGTTTCAAAGTTATTGCACAGGAAAAGGTAGGAGCATGTTTCTATTATGCATCTTCATATAGCTTATCTACAGTATGATTAGTAAGGGGGTGGATGGATGTTTATTTCTCTAGTACATATAATTACAGTATTTTACTTTTAATGATAGTGTACTGTATAAAACTAGCTATGTAAGAATTAAAGCAGATTCCATCCACCCACACATACACATCCTATGTCAGTACCTACAGTATTCACTATAATACCTGTATGTGTCTTGTACTACTTCTGCAAAGCAAATGGAATATACTGAAGATACATGTACTTATGAAGTCATCACTACCAAGTAAGTAAACATGCTATTTTTAAATAGCTGTGGATTATCAACACAGCCACAATGTCATTTCCCCAGACAGAAGCAACATTATGCGAGTGTATAAGCAGCTGCTGCATCATTATAAACAAAGCTTAGTAGCTAACATGATTTAATGGAAGTAATAACTAGAGCAGCATCCACTTAGCTAATTGTGCATCAGTTAACTATATTATTTTGACTGTACCAGTTGGCCATAGAGCATCGTTTGTGTGAGAAGTGAGACACAAGCCTTGCAAGAATCCCCTGGGTAGGGATGGGCATATTATGCCAGCATAATAGGAAAATTATTAGAGTACACAGCTATTTACAGCATGAAAGTGTTTACTGGAGCAATTGACACAATGACTGAAGTTTTTGATAGTGGGGTAACTGGGTAGACTGAAAAAAGCACCTTTCAACAATGTACGTACTCATGCAGCAGCATGATATCACATGATTTATAAATGTACATGGTGGTGACACATGGTTCAACTAGCTATGGCCTTTAGTAGCAGTGTTGTTTTGTCTGGAGGCAGAGTCAAGCTCTAATGAAGAAGAACAAGCTTCTGTCATTTCACTTTTGCTGAAAGAGGAATTACCCACCTACCTAGCAAAAATTACCCACTTACGTACCTAGCAAAAATTCAAGATGTTAGTCCAGATATTGACATCTTAAATTGGTGGAAACACAACCAAGAACATACTTCAGCTGCTGCTAGCTTATACCTTAGCTAGAGTAGTTATTAGCTACCTTAGAGTAGTTATATAATAATATTAGCTAGACACAAATGAATATGAAAGAGAGAGCCTGAATGTCCTGTGTGTGTGTGTGTTCAATGGTGAAACTCTGGTACCATTCTTTTGCCTTCAATGACAATACACTCTTGCAGTTGTGGTGGCCTTTATGAATGCTGGTTTTAGGTATTTTGTGGTAGCTTTTAGAAAAGCTGTTTTTGAAAGAGGCATATATATAAAAAGCTTTAAAAATTATAAAGTGAGTTGTACATGTCAGGTGTAAGCCTAGATGTCTAGGCACATATCAGTGAAATACAAAATGATCCAGGTTGAAACCTTAAACTCTTCTTTTATGCCACAGGAGGAAGCAGTCATTTAAAGTGCCTGGGTGGCATAGCCATGCTCCACATTCATTGCAGAACCACTGGGTGTCGTTGCAATGGTTCCTTTCCCAACAAAAGCTACATATCCCTCTCTTCCTTTCAGAGTTGGTGCTCTGCTTCTTTGCTGGGAAATGTAGGCCTACACTACAGTACTCCCCAATCAGTTGAGCTCCTGGAAGTGCTTAAGGGTGATATTAGAATAGCTAGCATATTGAACATAACAGTACCAGTTTCAATGTCATCAATGGGTGGTACTAAGGGAGATCTTCTATCTTCTAGTTGACTTATAACCAGAGTTGCATGTCTCATGATCCATATCTACATGACAAGAGATAGTAATACATTGATACATATAACTGTACAGTTTTCTATGTTCTCTATATCTTCCATATGTCTGTCAAACTCCTTGTCACTGCCTCCCAAGATCACTTCTTGAGGGTCATCTATTTCCAAATCCTCCTCATGCTCCATCAGGGACAATACCTCATCCAAAGAAAAAATTTCTATAGCTAAAATCATATTATATAAAGTATTATTGTTGTTACATGAACCTTAATTGGAATTTTGTTATGTAAACTACAACTAAATTTTAGCGCTAAATAAACTTACATGTCTTCTGCTTTGCTGAAGAGCTTCCGCTAGCTGCAGCTAACAGGAAAAGTAGCTGCCAATTGTATTATTTGAAGCCAATTGGCATCTACTGCCATTAATCGGTTAATTTGATAGAGTTTAATAATATTAAGGTGGCGGTTACTCCGCGGTTACTCCACGGTTAATCCAGGACATAATATACACCACTTTATTTAAAATGCTAAAATTGATATTTATATTTATACTATATTATATTTGATATCAAAATGATCTGCTTTTCTTGCTTCATCTTATAGCATCTAAGAGAAGGGCAAGCTATAAGGTACCATAGAGTTACATTTAGAACACAAAAAAAACTTACTATTTACAAAATTCAAGAAGAGTTCCTGATTTTTTATGAGCTCTGTACTATTGTCTACAATTTGCGGGGATGGATGCATTTCCCCTTGAAACATTCCCAAACCAAGTAACAGCATTTTTAATCTGTTAATTTTATCCAACTTTAATTAATTTTTAAAAATTGAAATTTCATAGCTGATGAATATCCACAGTCTCCGCTCCGGAGGTAGTGTAGACAAGAAGTAGGGGAAAAAAAAAAACCACGGCAGTAGAGGCCGGTGTCACAGCGTATTCGATCCCCCCGAGTGAAGTATTGTGTGGAAAAGGAAAAAGTGATAGCTAGAGTCTGGGCAAGTGTAGAGTCTGGGTAAGTAGTGGTGCTGTGTACTCATGGTAGCTGTTTCAGCCATAAGTTGTAGCTAAAGTAGCTGCAGAAATGCCATAGTGCTAAGTAAGCACGGCCATGGCTATCATGTGGCAGATGCGGAGGGGATTTTCTTGGGACTTCCAACGAAACCTCCTTTCGGATTTACACTCATCTCCAAGGTTATACTACACACAACCAATATCTTAACTACATTTTTGGCCTTTAATAGCATCAGTTAAATGACATATTTGTAAGCCAGTAGCTATGAACTGTGTATAATTATTGTAGCAGAGCAGGAATTTCTATGAATCAACAACATTCACTGTCCTGGACACATGGGACCTAACTATTATAGCTGTGGGTAATCCTCTACCCTCCAACTCCCATTGTAATGAGCAATTGCAAATCCCATCATAGCTATTAGAGAACTTCATTAGCTAGTGTCCACTCTGTGTCTGTCTTGACTCCATTAAGATTGCCTAGTGCACATCTCTATTTCTGGTATACAGTAGTTATGATAATGATAGTATATGGTGTATATTATGTACTTTAAGGTCAGCTATCAGCCTGAATTAGCCAGCAGTAGCCTGAACTGGTGAGTTAATAATATTTAGGTTTTTCGATCAGTGTATTCTAAAATATAGTTTTACTAGCTTGAAAGTGATGTTGAAGATGTTTCAGTACAGAATCCAATATCTTCAGATGAAATAAAGCCTTGTGTACATAGGAGGGGGTATCCCTTGAGCCAAAATGCAGCTCTTTTGTCCTTACCTTATTAGCCCCCCTCCCCCAGTCCTAAAAAGTTGTCTACACCCCTGTATGGTCACTATTCTGTAGCTCCTGTAGTCTACCCACAGTATTAATTAGACAACTGGAAACCATAATGAGATTCCAAGACACTTGGAGCCTATGTTATACCAGCATAATTTTGATCATATGATATGTCAAATTTGAAAGTGTATTGAGCAAAATTATAATATCTGGCAAAATAGGGTAAGGTTTTGTTTGTTTGTTTTTGTGTGTGAATTTGACTAACATACTGAGACTAACAAGTTACAACTAGCTAGGAAGGTGGTCCTATTGCAACCATCATCAACTGGACTGAAAGAGTTTCTTTAGTATTACACAATTACTTGAGTTTTAGCAGTACTAGTGAAAGTACTTACAGCTAACTAATATCATTGCTATGAACTAGAAAAAAATTTCCTTATATTCTGTGGGTTCATAGCCTCAAATTAAGCTACCACTTACTTGCACAGTAAAATGAACTTGCAAGTTTTAACCTATCAATAATTTACCCAGCAGCTGTAGGATGAGGATGAAGTGTTATGTTGCATTTGGTTTGTTCGTCTCTATTACTGTGATAGTCCAAAGTCAGTGTGAGTTATTAAATTTATTTTGTGCTGTTAATATTTAGTGATCTTATGGTCACTAATAATTATTATAGAATTTATAGTAATGAGTTATATTTCTTTTTCTTGTTATACAGATTTGCTAGCACCTGCTTCTCCTTCAGTGTCAAAACTGACTGCTTCGTCAGTTATCGTATCCTGGACGGAACCTGTGGGTGGTCTGAGGGTGGATATCTACAGGGTAACTCTGACTACAATATCTGTTGGAATGTGTTCGGGTGTTAGTCTCAGTGGAGAAAGTACCACAACCTCCACTTCAATAATGATTAATGGTCTTGGGGAGAATAGTATTTACACAGTTACTATATCTGCTGTGAATAATGAATTCAATGTTGTGAGGAGCATATCTGGACCAACTATCACTACGTTGGAAGCAGGTGTGTTCATGTATATACTAGTGAGGGTTTTATCCAGAATTATGCATAGTTGCCAACCATCCTGGAATGTCCCCAATTTACATCCGTGATTTACTAGCTCTGTCCCCGATAAAAGGCCTCCTGTCCCGGAAGTATGAGCATGAAGTTTAATTGTGATGATTGTTGTGCTGACATTAAAATGTCAACTTCTGCAGAAGTGCAAAAAAGCTACCTGATATGCACTAGGAATTAGCTAGCTGAGCTAACTGAACTATGCTAACTCTGAAGTTATCGTCATAATAAAAACATTGAAGTGCAAAGGTCAAATGTAAGAAGTGTGGCTTCTAAAATGGGTGTGGTCCGGAGGGTGTGGCTTCTTGTCCCAGATTTTGATCTGGAAAAGTTGGTAACTTTGATTATGGGATTGCTTCTCAGAAATCTTACCTACTTTAAAATACATCAAGTTTTAACCAACCATTATATATGCATTGTAATAATATACCTATCCTTCCTATCTACATTGTAACTATATGGAGCATGATTGAAACAAAGCTTCACCCATTCTACTGTATATGTTATGTAGTCCCCTCCTTTCTCTCTAGATAAAACCTGATAGTTTATCTTAATAATGGGTGGAGCAACATTAATCGATACTATACTGTGGAATATTTTATTATGGTGAAAGGAATATTCCTAATACATGGTGTCCTCATACCAGAAGGAGGTTGTATTGTAGTACTTAGCCATTTAAGTATTGATCCCTTTCATAACTCCCACAGTAGACCTCCTCTTAATGTGATGTCCCACACTGTTAAACTAGAATGAGTGCATATAGCTTAATAGGAAAATGGGTGTGGTTATGGGAAGTAGGCATGGCTAAGTATTTTTAACCACTCTTTTTAAATCCTGAGTATAGACCTGCACTGCCAATAACTAAACTCTGTATGCTTAGCTCCAACTGGACCACCAAGAAATGTAATGTCCTCCACTGTTACTTCCACAAGTATCACTGTGGTATGGGAAGAGATAAACTGTATTGATCGTAATGGACGGATTACTAGCTATGATGTAATGTATGGAGAATTGGGGGAAGTCATGAGGATGATGTCTGGTATTTCTGAGAGATCCTTCACTGCTAATGAACTAAGACCTTTCACTAACTATACTTTCCAAGTTCGTGGTGTCAACAGTGTAGACTCTGGGCCATATTCTGACCTCATAATCATTACTACACCAGAAGCAGGTAATTTGATAGAATCATGTTATTATGTATGTATCACTCCATCCATTCCTCAGCTCCTGGTCCTGTGTCCAACCTCATGGGTACACCCACACTAACTACAGTAGTGCTCACTTGGAGTCCTCCTCAACAACGCAATGGAATCATTGCACAGTATACAGTCACCTTCAGAGTTAATGGGAGTGCTCCTGTCACTAGAGACATTAACGACCCAGGTGCTACTACATTCACCATTACATCACTGTTTCCACAGACTGTAATATCTGATATCACAGTCAGGGCCTCCACTGGTGCAGGTCTAGGAACAGAAATAACTTTAGAAGATGTAGTTACACTTAATCGACCACGTGAGTACCAATAATTGTGGCTGACATGATGATATACTTATAGCTATAATAGCTACATGATCTTTATTCACTCTACAGCTGAGGTGGTGGGTGTGGATGTTGAGATACTAACTGATACTTCAGTCAGGGTGTCATGGGAGAGAATACTCAACATCCCTGAGATAACACACTACACTGTGTTCTACAGTAGAGCAGGGAGCAGGAAGAGACAGGCTGATTGTGAACAGTCTAGGAATGTTCCAAGCTCTAATAGTTCTGTAGATATTGAGGAATTGAGTGGTAATGCAGGGTTGTATCAGTTTGTTGTTGTAGCTGTAGCTATTGTGAATAATGTGGAGATTATAGGGCAGAGGTCTATCACTGTACTTCCACCCACTCGTACACCTACATTAACATCCAATGAAGGTATGGATTATTTTGTGTGCCACCTGACGGTGTTTATCTTATTTTTATGTTCAATATTAAAACATTTATATATTAATCTGCTGTGCACATTTAGATGTATCCACTGCAGTAGTGATGACCTTTCTCCTGACCTTCTTCTTGACCATTATAGTCCATACTATTGTTATGTTGGTGGTATGTTACATCATCTATCGTGTCTGCTATGCCAACAAAACCAAGTGAGAGGAATAATAATATAGATAGATCATCACTGTATTAGCTAGGATTGGGTCAGGTAGGAATGCATTTTATTATTTCCTTATACTTGTACATAGTCTTCTTTATAGTTTATGCACAGTACAGAAGGGGTGGTTGGATGTTAGTTCTTCAATAGTACTATACATAGCTCATTAAAAGCAATTACTCAATAATACTGTAGTGTTATGTAACCCAACACACACACACACACACACACACACACACACACACACACACACACACACACACACACACACACACACACACACACACACCCTGTGTCAATCCCTACTGTATTCACAATAATACTTGATATAATAGTGTGTGTCTTGTGCTACTTCCATGAAGCAAATGGAATATTTATTAATACAGAAGCACCATTAAACAGACTGAGAAGGGAGACACTTATGATGATGTCATCACTACCAAGTAAGTAAACATGTTATTGTTAAAAATAGTAGCTAATTAATTGTTTTTGCAGAGTGGATTCTCATGACTTTACTATGAAAGAATGTGCTGCTTATGAACCAGTCAGAGGTGGATCCAGTGGGGGGCAAAAGGGGCAATTGCCCCCTCCTTTTCAATACCAATTATGAGAAACAGTTTTGTGTGTGTGCAGTGGCGTAGCTACATAGGGGCATTTAGGGCACATGCCCTACCAAACTCTCTTAGTGCCCTATCACTATCTGCCATAATTTTAGCTGAATCTGGTAAAAGATTGATAGTCCTTAGTGAGCAGTTTAGTCTATAGGTCAGTGCCCTACTGGTGCCCTACTGGTGCCCTACTGGTGCCCTACTGGTGCCCTACTGGTGCCCTACTGGTGCCCTACCATATGTTTAATCCTGGCTATGCCACTGTGTGTGTGTGCTACATGCAGTGTAAAATAATTATTGTAATTACACTGTACATGTGCCTATCCTAATTAGATAGAGCCTGACATGTGGTCAGTGTATGGCCTCTTCATCATACCTGGAATTGAAAAACATCCCAGAGTAGCTGATAATGACATAGACCATTTGTTAGAGACAAAAGTTGAATTGTTGCTACAGACTGAGGATGATAACACCTGTGTTGTACAAATTCAAGAAGTTGCTTCTAGCTATCTGAAGGACTCATTTTCTGAAACATTAATTTTTCTATTGCCACAACATAGGAGTAGCTATTGTACAGGCAACTGAGCACTTGCCTCAGTATATTTTTGCTATTATACACATTGATGCAACAGTTAACTGACAATCATGTCTATAGTGTGTTAGAGTGCCTAATGAACACATGCAGCCAAGAACAGTCTATGTACCAAAGCAATGGCAGCATTGACAACCTCAATGACTGAAGTCTTGGAGTAGATCAACTATGAGTGAAGAAAGGTTATGTGGTCTTGCTCTTCTTTACGTATATTCACTGATATATGAATGTTTCTAGAGGATATTCTCTCTATTACTTAGCTACATATCAATATTACTTAGCAAGAACAGTTCCCAGTCAGGGTAAATACAATGACATTACTGTTGAAAGTGTAGTATAATTAACTTGCATTACCAATCATGCAAGTTATATAGCTACAAACATAGAAAAATTGGTTATATCTGAGAATAGCTATAGTATAAGTATGTAGCAGGTCTACATTTAGTGCTCTCAGAGGCGAAAGTATAGTAACACTCTAAGAATTCGAATTAATCCTTGTAATTAATTAGACTTTGACCTATTACTATTAGTGTCAACACCCATTGCCATTATAATTGAAGGCCTGATTGCTAGGTCAAAGTCTAATATTTTATTGCGCGGGTAATTCGAATTCTTAGAGTGAACTATACTAGATCTATACTCTCTTCTCTGATAGCACTACATTAACTGGAACATTGGTGACAAGCTCTCTATAAATAATGGCCTACACTTCTAGCAGCGAGTGTTCTGAAGAAGAGTACTTGTGTGACTACGAGAAAGAAAGGTTAAAGAATATGAGAGAAAACGAGGCAATGCTCAAGTTTCTAGGTATACCTAGCTATAAAGCAGCAAATATTATTATTATGCAGATAATTAGCTAGTAAAACTGTGGTAGTTAGCTAGCTATGTTATAATATATGCTCTATGGCTATACAGTAAATATTTTTATATAGCTAACTAGTAGCTACACTGTGCATGTAGTCACCTAGCTATATATAGTGTGGTAATAATAAGGAAAATAATCTATGAATGCCAGGACTGCCACTAGTGAAGGATGGCAGCAGGTCTAGACAGAGGAGAGATTCTAGTAGAAGAAAGATCAATAGAAGGAAGAGTGGGAGTGGTGACAGAGTAGAAGAGAGTAACGAGTCAAAGAGTGATATGGAGTGGCAGTCATGGATGTGTCTACAAGATAGGGAAAAGAAGAAAGGTGAATTCATTTTTAAAGATTTAAAAAGGTTTCTTTTTGGACTTTATGAGTGTAATTAAAGTTTATCTGTAAAGAGCTTGACAGTGGTGTTAAAATTATGATAGAGTACAATTATGTTGTCAGTACTCATTTTGTGATAATTCAATTGTAGCTATGTTATAGTGAGGGTGCATGGGTACATTAGGTGCCTAGATATCCACTTGTGTAATAATATTTAACACATCTAGATCTATCACTTTACCACCATCTAACTAAACTTATTTTTACAAAAGTGAGTGTGAGTAATCAGTACCTCTAAATAAATGATGGTCATCAATTGGGAGTAGATACTGACATATACTGTTATAATATGTACTGCTATATATAACTGTTATACTGGTATAGTGTGGGTAGGTTAGGTGCTCAAGTACGTATATACTTCCTTATGCAATAGGATGCAAGCTTAACATGACTTAAACTATTATTAAAAAAGTGGGTGTGAGTAGCAAGCCAGCAACTCCTTATAAAATTCTGGCTACACAATTGTTAATAATGTTCATCATAGAAGGAGTTAGCTATACTGATATATTGACATTTAGCTAGGTAACTAATATATGAGGAGTGTACAGGAGGATTAATTGGTGTGGTTATTTATGATAGCTGCAGACTTACATTATTATGATTACGATGATTATTTACAGCTACATACATTATATCTGTGTATTAGTGAATGCATAATTTATTATTTTGGTTTGATAGCTAATCAAATAAACAGCAAAGTGTAAAAGTTTGTGTGACGATTATCAGAGAATAGTTTTCGTGACTTAAAGATGGGTGGATTGTTTTTGTCTCTGTGAAGCTTTGTGCATAATTATATAATACCAGAATGTATTTCTTTGTTATAGGTCAGAGAAGGTTGCCACCACTGGAGTCAGCAGAAAGGCTAGAAATGTTGAAGGAAGTGAATAAGGAAGAAGTGAGATATTCAGGATTAACAATGTATTAACCCTCACTATCTGTATTGGTAGGAACAATGTATAGAAGAGGTGGTGGAAGACAGATTCAAACACACAAAAATGATTCAGAAAAGCACCCTCAACTGTGAAGTCAACAGCCACACCTCACTTCTGCCTGACTACTTCAATTCAGATCTATCAGAGAATGATGATTTCTGGGGTTTCCCCTCAGATGCAGCTGAATTAAATATATCTAGTTCCTGTGTGATCCAATACAGCATGAGTCAGAGGGGAGAACTGCTGTTCCATGGTGACCTTTATGATGAGGAGCTTCATGGCTTTACTAGAGAGGAGATATCTCAGACTATAATATTATTATTACCTACAACTTATTTAAGACTGTATTCCAAACACAAAAGAAAGAGTAACATTTTCGAGGAGGACATATCTGCTGAAGATGAATATCTGTGTAAGTCAACTTTACAAGAAAAGCCACTAATAATACCATAAATTTCCGAGGGGGAAAAAATTTCGTGGTTTTTGTGGTTTTCGTGGTTTAAATAAAACCACAAATGTTTACCCATGAACTTTTAATTTTATGGTTTAATTGAGACAGCACCGAGCTGTAAACCACGAATTTTTTCCACGAATAAATTTGATTATTGAAAACCACAAAAATACTTCCCCTTGGAAATTTCCCGCTATACGATATTTAGCTACACACAATTATAAAAATTATAGTCACTAACTATTGCTGATTTCCCAGGTAGAGAGACTAAATATCACTACCTCAGTTGTGGAGATAGTTTTGTGGAGAAAAGATCATTTCAGCTATACATTAAAAACAGCTATCACTGTACTAAGGAAAATCCAATGGCTTATAAATATTGTAGACAAACATTCCAACAATTGCACAACTCAAAAGACCACATTAAAAGACATTCACAGGAAAAGAATAAGTACAGTCAGGATGGTCACTTATGTATGCACCTTCAAACACATACGAGAGACAAGCTTAACAAGTGTGAGCACTGTGGAAAGAGTTTCACTCAAAAGGGCAATCTACAAAAGCACCTTCGGATACACACTGGAGACAAACCATACAAGTGTGAGCACTGTGGAAAGAGTTTTACTGAGAGTGGCACCCTAAAAGCACACCTTCAGATACATACAGGAGACAAGCCATACAAGTGTGAGCACTGTGAAAAGAGTTTCAGTAGGAGTGGCATCCTAAAGACACACCTTCGGATACATACAGGAGACAAGCCATACAAGTGTGACCACTGTGGAAAGAGATTCACTCGCAGTGGAGATCTAAAAAGACACCTTCAGATACACACTGGAGACAAACCTTACAAGTGTGAGCAGTGTGGAAAGAGTTTCAATCACAGTGGTAATTTAAAAAGACACCTTCGGATACATACAGGAGACAAGCCATACAAGTGTGAGCACTGTGGAAAGAGTTTCATTCAAAATGGACACTTACAAAGACACCTTCAGATACATACTGGAGAAAAGCCATACTAGTGTAAGCACTGCGGAATGAATTTTGTAGAGTGATGGTCTAAAAGTCCACCTTCAGACACAGAGGATACAAGTCATGAGCATGAGCACAAACCACAAGATCAATTCCAGACTCTTAACTGATTACTTTTTTTCTCTCCATGACATAGCTAATATAATATGGAAACTATAACTTCATTAGTCAGGATGTCTTATGAGGGCTATGTTTGTTAATGTGCTTTGTTACACCATTTCTCCTTCTCTTGAGTAGTAGTTTTTAACTCAAACACTTCCTGAACATCACAGGGTTAAATCATTATTAATTAATGAATTGTCAAGCTGTATTGTAGAATGTCTAGCTTAAGGCTCTGGACTAACTCAATAAACTAACTCAATAAACAGTGCTATAGCTATAATAACTATGTCAAAGTTATGCTACTTTGCTATTTCCATCATCAAACTTCTTCGGGTGATTAAGGTCACTCAACTGTACAATGTACCCTGACATGTTCACACATCAACTTGTATTTAACAGGTCACACATCAACCTGTACTTATAGACTAACACTAGTTGTTAGTGGAACCTTTCAAGGGTTTGGAGTTGCTTATTTTAAATGTATTTCTATTTGGGTTTCATATGACTATATATTTGTTAAAGGTCAGAGAAGGTTACCACCACTGGAATTAGTTGAAAGGTTAGAAATGCTGGAGGAAGTGGATAAAGAATTAGTTAGTTATTCAGGATTATAAACTTTTCTATCCAGAACAATGTATTATCCCTCACTATCTGTGTTGATAGGAACAATGTATAGAAGAGGTTGTGGAAGCTCCATGGAAAGAATTTTGATTGGAGTAGCTAGCTAAAAGTATGA
Source organism: Diacarnus erythraeanus (assembly GCA_964016965.1). Lineage (NCBI taxonomy): Eukaryota > Metazoa > Porifera > Demospongiae > Poecilosclerida > Podospongiidae > Diacarnus > Diacarnus erythraeanus. Next base: position 5,681,107 of record OZ024673.1, read on the forward strand.
ACACAAACCACAAGATCAGTTCCAGTGAATATTTTCCCTCCATGACTTAGCTAATTATAACCACGACTAAAATTTGATTAGTCAAGATGTCTGATGAGGGCTATGTTTGTAGTAATGTGCTTTATTTGATGGTGACACATACCATTTCTCCTTCACTTATGAGTAGTACATGTAGCTATTTTGCTAAAGTCCAACATTTCAATCTGCACATCACAGGGTTAAATTTAAACAGTCAAGCTGTATTATAGAGTGTTTAGCTTAATTAAGGCTCTGGAAATAGCTATTATTATGAATGGAGAGGGTTTAGAGTAGCTTAATTTTTTAAAGACATAAAAACACAAGCAATATTTATTATATTCATCAGTTAGAGATGGACTCTATTCTAACAATATGAAGTCTTGGTTAAGGGAGTGGCCTATGAATACACTGTTCATACTGGTATGGCTTGTCTCCTGTATGCATTCAAAAGGTGTCTTTGTAGGTTACATCTCTGATTGAAACTCTCCACAATGCTCACACTTGTAGAGTTAGTCTCTTGCTAGCTATGTGTCTGAAGGTTGGTGTGTGAATATCCACCAAAACAGTGCTTATTCTTTTCCTGTGAAGTCATTTTTTGCTGGATTGGAGGAATGTTTGCCTACTTTTGGCACTGTGAGAGCTGTTCTTGATGTGTAATAGAAATGATAAAAAATACTCTTCCCACAACTGAAACATCTCTTTAACAAAATAGTATAAGATGTAGCTATAAATAGTCTAGTGGCTGTAATATTATAGAGTCTGTGCTTCCAAAGTTTCCAAGATCCTTCAATCTTTGCTTTGGATTTGATCAATAATAATTTGGATTTTCACCCAGCCCTAACTCCAGTCCTAGCCCTAGTCCTATCCCTAGCCCTAGCACAGAAACTGTCTTGTAGTCTTGGAATTTCCTAATTCACATTTAAGTGTTGCACTTCAGAATTGCTGTTACAAAACACTTATCTTATAAAAATGCTATTATAAAAATTCATGTTCATAGTGGTCTAAATTAGGGTGATTGCTAGGTCAAAGTCTAATTTATTGCGCGGGTAATTCGAATTCTTATAGTGGAAGTAGCAGTCACTACATATTCTCTTCTTTGAAAGCACTATACTGGAACACTGCTGACAAGTTATGGCCTACACTTCTAGCAGCAAATGTTCTGAAGAAGAGTACTTGTGTGACTACGAGAAAGAAAGGTTAAAGAATATGAGAGAAAACGAGGCAATGCTCAAGTTTCTAGGTATACCTAGCTATAATAAATATCATTATGCAGTTAACTGGCTAGTATAACTGTCTGTGTAGTTAGCTAACTAAGTTAATATTATTAAGCACAGCTCTATGGCTATACAGTAAATATTTATTTAGCTAACTAGTAGCTACACTGTGCATGTAGTCACCTAGCTATATATAGTGTGGTAATAATAAGGAAAATAATCTATGAATGCCAGGACTGCCACTAGTGAAGGATGGCGGCAGGTCTAGACAAGGGAGAGATTCTAGTAGAAGAAAGATCAATAGAAGGAAGAGTGGGAGTGGTGACAGAGTAGAAGAGAGTAACGAGTCAAAGAGTGATATGGAGTGGCAGTCATGGATGTGTCTACAAGATAGGGAAAAGAAGAAAGGTGAATTCATTATGAATGTGATTAATAGCTAATACATTGATTTTTAGTGGTACTTTAACTGTTAAAGATCTTGACAGTAGAAAATGCCTGAATTAACTGTCCTCCACATTGTGGCTCACCACTTTAATGCTGAAGCCACACATGCAATTAATTTTGAGTGTTGTCTGTACTTAGTGAGTAATGTCATGACATTGTTGTGACATCACCTAACTTTGAACATTGTCATGACAGTATCTACTAAAAGTAGCTAAAGTTTGTGACTTGTAGGTGTGAGTCTGCAGAAATTCTCACTATATCTCCATGTATTTCCATTTGGGTTTCATAATGACTATAGAATGTATTTATTTGTTACAGATCAGAGAAGGTTACCACCACTGGAGTTAGCAAAAAGGCTAGAAATGTTGAAGGAAGTAAATAAAGAAGTAGTGAATTATTCAGGATTAACAATATATTAACCCTCACTATCTGTATTGATAGGAACAATGTATCAATTCTCAATATCAGTATTGATTGTATTAATTTTCACTATCTTTATTGATAGGAACAATGTATAGAAGAGGTAGTGGAGGACAGATTCAAACACACAAAAAAGTTTCAGAAAAGCACTCTCGACTGTGAAATCAATAGCCACACCTCACTTCTGCCTGACTACTTCAATTCAGATCTATCAGCAAATGACGATTTCTGGGGTTTCCCCTCAAATGCAGCTGAATTAAATATATCTAGTGCCTGTGTGATCCAATACAGCATGAGTCAGAGGGATGAACTGCTGTTCCATGGTGACCTTTATGATGAGGAGTTTCATGGCTTTACTAGGAAGGAGATATCTCAGGCTATAATATCACCTACAACTTATTTAAGACAACATCCCAAGCACAAAGGAAAGAGTAACACTTACGAGGAGGACATATCTGCTGAAGATGAATATCTGTGTAAGTCAACTTTACAAGAAAAGCCGCTAATCAGATTTAGCTATACACAATTTTGTCATAACTATAGTCACTATTTTTATACTGTCTCCTATTATTGCTGATTTCCCAGGTAGAGAGACTAAATATCACTGCCTCAGTTGTGGAGATAGCTTTGTGGAGAAAAGATCATTTCAGCTACACATCAAGAACAGCTCTCAATATGCCAGGGAAAATCCAATGGCTTATAAATATCATTTGAAATGTAGACAAACATTCCAACCATTGTACAACTCGAAAGACCACATTAAAAGACATTCACAGGAAAAGAAAAAGTACGGTCAGGATGATCACTTATGTACGCACCCTCAAACACATACAGAAGACAAGCCTTACAAGTGTGAGCACTGTGGAAAGAGATTCATTCGAAATGAACACTTACAAAGACACCTTCGGATACACACTGGAGACAAGCCATACAAGTGTGAGCACTGTGGAAAGAATTTTACTGAGAGTGACACCCTAAAAACACATCTTTGGATACATACAGGAGACAAGCCATACAAGTGTGAGCACTGTGGAAAGAGTTTTACCGAGAGTGGCACCCTAAAAACACACCTTCGGATACATACAGGAGACAAGCCATACAAGTGTGAGCACTGTGGAAAGAGTTTCAGTAGGAGTGATAACCTACAAACACACCTTCGGATACATACAGGAGAAAGGCCATACAAGTGTGAGCACTGTGGAAAGGGTTTCACTCACAGTGGAGATCTAAAAAGACACCTTCGGATACATACAGGAGACAAGTCATACAAGTGTGAACACTGTGGAAAGAGTTTTGCTGAGAGTAGCAACCTACAAAAACACCTTCGGATACATACAGGCGACAAGCCATACAAGTGTGAGCACTGTGGAAAGAGTTTCAGTAGGAGTAGCAACCTACAAAAACACCTTCGGATACATACAGGAGACAAGCCATACAAGTGTGAGCACTGTGGAAAGAGTTTTACTGAGAGTGGCACCCTAAAAACACATCTTCGGATACATACAGGAGACAAGCCATACAGTATGAGCACTGTAGAAAGTGTTTCAAACACAGTGGAGCTTTAAAAAGACACCTTCATTTAGCTAGCTACATACGGAAGACAAGCCATACTAGTGTGAGCTCTGTGGAAAGAATTTTGGTAGGAGTGATGGTTTAAAAGTGCACCTTCAGACACAGAGGATACAAGTCATGAGCTTGAGCACAAACCACAAGATCAATTCCAGACACGGAACTTATTTTTCTCTCCATGACATAGCTAGCTAATAATTATAACCATGCAAACTAAAACTCGATTAGTCAGGATGTCTTTTGAGGGCTATGTTTGTTAATGTGTTACACATCATTTCTCCTTCACTTGAATAGTAGGTAAACTTTGCTATTAACTCACTGAACATCACAGGGTTAAATCATTAATGAATTGTTGTATAATAGAATGTCTAACTTATGGCTCTGGAAATATAAACAATTTCAATAAACAGTGCTATAGCAATAATTATGTGCTACTTCACTATCTCCATCATTAATCAGGCAATGAGGAAGGCCACTCAGCTGTTAATACAATGCACCTCGACATGGTCACACACCAACCTACTAACACTAGTTGTTAGTAGAACTTTTCTAGGGCTTGGAGTTGCTTAGCTATTTTTTCAGAATTGAAAACCCAAGCAATATTGTTAGAGATGGACTCTATTCTAAGAGTCTTTTTTAAAGGAGTGGCCTATGAAATAATATTTACTTCAGTAGTGATCATAATTAGGACAGTCCATATTATGTAACAGTAATGCAAAGTGCCAAGGGAACCATGAAAGTACTTATTGATCATCTTTTTTAATGATCTGAGGTCTCAAAAGTATGCAAAGAAACTTGCTTAGTGATTCTTCTTCACACAAACACTTATAGCTATTCTGTAATACAGCCACTTGACTATACTCTATCTTATTATTTGCTAAACAGACTATGTCACTGCCTCAGCTGTGGAGATTTGTTATTCTATTTATTATTGGTGAAAAATATCACTTCAGCTACACACCAAGAACAGTTATCATGCTGCAACAGTAAATTCAATGACTTATTAAACGTTGGAAGTGTAGACCAATCATGCAAGTTACAATGTATTAGCTATCCCTCTAGTAACTATCTGTGTTGATAGGAACAATGTATTATCCCTGTGTTGATATAATTATAGGAACAAATGTTTATCTGTGTTGATAGGAACAATGTATTTATCTGTGTTGATAGGAACAGTGTATTATCCCTGTGTTGATAGGAACAATGTATAATATTATCCCTCTATCTGTGTTGATAGGAACAATGTATGGAAGAGGTGGTAAAGCTCCATGGAAAGAATTTTGATGACAAAGGTGCATTTTCAGACACTGAAGATACAAATCATGAGCATGAACACAAAGCACAAAATCAGTTCCAGACACTGAACTGAATTTTTATTTATTATTTTCTCTCCATGACTTACGTAGCTATAATGCTAAACTTCGATTAGTCAAGATGTCTGATGAGGGATATGTTTGTAGCTAAATGTGTTTTGTTTGATGGTGATACATACATACCATTTCTCCTTCACTAGAGCAGTACATGTAATCTGCACATTACAGGGTTAAATCTAAACTGTCAAGCTGTATAACTCTGGAAATATACACTAACACAATAAACAATGCTACAATAATAGTTACATTAATTTTGTATTAGGAATATAATCTTCACTATCTTCATCATTAAACCTCTTCAGGTGATGAGGAACATCACTCCTGTACCATGCACCCTAACATGGTCACACATCAACCTGTACTTAGAGACTGTTAGTGGAGGTTTGTCTGAATGGAGAGGGTTTAGAGTTGCTTATTTTTTTACAGAAACGAAAACCCCAGCAATATTCATTATAATAATAATTATTCAGCAGTTAGAGATGGACTCTATTCTATATAACAATATGGAGTCTTGGCTAAGGGGGTGGCCTATGAATTAACATTGCCGCTCTCGGTTCGCTACACAGGGCCCAGCCCCTAAGTCCTCTTGTTTCATTTGTGCCACAGATCGGTACTGACTCCCCACCTCCCATGCTACCCATACTTTAGCTGCCACTGGTAAGTATAATTAATTCTTGACATAGGGGTAGCTAAGCTATGTAGCTAGTATGGCTGAGGTTTTAGCTAATCCTCAAATTTTCTGTAGGTGGTCCTGTATAGCAGAGAAGAATATAGCTAACTAGCTAGCTAGTTCTTAGTGTTGCTGTCTAAAAAAATCCACAGAGTAAACAAGGACTCATGATTGTGCGGCCAAAGGCATTGGTTTCACCATTGTTTATGGCATCCTCTGTAATGTTGCCTGCATGCTAGCTATACTAGCTATACTTGTGCTAATTAACACTTCTATGTTGCCTGCCTGTTGTGTTTGTGTTGGCTAGCACTCTGTGTTGCCTGCATTGCCCATCCTGTGTAGAAAATTGCCACTTGAGGAAGAATGCACCACTCTAATGTAGACCATAAGGCTGAATTCTGTAGACCTTAATGTGTAAACCTTAAGGCTGAATATGTGGACCTTAAGGCTGAATATAAGGCTGAATATGTAGTCCTTAAGGCTTCTATTTGCTCACTGTTAGCTTTAATTTGCTTCGCCTCTTTAATTTCAAGTGTAACTTTATATAACTTATCATTCACCTTGTCATCTATAGCTAACTTTACAAAGATACATGTTCTTCAGATTCAGCTTTCTGTTTTTCCTCAAGGACTACGATTTTTCCACAAGGACTACAAATTAAGCTAATAGTAGGCAAATTAAAGCTAATAGTGGGCAAAATAAAGCTAACAGTGGGCAAAATAAAGCTAACAGTGGGCAAATTGAAGCTAACAGTGAGCAAATAAAAACTACTATCAGTCAGGACTCAGCATATTAAGGATAAAGGAATTTATTATATGGCAGATTACAGGGCAAAACAGTGCTACTACTGCATCTGTATATTGTATGTACCTTACCCATACAAGTACACTGTGCACATTAGACAGGCACACTGTATGCTAGGGTAGACTGTTTCCCAGACAGGACCAAAACTATAGGAATATTGTAAAAGTATGTCAGTGTCTAGTGTGCCCATTTTTCATAGTGTGATCAGCTGTTAGGATTAATGTCATTGTGCAGGAAGAGCAACAAGACCATGTTCTCTCACTAAAAGTTCTTCTGCAATTGCCAATAAATTCGGACACAAACCATGGGAGTTGAATTTTACTGAGAAGAGACCTTTACGTATGTCATCATTGGTTGGCATTCCAGTTACATAATGCATTTTGTTCAGCATCGGAGTTATAGCAGATGTGATGTTGAAAGAAATTTGTTGTGAAATTGGGAATGTTTCCTTCCCATGTAAGGAGAAAAAAATTTTTGTGAGTGCAGCCACCTTAAAGGATATGCCTCTTGGTACTTTTGGCATTAGGAGCAGTGAAGAATTAAACTTGGTAGAGCTGTTCTTTTTTGCCAGGGAACTAGCTAGATAGATTTCTGTTTCCAAATTTGCAGGATGGTGCTTGCTTACACCAAGAACCAGTCAAAAAAAAAAAAAGCCCATAAGCACCCAGAAGCTGTAAATCGGTATGTTACAAGATTTAATAATGAAGGTTTGCCATGTGAAGTCTTGATGGTAGGAATGGAATGCCAATAGTGCCTTAAATGGACGACATGATTCTAAATTTACTCTAGGCTTACCTCTTTGCCTATCTACTAAAGAGACGTCAATATTTGCTGGGAGATGAAGTGATGTGGGGATTTGAAGTTGTCAAGAGAAAGTGTACGAAGATGAGGCATTGTACTTTATACTACGTATTATAGAGGAATTCATTACTTATTGAGCAACAAGCCTCTTTTTGACCACGTTAGCTGACTACCACTAACAGAAGGAAACACTTGTCAGTGATTTTTTAGATGAAGCCAAAAATGAAGTGTGGAAATATTTTTCTGCAGTTGATCATTAGCTATTCTTATAAGGTTAATTATGAACTAATGAAAGAGGTGGGGATAAATGCCCTTGATAAAGAAGTCGTGTGTGAAATGTTAAAGAAGATACACAGGTTAGGATACTGTCATGGTGACATAGGAAATAACATTGTGTTTGATGGAATTTCCACTCACTTTATTGATTTTGACCTCTCTGGTAAGGTTGATCAGAAATACCCCCCACTGGGTATCATGGCTACTCTGAGAACATTTCCATTGCATCATGCCTAAGCTAGTGCAGGTAGAATAATGAAAAAGACATACGATTTATGTTCTCTTGAGTATATTAAAGATTCTATTACATTGTCAAAAATACGTAGAGGAAGAGGAGCTAACTTCTTTCATAAGGCACTTGTAATAACAAATTAACTCTACTTTATCACCATCTTTTATAATACTTTAATGCAAAGTAGCTATCATGTTTTTGTGTGTGTTTTATCACATAACAGAAAGTTTGTTTATGATACAGTGAAACACTTAGCAATAAATAACGAATGAAAAGCAACTATGTAACTGAAAAAAATCCCTACTTTCTAGGGATACATAATTAAAGACTGGAAAGGAGAAGACTCAAAGGATGAGTTACATCTTGCACATGGAAAAAGAACAAGTGCTATGGTTAAAAATTTGCTGTGAAATGAGTTGCTTTAAGTGATCTAAGGAGATGGTTCCCATAGCTTAGGAATTTTTCTGAAGTAGAAGTGTGATGAAGTATACAGATTTGATCAAGTTTGCAGGTAGTAGCTGAACAAGTGTGTTGAACAGAATTTGAGGTTATCCCATCCCACTAATTTGACACTTCAACTAAGTCCAATATCTCAGACCCCATCATCAGTGGTAAGTTGTCCATTCCACAGCAGGTAGGCAGGTACCAAGAAATTTAATCTTTCGTGACCACATCACATCCCACATCCATCACATCCCACATTCTGGGTACATTCTTCGAAACCTCAGTGGATTTTTCAGTATTGACTGTTCTGGAGACATGGATAGCTGGGTATTTGCAAATTCCTGGTCACCCTTCCAAAATTACTCCACCATTGCCTTGGCTACATCCACATAGGTTCCAAGTGTCCCAGATTTAGAAACTTTGTCCCAGATCCCAGAAGACCCTTAACTACCTCTCTAATTCTGTCCCAGATCTTAGAAAAACTGTTATTTTAACCGACCATTCAGCCAGCTAAGTGCACACATTATGGCTTCCCATTCAGCTAGCTAAGTGCACACATAATGGCTTCCCATTCAGCTAGCTAAGTGCACACATAATGGCTTCCAGTTGTAGTGATACTCTGGTTAGAGGGAGCTCCAGCTAAATCACCTTCTGTATAGTGACCATAATTCATTGCTAGGGATGTCCACATTATACTCATAATTTTACCCATTACAGGGGCAGATCCAGGGGGGGGGGGGGCAGGGGTTCAACATTATACTCCATGTTTCATTGCCTTTTATGGCAATGAAACATGGAGTATACCCATGGAGTATACCCATAGCTTGAATTGAATCATTAACTATTGGATCATGTAGCTACCTCAGCAACAGTAGCCAGTTTATACACATGATAATAGGTAACTCAGTCATGTCATTAATTTGTGATCATAAATAGTGTGATTATTAAAATGTGGTACTGACTTTGCAAATTATTAAACAATCACGAAGAGATTGGGGTTGATATAGGATTGAGTGAGCCCTTACATGTCCAGTGGCTGTTGGGTGACAGGGAAGTTATCTTGAAGGGGTGGAAGGGAAGAAGGCTGGCATTCAAGGAGCTGTTGATGGTTCTACAGTCTATACTATATACTTTTCCACCTGAAGACCCATATCAAAAAATATTTACTGCTATCATTATGTACATGTCAATTGAATTTTGACTCATTCTGAAAACAATCCACCAAAAATTAGTACCCTAAAATTACAATATCAATAAATATTGTACTTTCTCACACTAATTTAAGGACAAAATAGCAAAAATTGAGCTAATGCATGATGTTTACACAACAATAAATTGACAAGCTACTACCAAAATAAGGACTACAATATTTAAAATAAGGACTACAGTATATTTCAAAGTTTCAGAGTTTCTCTTTCCAAAAAGTTTACTGCTTAGCTCTGCGCTTCAGTTCATCATGCATTGCAGGTATAAGGCCCTTCTCAAAAACAATGGACATTAAATCATCGGCAGATTTTACAGATGGGTACTGTCGAAGAGCCCACTTGACATATACCATGAATTCGTTCCAGTCAACCAACCCATCTGTATCCATGTCCAAAGCCTTCAACGCATTCTTTGTTTGAGGACATCGATAACAGCCGAAATATGGGGCCATAAATCCATGATAAAAACTATCAAATTCAAGACATCCATCTCCTGTGTCTTCTTCACGGGCGTCCCATTCATTCCACTCTTTTTGAATTTCTCCAATCAACTGCTCATGGTAAACAGAATTCACTTCACATTCTGCCATAACTTTGGACATTGCTTCAGTAATTTTGCCCCCAGATCGATCAAACAACACTGCAAGACCAAACTCACTCATGTATTCTTCTTTCCTATTCGATGCCAGATCCTCAAATATAGTTTTCTTCATCTGGTGAGCTATCTCTTTATTAAACTGCGGATTTTCCCCGAAATATCTGGTTAGCCTTTCTACAATCATTTCCTCTGTGGCAAGAGTGGTCATACGATTTGGGGCTTCAACACCAAAGAACTCTGCCATGTTGAAATCTCCTGCATCTGCAAAGACAAAATCCAAAGCTCTTTCTCCATACACACTCTGTCTATGGTGAGGAGGCTTGCCCGTAGTTATCTTGGTTATTGCCTGAGCTGCTTTGCGTAAGTTGACACAATTATACTTCTCTAAGACTTTCTTGTTCCCCATACGAATCAGATTCATCAAGGTTATTGTAGAGGAAGAGTGGCCAAGGGAAGCGCCTTCATCACACAAACTGGCCCAAATGCCATCAGCTCCAGCACTAATGCAGTCTAGCTGAGTTGCAGTTTGAAGGTCCCATTTTTGGTGGCAGTGAACTATCAGCCTACCATCACTCCAACCATTTGCATTCATCACCCTTCGAACACTAGCAGTCCATGCTTCTACCTCTTCGGGGAGACGATCACCTCCATCTTCGTAGGCAAGTGCATACAATTTCTTCTCTTTTGGTAGTTGTGCAAAGAATTTGACAATGGCTAAAAGTCGATGAGGGAATTTGGCCATAGCAATTGAAAAATCACGAAGATTAACAACAAGTCGAGCATCTTTAGCAATTTCATTATATACGTATTGGCAACGGTTGTAGAGAAGGTCGCACATGTCTTGAACAGTAAACTTGTTCCAGTCACAGTTCTCATCTGCTATATCGACCTCAAATATGGTATTTTTCAAACCATACTTCTTGTTTTTCTTCAATCCAGATGGAATAGTTTCAGTATTATATGTCTTGTCCTTCTTTAAGCCAACGGTAACTTCAGAAAACGAGAAGAAATTGTTGAAATCCTCTCCAGTATCAAGAAGGTGCTGGACAAATAAATCGTCCACACGTTTCATGTTGCTAAATGAGGCTACAACGATATCTTTCATCCCGCATGCCCTAACATGTTTCAGGATCTCGATCTTGTTTTGGAGAGTGTGGCTGCGAAGTTGTCCGACAGTGCTCTCCCTGATGGAGTTGTCCAGTACTAGAAAATCCAAGTTTTTAAGTCGTTCTCGCTTTTCCACTCGAATCTTTTCAATGTGTGCGCGGATCAGCTCCGTCTCCTGCTGCAAGGAAGGATCAGCCATCACTTCGATTCCACTGTCTCCGATTCAACTGTAAATAGATTGACTGTCCTGCACTAGAAGCTCTTTTATATTAGCTCTGGACTGGACCCTAAATATGTGTCGATTTAACCGGAAGATAATGTTTGACCGCTGGGATCTAATTTGTCTGGTTTCCTGAGCGTCGCCAAGGCGCTATTATTATTATACTAAGAGGGCCAGTAGATCACATTTCTGAAGTCTAGATCATAGCTGCATGCAGTCACCAACCACTTCCAAGCTGCGCTGACATTCCAGAAAGCAGTAGTAACATGCTGAGGTTCAATACACACTATTAAACTTAGTCAACAAAGCTAGCATCAAACATCTTTTAGCTACCTGTCAACAATAGCACAACTTGTAAGCTTCTTCCAGTTGAGTCAAACTAATAGACAGACATCAGTTCGAAATATATAACAACAATTCATTGCCATCAATATAATTATAACACTAATAATAATAATAATTATTAATACCAAAATAACCTAAACTGGCCAGACTCCCTCTACCTTTGTTCCTATAAGTGTTCTTGGTACATCACCAACATGACTGCAGCTTATCTGCTATAGTGAAACTCAAAGCATGTTATGCCAATGTGAATATTATATCATTGACTGTGTGTGTATTGCTATAAACATTGTCACTAGCCTCATAGGACAGAAGTCCAGCTTTTTGAAATGGACATTATTATAATAACAAGTTGGATTCTATCATAACTATCTACAATATGTAGTACCTGTAAGCTTCCTTTCAAGTTAATTACTATTTTAGCTACACATGTTGTGATAGAAAATATTATTACCTGTGATATCTTTCAGTTAATTAGCTGTACCTTGACTGATAGATAACTAGCTACCTACAACAGTACCTGTAAGTTGTCTTTGAATTACTATCTTGTAGCTACACATGTTGATTGTGATGAAGTTCTATGTAAATAACAATCTCTTCAAAGCTTTACTAGATTGGGCCAAATTCTTGCATGGTGGATGAAACCAAGAGATAAGGATAAGAGACAGGTGTCATCTGTACCATGTTTATATTATATATAATGTTTAAGAGATCACACAAAATGCTGACAATGTCTTAATAAACATGCTAAATGCAATCAACATTGTGTTTTTATTATAATTATTATGTAATTGTAAAGCTTTAATTGTATAAACAACTTGTCATTGTGCTGAGCACCTGCAATTTTGAGTAAAACTTCACCCATGATTAAAAGAATTACTTCCTCTTTCCCAGGATATTAGTGACCTAATTTTCCTAGATTAAAACAAAAAACAAAAACAAAAACAAAAACAATAATAATATTATGGGCCAGTGTAATTTCGATCATTAATGGTGTGACTTTAAACTTTCTTATGAATCTGCAAGCTTTGGAGATTAAAATTTAGTTAAGAGGGGAAAAATTTCAAAATAATTGATAGGGATCCTAATAGGCTTTGTGAAACTATCCCCTAAAATTCTATTCTTGGATTCCTGAGTTTTTTTTACCTACTATTCTCAAAAAAATTAATCATTCTTCCTATCATCGTACTGTAACATCACTGACAGTTATATGTAATCCTCTAAGGATAAATGCTGCTGTGAAGAAAAAGAGTCTGACAAAATAGAAAAAACTCGCTAAGCAGAGGCAGAAGATGGCTGTAGCTACCAGGGGAACTAAGGTGAAGGCTTTTGCTCAGTTAGAAGAAAGCTGGTCCACTTCATCAGACATGACAGCTAGTTATTCTAATATTAATATTAATAATTGCAATTACATCATAACGAATTTAAATTAAAATAAATATCATGGAAATGTATGATGTGACCACAATTCTTCTCCTATTATTCCATCATTATTCTTCCTGCTTTCAGCTCCCTATTATTCTCAAAATTATGCTAGCATAATTTCACAAAGCCTAGATCCTAAGAACTGACATCTGAGTTTATCAGTAAATTTAATACCTATTGTAATAACATTATATATAATAATTACACAGCTTATAATAATTAATCATTATAAAAACAATAACATTTTGTTTGTCACAATGCAATTATTACAGGAAGTTAGGATAATGGGCTTTCGTCCCTGTCAGAGTATAGGGGTTGGGTCTGATCATCATCACCATAGTCATCGTTTCTTACACCTGGAAGAAAACCATTATTATAATAATTATGGGATATAGAAAAACATTATTATTATGGATATTATCAATGTTAGCTATTTGAAATTATATAAGTCAGGGATTGAATCTTAGAGATGATTGTTTGCTCTTCTACCTATGAATGAAACTGTGACATCTGTCTGGTTTACATTTCAATGTCATAGGTTAACAAAGTTATCCTAAAAAATATAAACTTAGAGAATTATTTCTTTATCAGTGATTCCACATGTGTCTTTTATGGTGGCTAATAAGAAATGCTACTATAATTTTGGAAACTCTGGAGTTGAAATACTTCAACTTTTTATTGTTCAACAAAAATTTCATATCAATAATTACATTAGTACCAAAATAATTTAATTTTAGAATGAATCTTGATATTTTTTTTTAATTGTGAGAATTATAGTTTGTCATAGTATACTTCAATTCCCATGTACTTGAAAGGAACATAATAATGCAAAGGACTCGACAAATAACCTGCCACCTTACCTAATCGGTTCTCAGAAAATAGATTTACATCATCATTTCCAATGTCAGCATGCACACTGAGTCGACCATAAGGTTTTTTCTTAAATCTGGAAAGTAAGTCAGGAAAAGAAGATAAATTAATAATTACATTATTATTATGACATTGTACCTGTGAAAAATACTATGTATTAGAACTAATTAATTTATGCTCTTCTCATCTACAAGAGAGAAGGAACATTTTAAGAAAATTGAGTAGAGTTTATGGCTAAAACTGGTACTAATCGTCATATGCCTGCACTCATTCATTTCAATGATTTGTAATATCAATTTATTAGGAAAAAAAAAGTATTTTTTGAGACTAAAATATTGTGTTCAGTGTTCTACTAGTAGAACAGTTAAATCTACATTCATCAGAGGGAAAACCCACAGTCAAGTAGGTTATTGTATACTTGCCAGATAAAGAATGGTGGTCAGATTAATATAAACATTACAAAATAATTATATTCCTGTCTAACCATGGTCTCACTAGCAACAAGTATACCAGTTCTATATCCCCATACCCATTAGCATCACTGGTAAATACATAGACTGCATGTACTTAAAACCCTAGACAGAGTCCTGCTGCATTAGAACAAGAAACACACAGTGCTAAGTATTTAGAACCACACAGTGCTCAATATAATTAGAACCACACAGTTCTAAATAATTAGAAGTATACTCCTCACAGTGATTAATTCATTTTTGTCAGACTTACGCCAGCTTCCAAATGATTAGGAGCAAAATGATTACAACAACAACAACGATAATAGTTCCTATGACTCCTCCTCCAACTATTAGTCCAACCGTACCTCCACTCACACCTACAAGCACAGCAAGTAAAATATGAGCCTCCAAATAACACAGGATACTTGAAGAAGGGAAGGGAGAGGAGATATCAAGTATAATGAACTGCCTGCTCCATTTAGAATCAAATCTTCAATAGTGTCATTATAATTATAATGTCCCTGCCTTGCCTTGTCATGCCATTTAGAAGAATATAACCCAAATGATTGTACTTGGGACATCCAGGGTGGGCGGGGTTGGCTGGGAGTTAAAATTTGAGCCTGTGCTCTTGAGGTTGGTGATAGATTTATATGTGAGGTTTACAAATGCACTAATACTAAACCTGTTGTCAATATAATAAAGATACATACCTTGAGCCTCATTAGTTTGAACTGCAATAGAAAATATAAATGCACATAATTATACATGTAAACTTCAACGTATGCAATAATACATGTGGAGTATTAGAGAGAACAATAGGCAGTGATGGTAGCTTAATACACATCTAACACTAACTGGGTTATCATAGATTAGAAGGAACTACATACCAACATTTCACGTTAGACAATACAGATGCCTGTGCTAACAATGTGACTACAGATAATAATCATTTCAATGGCACTAAACTATATGAACCAGGCTTAGAAAGATGGAAGATTTGGGTAGGATTGGTATTGTCAATGGTGTTTTAAGGTACAATGGTGGAAAAGAAGTCAGGTCTAAAAGGTCTGGTACAACTTGTATAGAGTGTTCCATACAGAGTTCCATTGGAAGCTGGGTAGTCAATAAATGGGCATGGTCTGCATGAAGTGGATATCAACATGTACACTAAAAGTTAGTGGATTTTAAATACATCATGATGACCACACCCATTTATCGCTAACCAGCTTCTTGAGGTCTATCATAGTAGGAAAAAGCAGGAAATGGTCTAGCTACACTGAAACTAGCACAGAAGGACATGAGGAGTTGGAGCTAGGTACAAGAAATCTGCTATTTAACCATCCACAACATTCTACTTGCATTCTTTCATTTACATAGTTTCATTTATTAATTGAGAAATAGCTTATGTACCTGATACACAACTTGGATGGTTGAAATTCCATGCTCCATCTTGACACACTATCACTGGTGATCCTTGCAATACAGTACCACTTCCACAGGTAAAGCTTACAGCAGTACCACTGTAAACATCTGACGTGTTTGCCACTAATTTATCAGGAAGGGAAGTCAAAGCTGAGCATAGTCCTGAACAAGACAGAAGTCAGTGAAAATAAACAACAACGACAACAACATAAGATAGTAGTAGTAGTAGTAGTAGTAGTAGTAGTAGTAGTAGTAGTAGTAGTAATAATAATAATAATAATAATAATAATAATAATAATAATAATAATAATAATAATAATAATAATAATGATGATAATAATAAAGTGTAATAATAATAGTAACTAGCAAGTACCTGCCACACAGTAGTGCTGGGGTATAATGTAGCCAATAATCCCATGATGTACCCCCCCACCTCCCACCTGGAATGCAAGTTAGCCCAACCCTGGACAAAGGTTCACTGACTGTATAAGAGTTAGGTATAAAAAAGATGGCATTTGTTCATTATCTCACCTACCCAGCCCTCTAAGAGGTGAACTTCTTAATTCCAGAAGCTTTATACCCTCCTGGAAGAGCTGAGTTGAATTAGAATTACTTTCCCACCTTTGGAAGGTAGGTGAAGTTTCTTATTGTTTAAAAAATAGGCTTAGGTGGTATGTAACCAGGTAATCTTATAGCTCTAGTGGGTTTTAAGGGCTAATTAGGTGGTAAAATACTTCAAGAAGCTTCCTCCATAGCCCTTATACAGTTAAGTGTAAAAAAGAGGGCATTAGCACATTAGTTACTAATGTCAAGATTAAATAATAATAATAATAATAATTGATCCATAAAACACTACTTTAGCACTACACACTATATGATGTCAGAGAGTAACCAATATTCAGTGTTACTCAGATACACTGAAGACTTACAGTGAGTTGACACCCATGGAAAATAACCTGTGGCTTCCCATAAGAGGTATAATGTTATAATACTCTTGGGCAAGGGCTAGGGCTATAGAAGGTATTACTCTTAATACTCTGTTGCAGTGTCTAAAAATTCTCCACCCCCTAACCTCTCCAATATCTATTAGGCAGGATAGAATATCTAACTGAAAAAATTCATGAACAAGATTTCTTTACATTACTTATTTTATGGGTGCTTCCATGTGTAAATTCTGGACATTACGTCATTTGTAATATACCTGTAATATTCAATAATATATAATAAGATTACTGTAATATACCATAAGAATACTATAAGGAAATTTACACATAGAAGCACCCGATTTTACTCACAGTTTATTATTCCAAGAGTGAGCAATGTCATTTATCCACCAAGTACTTAGTAATTAGTTTAGAGTGGGATAACAAAAACAATGTCAATATTATTCAAGAAATTATGGAAAATTTTTTGTCTCCTAGTGAAAACTAGTGCACTTTTCATGTTTATAAACTTTTCAAGTTCTATAATGAGCTAGGCTAGTCAATAGTTGCATAAAGTCTATTGTAGCCTGTGCAATGTTGTTCAACTTGAATTTAAACTTCAGAAATGTGAAACTTGTTCCCAGAATTTACTGAAGAGAACTATAAAATCAATGGTCATGACCTAGACCCCTCCTAGATGACATATTCCTGGGGAAAACTCCATTCTCAAAACCCTTACCCTCAAGCTCTAGACAGAGCCTGAAATAACAACAGATTGTTCTTGCACAAATTCCCTATAATGTTAGACTTGGCTCAAGTTACTCCACACTTACTAGCACATTCAGGTGTAGTTGGATACCATTTTCCATTCCGTGAGCAGCTGGACGTGTTTGAACCTTTAGTTGGTCCATAGTTGGGAGAGCAATGAATCACTACTTGAGTATTCACCGTAGGCACTTCAGAGGTATTACCCTTAAATTCAAATCGACCGTTGTCAGTACTGAACTTTGGACAGACCACTGCAGAATCATTATAATATAAGTCTCTTACTATTTGCAGGTATACTACCAATAATAATAACAATATTAATACTTCTCTGAGCCATAACAATAATATTAGGGATGTTTAGGGTTCTGCTTGCATTCTGGTGGCCATTCTTCCCTTCCTCCAACCACTGTTATATTGTCGTTTTGGTTAACTAATATTAAAATTTTAGTTACACTACAAAGATTTTTGGTAATCAAACTAAAGCTAAATCTGAGTACCTATGAAAATAACCATAACTAGAACTAAAAGTCACTCAGACACTTGGAAATAACTAATGAATTTTTTTACTGTTGCCTTCCTTTATGTATTATTAAAGATCTTAACCTCTTAAATTAACTTCAAACTAAAGGGGTTAAACTATTTTTAGTTACCTATATTAACCAAAACTAAAATAGAACATTTTCTCTCCTAACCAAAATGCTAACCAAAACTAAAACTATTGCAAAACCACAAACTAAAACAACATTACACTATTAGTCAATTTTAATGCCATATAACTGAATATGGCATTTATGATATTTCTAACTATAATAATACCAATAGAAAGCACTTGAGCTAAGGAATCTTTTGATACTAAAAGTTTGTGATAGAAGTGAAGGAAACTAAAGTTATTGTCACTTAAATAAAAATGGACTGCTGCCCCTTAAAAGTATACACATGGATGAAGATGACAACCAAGGTATGGTAAACCCACAAAAGTTCTTATATCAGAAGTCCCCTAAGGAGGCAGATCTTTTCAACTAATCTAGCTTAATTAAGTAACCCAAGACCCTAATAATATAAAATGTATAGAATAATATATTGGGATTTCTATAGAAAAGGATTTAAGCTGTTCTAGCTTACCTCCCTGATCACATTGAGGTACTGCATTATCCCAGGTACCATCAGAAAGACAAGTTATAGAGCTGACACCAGTCAAGTGCCAACCTGTTTCACAATTAAATTTAACAACAGTTCCTATGGAAACTTCAGTGCTGGAAATACTCAGGTGTGGAGACAGTGGAAGCTGTGGGCATGTATCTAGGGAAATAAAGCATAAATTCAGCATTATTAATAATGACATTTTTTCGTATAGTAAGGGAAGAGATTTTCCTAATGTAGAATTTAGATTTGGCCATAAACGTTAAGATACCCACCTCTACAACTACCATCTCGAGATACCAACCCTCCCATTCCCACCCTCCAACTTCAAGATACTCATCCCTTCCATTCCCACCCCTCCAACTTCAAGATACTCACCCCTGACATTCCCACCCCTCCAACTTCAAGATACTCATCCCTGACATTCCCACCCCTCCAACTTCAAGATACTCATCCCTTCCACTCCCACCCCTCCAACTTCAAGATACTCATCCCTGACATTCCCACCCCTCCAACTTCAAGATACTCATCATTTCCACTCCCACCCCTCCAACATCAAGATACTGATGCTCATCACTTCCATTCCCACCCCTCCAACTTCAAGATACTCATCATTTCCATTCCCACCCCTCCAACATCAAGATACTGATACTCATCACTTCCATTCCCACCCCTCCAACTTCAAGATACTCACCCCTTCCATTCCCACCCCTCCAACTTCAAGATACTCATCCCTTCCATTCCCACCTCTCCAACTTCAAGATACTCATCCCTTCCATTCCCACCCCTCCAACTTCAAGATACTCATCCCTTCCATTCCTACCCCTCCAACTTCAATGATGGCTTCAAAGTATTAAATTTCTACTTTCCAAAAATCCTGTATGACACCAGGATGTGGTCTGAGCCAAAGTTATATAATGTACAAACATTATGCATGTACATATTGTTATATTATCTTTCGTGATGTGTACACTCAAATAAATGTACAGTCAAACTCACTTAATTGGAATCCTGATATTAGGAATATTTGGTTAATTGGAATAATTTTATATTACTGATATTTCTTTCCATAGACTTAGTATGAAATTAATTTGGTTAATTGAAATCCACTTTATTGAAATATTCTTGTAATTGGAAGAAATTTCTAAACTCCTTCCATTAACAAGTAATGTAGATACAAGGTGTTAGATGTATAATGTACTTAATGTGTGCACAACCATTGATGTACAAACTATCCCACCATCAGAAAGTGATGCTATGAAAGCAGTTGATGTTCTAAAAGCAATATTTGTCTACTATAGAATCATCTGATTCTATCATGTCCTTATTTTATGAGGCTGAACATTGTAGCTATAGAGAGAGAAGCTTTTTTGAGAAAAGGCAAACTTCCCTATTGGATTACATACAATATTAGTACAGCTAGCTAACACATTTGTACATTTTAATGGAAATTTCAGTGTTTGTGTCACTGAATTAGAAGTACTATGGCTATTGGAAACTTCTTTTAATTGAAAGGGATTTTGTGCTCCCTTCATGTTCCAATTAAGTGAGTTTGACTGTAATTTAAACTGAGAGGGTAGTTTGTGTGTGGCATATGCAGATGGCTATGACTCCATAACCATTTAAAATATATTTTAGCAATAGAAATGGCTCATTTTTGCAAAATTATTAGTTTTTAGCTACCATCATCTATAATTGGGACAGCTATTCCCCTAGATATAACATACTTGGTACACAAACAGGAGACGGGGCACTCCAACTTCCACTATTGAGACAAGTGATGACGGCACTTCCTCTTAAGATCATGTTTCTTTGACAAGTGAAACCCACAGTTGTCCCAGGATAGCTGTTGGTGGTATTCGTGGTATATGTAGGTGATTGGGAAAGAGCTTCA
This sequence comes from Diacarnus erythraeanus, assembly GCA_964016965.1. Lineage (NCBI taxonomy): Eukaryota > Metazoa > Porifera > Demospongiae > Poecilosclerida > Podospongiidae > Diacarnus > Diacarnus erythraeanus. Next base: position 5,701,738 of record OZ024673.1, read on the forward strand.
CAATTTGCTAAGGAATAAAAGTAGGAGGAAGTGAGTTACAGTATTAGTGGTAAGAGTATAAATAAAACATAATAAAATGCAACTGGAAACTACAGTTAGTAACAAAAAACTAAAGTCTATGGTTCACCTGAGACCGATAATTGCACCGAAATATTTGTGGCCAGAGGTATGTGTGTGTGTGTGTGTGTGTGTGTGTGTGTGTGTGTGTGTGTGTGTGTGTGTGTGTGTGTGTGTGTGTGTGTGACAAGCACTACAGTTATTTTACCTTGTGTTTTTCACTTGTTGCGACATCAAAATAATTCGCACCTGTGCACTCAGCACATTCCTCGTGGTTTTTGGCATGCCAATACTTTGCTTATGGGACATGCAGCTATCTTTGGACTGGTAAGGTGTAGTGCTTCATAAAAAATCATAAGATAATTAGCTATATGCTGCTGTTTGAAATTTTGAAATTGGTCAAGAATTGAAAAGGTTATTGCAGATATTCGAGGTCTCAGGTGAATGCAAATAGACTTTAGGTAAGTGGAGTTAGCATCTCCTTGGACAAGCCCAGTCATGTCTAAAAATTCACCACTATCATCACTTAGCACCACCATCATCACCCACTACAACCACACCCACAATCACCACCATCATCATCATCATGTGACCACCACCACCACAACCACTTCCTCCTCCCATTGTGTGACAGCGTTACAGTACATTATAGCAAGCTTAAAGTGGCCTCATACTACCACATGATAAGTATGGAACCCGTATCTACACATGTCTAACCTAGCTAGAGAAAACGATATCAAACACCAAGATTATTTATAGAAACACATATACATGTCTATACAAACTTACGATAACAGCCTGGAGTAGAAACAGGTCCCCAAGCCCCAGTATTCTCACAGGTGACAGTTCTTTCATTATTGATGGGACTGTAGCCATCGTCACATGATGCGGTAACCGTTGTCCCAGTGGTCAGGTCTTGAGTGGTGTTATGTTGAAACTCAAATCTGCCATGTGATCTATCAAAATGAGGGCATGTGCCTACAAGTATAAATAAGAACAGTCAAATCATGGTAAATAGCATAGTAACTGTAACTGAAGTCAATCGTAATGTAGTTATTTGTCACCTGTAAAATAATAGTGAGAATTACTTATACTATATATGGCATCAAAAGATAAGTTGATGAAGTGCATATAGCCTTACAATCTTTCCAAGTAACAAGTTTAAAGAATGTGTTGCTAACGCTATATCTGCATGCCCTACAACAAGCTCTAGTTGAGGCATTAAAATGAAGTGGTACTCAAATGATTAATTAATGCTAACAGACCAGGACTTACAAAAATACACACGGTAGTTAAAAGAAAACAAACAAACAAACAAAAAAACATTATAATGTAATCAATCTTTTTCCACCATACTATTTCACAGACTCACCTCCCCGTACACAATTAGGCTGTGTTCCACTCCACTCACCTCCCCGTACACAGCTAGGCTGTGTTCCACTCCACTCACCTCCCCGTACACAGCTAGGCTGTGTTCCTCTCCACTCACCTCCCCGTACACAGCTAGGCTGTGTTCCACTCCACTCACCTCCCCGTACACAGTTAGGCTGTGTTTCACTCCACTCACCTCCCCGTACACAGCTAGGCTGTGTTCCACTCCACTGACCACTGGCAGTACAGGTGATGGAAGTTGGTCCTGAGAGATGCCATCCGCTCTCACAGTGGAAGTTAACTGTAGTTCTTAAAACCGTGTTGTTACTGCTACGAAGCAGGTGAGGATCATACCAATGAAGTGCTCTGCAAGTAACTATAAGAACAACATTAATTCTAATAGGACAATTAGAATTCATATATTCTAATGGGACTATTAGAAGCCTAGTAATTCTAATAGGACTATTTGTAATTGGTTAACAAAAAGAAGTCAAGATAATAGAGTTGCATAGCATAGACATTATACCTCAGGTGCTTAGCTCTTTAAAATTCCTAACCCATGGCAGCAGTGTCATTACTAATTCATATTGCATCTAGCTCAGCCTTAAACATAAACTTGGTCAGGAGATGATATTCATACTCTTAAAAATTCAGGAACCAAGACTACTATTACACCCACAACATTCCCAGGAAAATTAATCAAGAGTGAGCGTAACTTATTACAGGAGAGGGAAATACTTCAATCCTTCACAATCACTATGTATACATAATCTTTATGACACATGTTGTTGCTAATCCCACTGAAACAAATACCAGGAACATATGCTAAACTTATCCATACTGAGGCCACAAGACTCTTAGAGTTCCTGATTACAACTCTCTGTTGCTTAATTAGCTAAATCTATCTCTCTGTGACTATGTCTATTAGCACATGAATTGAGAGATTCTTGATGAACAGGTATATTATACTAACTGTACAATAGCTATAATATACAGTGAAACCTCAGTTATACAGACCCTATGGAACTGGTGCTAGTCTGTATAATATACAGTAGTTATACAGACCCTATGGAACTGGTGCTAGTCTGTATAATATTCAGTTATACAGACCCTATGGAACTGGTACTAGCCTTTATAATATACAGTGGAACCTCAGTTATATGGACCCTATGGGACTGGCACTAGTCTGTATAATATACAGTGGAACCTTAGTTACACAGACCCTATGGAACTGGTGCTAGTCTGTATAATATACAGTGGAACCTCAGTTATACAGACCCTATGGAACTGGTGCTAGTCTGTATAATATACAGTAGTTATACAGACCCTATGGAACTGGTGCTAGTCTATATAATATTCAGTTATACAGACCCTATGGAACTGGTGCTAGTCTGTATAATATACAGTGGAACCTCAGTTATACAGATCCTATGGAACTGGTACTAGTCTGTATAATATACAGTGGAACCTCAGTTATACAGACCCTATGGAACTGGTGCTAGTCTGTATAATATACAGTGGAACCTCAGTTATACAGATCCTATGGAACTGGTACTAGCCTGTATAATATACAGTGGAACCTCAGTTATATGGACCCTATGGGACTGGCACTAGTCTGTATAATATACAGTGGAACCTCAGTTATACAGATCCTATGGAACTGGTGCTAGTCTGTATAATATACAGTGGAACCTCAGTTACATAGACCCTATGAGACTGGCAATATATAGTGGAACCTCAGTTACATAGACCCTATGGAACTGGTGCTAGTCTGTATAAAATATAGTGGAACCTCAGTTATATAGGTCCTATGGGACTGGCACTAGTCTATAGTCTCTGTGAATGATTTACTGATATTAAAAATGTCCCACACCCCTTTTTTCAACTTTCGTTGTCTTTCATAATGGTAACACCTAAGGCTATGATTTAACTTTCATCCTGAATGTAAGTTACCCTTAACCTAAAACAAAAAAAACAACTGATTTTGGCAAAGTGGCTCGTTTTCCAAGATTCTGTATACATTACCAGTAGTGCAAGATGGAATCACATCACTCCAACGTCCGTCCATACAAATAACATTTTGTGGGCCGTTCAACTGGTAATCACTATCACATGCGAAAGTAACATTGACGCCAGGAAAAGTTGATTCAGTGGAAAGATGTAGGTGGTTGCCAGAAGGTAATTGAAGACATGATCCTGCAGAGGTAAGACAGTATATACTTATTACTATACATATGTAGGAACTAGAAAGAATTGTGGGCAAGATTATAGCATTGATAATGTTATCAGACATGTCAGAATACATACATGTGTAAAATACACATAGTATTCTATCCTACACAAAATTCCCAGTGTGGATTCACCCCCCCCTAAATGTAGGTGCTAGAAAGAATTGTGGGAAAGATTATAGTATTGACACATAAAATATGTTACTATACACATCAAAATACATACATGTGTAAAATACATATAGTACTCTATCCTATACCCAGTGTGGATTCACCCCCCTCCACTCCTCTCCTCTCCTCACCTCCCCCCCCCCCCCCCCCCCCAGTGAAGGACAAAGTGATTCAATTCATCAGCTAAGACCAAGACCACAATAAACAATATAAAAACATGAGCAGCTATTTAGGTGTGGACTGGTGAGGACCACTTGATCCCAGACTAAGAAGACTGCTAGCCTCATAAGTATCTTCTTGCTATAAATTCCATAGCACGCAAATTCTTGTTCCCACAATAGCAAACTGCGTCTTGTCAAAGGAGGTAAACATACTTCTATATACAGTGGAACCCCTCTATTCAACCCCCCTTAATATACAGTGGAACCCCTCTATTCAAACCCCTTTCAAAACCCTTAGTTAAATCAATGCTTTGATGTTGTCTGAAACTCTCCCCCCCACTGTTATCTCCAAGATATTAAAAAATATGGAGATGTGGATTTGGGAATATTCTCATGATGATAGCATTGAACAGAAGTTACTGGGTAATCCTATCTCCATCATTATCCCCACAATGGTGTATATCTCTGTGCATAGGTTCAAACCCTTTTAGTCCATCAGTCTAACAAAACCTTGGGACATTCACACAGGAAGTAATACCACACCCCTCTACTTTTGGCTAGGTATAAATCCCACAGAATAATAAGCCATCTTTTTGAGCACTGGTACATCATTAGTGACAAAAGAATTCAGGGTGGTTCTATGTCATTACATTACATCATTACTATTACATCTAATAAGATTACTGTAATATACCATAATATACAATAAGAATACTGTAAGGAAATTTACACAGAAGCATCCAGAATTCAAGGACTTTATTGAAAAGCTCCATACCTACTGTCCAAATATGGAAGCTACTAGCTCTTTATTCACACCACTTGAAGATCACTTAAGCTTAAGTGAAGCCAAACACATACCAACACAAGTACACGATTACCTTTTAAGGACAGAAGGGGAATGTCCATTTGAATGTACAGGGTCATAGCATGACTTAACTATCTTGGAAAGAACATGTGTATGTAAGTTAAGTGCTTACTGGCACATCCAGGTAATGAGGGACGCCACACACCACCTGACGAACATGTAGCCAGAGAGCTTCCATTGATAGCCTGATAATCTCTATTACAAGTTATGGTGACGGTGGTTCCAACAGTGAGAGCATTAGAGCTATTGTCCTGGTATGTAAAGCGTCCATTGTTAGGGCTGAAAGATGGACAAACATCTGCAAAAACAAACAGACAAACAAACAACAAGCAGACAAACAACTTGAAATAATTTTGCATAAAACAATACAATCCTACTGGCTCAGTATAATAATACTCTATTATTATTATTATTATTATTATTATTATTATTATTATTATCTTTGATTCCATCTGTTTTAATGGTCATGGTCTTCTGTTAAGCTCATCTCATCATGCACTACTACATCTGGCCTCTGATTTTTGAGTTTTTTTTTTTAAAATAAGCTCCTTTTAGCTATCGAATTAACTAGGACTAGGTGTTAGCTACATACAATAGAGTAATTCTACACATGCACATTCTTATCAGCTCCACTAAAAATTAACATTATTCCAGCTGACGTTATTTTACCTCCAGTCACACAGACAGGAACAGAAGCACTCCAGTTTCCTGTAGGGAGACAGACAACACTAGAAGCTCCTACCAAATGGAAGCCGCTGATACACTGGAATGAGACATTGGCTCCGATATCAACTCTCACCGAGTCTGCTGACAGATGTGGAGATAGCCGAAGGTTAGGGCAGGAAGCTGAACATGGACACATCATAACGGTCATATCAGTAGTACCGTCCCCCTTCCCCCTTCTCTCCCTTCCTGCCTCCCCACCCACCCCCCCAACTGAAAAAACAACAATGAAAAAAACAACAAAAAAACAAAAAAGAAGAAGAACCCCCCCTCCCCCCCCCCCCCAAAAAAACAAACAAAAACAAAAACAAACAAAAAACAAACAAAAAAACAAACAAAAAACAAAATAACAACAACAAACTCTATCTCACTAGGTTAAAGCATATAATACTTAAAAAAGAAAACTAGATTATTGCTGGAGAGACTGACGTTGAACACAGGAAGGTATAGGGGCACTCCAGGACCCTCCCATCTGACAATATATGGTTCTCGCTCCTTGTATGATTTTATTCCCATCGCAGCTAAAGTGAACTTGGATTCCAGGATAGACTTGGAGGGTATTTGAACGAACATATGAGGGAAGGCTCAGTGGACGACAGTTACCTACATAAAATGAATAATAATTAAAGATTTCCAAGGGGAAACTTTGTGAATTTCGTGGTTATTACTATGAGCATAACAGTAATTATCAAGGAATCTTTCAATTTGTCCCCCCACAAATTCTTTTCCTAGGGTTACCAGTGGGTGACCTAGTGGCACATACATGACCATGACCACACTGACCATGTTATTAACATTATAAGTGGGGCTTGAAGCCATAACATCTGGACTGTCCATAAACATTCAATACACACACCCACACATGTATGCACATTTATGTATACACACATCATAAATGCACATGTCAAACAAGCACACACACACACACATAAGTACATACGATCACATGCTGGAGTGTGAGGTTGCCACGCCCCATTTCTGTCACAAACGTAGGAGGTGTCTCCCAGATAAGGAGCATATCCTTCATCACAATCCACTGTCACGTTGGTACCTTGTACCAGTCCAGCCGTAGTGTTATGATGGAAAGTAAAGTGACCATAGTTGGTGCTGAATGTAGAGCAGTAGGTGAGCTCTGTAATTAAACATTGATATAAACTGAAAGGCAATACTAGGTGAGGTGTATCTGTGAAAGGGTTTGGGAGATCAGCACTAGCATCTGTGAAAGGGTTTGGGTGATCGGTACCAGGTGAGGTATATCTGTGAAAGGGTTTGGGAGATAAACACTAGGTGAGGTGCATCTGTGAAAGGGTTTGGGAGATCAGCACCAGGTAAGGTGCATCTGTGAAAGGGTTTGTGAGATAAGCACTAGGTGAGGTGCAGTGTTTGGGAGATCTCATCAATAAAAATCCACTGCTATTTTTAAAAGAAGAATCCTCACCAGAACACCTGACACCGGCATCCTCATAATGATGACAATCATGGACTCCCAGATCAGAATGTGAACACATCAACAGAGACGTCTCATTCCCACTACATCTGACATTATCCAACCAGATAGTTCCATTTCCCTGACCAAATGTAGCAGCATAGGTGGCAGCAATGGCTGATCCATACCCGAGCATCCTGCAGACTACATTGGCATCTGCCAAGTTCCAGTAATCGTCACAAACTGTGCCCCAGCCTTGACCATTATAGTTCACCTCTACACGACCTTCTGAGTTGTTATGGCGATTGGTACCACTCAAACGAACTTGCAATACTGGTGCTGTACGAAGAAAATTAGAGGAGAAATACTATGTAAGGGCTATTGAGTTGTCCTGCCCCTCCCTCTTTAATGAGCTTTGGGGAGGAGGGGGAGAGAGGGGTGAGGGGGTGGAGGGAGAGAGGAATGAGGGAGAGAGCGGTGAGGGGGTGGAGGGAGAGAGGAATGAGGGGATGAGGGAGAGAGGGGTAAGGGGAGTGGAGGGAGTGAGGGGGTGGAGTGAGAGGAGTGAGGGGGTGGAGTGAGAGGAGTGAGGGGGTGGAGTGAGAGGAGTGAGGGGGTGGAGTGAGAGGAGTGAGGGGGTGAGGGAGAGAGGAATGAGGGGTTGCATTGGTTGTAATGCTACTTTATTGAGTTTGCTATCTACCCTCATCTAGGTAAGTAAAACAAACAAACAAACAAACAAACAAACAAACAGGATCAAAAAATGAAAAAAAAAAAAAAAAACCTATGAACTACTCTGAAACATTTAGAAATCATTTATTATGGGCTGGGTTTGGAGTGTGGACACATGATAATGGGTACATTTTGACCAAGGACTATCATTAACACCTCTATCAGAATCTAGTGTGGGATCCAAGACTGATGGTATGATAATGTATCAAAATTCATTTATTTTCAAGGCATTTAATTTAATCATTAGCTGTTTAATTCTAGCCCTAAAGTTCTATCTACAGTTCATCCAAAACACAAAGTGATATATTAATTTTTAAAGAAGTAGGTTATGTAAGATATTATGATAGAGAAGCTCACAGTTGCATATGACACCAGCATCTTCATTGTGGCCACAGTCATTCTCTCCAAAGGGAAGATGAGAACACTGGTAAATGAAATATTCCGTTCCATTGCAACGTACCTCATCTAACCAAATGGAACCACTCCCATAACCAAACCTACAACAGAAAAGGCAATGTGTCAGTCAGTACTACATAATTCACTGACATAATTAGCAAGTTTTAACTCTACACAAATGATATCTGTACTCGTCCTATATAGTCTAACACAGAGAAGACATAACACAGAGAGGGTACAATATTATAAAATACCTATTAATACTAACACAAAGAGTACAGCTCCTGGTTGTGATAATAAGAACTTAATAACAATAGAGAGGGTATGAAACTCTACATAGAGATATTTAGACGAGCAAAGTAGTCAGTAAGCTTATAATATTATTAATGGATTAGATAGAGGAAAGATGATGTGGAAGAGATAAGATTCTACTGTCTTAATATTTTCATTGGCAACAATTAATTTTAGACTGTAATCTCTGCAGTTTGGTAAAAATTAAAATTGGCAATTCCAATGTTCACAGACTATACCAACATTAACAACAACAACAACAACAACAACAACAACAATAATCTCAACTTAAATTGGCATTTTCAACTAGTATTAAAGAACCCACCCGTATAAACCACTATATAACATTTCATCAAGTTCACCTTGCATTGGATACAGCATATCGAGCCCCAGGGAATCCTAACTGTCTACAAACTATGTCCGCCTCTGTAAACGTCCAGTGGTCATCACAAATAGTCCCCCAAACATTATTATAATAGATCTCCACTCTACCTTCATGGCTTGAGGAGCCTCCTACAGTGGTTAGTATTGTTATAACAAGGAGGGGAAAATGCAGTCTATCATAGATTGAGAGCTAATAATACTGCAAGTGTAAGCTGTTCCCCAGAGAATGAATGATATTATAAGATATTACCAATGCTGACTGTAGTAGAGTATATAATAAGCTATAACCAGTGCTGGCTGTAGAGTGAATGGTATTATAAGCTGCTGTTTAATATTACAAGTGCTGGTTGTTCCCCAGAGTAGGAGTGGTGCTCTACTTTTGCCTTGAATTGGCTAAGAGATTGCGTAAAATGATCACTAGAGAGAAACCCGCCTTCCATTTCAAGTGGTACCACTAGAACTATCTTTATTCTCTGGGGAAACTCTCACAATGTGATTTAGTTGGAAAAAGAGTGTCTTACATGAGAGAAAGCTTGACATAATGCAGTGAACTCACATAGCACACACTAAGTGCATTCTCTCATAGTATAGACCTTAGAGACCCTTTACCATATTATTATGCTCCATGATAAGCCCTACTCTCTCAGGATATATCTGAGATGGTAAGACATCTCTATATTCCTTCCTGTCCACTAACCTATTAGACGTATTGGATAAGGATTGTAAGGTATGGAAGTACAAGTGACCCCAACATCGGAGAGATGAGTGCAGCCGGAAGAACTGCCCCAATCCGAGTGTGGACAGTCATAAATACTGTTCTCAGTTCCAGCACAGTTGACATTACTCAACCAGATCTAAAGTGTACACAAAACAGCCAATTTACAACATTATCTTAGCACAAATAACTAAATTAATATCAAAATCTCATCAAGAAATTAATTATAGTAAATGTGAGAGTGTTCTCTCATGTTATGTACTAATATTTATGATTTAAAACACCTCATGGTTAATAGATAGTGGTGGGACCATTGGTCTTTACCATACGCCTGACATAGACAACAGTGGTGGGATATCTCCCTTATCCCTCACCTCTTAACCCCCACCTCCCATTACCTCTCCTTCTTCTAGTGTAGACAATGTTCACACAATGTCATTGCATGGATCTTAAGAGTTGCATTAAGATTCACCTGTCCAGTTCCACTGAGGAAATTTGAATTGCCTTGCGGTAAAGACCTTGCATAGCCTAACTGCCGACACAGCACATCAGAGTCAGTTGCTGTCCAATCAGTGTGACAGATTGTGCCCCAGACATTGTTGTGGTATATTTCAACACGTCCTGAAGCAGCACCATCACCTCCTACCAACCTAACCTGCTCAGTCACTGCAACTAAATGAAATAAACAGAGAAAAACTCAATCTTATTAAATACTCTATATTCATGGGAATCTACTATATAGAGCATAACCACAGTGGGAGCTCAGTTATATTGTATAATACAGACCCTATGGGACTGGCACTAATCTGTATTAAATACAGTTATACAGACCCTATGGGACTGCACTATATAGTCTGTATGGATGAATGAAACATCTTTAACTATGTGAAGATTAATACAACAATTTGAATGGAGGTAGTGTTCTATTATTACATATATAGCAAATTGGTAATGGATATTATTTTGTAGTTCTTATAATCAGAGCCGCTGAGACTCCATACTAGGTTATGTGGCAACCTTTATTTATTTATTTATTTATTTATTTATTTATTTATTTACTTATTTATTTATTTATCTACATTGTACTTATTAATTATACTTAGTTCAGTGCAAAATTTGAAGGGATAGTTTTGAGGTGGATTTTCAGACCACATCAAAGCATTTAAGCCCCACCCTACCCCACCCCACCCCTACATCAAAGGGAAATAACTCCCTGGAGACATAAGAGCACACTATGGCATAATCTTACCATAACATCTGACTCCAGCATCTTCATAGTGACGACAGTTATGGATTCCCCACCCACTTGATAAACATTGGTCTAAAGAAGCTTCGTTACCAAAACATCCGAGGTCATCTAGATATATCGGCATCCCGCTAGATCCAGCGCCAAAGTATGCATTAGAGAGAGCTTGATAGGCACGTGAATATCCAAGCTGACGACACACAACATTGGCATCATTGATGTCCCAGGAGTCATCACACACTGTCCCCCAAGTGCCATTCCGTGTGATCTCCACACGACCTTCACTGCCATTACGGCCGCCCACTAGTCGTATCTGCAATGGCGGTGGTGTGGGGGTTATTGTCGCATCTGTAGAGAAAGAAGATACTTATAATATCTTATTGGTATAGAATTTTGTGTGCTGATATTCCATTTGGCTAAGAGGATAAAGAAGAGTCTGTCTGGGAAACTGTAGAATTGTGTGCTGACATTACATTTAGCTGAAGCAAAGGGAAGAGTCAAAGAGAAGTATCACCACACCCCATGGAATGTCCGATAGTGAGAAAAAGTATACCTTGAGTACATACATATCTAGGAAATTATGAAGAGATTAGTAGTGGGTAGAGTTTAAGGCTACATCAAAGCATTCAAACCACACCCCATACAATGGACAAATGTCCACTGAAGACACACCTACTGAAGACATAGCCACCTCACACCTACTGAACACATACCCAACTCACACCTATGTATATGTCCACTGAAGGGATAAGGACACTTAACTATCTAAGGAAAAAACATGTCAATAATTACATACTTCGGCAGCTGACACCAGCATCTTCATAATGGCCACAGTTATGGACTCCAATGCCACGGTTACTACATTCTAGAAGAGAATTCTCTGTTCCACGACATCCAACATCATCCAGATATATGGGACCTAATGTTACAGAATAACAACAATAATAACAATAACAGCAGCAGTAATAACAACAACAACAACAGCAGCAGTAATAACAACAACAGCAGCAGTAATAATAACAATAGCAATAATAATAACAACAATAACAACAACAACAATAATAATAAAGATTCAGCTCAATGGTTTAATATTTTCAATCATTGCCTTCTCTGTGTTTCCAATCCTGTGGATGAGGGAGGTGTGGCACATTGATGAGCTTATCAGGTGGTTAAGGGTTAACCTTAAAATGCTCTAACTACACAGTAGATTTCACAAACCAGACATATGTAGTCCTAAATAGAACGAACAGAAGTTATTTATAGATTGCTAGTGCTAGCTACAAAAATTTCTACAGTTGATGGACTTTCAGTATTGGGGGCACTGTATATTTTTTGATACCTTTTAAGATGGTGTCCACCACACCCATTTATATGGCCACACCCCAACTCACTATAGGCATAGTGTAAGTCTGAATAATATTAAACTTTAGCCAAGTTACCAGTTCCTTGTCCAAAATGGTGATATGAATAGGCCACTGCATCCTCTGTAGGAAAACCAAGTTGTCTGCACACGACACGAGCATCGTATATATCCCAGTAGTCGTCACATACAGTACCCCATGTTCCATTCACATTAACTTCCACACGACCCTCCATTGGAGTAGATCCATTCACTAGCCTGATGGGAAGTGTCTCAGCTACATAAACATTATTATAACCACTTGGAAAATAAAGCTTTTTAGGCCTAGAAAGTGAGATCTTCACAGTATTTATTAATGTGTTCACTATAGAGATTCAGCACCAGAAGGGGTTAAATAATAATAAATAGTCTGTCTATGACTACAGAAAAATGATCTCAAACATTAAACACAATCCCCAGAAAAAGGCAATTCATTAATTTTATATATCAGAAGAAGTGAGTTTACTCATTTCTCTTGTAAAATTGGTATTCTTTGGAATAGATTTGTCATTAGAGGCTCTAACTTTCTCTCATGATATGTCTTTGTATGAAGCAATAAGTCAGAGAAGCGATCTAATCTAGATGCCAGGATAGTGGTATATAATCATAGAATCTACTCTCTGTGTGCTAAAAAATTAACATGGACTTCAGCATCATGACAAGTATTATAGTAACAGTTATGATAATGGAGTGTCCCATAGTAACAGCTTTAACTAGAGCAGGTGTAGAACACATTTTCTGCCTTGTTACAATTAATGATATTAATTTCAGTTCATCATATTTGGTAAAGGGTCTTCATGCATGCATCCATGCCTAATTATTCTGATTTTTTAAGTTTTAATGAAAGTTAGAACTTGTGGTTAAGTATGAGATAAGTCTCCCTAGAAATAATCCCAGAGTGGAGAATAATGAGAAATTTTGAAATTTTCATTTTTAATAACTTTCATGTTATTTATTTTGTGTGAAAAATTTTCCTTGGTTAGATATAAGGAAATTTTTGTGTTTTCATGTGAAAATTTTTAGAGATGCCACAAAAATTTACTAACAATGAAAATTTCAGTAGTAAGAATTATACTGTAAAGATGTCTTACAGAAGATTCATATTATACTGTCCCATGTCTGTCGCTGTCTAGAATCACTATACGTATTGTCTTTAGGTATCATGTCTTACCTACACACACCACCCCAGCATCTTCTCTATGGCCACAGTTATGGTCACCCCAACCATTATGGGTACAGTCACTCAGAGCACTCTCCGTTCCGGTACACTGGACGTTGTCCATCCAGATAGTACCACTTCCTCGTCCAAACTCTGCTCTAAAAGTGACACGTGAAGCTCTTGAATAGCCCAGTTGATTACAAACAACCTGTATACATTATCACTATGATCATAGATCCTAGCAGAGATAAAAGATTTGCATGACACTTGGCAGTCTTAGGCATAGGTAACACAAATTTAAAAGTATGATAGTATAGTAGGTGACAATATATTATATAGGTGAGGTTAATCTTCGCCCTCTATTTTATTTTTGCTGTTGGCCATTGACTGTTAGACTATGTTTAAAATGCTATCAAATTGTAGCTTGAATAATAGAATTAGAGTAACCAGGAATAATAGAATTAGGATCATAATACAACCTTAAATAATAGAATTAGAGTAGTAATGCAACCAGGAATAATAAAATTATTGTTGAATAATAGAATTAGGATTAATAGAATTAGGATTAATAGAATTAGGATTAATAGAATTAGGATTAATAGAATTAGGATTAATAGAATTAGGATTAATAGAATTAGGATTAATAGAATTAGGATTAATAGAATTAGGATTAATAGAATTAGGATTAATAGAATTAGGATTAATAGAATTAGGATTAATAGAATTAGGATTAATAGAATTAGGATTAATAGAATTAGGATTAATAGAATTAGGGTCAACTATTAATGCCTTGGAATCTATAGACAAGAAAACATTATCTGTACCCAAAGCATTATAAATACTGAAGCAACCTTAGCATGGAAAAATTGTACCTAGAGGCACCAAGGGGAAACACCAAGGAGAAGCACCAAGGGGAGGGGAAGCACACTAAGGGGAAGCACCAAGTGTAAACACCAAGAGGGAAAATACCAAGTGCTAACACCAAGGGGGGGAGGGGTAAGGGAAGCACAAACTCCAAGTGCAAACACCAAAGGGAAACACCTACTGAGCTCAGTAATTAACACTTTCATATCTATACCAGAAATGTAACTTATATTCTCCAAAACAGTTAAAGAATGGACTATGTACTTTCTTCTTCTTAGAAACTTTTATCTCATTATAAGTTATTCTTACATTTCCATCACGAATGTCCCACAGATCATCACACACAGTCCCCCAAGTTCCATTAAACATGACCTCCACACGACCCTCATTCCGGGTAAATCCACCCACCAGACGTACAGGATACGGTGACATTGAGAAATCTACAAAATTCATAAAATTGTATACTTCAATGTGAGGTTAAAGGTCATAAGGTAACTGTATGATAAATAAAGAACTTTGTCACATTTTAGCGTGGAGCCTAATTTGTACTCTGCACCTTCGTATACAGCCAAAACGATGCTACAGAACAATGTCCTTCAAAAGTAGCAGTATTAGTGATGCATGCTAACAGTTTCCTGTAATATTATACTCTAAATAAACTATCAAGTCAAATTTTTCAGTTAGAAGGTCGAGTCCATCTCAGAGGTCATTCATTACATTAACCAAAAATAGTGAAAAGTATTTATTTATTTATTTATTATTTTATTTATTTATTTATTTATTTATTTATTTATTTATTTATTTATTTATTATTTTTCATCATGTTTTAGATTATGGAATGAGGAGTTGTAATAATAATTATAGCATCACTCACTTGTGCAAGAGACACCGGCATCTTCGCTGTGAGAACAGTCGTTAGAGCCAAAGGGTAAATGTTGGCACTCTGAAAGCTCTCGTTCACTTCCCTCACACTGCACGTTATCGAGGACAATGGACCCATTGCTACTGCCAAAGTGCGCACTACACAATTCACATCCATCATTATAACAGACACATAAAACATATTCCCACTATCAGACACATAGAGCATATTCCCACTATCAGACACATAGAGCATGTTCCCACTATTAGACACATAGAGCATGTTCCCACTATTAGACACATAGAGCATATTCCCACTATCAGACACATAGAGCATATTCCCACTATCAGACACATAGAGCATATTCCCACTATTAGACACAAAGAGCATATTCCCACTATTAGACACATAGAGCATATTCCCACTATCAGACACATAGAGCATGTTCCCACTATTAGACACATAGAGCATGTTCCCACTATCAGACACATAGAGCATATTCCCACTATCAGACACATAGAGCATATTCCCACTATTAGACACAAAGAGCATATTCCCACTATTAGACACATAGAGCATATTCCTACTATTAGAGTGACTGCTACAGTAAACTCAAAAGTAAAATATTCTTGTAAGCCAGAAAATAAATCTAATTACCTGTTTTACTAATCTAATTACCCTAATAAAATAAAATTAAAATTGTCTCAACTCCACTATAATTTATACATACTGACACTCCCACTTGACAAGATCTAGAAACCACACCTTATTACCAGTTCATTAAAGAATCTATTACATGATAGCCACACCCATAACCCCTATTACATAATAGACACACCCATCCCATATTACATAATAGCCAAACCCATAACATAATAGCCACACCCATACTGACTGCCTATTTCTTTTGACCTTCTGTGCCTATAGTCAGTTTAGAAAACTAGGTGCAATGCCTTCTTTGAATCTTCCCATTTCTTGCAATCTTCCCATTTGATGGAGTTAGAGCTCATGAATGTTATCACACAGATCCTACGAATATTAACACCCACGAATATTAACACCCACGGATATTAACAGACAGATCTGATGATAATTACACACAGATCTTCAATGTGCTGCACCCGTTGCGATTGCTTGAAGGTGGCTTTCCAACCTTACAATATCAATACCTATCCCATTTGTTTAAATAGTGGTTGCTCAGGGGTTGGAGCTAGAAGTAGTTCTTTGAACTCTTAAGAAACAGCCTATTATAAAAATTGGTAAAGGGTCGTCCATGTAAAAACCTCTAATGATTAATGCAGCTGGAGAATAGCTGGTCTGATGACTGAGTTATAGCATGGTTGAAAAGACAGCTGGACAGAGAGTGCTCCTGAATAATGGGCCACGAGATCATGCAGTGGTGTGCCCATGCATAAAATAAAAAATAATTGTAGCACTGGTAAGGACGCCATGACACATATAACTTTCAAGGTCATCATGAAAGTAGTCAACACATGTTAATAAGTGTTTCTAGCATTTAATATGCTCTGGACAATGCATTAAACCACAGCAAAACAATAATAATTAAAAATAGCATTATTATTTTTTTAAAATACACTTTTTAATGGGATATTTAAGCTTCCCATCCCTTTTCTCCCCATTTTCTCCCGCTGGACGGGTCTGCAATTGCCTATCTAACCTCCCCATAAAAACAATGACACCTTGTATGTTGGACTACATATGAATACTGTTGAACTGCATGTGCATACTGTTGAACTGTGTGTGCATACTGTTGAACTATGTTTGCATACTGCATGTACATACTGTTGAACTGTGTGTGCATGCATACTGTTAACATGTGAACTGTGCGTGAATACTGTTAGATTATTGTTGGACTCACTATCTCCATCCTCTAATGGCGTCACTGAAACCCAGCATCCTGCACACCACTCTCGCATCACTCAGTCCCCAATAGTCGTCACACACACTACCCCAAGCAGAGTTGTAAAATATCTCCACAGTTCCTTGACTCACTCCCAGTCGGTTCCCCTGAATCAGACGAACAGGATACAGGAAATTCGAACCATGTGCTACATCACAAACATGATAAAAGCATTGCTGATCAGAAACTATCCTACAGTCTATTAAAGGGAACACTTTCTGAAGAGTTAGACTGGAATTATAAAGTTGAAAATATAAAGTGCTTTTTTTTTTGGAGGAGCTCAACTTTCGAGAATAGGTCATCCTGAAGCTTTCCACAAAACAACTTCCACAAGGCCAGAGAAAATCGAAGATTAAATTCAAGAGCAAAAGTATGGCAGATCTTTCCTAATTTGTGAAAAATGCAAAAGTTGAGCTCCTCCAGAATAAAGCACTATACGGTATGACATGGTGGAGCAGAGGCGCTAGGAAGGTCATCAAAAGTGGGGAGGACACCTCTCATCCCTCTATTAACCCCCTTATCCCTCCACCTACCCCTCACCCTCGACCTATACTCCTCACCCTCCACTACCCCACACCTATTCATTATTCTCCACCTACCCCACACCCTCCACCTATCCTCACACACTTTCTGTAGAGGTACTTACACTGACAAGTGACTCCAGCGTCTTCAGCATGAACACAGTTGTGCACAAATAGTCCATTGTTTGGACAGTCAGTGATATGTGACTCTAGTCCTGTACATCTCACATCATCCAGAACAATAGGTCCTGTACCTGCTCCAAAGTGGGCCCAGCTTAGAGCTATGGCACCAGTGGGAGAAAAACCTAACTGACGACATACAACCTATATATGTTAAAATAATAAGCAGTCAGTATTTCTTCTAAAACTTCATTAAATGTAGTTCCCAGTAGGTAAAGGTGTTTCATTTCCAAAGTCAATAACATCTTCCTATATGCCAACTCCAATACCTATGCTACCCAAACTCCTGACATAATAGAAAATAATTAGGAAGTTTGTTTATTTAGAAGACTGGGCAATTTGAAAGGAAAACTTTCCTACAGTTCTATCCTTGACTGTATACTGTACTCCCACCCCTTCATCCCAATATTAATGAGCCTTTAAATGTTGGTCATTAACTCATTCATTAATCTCAATTGGTGTTGATAGAAAACAGCTTAGTTAGCTAAACTTGTCCTTTTGAAAAATGCTTGTTAGAAAGTGATTAAAAGGCTTTTGAAAACCTGGAATCATTGCAGTTATTGTCACTAATTTGAATTAATGTTAATGGTGTCAAACCAATAAATATAACGGCTGATAATTATTTCAGGGCTTACAGTATTCACTAATTAGAGCATTATATACACATGTAAGGTACAAATCTACAAGGGAATTTTGAGTGCATGTGGTCTAGAGTCTATCGTGTTCAGTTTTGAGCACTAGAAGTATGTTATGTTAACATGAGATCATTTTGAAGATAGTTCTGGAACAAAAATTATTCCCAACAAAAGCTCAAGCTCAACTCAAGTGGAACACATGTATTGTCTTGTATTGCCCTGTATTACCATGTAATGTCATGTATTGCCGTGTATTGCCATGTACTGTCATGTACTGTCTTGTATTGCCATGTATTATCATGTATTGTACTGTCTTGTATTGCCATGTAATGTATTGCCATGCACTGCCATATACTGTATTGCTTTGATTACATCTTATGGCATCAGAAATACATCTATCATTATGAAACATGAAGATCCTAGAAACTTTCTTCACCTGTGCATCAAGATTGTTCCAATAGTCATCACACACAGTACCCCACTGACTTTGCACCAAGACCTCCACACGCCCCTCAAAACGTGTGGTACCACCAACCAGTCTGATGGGAGGAGCTTCAGCATGAGTGTCCTCTGTAAGAAATACAGAGACAGAAATAAAGCATAATGTTTGATAGGACAGCATGTCAGAACAAGTCACATCCAACTGATTGTCCATTAGGATAACATTAGATACTGTTGAACTGGAGTTTGAGATTTGACTGGACAAATGGATCCCTGCTCTACAAAGATTGTCAGTGAGGAATTACTCTACAAAGAGAGATTACTCCAGAGAGGAGAGTGATTACTCCAGAGAGGGATTACTCCACAGAGAGGAGGGATTACGCCATAGAGAGGAAAAGGATTACTCCACAGAGAGGGAGGGATTACTCCACAGAGAGGGAGGGATTACTCCACAGAGAGGGAGGGATTACTCCACAGAGAGGGAGGGATTACTCCACAGAGAGGAAAGGGATTACTCCACAGAGAGGGAGGGATTACACCACAGAGAGGGAGGGATTACTCCACAGAGAGGAAAGGGATTACTCCACAGAGAGGGAGGGATTACTCCACAGAGAGGAAAGGGATTACTCCACAGAGAGGGAGGGATTACTCCACAGAGAGGAAAGGGATTACTCCATAGAGAGGGAGGGATTACTCCACAGAGAGGGAGGGATTACTCCACAGAGAGGGATTATTATTCTAGAGAGGTTGCCAATATATAGACTGCTCTATGCAGGTGACCATTGGCTGGACTTGTCCACAGAGGATAGCCTTGAGGTTACATAAATGGCAACTGCCAAAAACCCCCTTAAGGGTAGTACCCCATCCATTCAGAATTGCTCATGGGAAGACAGCCAATGGTGCCATGTAGCTGCCAGGAAAGACCCAGCTGACAATTAGACTCCATTAGTCTACACACAGTCATACCTACTCAATATTAGCATAAACTCTATTACCACAAATGGCTCCCAGGAATACCCTCACTAGTATAATACTATTACTAACCACATCCTCAATATGGACCTTACACTGATCTGATTGGCACTGTGAATTCACATAACCTCACATGTTGAAACAGCCTCCATCAACCCATCAGTTATTAATGGATTTACATGCATGTAGACAGAAATGTCACATTGTGACATACATGCTCTATACATGTATAAAGGAGTTTTCAAGGTACCAATGTGTTTTTTAAAGAGGTTCTACTGTGCTACTACCAAATTAAGGACAACCTCTATATAAAGACAATTCCAAGGTCCCAATGTGTCCTTTATAGAGGCTCCACTGTGCTATAACCTCTGAATTAAGGACAACCTCTATATAAAGGACAATTCAAAGGTCCCAATGTGTCCTTTATACTGTACTATAACCTCTGAATTATTTTTTCACTGTCCTAATTAAGATCTCATTAATAATTCCCCAAGTCTCAATAGTATTAGCTACCAAATAAACAGTTAACATACCCAGACACCTGACTCCAGCAACATCTGAAGATCTACAGCTACTTGATGGACTTCTGATGGTTGGATACATACCACTGCAATTGGCTAGCTGTGCTTCAGTCCCATAACAAAACACTGAGGAGGTGATAAACTGCAGTCCCTGCTCCAGTCCAGTACCATAATATGAGTTGGTGAGAGCCTGTATTGCATCTACATAGAGAGGAGGTTGTACATACAGAGAAATTAATCAAGAAGGGTTAACAGATGGGTGAAGGGATCGGTGAGAAATGTTTCTAAACGGAAGGATTTCTTCTTGAATAGGTGGTAAAACAAACACACACACACTGTGGTAGTGTGGGCGGGCATATGGGGTTCAGAGGAACCCTCAGATCATATTAATCACTGTAATATAAGATATCCCACAGGGATCAATGAAGCTGCTTTAGGTATGGAATTAAAAGAGGTTTATATAATAATAATAATCTCATGAAACTAATTTTTCTAGCCACTTGACTTGGAAAATAAAACCAGGCTCAGCCCTACTTAGCCAGATTCAGCCCAAGTGAACCTAACTCGGACCAACTTAGCCTAACTCTGCCCAACTTATAGTCAAACTCAGCCTAACTCAGACCAACTTATATGAGTCTGACTTAGCCTGACTCACCCTGACTCACCCTGACTTAGCCAGTATGAGGAATCCCTAATGGAATTTATAATAGCTATGTGTTGTCCATGGAAAAAATTCCTATCAGTTTATTTAATGAGTATCTATAGTAGAGTGTGTATAAAAACTCACATGCTTAGTGTTATGATTCCACCCCCTTAATCTTGTAATTCTACAACTATTACAATAACTTGGCTAGAAACAGGTTGAGAATGAGAAACCATGATTAGGAGAGCTGAAACCATGCTTAGGAGAGCTAGGTAACAGTTGCCAACCAGATACCAATTTTTAGGCATGCTCTAAGTACTCCACTTTCCCTACAACCAGGCCTTCAGGTCTCTATAAAATACAGGTAGGGTGGTCTCTAGATACAGGTAGGGTGGTGGTCTCTAGATAGGGGATATAGGTAGGAATGTGCACTCTAGATCCCTAATCTTAGTATTATAGGACCTGAATGTTGGTGAAGTGAGGTTATTACTTTTGATATCCTCACCTGGATATCCTAATAAACATTACCTAATATCCTAATATATTACCTGGATATCCTAATAATTATTATCTGGGTATCCTATAATATCTTACTTGGATATCCTAACTGCCTGCACACCACCCTGGCATCTCTGATGTCCCATCCATAATCACATATAGTCCCCCACATGTGGTTGGCATAGATCTCAACGCGGCCATTGCTGGGAGAGGTACCATTAGAAAGACGAACCGGAATGGCATACTCGCTCCCACTACAGATGACCCCCACACTATCATAGTCTAAACAGTATTCTGTTGCCCAGGAATAGGTTTCATTGTCACAGTCGCTGAGATAGCTTTCATTGCCATTACACACAGTAGGACCATACATAGGCAGGACCGGCACATTGCCTACAGTCAATACATAACCAAAACCCATTACTAATTGAGAGGAAGAGAGGGGAGGGGAGGGGAGGAGAGGGGAGGGGAGAGGAAGGGAAGGGAGGGGAGAGGAAGAGAAGGGAGGGGAGAGGAAGGGAAGGGAGGGGAGAGGAAGGGAAGGGAGGGGAGAGGAAGAGAAGGGAGGGGAGAGGAAGAGAAGGGAGGGGAGAGGAAGAGAAGGGAGGGGAGAGGAAGAGAGGGGAGGGGAGAGGAGGAGAGGGGAGGGGAGAGGAGGAGAGGGGAGGGGAGAGGAAGAGAAGAGAGGGGAGAGGAAGAGAAGGGAGGGGAGAGGAAGAGAAGGGAGGGGAGAGGAGGAGAAGGGAGGGGAGAGGAGGAGAAGGGAGGGGAGAGGAGGAGAAGGGAGGGGAGAGGAGGAGAAGGGAGGGGAGAGGAGGAGAAGAAAGGAAGGGGAATGGAGTGGAGGGGAGATTAGGGGATTGGAGGAAAGAGGAGGAAGGGAGGATACGAGTGGGAGGGAAGGATGAAAGTGGGAGAAGAAGGGCATAGGGTGGAGCAGAGGGACAAAGGGGAGGAAGAGAGAAGTGGGAAAAGTGGAATGTGAGAGGGGAGGAGGAGGAGAATGTGTCATGTATAAACAGATCTGCTATCTATCTCTATACCTCCTCTGAATTCTCCATAATATGATGTTGAAGCATTGCCAAAGAATCCTAGCTGGTTGCAGACAACCTGTGAATTTTCATTGTACCAGAACAGATCACATATATAGCCCCACACCCCATCTCTCTGAATCGTCACCAGGCCTTCAGCAGGTGAGGACCCACCAACCAGACGAATTGGACTTCCAGCTTCCCTTTCAGCTACTACATACAATAATTGCATTCATATTTAATAAAGACTACTCCTTACATATTAACAACATTATCACAAAAAAATAGAGAGCATTGAAAGAATCAAGAAGACGTCACATCCTTAATAGTCTCCTCCCATACCTCTCCCCCTCTTACATGAGAGTCTGAAATACTTCTACAAGATAGCCAGCCAATGGATAACTTGAAAGCAAAAATGAGTTCTAATAATCTGGATCTAACCATTATAATGTATGTAGCCTGAAAATTAATTGTAGACTTTCTCTGTGTCAAAGCACTTGTAACACATGTTATTTTCAAGCCGTCCAATTGGCTGGCTCAGTGAGGGAAGGAAATAAAGTACCAGATAATACACTTTCTGTGATGATGGGGAGGGTAGGAGGGGTTTGAGGATGAGACTAGTCTCATACCACTACTGCATTTGTAAGGTGTGTGACAGTGGAGGTGTTGATACAATAGAATTACTGGTCACAGGACATTTTCAGATCCCTTTTGTCAATTTTTAAAACACATTTGTTCAAATAGATGTGATGTGAGTATTAACAACTACAGAGGTAAACCTACTGCTATACAAAATATCATCAGCAGTGAAATACAATGCAACTGCTCTATCCCAATCCCCTGCAGGGGTGGAGCCAGGAATTAATAAAGTATCTTTGGTCCAAAGGCCATGATAGGGTGTGTACTCCTCCAATACACAGTGTGAAAGCATTAGCAATGTTTTTAATAAAATTCATCACTACTTTATGAGTTATAAAGGGAAGTTACAAGCATTAAAGGTGCTAGAAGAGAAAGTTACAACCTCTCCCACCCAGATCACCTGAGGCCCACACAATTGAGGACAGCTCTATATTAAGGAGTCTTGGATATGTCCCTAATACAGCTAGTGTATAAACATTAATAGAACTTCATCCCTAAAAAAGAGACTGGCTCTGGAGTAAGTGTACAGATTGGATGACAATAGTGTTTACACATCTCCATGGTATATTACCCCAGAGACACCGCCCATCTCTACAGACTGAGATACAGTGTATAACCATCCACATAGCCAGGAGGAAAAAAAGTCTTCAACTGTCAGTATCCCAATGAAACCATTGCCTCCCCTTGGAAGGATTATTTTAAAAATTTTAATTTCGAGTCAGTACCAGGTGGAGCACACCTTGTCATGAATTCTTTTTACACCAGTAGGTGGTGCTGATAACATAGGGATAAAAGAGATGTCATTGGTCATGCCAAAGCTACGAATTTTACTGAAATTCTGTGAAAATGAACCTTTTGAGTGAGTGACTTTGTGTAAAACTACCTTCATCATCTTCTTTATTATTATTGCACAAGTTATTATGGTAAAGATATGATTACTCACCAGCACAGACCACAGTAGCATCTTCCCAATGAGAGCAATCATTGATGCCCCATCCAGGGAAGGAGCATTCTTCAAGACTCGTTTCATTTCCCAGACACTGAACATCGTCCATCCAGATAGCTCCACTCCCCCTCCAGGAGTACTGTACTGTTCCTGCCCTCATGGCCCCAGGAAAACCTAACATCCTGTGAAACGGTTAGTGAGTAGTGTATGAGGAATCTTAATCAAAAAAATGTGGTCTTTAAATATGAATTTCCCCTCATCACCCCCCTCACTCTCGCTTCCTCTCTTTCTTCCTCCTTCAAACCACCTCCTCCCTCTCCCCCCCTCACCTCATCTCACCTCACATCTCCCTGTCTCTCCCTCTCTCCTCTCTCTCTCTCTCTTCCCTCCCCTCTCCCTCTCTCCCCTCGCCCTCTCCCCTCCTCTTTCAAAGGCAGGTACAAAGTTCACACTGAATTTCAATGATCATGCATCTTCATTAAAACTGATCAGATCCTGATTATTCACTATACCTGCTATCAAGTGACATACATCTACCTACTTCACATCTAATGGCAATGCACACTGTCATTAAAGGTCCATACAGTGTCACCATTACTATTGTATTAGCTGGACACTGCATCATCAAATAACAATTATTTTAGTCACTAAACTTCTCTGTAGAAACATTCCCTTCTCAGAACCAAGAATAATGTTATATAACTAACAGCAAAAACATTTTTTTTTCTATTTTAGCACGTAGTAACATCAGGAAAACACCAGCTCTTTTGGACCTCACACTTTGTACTTACATTCACGCTTCTCGACAGATAGTTACTACTATTAGTCATCTGCATGACTAAACGTATATATTGTACCTGCAGACTACATTAGCATCATTCAAGTCCCAATAATCATCACAGATTGTGCCCCATACTCCACTCCACAAGACTTCGACCCTACCCTCATTGGAGTTGGTTATGGAGGAGTTAATGTGATTAACCAGTCGAACAGAGATGGCTACGTTCAAATCTGTAACAATGACAGCAATGACATTATTCCTAGACCACACCCACACTTAACACACACACACACACACCATGCACACACAACACACTTACAACACACCATGGACATATAACACACACACCATGCACACACAACACACAACACACCATGGACATATAACACACACACCATGCACACACACACCACACAGGATAGATCTATCTCATACAGAGCCTCCAAGTAGTAACTTTAGATATGCATACCAAATAAACAATTTTGCTTATGGCCCTAGTTTGCATACACATTTAATATATATTATTATGAACAAGCTACGTTGCTAGCCCTGTTTTATAGTACATGTTTCTTTCATGAGTACATTTCTTTGCAGCAATCAGTAAGGAGCTTGCCTTGAGGATTTAGCTATCACATGGCTTAGCTATCTGGATCATGTGATCACATGCATGCATGATGACCATGCTGTAGCTCTAGCTGGTGCTAAATGTACCAAATAAATTTCAATCAGTGCTCTATGTCAGAAATCACTTTTTTGCTTATTTTTGTCACATTTGCTTACTTGCTTATTGACCTTGACTTAAATATGCGACAATGCTTATACTTGGAGGCACTGCTCATACAACCATTCATTATACACTATAGTGTTTACATGATTAGAAAATGCAGTCATTCTGAATAACATGTCTATTGTAGAACAATTATAGATAGAGGCATTTTTCAGTGTTTTATAATCTCAATAGTAACAGTTGTATTATGACCTTAAATTCAAGTTTTTTCTATAATGAAATCATACTTCAATACTTCACTTCATGGTTGAACAGTGACTCTATTGAATGTCAAGTGGAAGTTCATTTATGTACATCTTTAACCAGCCCTAGCCCTGGTCCTAGCCCTATTACCAGGAACTCTCAAACCCAAAAATAATTGTGATCCAAGCAAAACAACTGATAAAGTGTCTGGCCAAAACCAGTCACACATCAGGATCATGGTCTGACAAGACCATGCTATATATAACTATCCTAAAAAGACCGTGCTATTAATAACCGTGCCAATCTAACAGATGCCAGCCTGATACGGTCTTGCAGGGATGGTGGAACAGGTCAGGTAGACCAGGCAGTTGTCTAAACTATAAGCTACTCTGGTAGACTTGGGCATATTTGGCACTTATAACAGTGTGTGTGTGTGTGTGTTTGTGTTCAGGTTTGTGTATGCATTCATGTGTGTATGTGTTCATGTGTGTGTGTGTTGGGTGCTAAATTTTGAAATGTAAGCCACAGAACAAGGAAGAACTCAGGGGGGGAATCCATTCTAAATTTAGAACCAATGGCCAATATGAAAAAAAAACATCTGGCCTGAAGGAAAGGTTTTGATACATGTAACATTGCACGATCTCAGGAGTTTTATCCACAGTAAAGGTATTAATCCTTACATTCACATGTCACACCAGCATCTTCAAAATGACTGCAGTCGTGTATTCCAATAGGATTGTGGGAACACTGGAAGAGGCTTGTTTCAGTGCCATAACAGTTTACTTGATCCAGGAATATGGGCTGTGTAGATGGCCCTATGCCAAACGCTCCCCTCGAGGTGGCATAATAAGAACCATTGAAACCTGCAAGGAAACGAAAACACACTCACCCTCAAAACTGCATTATCCCTGATAATAAGTTCCACCCTCAGGTCAATTTAACTAAAGAGTATAACCTCTGTATTATTTTAATGAATAATAATACTCTGAACTATTAAAGTATGATTATATTTCTAGTCAGTTCTTTCAAGGGGGATAGTGCTGCTGGCTTAGTGGAGAAATTGTATCATGCTTTAATGGATGCTAGTGTGTTACTATACAGTCAACCAATCAGCCATTGGGAGTAGGAGCATTTTTTGGAGGCCAGCAAAGTTACACCCACAGATAACTGAGCATGCTCAGTTATAAAGGTGCAGAGGTCATGACCCCTAGAGACCCTACAGTTTCTGTCAGTATGAGTGCTGTAGCAGTGACTGTATTTGGCATGTCACTGTGCCCTATTAGTGAACTCACCTAGCTGCCTGCACACCACTTCAGCATCAGTAATACTCCAAGCATCGTCACACACTGTACCCCACGTCCCATTATAATACACTTCAACATTGCCAGAATACAAATTGTTTGTATTGTTGGAGTTTCGAGTGCCATAGACCAGCCTGACAGGAAGATAGCCCACACCAAAAGGAGCTAGAAGAGATAACAATTAAAGTTGGTGTTTATTTCAAGTCAGAAATATTATAATGAGAACAGAAAGGGTTAATATACAGTATACCTCTTAAGAAGAGAAAGAGTTAACAGCACATTATCTCTTAAGAACAGAAAGGGTTAATAGCTCTTAATAATAAGCTACTGCAAATCTGGAAATTTTCAAAAATGCCAGAATCATTTTGAAATAAAAATTCATAATACTTGAAAGTGTATCTCTTGTAATGTAGCCTACATTCTGCATAGCAATCTTATTTTATTCTCAAGTGTGTGCTTATAACTCTTTGCATTGGAAGGTCACTGCTTTGAATAATCATGGATCATACAAGTTCTAGGCCATAATGAATTGCTATGCTAGATGCCAGGTATACTGAATCACAGTAATCTAGAGGCCAACTGAATCACAGTAATCTAGATGCAAACTAAATAACAGTAGTCTAGAGGCCAATTGAATCACAGTAATCTAGAGGCCAACTGAATCACTGTAATCTAGATGCCAACTAAATAACAGTAATCTAGAGGCCAACTGAATCACAGTAATCTAGAGGCTGGGCATTCTGAAAGATGCCATATTACATTATTTCACAGATCTGGTTACTGTTATAATTCACAGTTGGCCATTGAATACAGTATGTATTAAATTATTGTCATAATACAACCTACTATTGAAATAATCTTGTTTTCAAAGTAACCAGATCTATGGTAGCCGTATTGCCAGCATTATTAACAGTAGATGTATCTAACACCATCATTACTCACACGACCATTACTTACAGGGATTGCACCGCACACCAACATCTTCATAGTGACCACAATTATGTGATCCCCAGCCTCTGAATGAACAATCTGCAAGATGAGTCTCCCAACCATTACAACGGACATCATCCATCCAAATATATCCTGATCCAGCACTAAACAGATGGTTACCGCCAGCAGATTGAGCACCTGAAAAGCCCAACTGTCTACAGACTACATTGGCATCGTTTATGTTCCAGTAATCGTCACACACTGTTCCCCATACTCCACTGTGATAGATCTCCACACGGCCTTCATAGACATGGCTACCTCCCACCAATCTCACAGCACCACCTACACACATACATGTTAATGTAAATGTTTGCAAAGCCCATCCATCCAAACAATCTGACTTAACAACTAAAGATTAAACGTAGATACATAGCACAGTTCACTCAATTAAATGTAGAACATGTTCAGTAACAAACTAAAGCATGAAGCAGGTGGAATCCCTCTAATCCAACCCTCTGAAATGAAGACACATTTTAAGCCTCTTGAAATGGAAAAGTTAATTCAAGAAGACATTAGAATCCCTCTATTCCAAAAACATGAAATGAAAATCCTCTATATCTATAACCATCTGAAATGAGCCCCTCTATTCTATTCCAACCCTCTGAAATGAGTCCCTCTACCCAACCCTCTGAAATGAGCCCCTCTATCCAACCCTAAAATGAGCCCCTCTATCCTCCCCCGACCCCTAGGGAAATCATCTCCCTATGACAGTTATTTGCACCATTTTACATGAAGTGTGCACTTACTATCAGCACAGACGACTCCAGCATCACTAGATCCATCAGTACAATGTCTGCCGTATATACCCCATCCATAATTATAACAGTCAAAAAAGTTCTCTTCCGTTCCATTACAAGTGACTCCATCCAAATAGACTGTTTCATTGGAGAGACCGAAAGCCTCATTTCCATTCCAGACAGAACGAACAGCAGTGGCAAACCCAGCTGTACGACAGACGACGAGGGCATCTTCATAGGACCAGCCTGTGTTGCATACAGTCCACCACTCACCACCATGGTATACTTCCACTAGTCCACTGTACTGAGTACCGACATGGGTACTGTTGGACGGATTCACAATTCTCAGCCGCCAGTCTAAAATTGAAAAACAATTACATGAAATCTATACACAAAATATAGACCTTCTGCATACAGCTAGCAATGTGGAGGAGGATGGGTGGAGTTGGGTGTTGTAGTGTTAGGTGACTAGACACACGTAGTCACAATAATTATCATTAATTGATGAATGGTAACACCATGCCCAATAAGGGAACTCATGATTTATTGTGATTTATAATATTTACTGTCATCTGACTATCTTCGAGCATCCGTGCCCCCGCTAAGGTCACGACCACTACATGGTGGCAGCAGTGGTGAAAAACAGAACTTTAGCTAGTAGAGGCTCCAACAAAAAGCTAGAGACCTAGGAGAATCAGCAGGGAACTCCTATTAACTCGTGAAAATGACGACTTCTACCAGCTTACACCCCATGACTACATACCAAGTTACACCTCTAGAAGGATTTAACTTCAGCAACCCCTCGGAATGGCCGAGATGGATCCGGAGGTTCGATCGCTTTATGACAGCCACTGGCTTAGTTAAGCAACCAGAGGAGGTGCAGGTAAACACTCTTATATACTCCATGGGGGACGAAGCGGACGACATTCTTAAGTCCTTCAGCCTGGAAGAAGAAGATAGTAAGAAATATCACATTGTGAAAGGAAAGTTCGAGTCACACTTCGTGAAACGACGTAATACTATCTATGAAAGAGCTAAATTTAATCAAAGAAAACAAGAAGTGGGTGAGCCAGTAGATAACGTCTCTCTACACTTTGGCAGAACATTGCCAGTATGGTGCTCTTCACGAAGAAATGATAAGAGATAGACTGGTAGTGGGGCTATTAGATACTGGTTTGTCAGAAAAGCTTCAACTTGATGCAGAGCTGACACTAGAGAAGGCAGTCACACGAGTACGTCAAGTTGAAGAAGTCAAGAAACAGCAGTCTGTGTTACGGAGTGATAGTAGTTTGAGATCTGAAACTGCAGTTGGAGCTGTTGACCGAGGCAAAAAGGCACCAAAAGTGAAGCAGACATTCAAGTCCAGACAGAGGCAAGGAACCTCTAGGCAAAAACACTCAGGAAGTGGAACATGTTCTCGATGTGGCCAGTCACCCTCTCATGATTATCAACATTGCCCAGCAAAGGATGCTACCTGCCATAAGTGCAACAGGAAAGGACATTACCAAAAAACTTGCTGGTCAGCATCCAAGGTAGGAGAGGTTTATAAGGAGAGCAAATTTGATGGCACAGGCAATGCCTTCCTTGGGGCAGTAAGAGGAGTAAGAGAAGATAGGCAAGACCCTTGGGCAGTGAAGGTGCAGCTCAATGGCAGTCCAGTGATCTTTCACATTGATACTGGAGCGGAGGTAACAGTGATTTCTGAACAGCTACACAGAAAGCTAAACAATGCTAGCCTGTCACCTGCCACTCGGACTCTAAAAGGACCAGGTGGAAAAGCCCTCTCAGTCAAAGGACAGTTTGAAGCACAACTTCAAATTAAAAGCAAGAAGAGGAAGGAAGATGTGTATGTTGTTACCGGACTCCACAAACCCCTTCTGGGACAACCTGCTATAAAGACACTAAACCTTTTGGCCAGGGTAGGTGCAATTGATAGTGGAAGACTAGGAAGACCAGAATCACTTTTCCCACACCTATTCAAAGGTTTAGGCAAGATGAAAGGGGAATATACAATCAAACTGAAAGAAGGAGCAAAACCTTTTGCCCTTGCCAACCCTCGAAGGATTGCTATCCCACTGATAGAGCCCGTTAGAGAAGAGTTGAAACGCATGGAAAGTCTAGGAGTGATTTCACGCATAGATCAGCCTACTGATTGGTGTGCTGGCTTAGTGGTGGTTCAGAAGGGAAATGGAAAAGTCAGACTATGTGTAGATCTCACCAAATTGAATGAGAATGTCCATCGAGAACGTCATCAACTACCAGCAGTAGAGCAGACACTGGCACAAATTGCAGGAGCCCACTTCTTCTCAAAGTTAGATGCCAACTCAGATTTCTGGCAGATTCCATTGGACCAGGAATCAGCACCGCTCACTTCATTTATTACTCCATTCGGTCGTTACTACTTCAATCGACTTCCGTTTGGAATCACTTCCGCACCTGAACACTTTCAGAAGAGGATGTCATCAGTTCTGAAAGGACTGGAGGGCATAGTATGCTTAATGGATGATGTACTTGTCCATGGAAGAACTGAGCAGGAGCATGACGAGAGATTATTGGCAGCTCTATCCAGGCTACAAGAGTCAGGTATTACTCTGAACAGAGAGAAATGTGTTTTCTCAAGAACGAAGGTGAAATTCCTTGGACAAGTTCTCACACAGTCAGGAGTGGAGTCTGATCCTGATAAAATCAAAGCCATCCAGAAGATGGAAGAGCCAACATCTGTCAGTGAGGTGAGAAGATTCCTTGGAATGGCAAATCAGTTGAGCAAGTTCACACCCAATCTGGCAGAGCTCACAAAGCCACTCAGAGATCTCCTGTCCAAGAAGAATCACTGGTGTTGGGACTACCCCCAGAAGGAAGCATTCTCTAAAGTGAAAGAAGCACTGACAGAGAGCCCAGTACTAGCCCTGTTCGATCTCAACCGTGAGACAATAGTTTCAGCAGATGCCTCTTCATATGGCCTAGGTGGTGTTCTGCTGCAAAAGGAACCAAGCAGTGGAGAGCCTCGACCAGTGGCATACATTTCACGGTCCATGACACCAACAGAGCAGAGATATGCTCAGATTGAGAAAGAAGCCCTAGCCTTGACATGGGCCTGTGAGAGGTTCTCAGATTACCTGATAGGCCTACACTTCAACATTGAAACTGACCACAAGCCATTGGTTCCCTTACTTAGCACTAAACTGATGGACGAACTCCCACTCAGAGTACAAAGGTTCAGGATGAGGCTAATGCGTTACAGCTTCACAATCGGTCATGTACCAGGGAAGAACTTGGTGATTGCTGACACACTTTCTCGAGCACCTACTTCAGAATCTAATGCAGAGGATCATGTTCGTAATGACGAAGTAGATGCATATGTCCAGATAGTATTACAGAATCTACCTGCCACAGAAGGGAAGCTGGAAGAGATACAGCGAGGTCAGGAGGAAGATGAGATATGCAAAGAGGTCATAACTCACTGCCAGGTGGGATGGCCAGACAAGAAAAAGCTATCAGGAAATGTCAAGCAGTTTTACAGTATAGCAGCCAAACTGTCAGTAGAGAATGGACTCCTGTTACGAGCAGGTCGGCTGGTAATACCAACAGCTATGAGAAGAGATGTCTTGAAGAAAATCCACACAGGCCATCAAGGTATCACTAAATGCCGGGAGAGGGCCAGACAGTCAGTATGGTGGCCCGGGATGTCCAAAGAACTGGAAGAGATTGTTACAAATTGCCAAGAGTGCATCAAGTATAGATCACAGAGAGCTGAGCCATTGAGGCCTACACCATTACCCAGTCTTCCATGGCAGAAAGTGGGTACAGACCTCTTTGAATGGAAGAAGTCAGTCTATTTATTGATCATAGACTATTACTCAAGGTGGATAGAAGTAGCAAAACTGGATCGACCTACAGCAGATTCAGTGATAACCCATAACAGTTCCATTTTTTGCTAGACACGGCATCCCAGAGACAGTTATATCTGACAATGGGCCACAATATGTTTCTGAGGCATATTCCAAGTTTGCACAGCAGTATGGTTTCAAGCACCATACAAGTAGTCCATACCACCCCCAGGGGAATGGAGAAGCCGAGAGAGCTGTCCAAACTATCAAGAGTCTTTTGAAGAAATCAGGAGACCCATACTTAGCATTGTTAGCCTACCGGTCAACGCCACTGGAATCTGGATACAGTCCATCAGAACTGTTAATGGGAAGAAGACTTCGCACAACAGTCCCCACCAATCCAAAACTACTACTTCCGAAGACTCCTGATCTATCTCAAGTGAAGAACCGTGATGCCCAACTGAAGAATAGACAGAAGAAGGATTTTGATACCCACCACGGAGCTCAGGAATTATCTGTATTACACCCTGGAGACCCAGTCTGGGTTACTGATCAACAGTCAATGGGAAATGTTACCGATCAGGCTACTGCAAGATCATATGTATTACAAACACCCAATGGATCTTATCGGAGAAACCGCCGTGACATAGTAGCCACACCAGGTCAGGAAGCAACAGAGACTTCTTACCCCTTCCCAGATGGTACAAGTGAGACACCACATTATGTGGAGACCCAGTCAACATCTGATGATGCAAGTAACACTGATCAGAGCAGTGAACAGACTAAAGTATATCGTACTAGGCTACGAAGTGGAAAGACACTTAACCCTCCAAATAGACTTGACAACAGTTGGATGTGAAACCCAGAGAAAGGGGGATGTAGTGTTAGGTGACTAGACACACGTAGTCACAATAATTATTATGTAATCATTAATTGATGAATGGTAACACGCATGCCCAATAAGGGAACTCATGATTTATTGTGATTTATAATATTTACTGTCATCTGACTATCTTCGAGCATCCGTGCCCCCGCTAAGGTCACGACCACTACAGGTGTGGGGTGTGGGGAATGAAAGTCCTCACTATAACCAAGTTATGCAGGCAACCAAAATTATTGAGAAAAGCAAAACATTTGGCCTCATGGAACCCATACAATGCCAGACTAATGTACTTTAAAAGGCCCATTTGTCTGCCTTATGGAGCAAATAAGTGATATATTGCATAGTCTGTACTGAGTATACATGGTTTGGTTAGGGACTTACCTCAGTTTATTCTATAGCTATGAATATTAATAGCAGTGTGTTTAAAACTACATGTATAATATTATCAATTCACCTGCTATAATATTAATATTATGTATAATAGTTAATCTCTTAAAAGGTCACCAGGTCAGGTAAAATCATAGCTTTGCCATAGATAACACCAACAAGTAATATTATAAAATTAGTTGATAGGAAATTAATTACCAGTTTATTAACTGCTAATAATTAATTCATGGAAGGGGAAGCCATCTACGCACATTCTCAGAGCATAACTAAATTATACGTAGTTGCATTGCTCCACCAGACAAGACAAGAATTCCCCAACTGCATTAATAAGTTTAAAGAGTACCCACCAGGGAGGGGTGGGGGGGAGGGGAGTCTAAACACACCTTCCTCCCAAATATATGAACCTCCACAATAGCTATAAAGAGAGGATTATCATCAATATTACAGTACTACAGAAAAATTGGCTTAGTTAAATGCATTCATCTCCTGCACAAAGTTTCCTTTATTAGTAAAGGAGTGAGTTGGGTTCAATATGGATACTGTGGTCTGTAACTTGGAGATGGCCACCACTCTCAAGAATGCACAACCTAATTAGCAACCCTAAGTGGGGTTTAGATTAGAGTCCAACACAACATGGAGTGAGGATGACACAGGCTGCCCGACAAGTTGATAGTACAGTTAGCTGGTCTATTTATAACCAATTCTAGCTAACTAACTATTACCATACGCTGCCCACCACAGGCGATTAAACAGCTCTGCTCACCTTGGCTTCGGACCTGGCCCGGACAGACACAGAACAGGGCTACTACAGCCCACATACAGCTATACGCCAATCCTTTCGGCACGGATGGCATCTCGACGTTGTGGAAACACCTAGAAGACTGGCAGATAGACCTATCTACGGCCAAAACAATAGCTAGGAGGCTCTGTAAAATAGTGTCTAATAATAAGTACTAAGAGAGTTGAAGTAGTGTGCAGGAATATGCGCATGCGTCAGACGGACCCCCTCTTGTTGGAATGCTGAGCAGTTATTTCTGATGAAAGTTTAATATTATCGAACTCTACAATGGTGTAGGAAGCTAGTAAAAAGTGGGGTTGCGTATAATTATGTGAAAGTTAGTTTAATTATGGAAGATGCTAGCTAGTTTTATTAAAAAGAGCCAAAGTTCTTGCTTCTCTCCACTAAATTCTTTAGCAATGTCTATTGCCTTAGTTAGGTCCTTGTGTACATGCAGTCATTGAGATACATTTCAGTCATTAGATAAGCAAGCAACTGTTTTAGGACTGAAAATGTTCTTTCAGAAGTGGCTGAACTAACCAGAACAACTAGACAGAGTCTCAAAAGCTTGTGTACCTCATTCATGGCTTCACAAATAATTTGAAGGGATGTTACTCTGCTACTGCATCTTTCTTAGCAATATTTCACTCTGAAAACCTCACCTTTCACATGTAATTTAATTTTGGCATCAAAAATTCAATTTTTTAATATTGCATGTCCTGAATGAATCAAATTATTCTTATAAATAGATTGCAATAAAAAATTAATAGTAGGGTCCCCAATAAAAAAGTGGGAGTGTACTTGCACCCCTTGCTCCCCCTGCTTCTACCCCCCTTGCACAGCATTCATTTTTAAAAGCCAAACTTCAGGAATTGAGCATCAATTTTTATGCTGGATAATGCACCATGTGGTTCCCAAGAGTAAGAAGGATTGTTGAATGACCTAATGTATTAAAAATATAGTTGACAAGAGAAGTGGAAGCAATACAACTTACCAGAAAGGTCTAGTTTCAAACTGTTGAGAGTAAAATTATCAAAACACTACGGTGTGTAAGAGAACAGACTTGCAGGTCATGAAGTTCAGCAGTGGAGATTAGCAATAGTATTATTAAAATTATTAATGAGGCATAATTGTTGGTAATGATACTGGATTTTATGAAAAGCATAAACCATGTGCTGACCCCTCTTTTTCCCTCCTTTTAAAAATCATTAGTACATCTAACTGACTCACTGCGAACCATTTCCACTGAGAGCACTACAACATCACACCACACCATACCAAAATAGCTTTTGATACTATTTATCCTTTACCTATTATTAAAAATCAATGAGTAACCCCTTACCAATATTATTATAATAATTACTCATTATTATCTACCCTTTACCAATATCAGTATGTAATAGGTAATAATAGGCAATGGATCTTGTGGCGATGTGGTTATTGGTCGTGATTGCTGGTTCATTGTTAACTGGAACAAGTAGCGATTTGTCTTCGTCTGGTGTTCCATGTTACATGCATCCAGCAGCCGATGGTTGTCATTACAAGACCAAACCTGTCTCTGAAACTTGCGCTACACCTAGAGACCGTGCTATACTGAATGAGCGGATATTGCTGGTGAACAGGACACTAGTCTCTCTAGAGAAACAGTTAATCAAACTTGGAATTAGTAAGTAGCTATTAGAAGTATATAGATTTAGAGTAAAGAGAGATGGTCTGCATTATAATTATTATTATTACTACTACAGTACATACCTAGTTAATTAGCTATTCTAATAATAATGTCTGCATAAGAATGATGTCATGGTTATTAGCTGAATTAATCTATATAGTTATTTTGGCTATGGCACTGGTTAATTTAACTCTAAGAATGGTAGCAATAATATAAAACTTTTGATTAAACTAACCAATTATAATAATAGACCAGTAATAAAGAACTACATTGTAATACCATTTCCATTGTAATCCTTTCTATATACTAAGTACACAGTGTACTTGATCTGACTTTGCATCTAAAAGATGGCATAATAATTATAATTATATACCTTCTATTTATTATCTTATAGCTAATATTGCATATAATATATAATTATATTTTCTAGTAGGGACCAAAATTACTTTAAGCTAGTCTAGGAATGTCCAAAATCCTATTTGATATAGAGCTAACTCTTTATAAGCAATAATACAGGCTATACAAAATTTGAATACATGAACTACCAAGAATTAATCGTATCACTAAGTTAGCTTCTTGACTAAAAATTTTTTTTTCAACTTGAGGACTTAATATCACATAACATGTAACCACTCTATTACTTATGAATGATGCTACCATGTAAAATGTTATTATTACAATACTTCAAGAGTCTCTTTTATATCAGTTCCTCCTGATAATGTGTGTTCTGAACTCCCTCCTGTTGAGAATGGTGGAGTAGTATACACCAACTTGAACCTTCCACCTGGAACGACTGGGAGATACATTTGTAATGTGGGTTATGATTTGCTGTCATTTCACAAACGTTCTGAATTTACTTGTACTGAAGATGGTTTGTGGGATGGTAATGTAACAAAAGTACCTGTGGCATGTCAATGTGAGTTAACTTAATGTGCAGCGTGTGTGTGTGTGTGTGTGTGTGTGTGTGTGTGTGTGTGTGTGTGTGTGTGTGTGTGTGTGTGTGTGTGTGTGTGTGTGCTGTCATTGTAATGACTTTGTTTACCATAACAAAATCATTATGATTCTCTTTAAACTTCCCTAAAATCTGATTGACTACTACACACACACACACATACACACACACATATACACACACACATACACACACACACACATACACACACACACACATACGCACACACATACACACACACATACACACACACATACACACACACATACACACACACATACACACACATACACACACATACATACACACATACACACACACATACACACACACATACACACACACATACACACACACATACACACACACATACACACACATACGCACACACATACACACACACATACGCACACACATACACACATATATACACACACATATACACATATATATACACACACATGCACATACATGTGTACACACATAATATTCAGTGTCTCCTGGTAACTGTGCTCCACCTGATGGTGTCCTGAATGGAACTATAATGTACTCTAACAACGACTCCTCTAACATTTTGATTGGTGATGTCATCACCTATGTGTGTAAGATAGGCACTGTGCTACATGGTCCCGAACAGAGGTTTTGTCTAAGAAACGGAAACTGGAGTGACTCTGAACCACTATGCATTGGTAAGGGGTCCATTAATTACTAATCATTAATAGTACGTACCTATAGTTTATTTTGAGCAAAAAAAAAAAAAAAAAAAAAACTCAGAAAACAACTTACTCATTTCTAAAGCTATAAGGAGTGGCTAGATGACTCTTGATTGCAAGGCCATTCTTTAAAGTTATCTATCAGCCTCTATACAATCCTGCTACAAAGTTAGCTATAATATTATGTTTCATAACAGAATGCTAGCTAGCTCACTCAGCAGACCATGTGGGCCAGTGTGGAGGGTCTATTATTCTTTAGTGATAGTACTTTACACTCCTTTATTACACATGTAGCACAAGAATCCAGCACTGACATACCCAATAAAGGTACCATTATGTTAATTGTGAAATGTTATGGTATTATTATTATAGTTGTATTACTCTAGGAAAGTCAAATATGGGAGAGGTGATTGGTCTTAGTGTGGGTGGCAGCACACTACTACTGATTGTCATTGTGGTAGCCATAACTATTGTTCTGGTAGCATTAATCTACAAAAGGAAATATAAGAAATCTGGTGAGTTATGTCCCTACACAGTTCAGTCAGTACTTGTTATTGAGTTTGTAATAGTCTTGAATGACAGTGTGCAATGAGATTTAACTACTACTTTATAGAAAATCATTGTACCAGATGTGGTTATGTTGGCTCCTGCCATTTATTAGAGCAACCATATCACAGTTAATAGTTAGCCAGCAGCAAGATAATAAAAAATACCAGTATAAATAAAGTCCATGGATTTGTTCAAGAATTTTAGCTGGCTTATCTGTATTCAATTAATTTATGTCATACTGTAGTTCAATAGCCAACTGTCCCAAAACATCCTAACTTCACAGATTTAGATCTCTTCTTCTGGGAAAACTTTTCAGCATACATTCATTGTTTATTTAACCCTTGCACTTTTATCTGTTTCATTAATATTAAAGGTGTGGTGGGTTACAAGTCTATTATTAGTAATAACAATATTAGACATGTGAGTTCTTACCAAAAATAATGTGTAAACAATACTACTTTGTACTCTTTGGAGATTTTAAAGCATGAATTTGGAACAGGCTTCATTTTTGTCCCCGTATAAATTCTAATGAAAGAAAAAAAAATCTTTTAAAGAATTCTTGGACCCGATGTCTAATGCATACAAGGGTACCAGAAATTATTATCAGCAAGCAGAATATATATCAAAGTGAAGAGCTATAGCTAGTCTAGCTATAGCTAGTCTGGCTACACTTCCACACATGCAAGGAAGGTGCAACAGAACTGTCCCTTTCAGTATGACTGCACCTCATACTAGACTATAAGAGATCCAGCTGCTTCAACTTGATTTGATATTAAATTTTCTAGAGAGAAGCTAACCCACTACCTTAAAATAATATGTATTTGCTCATAGCTAGCTTCGATGGCAGATCCAGGATTTTGAAAAGAGGGGCAGTGATATCGCAAAGGATTTTGAGGTCGGGGGGAGGCAATCTGAAACATGCATTCATGATTGCCTATTTCTTATATTATATGTTTACTTCTGAATATTTTAATTTGTTACACAAAATTAGATTATGATAAAGAATATTAATGAAAGTTAGAAATCAATGACATCATCATGGCAAAGATGAATATGCAAACTGAATTTGAAATAGTAATGGCAGACTCTGTAGCTAGTAGCACCACAAAGCCAGGGAATAATGCCATTTTGATAATGGTTGGGTACAGAAATGAAAGAAAGCTATTACCTTCCACTTGAAAAAAATAATAGAGAAAGAGAGTTAGAATACATTGCACAAAGGGTTGGTTAGTGAATATGAAAAATGTCTGTGTGAATTTGCCCTGAAGTGTGTGTGTATATGACAAAATTTCCCTAAAATTGTGTGTGTGGCAAATTTTCCCTCATATCTGTGTGTAGCTAGGTATGGTAAAATATCTTTTGAAGTCCTTGTGTGGGTATGGTAAATGTCCCTGAAGTTCATTAGAAACAATGCCATTAGCTATGTCACAATGATCAGCTGGGCTTTATGGGCATCAATGAATCATTATAGCCTAGATGAACTATTGATTCTGCTATTGTCAAGAGAATGATTGTGTAGCTAATGTACACATTCAGTTTCTCAATAATAATCATAATTGGATTTACCCACATGATTATAATACTGTTCCAAGGATGACATGATATCATTTCAATATTATTATAACAAGTTGTTCATTATTAATATTGTCTCTTTTTCAGACTTGTTAGTAGAAGATGATAGTAGTGATGGTGATAGTTTTGCAGGGGCATATACCAGATATAAAGATGAAAGTCAAGTCATCAGCAAGAGCCAAAGTATAAGTCAGAGGTTTCAAGTAGTAAAGGAATCAAGCATATAACTATCAGTGTTGTCTAAAACAGTAAACTCAATAGTAGTTTTACTAAAATATTCTAGGAAGCCAGAATCATTCCAAAATTAAACATGATAGCTAGCTGCATTGAATTTCTGTCCAACAATAATATTATTTCAGCTTACAAAATTTTAGATATACAGAGCCACTAAAATCCTTTCCCTCTCTTTCCCTCCCTATTAACCCTGATTGTTACTATTTTAACTCAGATGTTTAAAGTGGTCTATAGAGCTGCATCTGCTAGTTCTTCAAGTTATAGCACAAGCTTCAGAGTGAGAGTGAATTAGAATGATGATCCACTAGGAGTTGACTGTTTCAATCAACAGAGCCTTCTGTCACTGTACTGCCCCATCTCTCTGTAAAATACCAAAGGAGGACACTTTCCTGAAATTTTATCACAGCATGAGAATTCATGTCCAACTCAGGAGCCCTTGAAATGACACAGGAGTCCTTGAAACAACATTAAACATAGTTGACATTAAACATAGTCAACAATTGAGTGGTTTTAGCTACTTCAAATCCCATCGAGAACCATTTCAGGAACAGATTTCTTCATAAACTTATCACCTGTTTGTGATAAGGCCTGTGGTATTATTGCTGCAAAGCTGATTCTTCGAGCTTCATGGCTGGAGAAGGAAACCACTGGAATGATGGGAGGGGTGAAATAAGAATGTAAAATGGAAGAGAAAAAATATCACAAGCAGCTCTATCATTAATGTTTGCACTGGTGAAACTCAAGAAATTAGTAGTTATCTGACTAATTTCTTACCCTTCAGCTTAGCTATATTATTATTACTATCTTCCTACTAAGTCCTCTCCCTGTACCTGTTCCCTTCACACAGTTTTTCTCAGACAATATAGTCTAAAGGTCAGAAGCCCTGTCATCACACAAACACACACACACACACACACACACACACACACACACACAATTTGTGTGTGATCAGGAATGGAGGATTTTTTCCTTCCCAGGGCAGCATCAGAGCAGGTTAAGTTTAGTAATGTGTGAAGTATCATTGTGTGCATCCTAATTCAAGATCAGTGTCAATTCAGTTAATACAGGTATTGCTTATTCATACTCATGACTGAAAGCAATGATACTAAAACTACTAAAACTTTGTTTTCCAGCTTGATTGCTTATTTCTTTGCAGTTCAGCACTCACTCCCACCAATTATTACCCCCACTTTTTGTATGGTTGGTGTAGCTATAGTAGCTACATCTAACCCATTTCTCAAAACACAAGCTAGAGGGTGAAACATCAGAAGAGGACTACAACTATTGCACCACACCACACCACACCACACCACACCACACCACACCACACCACACCACACCACACCACACCACACCACACCACACCACACCACACCACACCACACCACACCACACCACACCACACCACACCACACCACACCACACCACACCACACCACACCACACCACACCACACCACACCACACCACACCACACCACACCACACCACACCACACCACACCACACCACACCACACCACACCACACCACACCACACCACACCACACCACACCACACCACACCACACCACACCACACCACACCACACCACACCACACCACACCACACCACACCACACCACACCACACCACACCACACCACACCACACCACACCACACCACACCACACCACACCACACCACACCACACCACACCACACCACACCACACCACACCACACCACACCACACCACACCACACCACACCACACCACACCACACCACACCACACCACACCACACCACACCACACCACACCACACCACACCACACCACACCACACCACACCACACCACACCACACCACACCACACCACACCACACCACACCACACCACACCACACCACACCACACCACACCACACCACACCACACCACACCACACCACACCACACCACACCACACCACACCACACCACACCACACCACACCACACCACACCACACCACACCACACCACACCACACCACACCACACCACACCACACCACACCACACCACACCACACCACACCACACCACACCACACCACACCACACCACACCACACCACACCACACCACACCACACCACACCACACCACACCACACCACACCACACCACACCACACCACACCACACCACACCACACCACACCACACCACACCACACCACACCACACCACACCACACCACACCACACCACACCACACCACACCACACCACACCACACCACACCACACCACACCACACCACACCACACCACACCACACCACACCACACCACACCACACCACACCACACCACACCACACCACACCACACCACACCACACCACACCACACCACACCACACCACACCACACCACACCACACCACACCACACCACACCACACCACACCACACCACACCACACCACACCACACCACACCACACCACACCTTTTGATACTAAAATTAATACCCTTTACCTTTTTATAACCCTTTACCTATTAACTTTTAAAACCCTTTACCTGTTAGTAGCTACCCATTAGCTCCCTTTATTATCAATTACCCTTTACCAAGACGTAATATCGAAGATGATTAATGTGAAGATGTTGTGGTTGTTGGTCGTGATTGCAGGTTCATTGTTAACTGGAACAAGTAGCGACCTGTCTTCGTCTGGTGTTCCATGTTACATGCATCCAGCAGCCGATGGTTGCCATTACAAGACTAAACCTGTCTCTGAAACTTGCGCTACACCTAGAGACCGTGCTATACTGAATGAGCGAATATTGCTTGTGAACAGGACACTAGTCTCACTAGAGAAACAGTTAATCAAACTTGGAATTAGTAAGTAGCTAGCTATAAAAATAAATCGAGGATGTTTTCAGCATCTGTATAAGAATGATGACATGGTTATTGGGTATAAACTCAATCTAGACAGGGAAATTACTTTCATATTGAACCATGCTATTTGGCAATTTAATTTTGACCCATTATTATAAGATATTAAACTCATGTTATCTAAAAAGAGTAGCAAGATGGTTGTCTACTTTTACGACTTTGGTTAAACTAACTTGTAGACCAGAGGAACTCCATTGTTATAATTTCTACAAATCATAATATCCATAATTATTGTAATGCCACATTAGCTACTAGAAAATGGTGGAACCTTACTAAAACCATTAAAATAAATTAAATTTTACTTATGTACTATGGTAGATACTCCTATGAGCATTCCTTCACTTCTGATCTTCAATCCTTTAGCTAATAAGTATCTAAATTTACAATACTCAAGCATTAATTTGATTGACATTTGAGCTTCTCCACTAAAAATCTAACTTTAAGGCTATTTGTAGCTACTCTATTAGCTACTTATCAAGAATGATTATATGCTACCACATAAATAATATTATTGGCTATTATTATATCAGTTCCTCCGGATAATCTGTGCTCCGAACTCCCTCCTGTTAAGAATGGTGGAGTAGTATACACCAACTTGAACCTTCCACCTGGAACGACTGGGAGATACATTTGTAATGTGGGTTATGATTTGCTGTCATTTCACGAACGTTCTGAATTTACCTGTACTGAAGATGGTTTGTGGGATGGTAATGTAACAAAAGTACCTGTGGCATGTCAATGTGAGTTAACTTAATGTGCAGCGTGTGTGTGTGTGTGTGTGTGTGTGTGTGTGTGTGTGTGTGTGTGTGTGTGTGTGTGTGTGTGTGTGTGTGTGTGTGTGCATGCGTGCATGCATGCAATAACCAAACATTCATAACAGATTCTAGGGCAAAATATTATTGTTTAGAGATGCTCAGACTAATGCATCTTTCATATTGCTTTAGTTATGTTAAACAAAGTCATTATAATGATGATAATTCAGTGTCTCCTGGTAACTGTGCTCCACCTGATGGTGTCCTGAATGGAACTATAATGTACTCTAACAACGACTCCTCTAACATTTTGATTGGTGATGTCATCTCCTATGTGTGTGAGGTAGGCACTGAGCTACATGGTCCCGAACAGAGGTTTTGTCTAAGAAACGGAAACTGGAGTGACTCTGAACCACTATGCATTGGTAAGAGTCACTAATCATTATTATTAGCTAGCTAGTGATAATGGAATAATAATTTGGGAATCTTCCTTTTCTAGAACTTTTAAAGTGTTTTTTTAATGAATTACAAGATTAAATTCAATCCCCACTAACAATACTATTTGATTAAAACAAATAAGTTCTACTGTAATTCTTACTTTAGTCTTCCTAGGATTCTCTATGGTACAGTACTTTATACTCCTTTATTACACATGTAGCACAAGAATCCAGCACAGACATACCCAATAAAGGTACCATTATGTTAATAGTGGAATGTTGTACTATTATTCTAGTTGTATATACTCTAGGAAAGTCAAATAGGGGAGAGGTGATTGGTCTTAGTGTGGGTGGCAGCACACTACTACTGATTGTCATTGTGGTAGCCATAACTATTGTTCTGGTAGCATTAATCTA
Source organism: Diacarnus erythraeanus (assembly GCA_964016965.1). Classification (NCBI taxonomy): domain Eukaryota; kingdom Metazoa; phylum Porifera; class Demospongiae; order Poecilosclerida; family Podospongiidae; genus Diacarnus; species Diacarnus erythraeanus. The sequence continues at coordinate 5,746,569 of OZ024673.1, forward strand.
CAAAAGGAAATATTACCTCAAAAAGAAATCTGGTGAGTTATGTCCCTGAATAGTTCAGTAGCTACTTGTTATAAATAATTGAGTTTGTAGCAGTCTTGAATGACACAGTGTGCAATGAATACTTTTGATTGTATCAGATTGGTTATATTGGCTCCTGCCATTTATTAGAGCCATATCACAGTTAGTAGCTAGCTGCTGGAGGTAATAATTATACCAGTCCATGGATCTGATCACAATTTTTTGCTGGCTCAGTGGATTTAAGTCACTCCACTCACTCTGTAATCTAAATATAGACAGATGTCTGGAATCTATACACACTGAGAAAACTTTCCCTGCTGGAGAGATCTGATAAAGCTATATTTGGGAAGTCAGAACAGTTGGCAGTTATATACTCATGATAATGATATTTATACACATGGGAGATTACCTTGCACTTTATGGTTGTACATAATAATAAATAACTAAACCATTTTATGGCCATTGGCTGTCCCTGCCTGGCCCATCTGAGGTCAGGTAAATTAAAACATAAAGCAAAACATGGGGCTTCCATTTGCTGTGCTGGCAATATGACTGTGTGTTGCTTTTAAGATTACTTTATGTTTAATAGTAAAGCACTGGTGTAGTAGCAACTTATCAAAAATGATGCTTTATAATATGGGAAAAATTAAGTTAAAGTTCAGCTCTCCCACACAACTCAGGTTTCTGTTCCCCCTTGTAAAAATTAATTGCCCACCCTTAAGCTAAACCTTGCACTTGGTGGAACCAAGTTTAAAAAGTAAAAGGTACGGATTTCAATAGACGAATTGTAAGAATTCTGTCCCTATTTCAATTCAATTTTCAATTCAATTTTTCCCAAATTATAACAGAAAGTTCACTTTTAGATAGTGCCCATGTAAGGCTATGCATATAGCTACTGGGAGCTGATGTCACCAAGCAATTTGGTTAAATCAAAGAATTATCTCAAATCTCTTTTAATTAATTGGTATGAATTGAGTTGTAGGTGTGATCATACTTAAAGTGGCACCTTCCTTGCATGCCTTGAAGTGTAGCTAAATGAGCACGTAGCTAGCTCATATCAAAGCTATGATATGTATTGATAGATTTTTTTAATGTTGTGTTTTTCAAAAGAGAGGATGGTCTCGTGAACTACATGTAGTTAGCTAGCTAGCTTGTATCAGCATGCGTCATTATAATGTATAGCATTCACATGTAGCTATGACAGTGTACAATAAAATTTTCAGCTAGAACCTATAGAAAAAGGCTATGCGGGTATGGGTGTAGCAAATGTCCCTGAAGTATGGGTGTGACAAAATGTCCATTCAGACTATGTGAGTGCAATGTTAAATCAATAATAATTATTATTATGATTATTATTGAAAAACTGAATGTGTACATTACACAATCATTTCCTATTCTATAGCTAAGCATAATGAACTTTCCATTAGCAGAATCAATACCTTGTGGCATAACTAACCACTAACTGTGTAAATCCTTCTCTTTTTCAGACTTGTTAGTTGAAGATGATTGTAGTGATGGTGATAGTTTTGGAGAGGCACCAGATTTAAAGAAGAAAATCAAGTCATCAGCAAAGCCAACATATCGATCCACAAGTCAAACATTCCAAGTACTAAGTGAATCAAGCATATAACTATCAGTGTTGTTTGTACTATGAATATTATAGCCATAAAAACAAAGGTGTAAAACTGTCAGACTGGTTAGATCTACTAAGATCCTTTATGGTTGTTGTTATCTTAACTGTATTAATGCACAACAGGGATGTTTAAAGGAGACCTAAACTTAACCTAAACCTTAGCTGTGTCTCACCTGATTGTTGTTGTTATCCTAACTGTATTGATGCACAATAAAAGGGGACCAAGCCATGTGTCTCTTTGTCAAAACAAAACATGGTCAGTCAGACTTGCTCATGTCGATACAGATAAAATTATAATACATTGGCAACATTATTATTATACTATGTGTGTAGTGTCAGCAATTATTCTGCAGACAATAAATAGCCTTTTGGGTACCAATAAAATGTCTTTAAGAGATGGTCACATTTCATGTTTGGGATAGATTACTAGTACATGTAACATTTAGTTTCATATTAGCTAATCATTATAATAATAGTGATAATAATATTATTATACACAATGACAAGAACAACTATAATGATAGTTTTTAACACACTCAAAATTATTTATATTATTTTTGTGATCTTGGAAATTGTGGGAGCACTTCTGTGAAGTAACCAATGATTTGAGCACCAGGAATTGTTATAATCATTCCATTAGCAGTTCGATCTGCATTAATACTCTGTTTCGTTTTGCTAATGCCCACTGAAGCACTCATGCTGAACATACCATAGTTACCAGAGAAAGAACCTCCTGCCATCATTTGCATTGCATGACTTACACTGTTAGCATCCACACCTGAATACTGCAATTTTACATTACGAGCCAGGAGGAAACTTGAGACATATTCAGGCAGAAGATAGAGATTGTCAGTTCCTCCTCCAATAACATCTCGTAGTGTTTTTTCAGAAGAAGGTCCTGGTGAAACGTATGTGTTTTTCTGTTCAGCTTCATTACGCTGCAACTATAAATACAATAGAAACTCCTGAAATGAAGTAACTTCATCCCCTTAAATGAGGCCACCTCTCTAATCAGGAGACCTTCAAAAATATCCTTAGCTGTACCTGTTTTTAGTCTGTTAGGTTGATCTCCATATTACATGCTCAATAGTACTACGTAAGGCCATATATAGCGGTAACCATTAATACATACTACTTAGCAAGCATAATATACACCACACATGCATGAGTATAAGATCTAATGCTATACCATCATATATGCAGAAGAGTATTCTATTGGAATATTATTTGTGCACATGAAAAAGATGTTTAAATCAGCTATATACTACTTTAAAAATTCTGAACAGCTCTTGATCATTAATAATAATTTAACTAGTAACATTTTCTTTCTTCCTAAGGCATAGATTATCACTAGTTATTGCTTAAATGCTTGTTGAAATATCCTATGATAATACTGTTATTGTTTGCTTACAGAACTCTGTGTAACATTTCAGCTTTACTTGTTTAGTGAACTATTGAAAATGGAGCTGTAACTTTAACTTACAAATGACAAGGATGAATCATCGAAAATACTTGGCCTGAACCACGGTCTCTTGATAACTACACGAAGAAGTTCACCTGATATTGTCATACTTGCACTGTTCAATGCTTGATTTAGATCTGTTGTACCTTTACCATAATAGCCCGAGGCCTGGAAACCATAACCCTTAGGTGCTGTGACACCAATACTAGCAGCAACATTGAGGGAGTTAGTTTCTTGTTCAGTTTTAATATGTGAAGAATCTGAGCTGTATTCGAATGCAGTCCATGCGTCATTTAGGCTTTGCTCAGTTTGATTACGAATGCCCTCTAAATTCCTGAATTCATTGGAATCTACAACTCCGCCCAAATAAACATTAGATGTTACGTTTAACTCTGCATCAATCGAGTCAATCTCTCTATTCAGGCTGTCAACTCGGGCACCCAAGAAATGGTTAAACTGCTTGTTTGAGTGGAGTAAAAATGCAGCACTCTGTAATTCTGAATTTACTTGTGCTTGTTGGAATGTAGCTGTCACAGCATCTTCATTGGCTTGTTTGTACTTATTGCATGGACCGTTATCTGGTAGCTGTGCTGCAGAGGAATTTCCACCAGGTGGAGACTGTTGAGAATTTTGCTTCATGCACTGAATCCTGGAAGCAATTGATTCTTGAGTTTTGTTATTTCTTTGTTCTGTTGAAATGTTTAATTTCCCCTTTAACTGGTCTAATGTTTTGTTAGCTTCACCAGCATTGTTGCTGTTGAGAGTTTTCATACTTTCCAATGCATCACGTTCGCTTACTAGCAAGCTTTTTCGAGCTATCAACATATCACGACTGGGTCCCCTATTACTGTAACAAAAATAATGAGGATTTGTACTTTATAGAATAATGATAATTTAATGTGGACATATTCCATTACAGGTTCTATCTTATTAGGTAAGCCAAGTCACATTACTTATGACATAATGGATTAACTTACTCTGGTAGTAAATATTTGTACCAGTTTCCAGGTTCAAAACTGACAGGATAAATGGTTCGTGTTCGATCAAGTGACCGAACACCTGATGCTCGTAATGACATACGTGCTTCTTCCACTTCAGAACCGGCAGAAGCAGAATCCAGATATGCCTTATATAGTTCCACTATATCCTTTTCACCAAATGTCAGCCATTTTATATAAGCTCCTTCAACTCGAGAGTTCAATGCCGGGAAATGCCTCTGAAACCATAATTCATATTCAGTTGATCCTTTTGTTCTTCTTGCTTCATTGATGGCATCTTCCATTTCGAGCCGTAGCTGTGTGTAAAGGTTTTGATATCGATCATAGAGTGACAAACGGGTGGTATTGAGTGTTACGTTGTCAGGATCTTTCACTGAAGCTACTAGATAATTTCGTGCCATGTTGTATTTTGACTGAGCATCCTGTGACTTTGTCTCTATCCCTAAAATATCCATTTGGGACAGAATAGTCTCGTAAGATTTAGCCATACTCTGTGATGTTACTCCTCCAGTGAATGGATCAGCACCAACCATCACATCTGCTATGTCGAACCATTTCTCCATGACTGCTGGTGGAATCATCACTTCTGGGGCAGATGTGTTACGTCTTAACAGACTTTCTTCATAATCTTCTCCAGGATAATAGTCCCAATAATTCAATACCTTTCCAGGAGATAGAAGCACAAATCGATTGTGAGTAACGCCATCGGAGAGGGGAGATTCGGGGAAGACTATATTTCTTAGAGTAACATACAAATCCATCAAGATATCGCCCGATCTTTTCACCGCATCCTTTCTCTGTTCATCTGCACTCTTACAACACACACCAGCAAGTAAAAGAGCACTAACAAACGCTGCAAAGACCTTCATTTTTAATTACTGGTCACAGAGGTTCGCTAATAATAAATAATTGCTCGCCGATGTAAGGTCAAAAGTGCATTAGCGGATTATGTATGCATCATCTCTTGCTGTGCTTATTGTCCCCTTCTTACTTGGCGAAATAGCCTATGTCCTGGCCGATTTCCAGTTAGCTGGGTGTTTAGAAGAAGGCTGTGGAATCCCATGTTATCTTAGACCTCCGGAAGATCAATGCCATTACACGGAACACAGTCCTTGCGATGCTGGTGGTGCCACGATACTCGAAGACCAGCTCGAATTACTGAATAACTCTCTTGTGCGTTTACAGGAGAAGCTCATACAGAAAGGAATCAGTAAGTTCTTGTAGTGATTAATTATTATTCAAGGGGAGCTGCAACTATCATTAATCAAGAGAGTACAATAGAAGCACTCACTATGTAGGAATGATCAGACCTCACCCTTAACACTTTACAATGGCTAATTTTTTTGTTCTGTTGTTCATTTTCAGCTGCTATATACATTTAACTTTGGCCAACTAGAACCATCACTACAGACAGACAGTGGTGGTCACAGGAATTTCAATACTTATTAATGGGTGTGATAACCACACCCATAAACTATAACTATCACACCCATAACCACACCCATTATCATGATAGTTAATTAAGTAGTTCTTTAAAAACCAAAAGGGTCATCGCTGAACAGAGGGTGTGGTCTATAATTTTTCCCTATTACTCACATGATCACAAGGATGGGTAATAATGGGAGGGAAGTTGTGAGCATATTATTATAATCACAAACTTAATTATAGGGTATTTGCTTGTAGCTTTACCAACATAAATAAAAACTCCTCTATTTTAACCCCTTGAAATGAGCATGATAATTGCCTAAGAAATGAACTTGTTCACAGCTAATTGAAATAAATAGAACTCTTATAATTTTGTCCTATTGCTCAGAAATTTCTGTTCAGCTGTAAGATTATAGAATCTCTTGTGGTTTGTCATCTATAAACCCCATTATTATCATTAGTTCCATCCGGTGGTACCTGTAAGCCCTTAAATATTATCGAAAATGGCGGAGTGATATACTCTGATCTTCTCCTGTCCATTGGTGTCATTGCTAACTATGTGTGCAAGGAAGGCTACAGCTTGCATGGACATGGTAGATACGAGTGTTCAGTTGACAAGGTGTGGATAGGGGAAGACTCTGAAGCAATTGACGAAACTAAAAAGCCAACTTGTGAAGGTATGCTTGTTTAGACATACTTTGCAACCTATGACTATAATTATAGCTAGTGAGGACATCAAAAACATTTCTGTCACTGGTCCCAAAGGACAGACATTTGGATAAAGGAGACAACAGAACATATCTGAATATTTATCATTAGAAAGAGACCCACTCCGTGTTATCTACACTTCAAAGTTATGGTGTTCATGGTACATTCATACAATGATGAGTTCAAATTCTACCTCACTGCTACCCCATGATATAGGGAGAACACTATTATGGTTAATATCAAAAAGGGGTAAAAGATGGATCCTTTAGACTGCAATGATATGAGCTTATCCTTATTTTCATTATATACAATAATCATGGACACATAACTATGACAATCACTAGAAGAGTTTTAGTTTTGATTCTGACTATATAGCATACCTGTGTACATGAAGTTAGTGACTAATTTGGTGTATGGTAGGTAGTACTATAATCTACATAATTATGTCTATAATAGGCAAGTGTTGAGTCAAACACATGCAGCCAGCAACACACACAATGAAGATAGTCAGAAAACTTACTACAATCTTGTGCATCATGTTCAATTTTAACTATTGCTATGCCACTCATAATTCTAATTATTATTCTATACAGAGTCTTTAGTAATATGCGAAGCACTTGTTCCAATTCCATATGGACATATCAGCTACCACATAGTAGACACTGCCATAGTACAACCAGGAGACGTGGCATCTTACTCCTGTGATGAAATGTTTATTCTACAAGGTAATCAGCATAGAATATGCTTACGGAATGGAACTTGGAGTGGAATGGAACCTGAATGCATTGGTGAGAAAATAATGATATTTTCCTAGTAATGCTAAATCAATTATTGTTGTTAACCATTTATTGAGAAGGTCTACGTAGTTTGCTTTCTATTGCACACTATACACCATGTGATAGGATTACTGAAAAATTACTAATATGGAAATTCTATTGAAATCATGAATAAATTTGTTTCTTAAATTTAATTTTGTCAAATAAACTCTGAAAAATTAAGGTATAGCTACTGGTTATTGTAGCATTAGCTACGTACATGAAGTTAAGGTATAGCTACTGGTTTTTATTGGTTACAGCTACAGTATGAAGTTAGCTTATTTATAGTGAACATGATATACTTATAGAGTTTAGGATAAGCAGTTGTTTGATGACAGCGTAGAACATAGCAAAAACAGTTTTTAGATTCATGATTGCATTGATAATCCTTTTATAGTGTTGTTGTGACTTATAGGTATACACTTTGATAGTGTAAACTTAGCAGCAAATTATAAATAATTATATTCAATATACAGCACCTGCTTCACAGAGAACTGCAAACTCCACTGAAGGTACATATGCTGAACAATTATAATATTAATATTATCTTCAGTGGCATTCTTTCTATTATTTTGCAGTGGGGAGTAATCCAGGGTGGAAGGTAGCATTTGGAGTATCAGTAGTGGTTGTTGTTGTCATTGCTGTTCTACTCTTGGCTGTAATCATTACCAGGACACTAGTCAGACTCAGAAAAAGGAAAAATAAAGGTAATTTCATACTAGCTAGTTGCGCATTATTGGATTAGTTACACTATTAATTTTACTAAGAGCACATAATATACATGGAACAGCATTGTGTCATGTAGCTAGGCCCAAAAAAGAGGTAGGCAAGTCATTTAGAACCATGATACATGCCTGAAAGATTATAATGAAGAGATCTGATAAATTAATGAAGATACAAAAGCCCAATATTTTTCGTTACCATTGAAAATGACCAGATGGAAGGCTATTGTTCTGTGATAATTATTGTGATGATAATTTTATTGTTGGGTTTAGGTTATCAGGCTATGAGTGAAGATGAACCAGATAAATCCATTCTCAAAGGAAGTGAAAGTAAGCAAGAAACTGACTCAGAGATCATTACTCTGCAAGCTGAACACACATAACCTTATAATATCCTTAACTACCTACATACAATGTGCATAACTATTGTGCATTATCTGCACACATTTAGCCACTGTAATAGAGAACTGTTTGTCATCATACACTGTCTTTGCTATTATAACTTTTTAAGGCTATTTTAACGCCATAAACCTTACTTTGGCATGGGGTATAATATTCATTGCCTACCTTGCACTTTCTGGTTGTACTGAATAACAATAATGTATAAAATAAATACTGATTTTGGATGTTTTGAACTCAAATCTGGTAAGTATGAAACATTGAACAGCTCTGATTTTTTCCTATTGGAGTCCTAAACTATGGGTATATACTCATAGATGAATGTTTAAAAATTGATCTTTAAGAATTTGCCCCAAATCAGCTGAAACTACTGCCAGTGTCTAAAGCATACAAGGTACCTGGAGCTGATGTCAACAAGCAGTTTGGTTGAAGTACAAGTCTCAAGGCTTTTAATTGGTGTTGTAAGTGCATGTGATCATACTCAAGGTGGCTGTTCTGCTGTGCATAGCTACCTTGAAGTAAGATAAATGGACACAGACTAGGTAGCTCATATCTATATAGTAGATGTATTATTGAAGAATTGTTATTTTCTAGAGAGGGCTATGGTAACCTGCCACATTAACAAAAAAATAGTGAAAATTTATTATGGTTGTAGAGACCCCACAAAAATATTAGCTATATCCAATTTTTTTCCTATAATTATTAATATTTTATTTTAATGTCTCATTCATTTTAAAGCCCACCATGTTATTAGTTATACATTGAACCTTTATTAGCTAAAAGCTATGATTACTGCCTAATTCAAATTAACCAGTAGTATCTCTCAGCTGTAGATGTGCAATCACATAGTCCTATAATTAGCAGCATGCTAGCTATAGCTAACATGAATAATTTCAACATAGCAAGTTTTATAGAGTTTTTTTAATGAAAAAGCAATAGCTGCATACTTCTAGTATGAACACAACAACAATGATAATAATATTATGATCACATTTATTTTACGACTGTCAGTTTTAAATCACACACACACAGTAGCTAAATCTATTTTATAGCTGTCAGAGAAACTAGCTAGCTAGCTACTGATTTACTGGGAAACGTGGTAATGTTTCTGTATAATATCCAATAATTTGAGCACCTGGGATATTAATCTTCATGCCATTAGCAGTCCTCTTGACTTGAACATCAGATGTCTGCTTTGTTGAAGTCACAGAAGCACTTGCATGAAAGAATAGAAAACCACCACCTCCACTGAAATGTGACATTCGAGACATGGTAGAAGCTACGGTTTTTTCATCCACACCACTAAATTCAAGTTCAATGTTACGTGCCAGCAGGAATGCTGTTGTGTATTCTGGTAGCTTGTATTGATTAGAAGTCCTCAGCAAGTTATAAAAGTCTACTTCTGTTTCACCACGACCAGGAGAAACATACACATGTTTCGAAAGTCCATCTGTTTCTTCCTATATTAATTACAATATATTGTCTAATATGAGTGTGCTGCCACTCAACAAGAAATTGAAGGCAGACACACCTATGTAATTTAATGAAGGACATTAAATAGAGTAGCTAATAATCAAAGCCTGAACTAATAAAAAGTGGAAAAAAAAATTCACCTGCCATTCACACTGTTATGCTTAGAACTTTCCAGTTCTACTTACTGACACTAAAAGCTATTATAGTAACATGACCATTTTAATCACTACCCATGTATAATATATGGAGCTGTTCTTGTACATAGGATGCAGTTTACTACCAATGAATGTCAAAGAAAGGGCAGCTATATATACACACTGTATAATTCCATAAATTTGATATAGTTACAAGCTAGCATTTTTAAAAATGTTAATAGCTTGCTATGTAACAGTAGGAAATGGATACGGTTTCCACAAAATTGATACTCTCTCAAACTTATGAAGCTCGATCTTCCATGCATTACAGAGTGGTACTCAAGTACGTATGTGGACTAGTCACATAAACTGATGATAGCTAGCTATAGCTAACTTTGAAACTATAATGCTAAATTCCTAAATGTCCATACTTGTACCAATTGGAAAAAGGTCAAATATCTGTCACCATGTTACTTACATATGTAAGCTCTGGATTTTCAAAGACTTCTGGTTTAAACCATGGCCTCTTAATTGTAACACGAAGGAGCTCTCCTTTAACACGCATTGTTGATTTTGCTAGCTGGTCATTGAGATGAGCGGTATCTTTACTGTACGAATATTCACCATGTCCACCAAAAAAAAGTATGTGGAAACTCATTTGAGCCGTAACTGACAATGATGTTTGTTCTGTATGTTTATTCTCCTCAAATGAATTAGAGTCGTATTCAAACTGCATCCACTCATCATCTGCATGTGAATCCGCTAAACCAGCTACTTCAAGTGATGGAGCATCTAGTATTCCACCGAGATATGGACTTGCCTCACCAAGAAGTGCTGAGATTGTAGATGCCTGTGCGTCCAGTGAATCTTTCTCTGCTTGAAGATGCCTGATAAAATCAGCTTTTGACTGATCAAAATAGTTGGCATATTGATAAGCAGAGAAAGCTTGTGATTCATTTAATAGAGTCTCAATAACCAACTCTCTGTCTTTATCATAATTCGAGCAATCATTGGATGTTCCTGATGGGTCACGAAGGCAACTAAACTGATAGTTCATTACTTCATTAATTATTTGTTTTGAGTCAATCTGAGAGCTGTTGAAGGATGATTTTAAAGAATTCACTGCACTTTTGAGTTGTGTGTTGTTCCCATTAACGACCTTTATCATGGCAGTGATTGCATTAATTTTGCTATATAATTTCCCCAGCATCAGTTGTAACTGGTCTCGACTTGGCTTTTGCACCCTAAAGAGATAATTATATTCATAAGCTTTAGTCGTATCTACGTATTATCTAAAGATAGTTATGTCGTATATTTAGTACGTATATAAATCATGGAAGGGGGTTAAGAGATTTGGATTAGGTGGTGGTTACTAGAAATTTAAAGAAGAGAATATTAGAATAAGGTAATCATACAAATTCACCATACAATACATTATCTACATTGTTAGTTATTGTAGATGTAACTTACTTTGGAAGTAGGTACTTGTACCAGTCTGATGGTTCAAAACTAACTGGATAGACTGTTCGTGTGCGATCTAATGATGAAACACCAGCTGCTCGAAGCGACATTCGTGCCTGCTCCAATACTTGTCCAGATGATCCTGAATCAATGTTTGTTATGTAAGCTTCAACATCTTCTTTTTGACCAAAAATTAGCCATCTAGTGTAGGCACTTTCCACTTTGGATTGAAGGGATGGGTAATGCCTTTGAAACCACAGTTCATAATCTATACTTCCCAAACTCTTTCGCATTTCTTCGATAATATCTTCCATTTCCAATTTACGGTCATTGTACAAGTCACGATACCTCTCATAAAGTGAAAGAAGGGGGACTTTAGAAGATGAGTTAGTGGGTTCAGGATCATCTACCTTCCTATTTAGTGCAGATACTGCTAGATCATAAGGAGTTGGTGAGTTAGAGCTCTTTTCAAAGTTCAGATTCGTCTTTATTTCATGCAGTATAGAACTGTACACATTGGCTAGACTTTTCCCTGTGTCCTGTCCATTCATTGGGTTAGAACTGGGAATAGAATCAGCTAGGTCAAACCACTTTTCCATGACATGTGGTGGTACAACAGTTTCTTTATTTGCGGCATTAGGGTTCTACATGAAATAAGTCAGGTTAATAGCTATAGATTTTGATGTGTTTGGTTGATATCTGTAATCAAGGGGGTATTGACCTGAAAGCAGGAGGACATACTACTCCTATCAATAATAATATTATAGCAGGAAAAATGCTGAATGATGTAATCCTACTATATAGAATGTGGAAGGAAAATTAGATAACAGGTATAGTAGCCGACTTTTGAGGCTATATTTGTACTCTTTACAGTATATTGAGAGTTATACACTCCCTTGCTACCCCCTGTAGCTCAATATGTACCATGCTTAATGTATAATACTCTAAAGTAACGAACTTCACCTTTGGACAAATTAATTTGTCATGATAGAAGGGTGACCTAGCCACATGAATTGACTGGGAATATGGATTCTATAACATGATTGTAGAGTTGTGAGCCTATCCAAAGTAGCTACACTATATGGCTAAAAACACGAGTCTAGCAAGCTACTAGATCTTATTAACATAACGTTGACAATGTCATTCCTTTTTAAAACTTACTTGAATGAACTTCGTATACTCAGATCCAGGAAAATAGTCAAAATAATTGAGTACTTTTCCGGGCATCAGTAGAAGAAATCTATTCTCTACACCTTTATCATTTGACAACGGATGGTCAGGGAATGCGATGTTTCTCAAAGTGATGTAGAGACCGCTGACAATGTCGAGTGACCGACCAGTAGCATCTTTCTCCTGGTCAGCAGTATTCTGGCCATGAACCAGGGCCAAGGAGAGTAGAAATAACCAAGCGACTTTCATCTCGTCCACTATTTTTAATTATGGAGTTTTTTGTCCGTTACGAAACGTTGCATGAAACGTTACAGAGTGGGAAATGCAGATTCAGCAAAAAGTAAGCTATAGCAAGAAAATTAATGGAGTTTGCCAGTACGAAGCTGTTGCTGTCGTTGGCAATAGCTTGTTTTGTCTGTACTCAAGGCATTAACACGAACAAATGCCATCAAGAAACCATCCTAAATGAATTGTACCGCAGTTTGTACAGAGCTATCGACGAGAATGCTATCTGTTCCAGTGACAGGTCAATCACGAATGTTCAACTTCTGAATCAAGGGCTACCATTGTTGTACTCAGATTTTAATCCTGGAAAACCCAAAAGATTCTCAAGGCCTGGATCTCTCCCATCATTTGTGGTTGAAAATGGACTACCCCTGGTTGATAAAATCTATCCCAATGGACCTTCCAAATTTAAGCTTCTTACAAACACATCAGCAAGTACAAAGGATTATCGATTTGATTCCTTTTCATCAATGTATGACTACGTACTTACACACATGATGCTGACACCTCAGAATTTTAGTGATCAGGAGGTGCTAAGGGCAAAATACTACCTCCAGGAATTGGTCCCCAATCCCGAAAGAGTATTGAGAAATGAGACACAGCTGCCTCGCTATCTCCTTTACGATTACTATAGGTCAAATTACAATCATCAGAAATCATCGAAAGATGATGCAATTGACAGTAATCGTACACATTTGGCTCAACAGTCCTTTGAAATTTGGGGACAAAAGAAGTTGTCTGGGCTTGAAAGTGACACAGAGGCTGCGTATCAGAAGTGGCAAGTATTAGGATACAAATCAGAAGTCGAAAAACAATTACAATATTTTGATATTGATACTCATGAAGATAAGCTGATGAGTACACGAGCATTATTTAAATCCATGGGGCGTCCTTCAGAGAGAAATGCACATGTTACCATCTATCCATATACGCTAGAACCAGAGGACTGGTTCAAGCATTTACAGACAACGTAAGTATTATTAGAGATGTGTGAAAGCATGAAAATATATTAATGCATTGTGCTTTCATCAGTTTGAATTTCCCTATACATTGTGTCCATGTGTCAAAGCAAGGAAATATAGAATTCATTGTGGTTCCATTGGTATAGATTTCCCTATACATTGTCATGAAAGCTATTATGAGATAGCAGTAGCGTCGTGAGAGGGGTGCAAATGAACTTGCACCCATAACACTTACTTACATCCCTGCAGAGTAGCTTAATCTTTAGCTACCAGCTAAAAAGCATTATTTAACTCCAGGCCATATAACTGTGGCTAAACACTAGAACTTGCGGCTGCAGCACAGCAGTCACACAAACAAAGGTTCAAAGTTCACTGAGGTATATAGTATATTATTATAAGTATAATTATTAGAGATTAAGTAGAGAGTAAGAATAAGTATTATGCATGCAACTATAGCTTGCACCCAGTATCCAAAGTGGCTAGAGACGCCCCTGGCCAATAATAAAAGCACAGTAGAACTGGACAGGTAAAGGGTTAACATGTGTATGCACACATAATTGCATATGGTAAGGTGTCATCACAAACTGTTGCTCATTGTGTATGTGGAGCATAGTATTATTATATTGTAGCTGCTAAGTCTCATTCTCTCTTTCAACTGGTGACTCTGAAAAGAGTCTTGTGCAGTATATAGCCATACAGACACCTGAAATTGATCAGCAAAGGATGGAATACTATGATTAGCTAACTTTTCTTAAAGTGCAAGGAAGACATTTGTGTACCAGCTGTTGTAGCTGTGTTCCAACCTTTTCAGAAACTACAGACAGAACATGATGGCTCTCTTAAAACATTTTTTTCAGTAAAAAATTAGCTGACTAAAATGCATTAAATTTTTTTCATACTTATACAGTTACCATTATACAGCTAGCCTTATGCAAAATTTATATTATTATCATTATTATTTTTTCATTATTATCATACTGCAGTCTTCCAGAAAGTGCAGATGAATTGAGACATAAAAAGTCATTACTTTTGACACAATTGGCTTTACTGAATGCAACAAACAATGAACTAAACTCCAAAACAAATGAAGACGTAAACAACACATTGCGTGCAATTGAAGAAAACCTGGCAGAACTCACAACCATGATTGAAAATGGCGTTGACAAACTTATTCAGATGGAGGTGGATTGCTTCACAAGAATCAATTTGACCGTCTGCGGAGAAATAATTGATGGGCACACGGCTTTTCGCTCTCTCTTGCAAGAAATAGCCGAACACTTTGAAAAGGCAGAATATCTGGAGTCTATTTTGATTGGTAGAAATAGATCCATTGAAGTAATTCGGCAAAAACTAACAACAGTCACAAGAGAATTGAGGATTATTGAAAATCAGATAACTGCCGCTGATAAAAAGGAAACAGAAGAAGCCATTGATTCCAGCACTAGCAGCAATACTGATGTGATGAGCTGCCCTGCTTTAGGTCAAGTTAGGTTTATATTCGATTCCCGCAGTATCAACACCAATCAGAACTGTCAAGGAGGTGAAAATTCTCCTGCTGAAGATAGCTGCATTGATTTTGAAGTACCTGCTAATGCTACAAGCAAGGATCTTTGGAATGTTCACTCATGTGCAGTTGATAGTGAACTAAAATCGTTAGGTCTTTACAATAACTTCACTAAGTTAATGAATTCTGCTCCTGTTAAAATCACAGCTTCTTTGTTAAGAGTTAATGTTCACAGACCTTGGTTTGATGCATCAATTTTTGAAGACACAGAACACTATAAGATGGCAAGTTCTTATGTAACATGGCAATAGCTACTGTAAAAATGTATAATATTATAACCTGACCCTCTGAAATAAGGACGACCTTTGAACAAAGAACGACCAAAAATGTACCATCTGGTTAAAATTAGCGTAAATTAACCTTTAAGATGATGACAACTTGCTTACAAGGGACATTAGGCCTGATCCCAATGTGTTCTTTACTTTGTTCAGAGGTTATGCTATATCTACAGACTCTCTACGAGGGACAGCTGCCCTAATGCCAATGTGTCCTTTATTCAAAGGTTTCACTGTATCTTAACCTCTGAGATAAGAATAGTCTCCCTATGAGAGACTGTAGACCTGATCCCAATGTGTCTTTTAATTAATACTGTAGGTATAGGCAACCATCTAAATGTCCATATTTAGAGGTTACACTATATTGCTAGTACTACTACTTTCAGACATGAGTGCATGTGATGATAATATTATTGTTTTATTCTTCAGAAACATGGGAGTGGAGTGGTATCCCCAGGACCTTTAACCCCACGTTCTTACTCTTTACGAGTGATAAATTCAGGTCACTATCTAATGCCACATTACATCACTGGCTTCATTCTGGCAAGTAATATTCAAATATTTTACCCTGGACTTGGATCATTGGAACAGAATAATGAAATGAGTGAACTGATCCATATCTTGATGAAATATGCATATGCTCAAGTCCTGACTGGCTCCATTGGGCCTTTTAGCTTTGACCTGTCCACAGAATACAGCCACAACTATCAAATCAAAAGGAAAAATGGAGGAATATCAATAACCTTACCTGGAGGTCAGATCATTGCATATGTTATGACCACTCTTCCGAAATTTCCCGGGAATCAGTCCAATCACTTTGACCCATTACCATGTGATCTGCATCAGAGTGAAACATCACATAGTCGAAAGAAACGGTCAATTTCTGATGACTATATTTACAAATCTTCAGTCAACATAAAGCAACTTGCTAGATCGATGTTTTCCGAAGGATTGCAATTTATAAGTAGGCATGACGAGCTTGGAGAAAATGAATCGATATCTACAAAATACATCAAGCAGATACTGAGAGACAGTGAAGCAAAAAGAGAGAAGTTGTCCAAGTTTTTAAGGAAGGAAAAGGACAGTATATCAGCAACAGAGGTGCCATTAAGTTTATTGCCTTCACCTCCATCTGTAAATAATACTATGGAGGATTTGAATTACTAGCTAGCTACTGTAAAACAATACTGCATTCAAAATTAGCAGTAGACAATAATGTGTGTGCTGTATGAGCTATTGTAATCAACTTTTAATAATATAATATAATAATATACACATTACACAATATTATTATAGTATAATAATAATGTACTTGTACCCTTAGTTTGCACCTTGACCTATTGTACTTACGTACTAATGACTGTTCTCTTAATTAGGTGAAATATTGAAAAAAAAATCAATGGTGGTACAGTAGTTATAAAATTGTCTAGCCTCTTCAATGGCGAAAACCCGGCGCGAAGAGGAATTGGAGAACAAAATAAAGGAACTAGAAAAGGAGATTGTATCTCTGAGAAGCACGGCACCTAAGAGGAGCAAGATCACCGAAATGAGTGCCGAAGTACTGGATTCAAATCCTTACAGGTAGCTAGCATCTTCTAAAATAGGTGCCGATCCAAGATTTTGTAAAAGATAGCTAAAACATGCTCCATGTGACATGCAATGATCATCCCACTTCTAGTCAAAAACCACACCCACTTTGAGTGTAGTACTATAATAGCAAACCTGCCTCCTTGTTGCATGACAGATATTTAACATTGATGACCCTTACCAATTATTTTTATCATGAACCTAAAACTGAAGAACTCGTGATTGAAACTAGCTAATAGTTTAAGCTGTAAAATCGCATAAGGTTTTGCTTTATAGTGTTGATAATGGATACAGAGCCTTTTTAAAGAGGTGAGGTGAGGTAAAGAAGATGGTGAGGAGGTAGGGGCCGTGGGGCATTGAGGGAACATGTTTTTTTCCTATAATTATAGGTGGGAAGATTTTTGATCAGTGGGCCAGAGAGGGGCAATTTATTATAACTGTTGGGCAAACTTAGTGAGAACTACTTCACTATAGTAATGTGCGATACATTACAATAGTATAGTAGTACTTTATATGCAAATAATGTATAGCTTTAGTACATTCACTCCCATAGGCAAAAAGTCTATGAATGGTCATAACATACAAATAGTGCGTTATGAACTGTAGGCTACATGCATACTTCAAGTTTTTGATGGTAGTCATTCATTCTTATGAGCCATAGTTTGGCCTGTGTTACCCTCACTACTTCAATAATCTGGGGTCTTAGCCTTGGATATTATGGCTGTAAACGATTCTTGTCCTCCGGGCTGCACCCGGGACTCAGATCGTTTACTGCCATAATATAATGGACACCATGATTCTTGTCCTCCGGGCTGCACCCGGGACTCAGATCGTTTACTGCCATAATATAATGGACACCATGATTCTTGTCCTCCGGGCTGCACCCGGGACTCAGATCGTTTACTGCCATAATATAATGGACACCATGATTCTTGTCCTCCGGGCTGCACCCGGGACTCAGATCGTTTACTGCCATAATATAATGGACACCATGATTCTTGTCCTCCGGGCTGCACCCGGGACTCAGATCGTTTACTGCCATAATATAATGGACACCATGATTCTTGTCCTCCGGGCTGCACCCGGGACTCAGATCGTTTACTGCCATAATATAATGGACACCATGATTCTTGTCCTCCGGGCTGCACCCGGGACTCAGATCGTTTACTGCCATAATATAATGGACACCATGATTCTTGTCCTCCAGACTGCACCTGGGACTCAGATCGTTTACTGCCATAATATAATGGACACCATGATTCTTGTCCTCCAGGCTGCACCTGGGACTCAGATCGTTTACTGCCGTAATATAATTGATACCATGCAATAACTATAACATAATAGTAATAATAATCATCATAATAATGTCATTATAGTTATAGTAATGTATGATATAATAATATTATAATACACTGTATAATGTAGTAATGTGTGATACAATTTCTCCTTCTTCAGCCGATTGATGGCTCTGAAGAGGATGGGTATAGTAAACAACTACGAGAGGATACGTGACTACACAGTGGCAGTGGTTGGGGTAGGAGGTGTGGGGAGTGTAACGGCTGAGATGCTCACTCGCTGTGGGATAGGGAAGGTAATAATATAACGTTTGAGTGGGAGAGGTGTGACAGACTTAATGTATCGTGAAGATGTGTGGAATGGTCTCTCAGAGATTGTTCGGACTTGTTTATAGAGTGATTGAAAATGGTAGTTTTAATTTTCACCTCGGTTTTTAGTTACTAATTGATCATAAAAAGATAAAAAAAAAACTGAAACTTAAGCAAAAATTTAGAGTAGTTGATAGAAACTAAATGTGGCTGGAACATGATAAACCTTCCTAGCAGTAGCAGTATGGTTTATGCATAATTATGACCTCTGTATGTCTGGGCAAAGTAGTTGATGGCAGCTAAAGGGGGCGATTGTTCAGTTAAGGAATTCCCGTGTGTTCATATAATCAATGACCTTTCAATGGTCTAAGTACTGAGATTTGTGAGTTGAAGGTTGCAACCTCCTTAATCTTCTCATACATGCTTCCAGCTATAAGGATATAAAAATTAAAGGATGCTTCCTTTTGATAATGGTGGCCTTACATATTAATTGGTTTTCTCTTGGTAAATGTCCTGATGTGGAGTAGATGCTCATTATAAGGTGTCCTGGTTGTAATAGAGATTTCTACAATGTAATTTTAGAGGTTTGTGAACTGGGGTATGACTAATCTATGCTCTGCTGAACCTAAAAACAAACTGCACACATACCACACACACACACTGTGCACACATGCCACACACATCATACACTATGCACACACACACCACAGACTGTGCACATAAACATCCACCATACACACACACACTATACACACATTATACACACACTATACACACACCATACACATTATACGCACATACTATACACACACACTATACACACACACTATACACACACATATACACTGTACGCACACACTGTGCCCATGCTGCATGCACACATGTCTAAATTTTCTCTTTCTATCCTCATGTACTTGAGGTACTTAACCCTCCAATTAATGTAAAGATCTTCATAGGCTATATTTTCCCTCTTATATAGCTTGTCTTGTTTGACTATGACAAAGTAGAGATGGCTAACATGAACAGACTGTTCTTCAAGCCTGAACAGTCAGGCTTGAGCAAAGTAGAGGCAGCCAGAGCCACTCTTCATGACATCAACCCTGATGTGGTGTTTGAAGTCCATAACTACAATATCACTACTGTGGATAACTTCAAACATTTCATGAACAGAATCAGGTCAGTTGTGTGTGTGTTGGGGGAAGGGGGTGGAGGGAAGGAGGGAGGGAAGGGAGGAGGGGGGAGGGGGATGTGTGGGTGTTCAGTCTGACTGGCAATGGGTTCTATAGATCTAAAGAATATTAAAAAGATTCATAGTGTTTGTTCCTGAACTCAGACATGGCATACCAGCTTCTTAATGAGCTGACTAATCTTATTACAGTATTCACAGTTCTATAGACTGGCCTGTCTCTTAGCCCTAACTTCATAGTCTTTAGAGCCATTATAACAAGTCAGCTTGTGGAGAAGGAGGAGTGCCAAGCTTTTTTGGCTTGATACAAGACTAAAATTTAGCATATTAATTACAAGAAGATGTAAATAAAAATATACAAACCTAGCAACACACCCTCAGGCAGCATTATTTGACCAATCAGGTGAACATACCAACTTAAGTTCAAAGTAAATGTGATATAGGTTAGTATATCAAAATAATAGGTAGAATTTCTTTTGTAAATGTATTAGAGTGTTGGTTGATCCTCCTATTTCCATCCCAAAAGTAGACAAGTGAGCCATGCAGTTGGTAAGCACAAGGTGAATCAGAAAGAAAAATCATTAGAATCATCTGTTGAAGGCTAACTAGCTGAATACAGAGCTATTATGTTACCATATCATTGCTAGTTTCGAGTCCTTCTATGTGTGAATTTCCTTACAGTATTCTTATAGTATATTACAGTAATCTTATTTTATAGTCAGTAATCTTATTATATATTATTGAATATTACAAGTATATTACAAATTACATAATGTCTAGGATTTACACACAGAATCACCCCTAGTTTTGTGTCCTTGCCAACATCAGTTGTATAAGCTGTGGCTGGCTGTGGTATTTGATTAAAATAGCACAGCTTTGCCATCCTGTCTGTGTTCAAGTAATGATTAGTATTGATGACACAAGCTAATGCATACTGCTAATATTCAAGAATTATAGGCTTTTGGGAGGAATTAGATAAGGGCAGTGGAGAATAATGGGCCAGAATTCCTCCCAAAATGTTATTGTTTACACAGTTAGGGAATTGGTTAGGGAATTGGTTAGGGAATTGGTTAGGGAATTGGTTAGGGAATTGGTTAGGGAATTGGTTAGGGAATTGGTTAGGGAATTGGTTAGGGAATTGGTTAGGAAATTGGTTAGGAAATTGGTTAGGAAATTGGTTAGGAAATTGGTTAGGAAATTGGTTAGGAAATTGGTTAGGAAATTGGTTAGGAAATTGGTTAGGAAATTGGTTAGGAAATTGGTTAGGGGAAAATGTTGGGACAGCACTGATACTGTAATTCAACAGATGTTAATAATCAACTTTAATGGGCTTACCTAGTATATAGTCTGTTCACATTCACCTTGCACCTGGAAGTGCTGCATGTACAATGGAGTACAATGGAATGCAAGCGGATGCTCTTAATTTGGTTATGACCTACGTGTATATCAGTGTTCCCGCGCATCCCGCGTGCAGTTTGCCAGCTGTTTTTGGTAAGTAAGAAACATGGCTTGTAAAGGAAAGCGTTTAAGGTCAGACACAAAGGCTGTTGTTTGCAACGTTTATGATTACTTTGAAAGAGAGAGCAAGAAGAACAAGAAGATCCATCAAGGAATCGTGAAGCTGAAGAAGAAGACGGTGGATGCTACCGGATTAAGTAAGCGTACTGTTGATGTGACTCTTGCAGAGAAGCGCTCTCTTGGGGATGGTAAGTTTGAGTCACCAAGGAAGCGCTACAAGAAGAGCAGGATAAGAGTGGATCCAGATGACTTTGATGTTTCTGCTATCCGGAGGACAGTCCATCAGTTCTACGACCAGAGGACCTACCCTACTCTGTGCAAGCTTCATTCTCTTCTGAAGGAGGGAGGTTTGTTTTCTGCAGGTAGGACTAGTTTGTGGAAGCTGTTGCATAAAATAGGTTTTAGCTATAGAAAAATTAATGATAAGAGGTATGTATATGAACAGCATAGAATTATCAATTGGCGCCACAAGTATTTACGTAGGTTAAGAAGGAACCGGAGTGAGGGGAAGACGGTCATCTACCTGGACGAGACGTGGGCCAATGCACATGATGGACATGAGAGGACCTGGGTCGAGAAAGATGATGCTTCTGGAGGGACTGTGGGAGGGATCCGAAAGCCTACGGGTAAGGGAAATAGGCTCATTATTTTGCATGCTGGTAGTAGTAGCTTGGGTTGGGTTGGTGGGGCTGAATTGGTATTTCAGAGTAAGAAGAGCACTGGAGACTATCATGATGAAATGAATTCTGAGCATTTTGAAAGCTGGTTTCGGGACCAGTTAGTTCCTAATATCCCTCCCGACTGTTTAATTGTAATGGATAATGCCTCCTATCATAGCCGTCGTCAGGAATTCATCCCCAAAATGAATAGTAGGAAATCTGTAATGATAGACTGGTTAACTCATCATAACATACAGTTTCCTGAGAAAGCTTTAAAGAGGGAGTTGCTAGAGTTAATTAAGGGAGCGCATCCAGAGGAGAGGTATGCTATTGATGAAATAGCCAAAACATTTGGTCATGAGGTAGTACGCCTTCCACCATATCACTGTGAGTTGAATCGAATTGAAATGGCCTGGGCCCAAGTTAAAGGTTATATTAAGGCAAAAAAAACTCTAAATTTACTCTCTCCCATGTAAAGGACTTAACTTATGAGGGGTTTTCTAGGATAGGTAAGGAAGATTGGTCAAAATTAGTTGAACATACAGTGAAGGTGGAAGATAAGTTCTGGGAGATGGATAGTCTGCATGAGGAAGTTATTGATGAGTTTGTCATAGAGGTGGGAGGGTCTAGTTCTAGTGAAGATGACAACAGCTCTGATGGGTTTAGCAGTGATAGCTCCAGTGTCTCTTCAGATAGTGATTGAGAGGAATGTTTTAATGGAGAAGTGTTTGAGTTCTCGTTCTGTAGAGATCTGTGCATGTTCAAGGGTGCCTGTTGAAGATCCTTGCCAGTTCAGGTGTTCAGGATGTTTTTGGGTAACCTGCAATGAATGCACTAACACTTCATCATGATGTTTTCTCACTGCAATGTACCAATTCCAAGTCAAAGAGCAATAACAAAGACCAATAATAATAATTATTATTATAACAACATTATTTTTATCCTTGCACGCAAATATTAATTTTTATGCGCGCGGTTGACGTCATGAATTAATGCATTCCTTGTGGTGGCTGGTATGCCCATAGAGATGTATGGGGTCTGCCGGTTGAGACGTTTCCACTGATTTTATGCTGTAATGTTATATTTTGATGTTGCCGGGTTTTTAAGCTGAGCAGAATGGTGTTTGAATCATATTCATAGCTAAAAGTACCGGGAAGTTATTCAAGGTCAAAGTGGTGCAAGGTGAATGTGAACAGACTATAGTATAGTAATAGGAGCTACTGTAAGTCAATTTAAAACAATCCATTATGTAACCTAATGACTTGACTTCTACTAAAAGGTCAATAATTGAATACTACAATATGTACTACAATATATTATTAGTTGCTATGGTGCTTATTAACAAAAACATTAAAAGATGAATAGACATTAACTTGACTGTCTTATGAAAAAAAGTTAAATGTACAACTTGGGCCAGTTTTATTATCATCCCTCACCCTCGCCTCACCCCACCCCTCGCCCCACCCCTCACCTCACCCTAACCCACCCCTCACCCTACCCCCACCCCACCCCTCACCTCACCTCACCCCCAACCACCAATAATAACAACAGCTTAGCTAGAATGTTCCTAATAATATTACTATTATCTGTTACCACTTAACAATGATATATCTTCCAAGTTACCATAAAAAGGATATTAACTTAATAAATAGGTTTAAAGTATAGGTAATTGATGAGAGAGTAATGGGCCAGTCTATGAGCTACATTCCACACATGCTTAATTAATCATAGGTTATCTGGAGGTTGTAAGTGGTGACTTATACTAACAAGAATATGGTTGTTAGCATGGGCTGTGTGAGCACACTCTTGTGATGTTTGTGAATGCTTACAGTTCTGCACATGTACGTGGTGATTGTCAACCGGTTGATCTGGTCTTGAGCTGTGTTGATAACTTTGAGGCTCGTATGGCTATCAATGAGGCTTGCAACGAGAGAGGGCAGGTCTGGATGGAGAGTGGTGTCAGTGAGAATGCTGTATCTGGGCACATACAACTCATCAAACCTGGACAGACAGCCTGCTTTGCTGTGAGTGATGCTACAGAGACTACCATATGATTGGACTGGAATAATTTCAAGGGCGAGATTTATTAATATTCACTGAGTAAACTAACACAAAACAATGCCACATAGGTACTAAGTATTATAACTGTTTCTGTCTACTTGTGAAACTCTGAATTTTTATGCTCATAAACTTTTCTAGTCCTGTGGCACCTTAATTAGAAGCCATGGGTTCTAAATTTAGCTTTGGTTTATCCTTATGATTGAACAATTTTGTTTTTTGTTAGCAATTGTTGGATGGTTGGATGGTAGGTTGAGCAAAACTATATAATACCTTCCAAAAATATGAGCTGTAAGAAAAGTCCATCTTGGTTATGATGTGGTGTAAACAATAGAATCTAAATTTTAACATTAACGAACTTTTCCTAAAGTTCCTGTAAGCAATTTACAATTTTTGGTAGTTATTAGAGAGTATAGTGAATCCAGCCCAGGTGGTAGTGTTTCTATTCCCTCTGAAATTGCATGTCATTTAAAGTTAGATTGTGAGATGAATTTACACCCACTGTGATACAAGGGCTTAAAAATGAGTTCTAATAAATCCATTATTCATTCTTGTAGCTAGTTCAGAATTACATTTGCTTATTGTGATAAAGTAGTGGCATTATTATGCTCTATTAAATTGGTGTACTGCAACATTTAGTGTGCCCCTCCTTTGGTGGTAGCTTCAGGAATTGATGAAAAATCTCTCAAAAGGGAAGGAGTGTGTGCTGCTTCTCTGCCTACTACAATGGCCGTTGTTGCTGGCCTTCTTGTTCAGAATGCCTTAAAGTGAGTTTGAGGATAATGGTAGGTACATAGATATAACTGTAGAGATAAAAATTTTCATGTTATAATTAATTAATAATTTTATTTATTTATTTATTTATTTATTTATTTATTTATTTATTTATTTATTTATTTATTTATTTATTTATTTATTTATTAAACTCAAAGCTTAACCACTTAGTCTCCTCCACTAAGCCTGTGTAGACTATATAGGTATTATGTGTGATGGTAGGAGAGGTTAGGAGGGTCATCAGAGGATGCTATTTCATCCAAGTAATATTTTTCTGTATTATTATTACCTATTGTATTACAAGTAATGAGAATTAGTGAGATCATATGTTCAGAAACATGTAATCTGGTGTGATTAAGTGAAATACATGACTGGAAGACTTTATCAGTATATAGCATTTGTATTTTTGTCTGTATAATACTATTGTGACCTGTTTTGGGAAAGATTAACTAGTCACACATTCCAAATTTGTACACAATTCTTGTTCTCTGTACCAAGTGTTATCTACTAGCACTACCCAACCTTCAGGTGAAATTAAAACTGCTTCCCCTGTCTATGCAAACAAGTATAAAATCAGACATGCCAACTCACACGCATCCTGTGTGAGACACACGCATTTCTTCTTCGTCTCACGCTCACACGCTAGATAGCTCTACTCTCACGCATTCTGGATGATTATCTGCTTCAATGCAGCTTAGCATGCATCAAGGCAGTAGAAGGCGTGGTCGGGTGGTTAGTTTGTCGGTTGTGATCTCTCAATCATCATCAACTTGGTAAGGAGCATGCGCTCACACTGATTAATATCTTGAAACAGAATCAGATCAATTTTTATGACTAAATAATAGTGTCACAATAATGTTCATTTCCTGTCAGAGAAATAATATTGTTGTATACAGCAACAAAATAATGGCCTAGTAGTATATAATTATTTTCTGCATGTAAATCTCACTCATTTTGTTTTATTCTCACTCATAAAATAACTCGATCTCACTCATTCCTTGTTGTAAAGGTTGGCATCTCTGATAAAATGTCTCAAAAGGCCCAATGTTCTAAATAGTGCACACCAACTATAACTATTATACCTAATATAACTATACTTTGACCTAAAATTTCCCCCCAAACCAGTAACAATTGTATGGTTTGTTATCTGTTTACATAATGTGTATAATAATATTATTTTTGTCCGTGTATATAATAGTATTAATAGGTACCTGTTAGTATAATTATTATAATAATTATTATTTTAATAATAATAATTATTATTAGTACCTGTTATGTATAATATAATTTGTCTGTTTATAATATAATAGTAGCTACTTTATTTAATTACTAGGTATCTGTTGGGGTTTGGTAGTGTTTCACAATATGTTGGCTACAATGCAATGAGTGACTTCTTTCCCACTATGACCATGAAACCTAACCCTCAATGCACCAGTAGTTACTGCCGTCTTCGGCAGGAGGAACACAGAATGTTTCTTGAGGCACACCCACCTCCATCAGAGCTGGAGAAAGTTGAAGAATCTGAAGTAGTTCATGAAAACAATGAATGGGGTAAGGAATACATCTGAACCATATGAGGACACCTCTGTATACGTCTATTCCACCCCCCCTGAAATGAGGACATATCTGTCTGTATACAGTGGAGTCCCTTATATTTCAACCCCTGAAATGAAAACACCTCTATTCCAACAGTTAGTAGCATTTTCCCCAAACTTGTCTACTTTAAATCTACTATTGATGGGAGAAATTTCCACCTCCTCTCCTTCCCCCACCCACCCACCCACACACCCACACACCACACACACACACACACACACACACACACACACACACACACACACACACACACACACACACACACACACACACACACACACACACACACACACACACACACACACACACACACACACACACACACACACACACACACACACACACACACACACACACACACACACACACACACTAAAGAAAACTCCTTAACTAGTCACACATTAACATTTATCCCTAAACTCATCACCTTCTTCCCTCTTAATGCAATTCTAACACTAGGAATTAGTCTTGTTGAGGAGACTACAGGTGATACCAGGTCATCTCATGAACAACAGGCTCAGCAACTAACTGAAGGAATCCAGTTTGCGTATACTGTACCATCAGATGAGTCATCAAAGACATGTGAGGTATACCAACTGTCCATTAACTCTGCAATAATTAGTGCCATGTACATTTACAAATAGGCTACAGGCTACAGCACCCATGTATACCTAATGATAGTCCTTTTAGAGTGTTTAAAGATGACCCTGGAGTTTTAGGGATCTGTCTGTCTGCTATAACTTCATTCTTGTCTGTATACAGGAGGTTGGAGGGACTGAAGATATCAGCATGGATGATTTGATGCAGAAATTAAAAGATCTCTGACTTTATTTTTATTCAGGTACATTATTATCATTATACTTTTGTTATCACTGTTCTATTATAATATAATCATAACTGTGTATTCAGTACATGAAAAGTGGAGTCCATTTTGGTTAAAAAAAAACAACAAAGTATTTCTTTGGCTCATGTAAGTCACGTTCTAAATACTTACATAGAGAACTGGGGGGGGGGGGGTTGTTTTGTTGTTGTTTTTGTTTGTTTGTTTTGTTTTGATTTTCCCAGGTTTCACATTAATTGAAGCTCCATATCAAAATTACACACCAGCCATTAATATGGTGAAGAACTACTCAATTTCCCATTAATTTTTGTTATGATTTCCCTTTTATACAAAGAGAAAGTTTATTCTTTTAGCTGAAACTTACTCTCCAATGAACTTGTGCTACTTGAAGCAAGCAAGCAGGTCAAGTAATCTGAGTTTTTCCATCTTGGTCAGCACCTTACTGGTGTAGAAGTTAGTGTAGAGGACACAAGAAGATGCCCTCCTTCTACCCAAGGGAAGTACTAATG
Organism: Diacarnus erythraeanus; assembly: GCA_964016965.1. Classification (NCBI taxonomy): domain Eukaryota; kingdom Metazoa; phylum Porifera; class Demospongiae; order Poecilosclerida; family Podospongiidae; genus Diacarnus; species Diacarnus erythraeanus. Next base: position 5,774,405 of record OZ024673.1, read on the forward strand.
CCAGAACACAAGAAAAGGCATTGGCTATGGTCACACAACTTTTGTTTAGATGGCTTTTCTTGGGATGAATCACCTATCCTTGGAGCTTCAGCTCCAGGACTTTCAGTTACTACTTCACTTCCATCTTGTAGCTATGTTCCCTGCTACATTAGCATCTGAAGAGACACTTAAACCAGAATAAAGTACATGACAGGCCCTTGGTGTTTTGAATGAGGTTTGTGGGTAGACAGTGAGTTAACTGAGAGTGTGCTGTATTCTAAGATTGGAATTGATAGCTGCAGCCATAGAAAAAATGGTGGGTGCTAACTTGGCAATAGATAGTACTATCTACAGGAAGATAATAATAATAATAATAGTAATAATAATAATAATAATATAGTAAGACCAAAACGAACGTAGTAGTTGTTTTAATAATTAAAGTCACGTGCGCTTATAATAATAACATTAATTATTATTATTTTTGTATGTGTGCATAATAATAATAATGTGGGTATAATTATTACTATTAAGGGCGGGTACTGGGCTTGGTTTGGGTTTACTAACTAGCTGGTTTTCAGCAGCTAGGCTAGTTTTTTACGGCGAGGCTAGCTCAATAGTGTGTAGCCGGCCGCAGTTGCTAGAACAACGTTTAATTTTTACCAAACCGGAGCTTCGCAGTTGGAGCTAGAGTAGGCCGTTCGAGTAGGGAAGCTTATTTATTTTTATTTTCGTGCTTAGGGATGTCGGTAGAGAAGTATTTAGTTTGTGTTGCCTCTCTATTAACCATCGTAGTTATTCTTATGGTGGGCAGTCACTACTCGAGGAATCTCCCAGCAGCGTTTCGAGCAAAATTTCGTGTGGATGATTTCCGGACCTGGGCTAGTGGTGGGATTAACCTAGGTGCTGGTAGGGCTACAACTAACTCGACCCCTTCTCCCGCCAGCACCGCAGCAGTCTCCAATAGTAGCTACATCAACCCGGGATGTATTAAGAGGAAACTGTCCTGGTATCTACCAGTAGACACCAGAACGACTTATATTTATCCTCCTATTGTTCATTACGCTAAGCTATCCAGGAGTGGATCTGTAACTCTCAGTTTCACAGACTACATGGCCGTGATGTCAGCTTATAAGTTTCTCCTGCCACAGAAAATCTTAGTGCACACTTATGGAAGCATCACAGGTAAATATTGGGATCTCACACAGAGCTGGACTGGTACCTCTGTGGAGATGAACAAAGTAAATCGAGTGACTAGTTTTGGAGGAAAAAGGCCATCTTATATAGCTCATGAAGCTGACTATATTAAACTACAGAATCTTTTAAAGTATGGTGGAGTGACTTCAGACTTTGATGTTATAGTTGTGAATGGGACAAAACTAAAGGAGGAACAGAGGATATCTGAGTGTGTTTTATCTAGAGAAGGAGAATTTGTAAACATAGGATTCACCTCTTGCATAAAGAATTCATCATATATTCAAATGTTACTTGATTCTTATCAGACAGATTATAACCCCAGGTCTTGGGTGTATAATGCATGCATTAAGCCAACTATGATACTTGAAGATAAAAATGAAAGATGCTTCAATTTTTACCTTGATGGCACTATTTGTCTCAATCCTAATGCTGGAAGGGATAAAGTGAAGTGGCTTCGACCCAATGGGGTTGAGTGGAGGTCAAAAACGGCTGCCCATCATTTCACAAAGATGAATCCTAATATGAACAATGAAGGGTTGCTTAAAATGAAGCATTCATTTGGTGAAATGCTAAACTATGTCAATGATTTCAAGGTTTGACACAATAGCTGCTACCTCTCTACTTTCAGGAAGAAATAACATTCTTACAGTCTATGGATGAAGTTAGAAGTCTTCAGAAATGAATATAAAGTGCAGTTTGGAGTCTAAGTGACATCTAAGGACCTTTTCACATCCTAGGGTATATTTGTATAATTTTGTGTTGTGTTATTATTATTTCTAGGATTCCTCTTTGATCCACTTTATGTATGAATAATTATACCAGATTAGCTTTTATGTATATTGTATGGAAGATTTCAATGTCACTAAAGAAGTGACCTTTTTATGTAGCTAGCCATTTTTTTTTCTAATACAAATAAAAAATTTGATATTTCAGTAAAGCTAAATGAATATCACAATATACTCACCTAGATAGCTATAGGTAATGACATTTAGCTATGATCTCATTTCACAAAAATAGTAGCTATAGCACATAAAGTAGATTTAGGCTGAGTTGCCCACAACAGTCTATACATGAATGACTCAGGCCAGATGGATATGTACTAGGGCTTGACAAAATTATGCCAGTATAATTAGTGGAATAATAATAGGTAGCCTTCTGGTACAGGAATTTCCTGGGAATAATGGGCAGCAACAATTGGAATAATTACTCATTGACAATAATCATTATGCTGCTACACTGCTGCAGTGAGTTATAACAGTTAGTTTTATTGATGCAACCATCATCAGCTTCTGCTGAACATGTTTTCTCACTTCTAGAAAATTCATTTTCTCACAAACAGAACTCCTCATTTTTGTCTGTCTATTATGCTCCATATAACAACAGAGTTTAATTAATATCTTTTGTGAATAATAGTAGAATAATGGGCAACACTTAGAAGAATAGTCAAAAAAAAAATAACAGGCCCCTAAAAAGGAATAATTTGTCAAGCACTAATATGTACCACATACACAGTACCCAAAATTTAGCTAGCTAAATAGAGCTAGCTATATAAAGTTCTAGATACATACTTAAGTTGTAATGTTTTAGTAGGATCTCAATTAGCTACTTAAGAGTTGTTATACTAAAGTTGACCAAAATGGTAGCTAATATTGTACAGATCATAGCTACTTGTAGTTGACAGTCAATATTATTTGCTAGTTGTTAATTTTGTTGAATTCATGCAGTTTTCTCATGGGAATACTGAATTATTAATTTTTTTGAATGAACTTTTCTGAAGATAAAAAAGATCTATATAGCTAGCTACAAAAACTGGCTATTAACAATATTATTTATTTTATAGTCTTTTGGATATTAATTCTGGTTTGAGTGACTATAACTATTTTATTTAGCTAAGTGCTGTATTGAAACTAAAAGGAGGTGATGCAATGATTGTGATCATTAACTTAACTAGCTAACTTCTTTAAAAAAATGTGATAAACAATGACTAAAAATTAATAAGCTACAGCATTATAGAGTGATTATGCATTTCAATTGAAAGGTTGAGTGGAAAAACTACGTACCTAAGTCCAGTTTATAACATTTTGAGAAAAACAACTTTGAAGTTGATATAATTATAGTTTCACTTTAGTATTATTAGTTTTCCTTAGTGGACTCTAGAATTATTAGTTTAGTATATTTTATATGGCAGTATATGTATCATTACACATCTTAGTATGGTAAAAGAGATGAATATTTTGGTGTTGCTGGGAGATTGACTCCTATGGATAGAAAACTTGCTCCAAAGTTCAAGACTAGAGAAAATGTATTTTACCCATACTTCGTCAATATGCTCTCAAGAGTACTCAAACATAACACCTTCACTTACTTTCATGGAGCCAAAACTGTTGTTAAAAAATTTGGGAAGAAAGCCTGATAGTCATACGCCATGGACTAATTTAAAAAAAAAAAATTTTTAGACTTTCTTAGGTTGTTTTTCCACTCAGTCCTTCAATTATGTTGTGCTATTATATTTTCAGCCTCAAGGTCTCATCACAGTTATATGTGAACATTGGAGGTAAATATTGGGATCTCACACAGAGCTGGACTGGTACCTCTGTGGAGATGAACAAAGTAAATCGAGTGACTAGTTTTGGAGGGAAAAGGCCATCTTATATAGCTCATGAAGCTGACTATATTAAACTACAGAATCTTTTAAAGTATGGTGGAGTGACTTCAGACTTTGATGTTATAGTTGTGAATGGGACAAAACTAAAGGAGGAACAGAGGATGTCTGAGTGTGTTTTATCTAGAGAAGGACAATTTGTAAACATAGGATTTAACTCTTGCATAAAGAATTCATCATATATTCAAATGTTACTTGATTCTTATCAGACAGATTATAACCCCAGGTCTTGGGTATATAATGCATGCATTAAGCCAACTATGATACTTGAAGATAAAAATGAAAGATGCTTCAATTTTTACCTTGATGACACTATTTGTCTCAATCCTAATGCTGGAAGTGATAAAGTGAAGTGGCTTCGACCCAATGGGGTTGAGTGGAGATCAAAAACGGCTGCTCATCATTTCACAAAGATGAATCCAAATATGAACAATGAAGGGTTGCTTAAAATGAAGCATTCATTTGGTGAAATGCTAAACTATGTCAATGATTTCAAAGTTTAACACAATAGCTGCTACCTCTCTGCTCTTGGGAATAAATAACATCCTTACAGTTAATATGTATTATGAATGAAGTTTGAAGTCTTTGGAAATGGAATATGTGCAGTTTGGAGTCTTTAGAAATTAGGTGACATCTAAGGGCCTTATATTGATAGCTACATAGGTAGCTATTTCTCCATGATTCCTCACTTCATGTATGAATAATAATTGTTGGATTAGCAACCTAGCTATAGGCAATGACTTTTATGAGTCATTCCTAAAAAAATTGTAGCTAGAAATTCAGGCTGAGTTGCCCACAAACAGTCTATTCATGAATGATGGATATAACTACACACCCAAAATTTAGCTAGCTAAACATAGAGCTATTACTAATGAAGTTCTCAGTGTCACCAGGTTCATTATTAATTTATTTATCCACAATCTGTGGATTTTAGGAGCAGAAAATTGTCTGTGGATGTATCAAGGTCAAAAGTAGAGTTCTGTGAATTTTTTTCCTTCTTTTTTTGCCTTTTTAGCTATCCTTTATGAAATTTCATTCTAAATAGTGTCCCTCTATCTAGCTGATTACTAGCAGTTTCACTAGCTAACAGTTATAACTACAATTGTTGATTCATGGTTTTTTTTAATATGAATATTGATTGAATTCGATTTTCTGAAGATAAAAAAATGTTAATTTAGACCTAAATAGCTAATGACTGAGTTGCAGCATTAAATTAATAAGAATTATTAATGATTACGCATTTCAATTATTATGTTGTGGTTTAATCAAAGTTTGCAAAGCTAGTGATGGACTGTATATACAATAATAAATGTTGGCCATCACTAGACACTTCAAAATGTCTGACAGAGAATAGCTATAGCTGGTTCTGCCCTGCATCTTTGTCTATAGCTTGTATTATATCTTAATGTAAGCTAGCTACAGTTTGTTAATGCATGAAGGGCCATTCAATATGACAGGTATGTTTTCTAGAAAATAGGACTGATTAACTTGTATAGGTGTAGGAAGCATGGGTGAAGTGCCATGGGGGCCAGGCTCCGATGGTTAAACAGACCAATAGTCAACATAATAATTGTGAGGTGCTAGTGTCCAACCAGCAATCAACACTCCAAAAATAGATGTCAAAATACGATAACTACCTGAATTACCTTTATATCAACCTCTAGCTTATTGTTTGAAATTAACTTCATTATGAACAATTTCTGAAAATTTATGTTGCTAGCTATCCCACTGAGTTATTAATGGTACAGAATCCTTATCACCCCTTACCCTATTCCCATGGTGTGCCTCCATGCTCCAAGACATCTTCCTACACCTATGTGCTGGTTGCTCCCATGTAATAATATTATATACTAGCGAGTACCTGCCACACAGTGGCAATTGGTGTGTAGCTAATAATCCAAAGAACAAATTAATTATGGAGGGAAGGAGAAGGCACTGTTGTATTGCCTGATGTTGTCCTGGAAGTTGCTAGACTCTGCAGTAGCTATTGCTGTCAGTGAAATGGTCCTTCAGTGGTGAAGGGTAGTCACCAAGTTGATGGCAGGCTGACCTTCCCATTGTGACAGCAATTGAGGGGTTCACTGGGGGGTCTCAATGCCTTGCATTATTGAGAAACCCTTGTCATATGCCCCAGGTAGACTTTGCCACTTGTAGTAGCTGCTCCCTCTTCTCCTCACCCTTTCTCTTCCCTCTTCTTTTCTCCATTTGTTATCTCCTCCTCCTCAACCCTCTCTTTCCCTGTCCCACTCTTATTCTCCCACTTGTTCTCTCCTCCTCCTTTTCCCTTTCCCTCTCTTCCTCTCCCATTTGTTATCTCCTCCTCCTCAACCTTTCTCTTTCTCTCCTTCTCCCATTTGTTCTCTCCTCCTCCTAAACCTTTCTTTCTCCTTTCTTTCTTCTTTTTCTAGCAAGTACCTGCCACACAGTGGCACTTGGTGTAATGTAACTAATTATTCCCATGATGTACAAAAGGACCAATAAATGGCATTCCCAGTTAGCATCAGAACACTTTCTGACCCCAGGCTATGGGACGTGGACCCCAGAATGCATGGTAGCCCAACCCTCAGGAATAGTGGACATGTCCACTTTCCTTCATTGGGCTCTCACCATTTAGTGTAATCTTGCATACTGAGGATCAATGGTGGGAAAACACTCAGTATTTGTGGCTTACCCACCGGTGCAGCATATTATCTCTCAACACTCAGTATTAGTGGCTGACCCACCAGTGCAGCAATCACAGGCTGACCTACTGGTGCAGCATCACAGATCTCTCAGAATGTAAGCTACGTATAATACTTCACGAAAGACAACATTTGGTGTGACTGTTCTTTCACTGGGACCCCTCTTGCCTTGCTGGTGGGTATCAACTACCTTCACCTTTACTGCTGCCATCGATCTTGCTCTTTAGAGTGCCACATACAACTGGCCATGAGTAATAGCAATAATTATTATTATTTTTATTGTTATTATTATTGTTATACTTAGCCTAGCAACACACTGAGCATGCTCAGTGCTACGTAAGTGCATTCATTAGCTTATGAATTATTCATGAATACGTACGCGCGTCGTTATTATTATAATTAGAAGATAGTAACAGTAGTAATAATCAGCTGCACGCGCTTTTAATTGGGTTACCCATTAAAATTTTTTTTTACTATTATTATCTAAGTCAATGATGTGTCAGTACTTTTTCATAACTAAATTCATCTTAGCTCTTAGCTATAGTAAAGTAGCCTTTCAAGGAGACAGTCACATGATAGAAAATAACTAACAGTTTCTTCTAATAATCACATACTCAACCATGTCTGGTGAGGAAGAAGAATATTATTTGAGAAGTAAGTTAAATAAGTGCAGTAAAGATGCTATAATAATGTATAGCTAGCTATTAATGATTTTTAGCAGATAATTAAAAATAGAAAATAGCCAAGTCTAATCAAGTCAAGAGATGTGGCTATTCCATAATTTATTGTTATTGTAGATAACACATACATTCCACATCAGTAACCATGATGTCGATAGCATTATAACTACCTATAGCTAATGTGATACTTATAGTTCTGAGGGAATAGCCCAATATGTGAGTTGTGAGTAGTTATTTTATTTCTAGTGGAAGTACCTACCTCTAGGCCAATTGTTGTTGTTGCTTTTTTTCCGTCAACAAGTAATGTTGTTGTTGTTGTTGTTGTTGTTTTCAGTTCAGATAAAATTTGCTACCTAACTGATTGCTAATAATTTTTATTATAGGTAGCAATTCTGAGGCTAGTACTGAATCATTAGCTCATGAAGGTATAAGTGAGCCATCATCCGATGATGGTGCAAACAGAGAGAGACAAAGAGGGGATAATGATAGGCCGATTGCAAGAAACATAGTCCAAGAGAGGCAGGTGGGAGGAGGGGACGACGAGAGGCAGGTGGGAGGAGGGGACGACGAGAGGCAGGTGGGAGGAGTGGATGATCTGAGGCATGTGGGAGGAGGGGACGACGAGAGGCAGGTGGGAGGAGGAGACGACGAGAGGCAGGTGGGAGGAGGGGACGACGAGAGGCAGGTGGGAGGAGGGGACGACGAGAGGCAGGTGGGAGGAGGAGACGACGAGAGGCAGGTGGGAGGAGGGGACGACGAGAGGCAGGTGGGAGGAGGGGACGACGAGAGGCAGGTGGGAGGAGGGGACGACGAGAGGCAGGTGGGAGGAGGGGATAATGAGAGGCAGGTGGGAGGAGGGGACGACGAGAGGCAGGTGGGAGGAGGGGATAATGAGAGGCAGGTGGGAGGAGGGGACGACGAGAGGCAGGTGGGAGGAGGGGATAATGAGAGGCAGGTGGGAGGAGGGGATGATCCGAGGCAGGTGGGAGGAGGGGATGATCCGAGGCATGTGGGAGGAGGGGACGACGAGAGGCAGGTGGGAGGAGGGGACGACGAGAGGCAGGTGGGAGGAGGGGACAACGAGAGGCAGGTGGGAGGAGGGGATGATCTGAGGCAGGTGGGAGGAGTGGATGATCTGAGGCATGTGGGAGGAGGGGATGACGAGAGGCATGTGGGAGGAGAGGATGATGAGAGGCAGGTGGGAGGAGTGGACGACGAGAGGCAGGTGGGAGGAGGAGATGATGAGAGGCAGGTGGGAGGAGGGGACGACGAGAGGCAGGTGGGAAGAGAGGATGACGAGAGGCAGGTGGGAGGAGGGGACGACGAGAGGCAGGTGGGAAGAGAGGATGACGAGAGGCAGGTGGGAGGAGGGGACGACGAGAGGCAGGTGGGAAGAGAGGATGACGAGAGGCAGGTGGGAGGAGTGGACAATGAGAGGCAGGTGGGAGGAGGGGATGATGAGAGGCAGGTGGGAGGAGGGGATGATGAGAGGCATGTGGGAGGAGTGGATGATGAGAGGCATGTGGGAGGAGTGGATGATCTGAGGCATGTGGGAGGAGTGGATGATCTGAAGCATGTGGGAGGAGTGGACAACGAGAGGCAGGTTGGAGGAGTGGATGATATGAGGCATGTGGGAGGAGTGGACAACGAGAGGCAGGTGGGAGGAGCGAGGCATGTGGGAGGAGTGGATGACGAGAGGCAGGTGGGAGGAGTAGACGACGAGAGACAGGTGGGAGGAGTAGACGACGAGAGGCAGGTGAGAGGAGATGGGGATGGGATAATCAGAGAGATTGGAGGAGTGGAAGAAGCACAGGAAGCAAGGCATGGAGTTGTACAATTTGGAGATGGTGAGTGGTTTTTTAGTAAGCATAGCTAGGCTGAGTACCTAGCTAAATATTATTAGCTATCAAGATTAAGTATCTATCATCTATGTTAAGTAGTTACTGTTGGATTACATGAGTGATCCTTGAATGCAAAGATATATTAGGTATTAGGTATATTAGGTATTTTTGCTGAATCAGCATAAACTGTCTCTATTTCTAACATCATTAAGTGAAATCTTAATACATCTTCCATCTATTATAGAATCAGAAGTTGAAGATGATCTAGGAGAACAAAGTGAACCAGAGGTAGGAAGTTCAAGTGAATCAGAACCAGAGACTGATGAAGAGAATAACAACAGAGTTGGTGGAGTTGATCAACGATTAGCTGGTAATGAAGACAATATAATCCACCATCATGGAGGTGATTACCCAGTGTGTGCACCTACCTATCTATATGTAAGGTATATGTATTATCATTCAACAAAAGCATTCATTATGGTAGAGGCCATAAAAGGCTGTTTCTATTATTATACATACATTGACATTATCTATAACCATCTTTTTTATTGAGGAAATCCCTCCAGACCCCTCTATCATTTCACTACTACTCCCCCATAATATATTCAGCTCCCCCTCCATCTCCCTCCATCCCCCTCCCTCCCTCCCCCCCATCCATCTGCCTCCGAAGTTTGCATTATCAACATTTTTATAGAACCACCAGGTGCCATAAGTGATCCATAAGTTATAGTTTTCAATGAGGTGGATATTATGGAAGTGATCATGTGTACTGTAGCTATAATATGCAGAAATACTCTCAAAATCAACTTGTTACAAACCAAAAAAGGCTGTTTTACTACGGAGTATTGTTTGCTGTATAAACATGCATGTGTGACATATCTATTTTAGCAAATAATTAGCTATATTTTTGGCTATAGCTATATCTAAATAATAATATGTAGCTATATTATCTGCCAATAATTTTCTTGAGGGAATACCTCCAGATTTTCCTAGAAGAATACAACATGACTACTTCCCCAAAATGTATTCAGCCCCCCAGTTCATAAGTTAATGTTATCTATAGCCCTAATGGAACCAGCAGGTGATGATGTTGTAGCCAATGATCTACAAGGAAACAGAGTTGATAATCTGGAAGGAGCTGAAGAGCTACAAGCTGGAGTAGGTGATGTGGTAGAACAAGATGAGGTGCCACACCATTGTTGTTGTTTGATACCAAATTTCTGTGTAACTCAGAGTAAGTTTACTAAGTTAATAGTTATGACTAGTCATTAATTCAACTAACATTTCAGTATACGTACATCATTACATGCTAGCTTTGAATTGGTAGGCAAAAATCATCAGCTATTGATGACAAAATTCAGTAGTTAGTTACATGTCAAGTAACAATCATAATTATTACTAATAATAATTTCACTTTCCACATACAATATGGATTAGCATTATCTTGTCACTAGCAAGACATAATATTTTTACTATAGAACACAATTATTATGCTGTGATAAAAAAAATTCATAGCTAGTCTATATTTAAAAAGCAATATTGATGCTCTCTGGACACCAGGACTATAAGTCACTTGATACCAGAAAAATACTAAAACCAGGAAATTATTGGCAAGTCTGAAACCATGACAATACTACATAGCTAAAACCAGGCCACTTGGCAAGTCGACAACACTATACATGTAATTACTGACATCAGGACAATACTATAACCAGAACAATACTATAGCAAGAACAATACTATAACCAGGACACTTAATGACATTTTAATTATTATTATAATATTATTTTAGGGAAGTATTGCAGCTGCTTCTATGTATTAATTGCAACTGTATTGCTACTTCTTCTTGGCTTATCAGTAACTTGGGTGTCATTCTCATATACCCAGAACAATCAAACAGTTTCTATGAGTGCCAATGAAACATATGAAGTGTACAAACGATACAAATGGCTTCTTGCACAAGAAGTTTGTATGGAGGTGGAAACAATTGCTGATATTCATATTAACTAGATGTTATATACTGGTGACTGTAATATGAGTGTATCCAAAGAAATGTACAGCTATTCTGAAGAAATTTCGAAACATGAAACAGCTCCTAGTGTTCTTAAATTCTATTTGCACCAAAACAGTAGTATTAGTGTGAATATCACTGGTGGTGCCCATAATATCAGATATATGATAGCTACGAATTCATTGGAAGTAGAAGCAGCTAAAAAATCTGAAAGCTGTAATAAAATCGGACAACCATTTGATTGTGATCACAATTCTACTTCCAACTGTTTTAAGAAGTGCGAGAGGTCGGCGTATTATTTTGTATGCTTTATTCACAACCGGACAGAAAATTTAGCATATAATTTAACAATTAATAAGCTCTCTTACGACATAACTGAGAAAGTTCTTTGCAATAGCACTGAAAAGTACAATACTGGTAGACTGTCCCAGTGCTGCAAGGGATCTTTATCAAATGCCTTTTCCAATCCCAGATGTATATACATACAATCCAGCAGTAATGTTACACTATTTGAGCCTATTACTTTGACATCTAGAGCCGAGAGATATATACTAGCTCTAATATTTACTTCAATGGCTGCAGTCATAGTCTCACTGGCCATCATGACTGTGTTGTGGAGATCAATATTATACAAATCTAGACATAATGATCGTTGTAATGGAGTGTGTATTTTAAGCCTATTTCAAAGACAGAGAGGATATCGTGTTTTGGAAAATCATGACTAATACAGCACTAATGAATATTATGTAGCTTCACCCAAAATGATGTTTGAAATAATGTATTTTTTATTTATTTTAAATAAGGGTAAAATACTTATAAATAAATTAATTTTATCTTTACCCATGGACATTCCTATTTTACTTATAGTCATTTCCACTAACAGGAACCCCCACCCCCACCACACACCCCACACCACACCCCACACCACACACCACACCACACACCACACCACACACCACACCACACCCTGCCCCAAAAAATCCCATAGAAAATCTATAGAAAAAAATCAAGAGCTCACTTCCTATTATTATTAATAGATTTATACAAGAATAGAACAGTCAAGGAGACTCTTCATTATTATTATTATTATGTGGAAACTAGCTATATACAGCCTTTTGGTTAACTGCTCTTAAACACACATGAAGCCTTAGTGGCCATGTTTCATATTAGCTATGTAGGAATATCAAGCAAAGGATTACAATGTTGTACAACAAGCTTGTTCAAAGTCAGCTAGCTTCCAGACTGTTACTAAAATACATAACTAGCTACAGATGAAGAGATAGGTCATCACATGATCAAAACATTTGACCACCAAGCAATTTAGCTACATGCTAGCTACCTGTAGCAAAATTTATAATGTCATCAGTTCATCATGTACTTAAGTCTTTTCTTGTTTCTATGTGAACAGTGTGTAGCTTGGGGGGGGGGGGGAATGATTATGTAGAATGAATGTATAATGGTGCATAATGGCACCTCAGACTGTTTAAAAAGGGAAACTGTGCGCTTTGTTTTGGAGTATGTCTCAGATGAATAATGAAAAATTTGTGATACTATAGTTACGGAGATTTTGTAGTGTGGAGGGACAAGGAACTTTGAATAATGATTTCATCACTGATGTTATGTCAAAAGTTAGAATCTTGCCAAAGTTGATGAAAAAATACCTAATAGAAGATCTAACCTTCAGTTCTTTGAACCAATTTTGTTTCTGATGCAACTCAAAATGAAAGTGGCAATGTTTGATACTATTGCAGGAGAGGTGAAGGCTATTATGATTGCCTGTGACAACTACAACTGGTTTCATGTGCCATGTTTACAACTGACACCTACTGATAAAGTGGTAACTATAGCATTATGATATTGGCACAAGTTATAATTACTCCACAGGAATGACTGAGTCACATAAATAACATAAAGCAAATGTAAATGTAACAATCTTAGTTTCTTGATTGCACATAGCAATCCTTATTGGCAATGTCTACTCCAACGTAGCATAGCTACTTAATTCTGCCCTACAACACCAATAATTTGCTCCACATAAACACAAACTTGTTACAAACAGTATCAACTTCAATAGCTACTTAATTCTTTCCTCCTGTAAAGGGTGGGAGCTTTACTTCCATACAAAACATTACAGCCATATCCTGAATAGTAAACCCACAATCAGCCACTATTATCTACATCTCCAGCTTATTGAGTAGTAATGTAGACATTAGATGCTCACCACCTTGTCCCTGAGAAATGGCTAGTACTTTGTGGTGTAATGCCAATCAAGAACTGCACCATGTTGTAATTTGGCCAGGTTTGTGCCCGGGCCTTTAAATTCATAGGCTGCTCTAAAAATACTTCAAAACAGACTATGTCAACAGCACAAAATCTGAACTTTCTTCTGAAATCAAGTGATATTGTCTAATCTTCCTTAACATATCTCGTTCAGACCACATGATGAGAAAAGAAAGCCTTACAAACAAATGGCCAACCCATGTTTTGAAGTATCTTGAAACTGAAGGCACCAAAATGAAAATGAATTGCTAAGTCCTTGTCACCTAGATTCAACCTCAGCTTCAAAAGAAATTGATTGAATAAAGATAGTGATGACTGGTCATTAGTTGAATCCCAATTCAAAGATTACATTATTGTAGCAAATCAACTGAAGGCAATAATTCCAGTATAATGCTTTACCAGATGTATACAGATTAATGTTTGTGTGTTTACCATTGGGTGGATAAGGATCTCACTACTCTACTAGCAGGACACACAACAGGAGTCTTAATAATCAGATCACACTATTATTGATAGTATGTGCGTGTGACGATCAGTACCAGTTTCAGGCATAAAGAACTATTAACAAAATTATACATACAGTCATACCAGACTGTCCAACCTTGGGGATGCCCTAAGTAGGGACACACAGTAGCTACAACATTGAACACGAAACAGTGAAATGTACCCATGCTGATGCATGTTATCTAGGTAGCTAATTTCTTTAAATTCAGCCGAAAATTCTTTACAGCAACTGTGGATGGTTGTGCAGCCTCTTGCTTGCTGTAAATTATTGGTGGATATCCAACAAGGAAAATGCTGTGTCAAGCTTGGAGGGGTCAGGTGACAATTGACCATTTTTTAATTTGCCATTGAAGATTGTGAATAGTTGAACTGTGTGAGACTGATCTTGTTACTGTGTCATTTCCCTATGTCCAGTAATCTGTTGTTTATCTAATAATAATATTATTAATCACAAGAAAACAAACAAAAAAAAATCCAATTATAATAATAGTTATAATAATAATGCATCAATACTGAGTCAGTTGGGTTCAATTGTAGCTACCATGTGAAGCATTATAATTCTTCACAGCTGACTTATTAATCTTTAAAAGTTCATTTGATGGTTGAAATTCATAACAGTTACAGTCTACATTAACCTTAAGTGTTAATAGAGAGGCAACAGTACTTCGATCTAGTTGACTTCGTTCTTCAGAATCAATCTTTCTGACTATGGAAAAACATCGTTCAGAATCTGCATTGCTAGCAGGTAGAGCTAGCAGTGCACGAATGAGCACTAATAAATTTGAGTATATTGGTTCATCACACCCTGGTCGCTTGATAAAGTGAACTTTCTCCCAGAACACATCAACATCAGATGTTTCAGGAAGGTCTTTTGTGGCAGCCATCTGAAAATCAATAGCCTCCGTTTTTAACAGATCTAGCTTGTCACAAAGCTGTAGCTGGGGTAACTCCTTTGCCAAATAAGTGACAGCGTCTGGAAAATCTGACCGAGACCTCTCAGAAGGATTTAAAATAACAAGGTCAGCAAGAAATGATGAGTTAAAAGGGAACTTCTTTAACAGTGTATCAATAAACATACAATAAAACTCACGAACAGATCCATAAAAAGCAGATACAATGTCTTCCATTCCTTCCTCAATCATCTCATATATCAATTGTTGAGCACCTTCACTGACACTAAGTTCTGCATCTGGGAGCTGATTCTCTGATCTGCGATATTCAGTTGCTGTCACATCATTAGTATCAATTTTATCAAGCTTTACAAAGTAACGTAAGATTCGTTTAGTTAGTCTCCTCATCTCTGGATGAAGTAAATGAATGGTTGTATATGATGTGCCTTGAAAAGCTACATTGAAGGCATTTGCAGATGGCAATAAGAAATTGAGAAAAAGAAGGTAGAGTTTAACCTCATTGCACAGTCGTTCCTGTATAGATTTCACTCGTCCTGGTTTATCCACATCAGGATGACTCGTGAAATATGATACAAGTGCAGGCCACAATTCCAGGACACGAGCAATGACACGTAATAAACTTAGCCAGCGAGTTTCAACATGAGAGAGAATTTTTTTATATCCGACATTAACAAACTCACAGAAAGATTTGAACTCCTCTTTCCTCTTGATAGACAAGTAAAAGTGGGTATTAATATCAACCATGAGGTTGTCAATGTTGACAGGTAAGACCTTGAGGGCAGCTTTAATTGCAAGGTTCTCTAAATGGCATATACAACCAAAATCAATTAAATTAGGCTGTTTGCTACGCAAATGTTTGACCACACCATTCCGTTGACCTTTCATAGTATTACAAGTATCACTATTGAAGCATAACATATTACTATATGAGAGCCCATGTGACTGTAAGCATTGGTCTATTTTCTCAAATATTTTGGCAGCAGTACCATCATTGGCTGTAGGCAAGGCCAAAAAGCGTGTAACGGCTCTCATGATAGAATTGTCGAAAAACCTTAACATTATAACCAAATCTTTTGCCTCAACACCACGATCATTAGATTCATCTACCAGTAGACTGTAATATACAGATTCACTTGATTGGGTCAATTTCTTGAGCAAATTATCATGTATTGACTGAGCATTGCCATAACGACTTAAAACAGATGTTTTAGTTCGTGAGCACTGGAAATGTTGTGCAATTTCTGAGTCAGGGAACATAGATTTAACAAGCTTTGTGAAGTGGTCACCTGTACGAAATGGAAGATTGTGCTCCACTATAAATTGCACAAATAATGCTTCAGCATGTTGAATTTTATGTTGTTGTTTTTCTATTTGCTTTTTTGCTGTGCTACTGGTACTAAAACCATAACTGCTGAGTGTTGCTGTATTTCTTGCTGTTACAAGAGAGATATGCCTTGCTGTGCTGAAATGTTTTCGCACATCATTGACCCCACCATGGCGAACAGAAAATTCTACCTTACATAAAGTACAATATGCCGAGCTGTCCCCATTCTTACCTCTTAAAACGTTCCCCGACAGCCTCTTTACAGTCCGGCCGCCACTAACAACTGAAAACTCGGCTGCCTTCCACTCTGAGGAAAAAGAACAATACCGCTTAGCACGTTTAGCCTTAGGTACTGTTGGTGCTCCATCAATGTAGGAGTAGTAATTCTGATCATCATCGTCGCTAACAACAGATGAGGAAGACATGATAGGCTGAACTTTTTGACCGCTGCTTACTTACAAGGGTCCCTAGCCTAAAAGGTAAAGATCATCACGCAAAAAAAATATCTGATCTGGGTGCGGTTTCAAGACAAAGTGCTTAGAATCTATCAGCAGAGAAGGTAAGCCGTAGATATAGAGCTGATGTCGGGACATCTATTGTCCCGACCTTAGGTGAGGCGGGACTCGGGACATGAGCTTCATTATCGGGACTGTCCCGCTGAAATCGGGACAGTTGGACAGTCAGTGAGTCTCATAATATCTAGTAGCTAGTTGTGGCGTGGGTGAGCTTTACTTCCATTCTTCCTTCAGTAGATTTCTCCAGGAAAAATCCCGCTTCCTCCATTTTTTTACAGAAAGTTCTTACCCCTACAAGAATAAGAGCACTTGACTTCAAGCAGTGGCGTAACTAAGAGTATGGCTAAGTGACCAAACAAAGATTTACATAATGTTGGGTGGATCATGGAGCTACTAATGAACTTTGACCTAAACATTCCAGGTACCAATCATGCAGCAGCAGAAGCTTTCTAGCTAGCTCTACTGATAGCTCTAGTTCTAATCTTGATACTGATAGTACTATTGCTACTGATACCAGTGTAAATGTAGATGACAGTGTAACAGCTACTTATCATAATAATTATGTCACTATCATAATAATTCCAATGAGAAATTTGCTAGTGTTACATGATCTAGCTAAAGTACATTCACCTAGCTATTGTGTGTTCACAGCCACGCCAATTCCAAGAGGCTAGCTACACCACTGCTTCAAGCATGCCACTTTCACATCACTCACACAAAAGGTGAAGCCCCCATTATCATAAAGGGGTGTTTGCCACTTTATGACCATACTATATACATTCAGACAATAGGCTTCAGGAACAGTGTTTTCATGTCCCATGTGTTAGCTGGTGAGTGGAATTTGTTACTCTCAAGATAGCAGATGGATTCCATCTAATAATTGGTTAGTGGGTGTGGCTGGAGTGTGGTATGTTCCCAAAGCACATTTGAAAAAGTTGACACCCATGTTAGCTACTTATAACGTCTTAAAATACTTGCAAATTGCTAGCCATTCCACTCACTCTTTTGCCACTCAAAATGGCCACATGGCAACTTCGCTATGCATATTGGACATGGTCAAGCAGCAGCTGATTAATTCAAATTACATTTGGTCATCCCAGGTGACTTATCACATAATTTTGGTCAACCGGTGCCCATACTACTATTGGTCATCCCAGGTGACCCACCTCCTTGGGAAATTGGTCACCCTCAAATATTCGAACTATAATAATAATAAATATTATTATAGCTATATCAAGATTATTTGAACAATGTGCAGGTAGGTCAATAGAACATAAATCCATAAACATAAACACAATAATAGTGACAGTATGCAGTAATGAAGGTAGCAAAGTCAACTAGCTAGCTACATGATGAATTAAACCATGGTCACCCAAAGGAGCATGTCTGATTTTGGCACATCTATGATGGTACCATGTATCACATTTGTCACACTGGATCATTTGTTTGGCCACTGACAGGGACATTAATTATTGTTATATATTTGAATTCAGGGCTCATTTCAATATAGTCTATCTTGCTTTGGGAAAAGCTGTTAATTTCTGCACTGGATCAGATGACCAATATCTCTTGCTAGCATTTTCGATAACCAGTCTCTCCAGCCTTCTCTATGTAAGAGAATCAGTTGCCTGTTAGCTATTAGCTAACTAGGACTCAGTTTGGAAGTAGTGATGGGTGGCTAGCTATGGATACTAGCTATCTATAGATTGATAAACAGATCTAAACAGATCAGCTTCCTTTATGAAGAAGTACTTGGCTCTTATGTGTTGCTTGAGACCCTTTCTCTGACTTGGAGAAATCTAGGTTAAGAACCATCATTAAAGTAATTGAAAGATGGCATCATAGCTCCAATATTCTCTGATTCTTTCTCCATTTGACACGTTACCTTGTTTACTGGTCCCACCAAGCTTGCCAAAAATCCATCTCCTCAACAGTTATTAGCAGGTTACCATTCTTACAAGGGGGAGACCAGTCACCCCCTTGACCAAAATTTTATGACACAGCCTATATAGCTATAGCTAACAGAACAGCTGTGAAATAACATTGTCCAGAGGCTTAAAGACAGTTCATATTCCTCAAAACAGGTGATAAAGACAGTAAGTATTTATATTATTTATTGTCAGTTAATTCATGATATTTGTTTACTGGAATATTAAATTTTATATAGCTAGAGCTTGTTCCAGTTTCTCCTATCAAGCACAATATATTATGATAGCTGAGACTCTCAATTCTAGTTCACAGTCTAGTCTATTATTAATCACAAGCACGTAGATGTGTGTCTTATAACAATAATTATGATGCAGGTCATTAAACTAGCTAGCTCTACGGAATTTGCTAAAAATAAAATACGAAAAGTGATCAATTTTTGTACTGAAGTTATTCACTTCAAGTTGGAGGCTCTGATATTTTCAGAGTAGCTATTATCGGGAGCTGGGAGAGAAGTAATACCGCTGGATTTTCTGGGAGGGGGATGATCCCTGTACATATGCATGTAATGAACTTGTATCATTATCTATTATCATTGCACATGCTCAGTGTCATAGTAATCAGTTGTCAAGTTTTTTTAGTAAAAGTTGTAAGCTCCTAATTCTTGAGCTTTCTAGGGTAGTCCTAGATCCTAGACTTGGGACATGACATACACATTTGGGTCGTCCTAAAAGGCTAATGTCCCCCAGATCAAATACCCAATTTAGCTATGCATGAAGTCCATACACAAAAAATGAGCTAAAGCTTACAGAAGTTTATAATAATAATCTTGTGGCTGGTTGGGTGAGTGATGTAGCTATATATAATATTATTGTAACAGTGGACCATACTAAAGTAGTGCTAACCATTAAGTGAGGCAGTGTCACAGGCTGCTCTTAAACCTTAAATTGGTGTTGAAAAGTATGGAAACATTCTCTCTGCACATTGTTCATGTATTGCTGGACAAGGAGAAGCCTGTTCCCATATTTCTTCTTGATACTTTTTGCTGCTGAGGCATACACAAGTCTATATAATCAGATACAGCTTGTAGTTCCCATCCTTGTGAGTGGCTCTCTTATAACTTTAAGAATGTGAACTATGCCCAACTGACTTCTCTACTCCCACCGCAAAGAGGAATAGAATGTTTGATGAAGGAAAAGAGTTGTTTTTATACTCATCTAATTATGTTACAATATCTAAGATTGCTCCTCCTGCTTCAAAAGATGAATTTTAATGTGCTTTCTAAGACAGGGAAGCCTACTATTTTATTTATTACTATTTTATTTATTATTCCTGGCTAGGTGAAGATTATTGGATAATTGCAGTTTATTATCACCCACACTCTCAACTTTATTTAAAATTAATGTAATTGTTTGATATGCAGAATCCAGATCTCTTAACAGATGTAAAGCTGTTTTTAGTAATTATTAAATATTGTGGGTCCTTCTCCTTAGGCAGAACAGATCCCTCTGTGCCAAGTCCTTCATATCATAGATATTTCCGCGCTCTAATATCTATGTTAATATCTACAGCAGCTATCCATTGCCTGCGAAGTTCAAGGTCAACTAGAAACTGACTTTGCTCCATTTAGTCATGCAATTGGCACAACATACTGCGCAACAACTCTCTATCCTTTCGCCACCCAAATGGTGAGGGCCTCGAATTGACGTCATATTATGTTGTCATCAAGTACGTCATTTGCATAACGGCGAGTTGGTAGCTATAGCTAGCTAGCTCTGTAGTGTGTAGCTGCAGTTGATGTTCAATACTTTTACTAAACCACAGCTTCCACGCCGATGGAGCTCTAAAGCTTAGAGGGAAGGTTTCTTTTTTAATTGTGGTTAGGGATGTCAGCAGAGAAGAAATTAGTTTGTGTTGCCACTCTCTTCACCGTCGTAGTTATCCTTATGGTTGACAACCACCTCTGGAGGAATCTTCCTGCAGCGTTTCGAGCAAAACTTCGCGTGAATGACTTCCAGAGTGGGACTAACCTTGGTGTTGGTAGGGCTACAACTAACTCGACCCCTTCTCCCGCCAGCAGCACCGCAGCAGTCTCCAATAGTAGCTACATCAATCCAGGATGTATTAAGAGAAAACTAACCTGGTATCTACCAGTAGACACCAGAACGACCTATTTTCATCCTCCTATTGTTCACTATGCTAAGCTATCCAGGAGTGGATTTGTGACTCTCAGTTTCACAGACTACATGGCTGTGATGTCAGCTTATAAGTTTCTCCTGCCACAGAAAATCTTAGTGCACACTTATGGAAACATCACAGGTAAATATTGGGATCTCACACAGAGCTGGACTGGTACCTCTGTGGAGATGAACAAAGTAAATCGAGTGACTAGTTTTGGAGGGAAAAGGCCATCTTATATAGCTCATGAAGCTGACTATATTAGACTACAGAATCTTTTAAAGTATGGTGGAGTGATTTCAGACTTTGATGTTATAGTTGTGAATGGGACAAAACTAAAGGAGGAACAGAGGATGTCTGAGTGTGTTTTATCTAGAGAAGGAGAATTTGTAAACATAGGATTTAACTCTTGCATAAAGAATTCATCATATATTCAAATGTTTATTGATTCTTATCAGACAGATTATAACCCCAGGTCTTGGGTGTACAATTCAGGCATTAAGCCAACTATGATACTTGAAGATAAAAATGAAAGATGTTTCAATTTTTACCTTGATGGCACTATTTGTCTCAATCCTAATGCTGGAAGGAATAAAATCAAGTGGCTTCGACCCAATGGGGTTGATTGGAGATCAAAAACGGCTGCTCATCATTTCACAAAAATGGGTCCAGATATGAACAATGAAGGGTTGCTGAAAATGAATCATTCATTTGGTGAAATGCTAAACTATGTCAATGATTTCAAAGTTTAACGCATATAGCTGCTACCTCTCTGCTCTCGGGAATAAATAACATATTATTTATAATAGGTAGCTATATAGCTAGAGTCAGTTATAGATGAAGTTTGAGGTCTTCAGAAATATATAGAAGTGAGTAAATTATTAGGTGACATCTAAGGGCCTTTCACATCTATATGGGTATTTCTGTGTTGTATGCAATAATTATTATTATTGGTAAGTATAGCTAGCAATTATTATCTCTAGGATTTGAACCACTTTATATAATATTATCACAGATTAGCTTTTATGCACATTGTATGGAATCACTCCAATATAACAAAGATTCACTGTCACTAAAAAAGTAACTTTTTATTCATATTCTTATGTCTCAACATTCTTTCATTTTTATCTCAAGCTATAATCATGCCTAATGAAATAACCCTTTTACATTAAAATAGCTATAGACAATTTATACAAGTCTCTGTACCAGTAGAAAGCAAATATAAGAAGACATATGCAACATAGCTACTGGGGAAAATAGTGCTCAACAAAATATGATACTTAAGTGTTGTTTTTACATTTAAATTCAATTTATTTAGCTACCATTGGTCTATTATCCCTAAATCTTGAATGTACATTGTACATCTTAGATTAAGCTTTGGGAGGAGGTAATAGGTGTATAGTAAAATTAGCCACATCTCTTCCATTAGATCCTTTTTTAAAGCATAGGTACATCATCAGCATAAAAAAAATCATTGAGATGTTCCATCCAAACTTTATTATAAGCTTGCTAGAACTGCTCAAGGTAATGGTGAAGCACACAAAGATCTCTTAGCAACAAAGTAATGTAAATAAGTAACCTTATATATAGCCACCAAAGCACTTATATATGTCCCAAGGATAACCTACCAGGTTCCACTACAGGCCACCTCTGTTCTTTAGGGTGACCACTATATAGTAAAAACAGGGCCACCTCTGTTCCCAAGGATGACTAGGTTCCACTGTATAAGCAGGCCATCTCAATATAACAGTCCACTGGCTGTGTCCAGCATATTAAGTACACTTGATGTACCAGTACTTTCCTAGTGACTTGAGACCTGATCATTTGAGACCAGATTTACTGTTTAAATAGGTTCCATTGACCACCTCTGTATAACTGCTGCCTGGTTGTGTCCCAAGGGTGACCACCATACAGGTTCCACTGTATAATCTGTAAAATAGCCAACATGACTATGTCCAGCATAGCTACTAAGTTCCTGTATGTTTCAGTGCTATAAATGAGTAGGATATGCATTGGTTGCTATAAGCCTTACTTATTAATACATAACCTTGTTGCTAGGAGATCTTTGAGTGCTTCATCAATAGGTTAGAAGCAGTTATAGCATATCTTTTAAGTGGTGTAAACTTGTGGCTTCTTTTGAATGATGGGAGAAACATCTCTTTTACATTGATGCTAACTAAGAAATGGGAGCTGAGTTATTTTTTGCATCTTTAAAAAAATCTGGACACCAAAGCCAGGACACTTAGCAATTCTGACAAGAATACAAACCAGGATACTTGGCAATTAAGGACAATACTATAAACCTGGACGCTTGGCACTGATATCACAAGACAATACTAAATTATAATTATTATTATATTTTTACACTAGGGAAGATTTCATCTAAGTAAGAATTTTTGGTTGGGGGTGGGGAAACTTCATGCAGTGTTGCACTTTTAGCTTCTATAAGTTAAAGCTCACACTTCCAAAACTTCAGTGAAATGAAACTAGTGATCAAAAATAGATTATAAAATAGATTATAAGTTGAAGCCATGAGGATGAACATTGAGTGGCCAGAAGACTTTAATGGATGGACATTTAGACACCATTAGGACTCAAAAAAATTGTTCTGTAATGTCTAACCATTTAATGCATTGTGTAATGTTATAGGGGAAAAGGGGATAATTACTAGTCATCATTGACTCAATAACCAATACTATACTATTTGATCCAAAGTTCAAACGTGTTTTCAATTATATTCTAGTATTGGCAGCTCTGCATTATCTTTTCCCATTCCTCCTTCTCTCTCCTCCCCCCCCTCCCCCTCTCCCTCCCCCAACCCCTCCCAATTTGCCTGCTATCCTATCTGCTTTAGGCAGCAACTAATTCCTAAATCATCATTACATATTCTGGGCACACTTAGCTTCATCTGGTAGAGTGACCATAATTGGCTATAGGAATACATTATATTAGCAACTTAAACTACACTACTGAACACTCAAAGAAAAAAGTAAAATTATTATTATAGAAGACAACTTTGTGTTAAACTCTATCTTCCACTTGTACATTCACTATATCATGTGGAGAGGAGAAATCTATGTACTCAGCCACAACAGTCAGAAAAGGGCTACTAGCTTAACAAAAGATGGTCTTATTTCAGCATTTCTTTCCCAACATCAAGCATCAAGAAATATCTGAAAAATAATCACAATTACATGTTGCAACATTTCACATTTGTATAGGTAAATCACCTCTATTTCTACCCAATCCCTAAAATGAAGTTAGTGATTTGGGAAGAATTGAAATTTACATGTAAATCTGTCATCTAACAGTACAATTGCAGTGTGAGGTTTACTAATGTACCAACAAGATTCATGAGTGTTTATACTTTAGTAGCTATGTTATTAGACACTTTGTCATGACTATTTAATTTGTTTTCTTTGATTTACACCAATCACCAAATTATATATACATGATTAATGAAATTACTAGAAGAATGGTGGAGTCGTGTATGCTTGTCAAGGATCCTCATGAACCAATGTTTGTAAAAATGTATCCTCTCATTCTACTCCCCAGTGTAGGCTCTCTTCACTTGCCCCTAACTATCTTTAGAGTTAATATTATGTACTGTACATCTAGCCAAGAAAATTAGCATGTTAAACCTCCTACATAATATTAACTCCTTAAGGGTGGGTGCTTCTATGTGTAAATTCTGGACATTACGTCATTTGTAATATACTTGTAATATTCAATAATATATAATAAGATTACTGAATATAAAATAAGATTACTGTAATATACCATAAGAATACTGTAAGAAAATTTACACATAGAAGCACCCTTAAGGGTGGTCCCTACAGCAACGCCTGCATGGTGGTTTGGGACCTTATCAACACCTCATTAACAGGCTAGCATTTGGTAAGGTGTAGACAATAATAATATTTAGTTTTTCTAAATAGCTATTCTGGAATTTCAAAAACAGCTGGTCAAGGATGAATAAATAGAGAAGTAAAATCAAAATCAAGCAAAGCTCAATGTTATGATGTTGAAGGTGAGGAAATGAGTCTCAGGTGTGAAAATCTACTAGTCATTCCCAGCAGTCCCAGTTTTATTACTGCAGGTAAGATCTGTAGTAGCTCCTGCAAAAAACATCAGAATTAGTTTATATCTGCTGTACACCATACTGTGATGGTGCCTAGAAACTTGTTTAGTGTTGCTGCTAGGACCAGTTGTAGAGATATAGCTCCCTAGCAACGGAAACCACCACCCAGCACCCTTAAAGAAAGGGCAGTGAAATAATTATAGTTCCACCGTCAGGGGAACAATTATTTTTTGTGATATTACACATTGTGCTTAATATGTACCCACCAAACCCAACTCAATACCAAATCTCTGATTTTCTGTATAATACTTTCTAGACATAGAGTAATTGGAAAACATCATGGACTAACAATTGCTCAGAGAAAATCTTGCTTATTTTACATTACACTATGAGAATACACCTTAGCTCATTTATAGGAAGTCTTATAAAAAGGACTCACTCAATATGAACCTTATAGCTGTGCTAGATCAGCCATAATTGCTATATAAGAACAAATAATATTATGTGCATTGCACACTAATTCTATTCCAATATCTAACTTACATATCATGCTGCATTGAGTGGTTTATTCATCCTTAAGCCAGTCATCAATAGGTAAGGCATGTCCATGGGACTAATCCCAGGATAGGGGGTCCTCCTTCCACTAAATATCTCACAGCATGTCACATCATATGCCCACTAAATAAACATAGTAATGAGTAATCACTCTCAACATTGAAATGTTAGTCATAAAAATAGGTTTACTCTACTATACCTGTAGTCCAGATTTGGAACTCAGCTGTGCATAAAAATGATGGGATATATCTTCATACCAGAGACATTTTACTATACTACTTCACTTTTCCTGAAGTTCTCTCCATAAACACTATAATAATTATCTGTATATTCTATTGTGATAATTGCTGGGTAGCCGACACATTTTGTACATGCAGGTTTACTAATAATAATAGAAAGCACATAATTATTTGATTAGCTAACAAGATAGCTCTTTCCTTAAGGGGAATAGTAATACAATGTCATGAACTTCCAATCATGTCCTGCATTATGAATATGGATAGCTACTAGTTTGACTGCATTGTTCATTCAAGTAACCTTATCCAATAATCAGTAACAGATTTTCTTAATTGTCCCCACCAACTCTCAATTCGATACAAGTCACAAGAGATACATACTGTATTTTTCGTCATTGTTTTAATTTCTGATGTCACTTTTATTATGAAATTTAAAAAGTTGAATAATTGCATTAATGAAAATTTTCCTTAACGAATAATTGGAGATGCACATTGAAGCATGCTGGGCTTCCTTATTGCATAGTATGTCAACACTATATCGCTATTTCTATACCCTGCCCAGTAGAGAGGGCCTTCCCAATACGAATGGGCCATTAGCCTCTTGCTACTATTGAGCTAGTGCCAATGGTATTTTATCTCTATTCAGGTATAGTCATACAGACTGTGCAAGCATCTTAAATTTCTTATGGTAAGGCTCTTGCAAAATTAAAACAACTTGAAAATTTGAAAAATGAATTATTAATAAACAAAAATTTCAGGAAATATGGTAAGTACAATAATATAAGAAAAACTCACAGTATTAGCTAGTTGTGGATGATCCATAACAGAAACTTTTAGGACCACAAAATTCATCACCATGCCCATGTCTGAGAGCCATATAACATGCAGCCAATCAGGAATTTTCTGTCCAATGATCAGTCGTAGGAACACCTACACAGATGAAGTATTTTCAACCAGCTAGCAAATACATATACCTCAGACAAGACAATGTGGATAAAAAATATAGAAGGATGACCCTCTGATTGTTATTATTAATGCCAATGATTTTTTCTTAAGTAACTACAGATATGATAATTAAGCATCCTATTATTCTCATAGTCCTGTATGGGGGGATACACAAAATAAATTTATCACCGTTAGCCTCATTGTGACACTAAGGGGGGGGGGTCTAGGAGGTGTGACGCTAACTATTCTAATTAAAGCCCATAGTTTGAGTTGGTATGAGTTGGTGCAAGTAAAGTAGTAAACAGTAGTTGCTAAACTAACTCAGCTGGTAGCTAGCCATCTGGGTGCATGGACTTGATTTTAATACGTGGTTTGTGGTTGATAGAACATCCTAGATGTAGTTATAGCTATGGTCTCCTGGAGTAAAGGGGTCTAAAACAGCATGACACTAAGGAGGGGGGTGGGGTGGGGTCTGGACCTTAGCGTCACAATGACACTAACTGTGATCCATTTATTTTGTGAAAGCTCCCTAAAATCATCCATACCCATATATACATCCCGGCCCTGACACGATTACAAGTGATATATACCATAAAAATATGAGCTATAATCCTACAGACCTTGCTCTCGTGAATTCTCCTTTTTAATCAATGACCATGCCTATTCTCAACACCAATTTTCATAGGCATCATGAAGGGTCCACCAAGATGACATCTTGGTGGACCCTTGTAGTACAAACCTTTTATACATAATGATTAATAAACCTTTTCACAACATAGTTGCATTTATCCTGTATTACTTGTTACCTCCAATATTACAGGTTGGTCCATTCTACTGTGTGTATGTGTGAACAATGATCATTGTGCATGGGAATGTAACTGGTTCTAATATGTAAGTGAAACCTTGAGGCCACAGTTGCTACAAGTAAGCATCATGCATGAATCATGACCTGTGGGTTGCACATGCACATATGGTGTATTGGCCTCCAGACATAAGTAGGGATGAGTAAATTAAGCCTCATATTCTTTTAGGGGCATAATCCCTTTCAGGGCATAATTGAGCATAATAGGCTATTTTTTTTATTGGCAAATGGTGTGTATTGTTTAGTGTTTACTAGCTATCTTATTCAGCCATCCCACACATTATAGTCTGCATGTGTCAAGCGTGAGGGTGTTATGGTGCTACTACTAGCAGTCTAGCACCACATAGACTGAATGGGTTTTAATAATTAACAGGCTGGAAAATGGATGTGGTCACTTTAGAGGACTATGTTGAAGCCTCCATTATACTACAATACAACTCCCACTGATTTGTATTATATTATATATAATTATGGTTTATTGCAGCATAATTGAGGAATAATAGGCACATTTTAAAAAGCATAATAGGTAAAAGTTCAGGAATCAGAGCATAGCATAATAGGTAAAAAAAAATAGCATAATTTACTCATCCCTAGACATAAGCCATTGAACTGAATCCAGACATAGGTATATCTTGCTAATTTCCATAACACAATTAGTGTAGGGCTCACTTCACTTACCAGCAATTAAAACACATAGTTTGAATAGCTATATATTTTCACTATGTATCAGTATACTGTATTAGAGAACATGCACTCTCAGACATATTTATGTAATTACATATGTATAATAACAATTAGAGCTATTATGTTATATTTAGACTGTCCCAGAACTTTCTAGTTCTGTCACATGTTCTTGTGACATTTTGTCTGTGATAAAAATTATAAAAGGAGAGTAATGCTTACCTTCAACATACTGAACATTCTTTCTTCTGTTTAATCTTTTTTAAAGCATGCTACAAAAATTACAGCAAAACACTTAGTCAAATTAATTTCACTTACATCCAAACAAATCTTGCTTATGCAATATCATAGCATAAATAATATGCTTGTCTGTCCCTACGTCCTTACATATTCATGAATAATTCATGAGCCCACTATAATATTATGAATAATTCATGAGCTAATGCCCTCTTTTTTATACCTAACTGTATGATTGATGCAGAAGCTTCTGTAAACAATGTTTTGTGTTTCCCAGCTTCAGTAGCTTCACACCTAACTCTTAGGGCCAGCTAGAGCCTGGGGTCAGAAGGCACTCTGATGCTAACTGGCAATGAAAACTTCGTGGTGAAAAAAACCCTTATTAATTTACATAAACTCCCCACCAGGCACCACTGTGTGGTGGGTACTTACTACCTGCTAGTTAATTTAATTACACTGACAGTGACATAATGCACTAGATTGAGGTATGCCAGTATTAAGCTGATAACCTCCCATGCTGATTCCAATAATGCCTTATAAGTATAATAAATGTGCAATATCATAATTTTATCTGGTGACAGATAACAGGAATTCAAGTTATTAACAATGGTCCTTCAGTACTGACATAGCTACTGATATTCTTCTGATTACAAGTTCTTTCTGAGCAAGTCTTTGAGGGGAATTCTCAAAGTTACCTAACCAGGAACTTAACAGTATTAAGCAAGTCACTTTTATCAAGACAGCCAAGTGGATAAACTGTGCATACTGTTCAAAGTGACCACCTTAATAGGCAGTTATAGCTAATCAGCTGGGTACCAAAGGATGACCAATGGTCATCGAATCTAGCCAGCCAACGTTACCAAAATAATTCAACTTACCAGATATTTTAGGATTATCTCTTGACATGCCAAAACATGAAGACAAAATTAGCTCTTAAAGCAAACACATTGTGATTAGGTAGACGTACTATTCAAGGTTCGCAGCTAGTAGGGTTCAAGGTTCAAGGTTCGCTATGAGGGGGGGGCGGAGAACGCCAGTCTAGACAAAAGGCTATTATAGTGTCAAAATAATTTTGATTGCTGAAATAATAATTGTTAGCGGTGTAAAAGCCTGATAATGTAGAATGAGTGATGAGTGTGTATAATGGTGCATAATAAGAACTTATTATAGCTATAATAAATATCCATTAGCAACTGTATTTGTCATCAATATACAATCTGTATAGCTATAGTTATGTTATAATAGCAGTCTTGAATGACACAGTAACTAACACTTTATTATAGACAATGATTGTAAAAGGTTTTGGTTGCACTGGCTGGCTCCAGCCATGCAATCATATCAATCAGCTAAAAATTTATGCCAGTGTTTGAGCTGATTATGGATAGCTGTATTACAGGTATAACTATCAATGTAGACTGAAACAGGAAACTCCTTTTAGTGACATTTATAGCATAATTTCAAAAATAGCTATAATAATAATACCCGTTTAAAAATTGAATGTATAGGGACAGTGTATGGTAAAGGATCATTATGTCCACAATTATTATTACTATGCACACATCAAAATGGTAGTTACAAAAATTATGATGATTTTGGTACAATGACTGAAATTTAAAAGTGAATGCTGTTTTATGAAGGCGTGATGTAATTAGTAAAATTATCTATACACAAACAGTGCATCTTCAGGTCCATGGAAGGAGAAAATTAAGTAACTAAGTATGTATGCAATAAACTAGCCAAGTTAGTAAACTAACCTTTTTGAGGAGAGGTTTGTATATTTTTAAAATTCTGGATTAAAATTTCAAAGGCTCACTCAATGTTTAACCAATATCTAAGCACAATCTCCCTCCACCCCCCAAACCTGTCAAGTCAATCATTTTGATTCAGTTTCACTCCTATTAACGATTCTCTAACAAAGAACTATTTTTTACACAGAGCCTCACTCCAAACTTCTCTATAAGTACACCTTTTAGCTATAATAATGGAATTTTTATAGAGTTGTCCAAAATCTCACTAAGTCAACCTTGGCACCTCTACATTAGGCTCTTATTCGATGATTATTAGTTTCTCATCAACCGCCCGCATCTGTTTTATGTAAATCAAAAATGTTATTATTATTGTTCCAATATTGCACACCGTCGCTAATTAGCGCGTGCTATCACAACATGGCTCTTTTATTGGACTTCACTGTGTGTGTCCCTTCACTATTTAGCTGCAAGACAGTTGTTGCCTTGTACTATCAAAGTTGTAAACCCTCCAAACTCTACTCTACGTATAGTCAGTTTTTCGAGAGTGTTGAGCTTAGTGGCACAGATCAACCGAGGCTGAACCAAACTTATGTTGGGAAAGCCAAGGATAGGCTAGATCTGGTAGACTCAGGCTTAGTAATAGCTGATGTAGCCCCTATGTTTGCGCCCTATACAAAGTTTGTGCTAAGAGAAAGAAGAGATGATTGGTAGGCCATT
This sequence comes from Diacarnus erythraeanus, assembly GCA_964016965.1. NCBI lineage: Eukaryota > Metazoa > Porifera > Demospongiae > Poecilosclerida > Podospongiidae > Diacarnus > Diacarnus erythraeanus. The sequence continues at coordinate 5,805,153 of OZ024673.1, forward strand.
TAATATAATAATAGTTATAGCTATTTCAAGTATATAATGTATGCTGCTAGACTCTTCTCCCCAGCTACTAAATATTATTATTATGTCACTCCTATAGATACTTCAGCAATTGCAGTATTGATGCAAGGGGCTAGAGATTTATGGCATCCAAATAAGCCATCCTTGCCTGCAAAGGTGTCTGATGTGAGAAATAAGAAACACCAGCTCAAGAACGACTTGCTTAGTTTTATGGAAGAAAAAGAACTTATGTGGCCTGAGAAGGAAGTTTCTGATGTAGGTGAAGTTTTTGTCCAATCACTTGTGGATCTTTTATGGTACATTGATAACCATCATAGTACCTTCAATGAAAGAAGTCACAAGATCCCTCCTATATATATTTGACAGATTTACTGATTGTAATATGCCACAGGTGCATAAACATCGAAAACATTCTGCTGAAAACTTGTCATCCGTCTTGCTTACTGACTACTCCAACAAGCTCTTCAGGTGCCCGCAATCATGCTACTGGGAGAGAAGCATATGGAGGAATTTCAAGACAGATAGATGTTAGCTAAGTCTGTGCATGACTATGCTAGTTATCTGAGGGATCAAAACAATGTATTGATTGACAGTGAAGTTTGTGTGAATGAAGTCACTAAGAAGTCTGTGAAGAACTATGAGAATCTTCAGAAGTTCTTTGATCATTAGCAAGGCACTACTCTTTCTGCATTAAGAAGTGTGGAGTGGATGGTTGTAACATTTGCAAGCCAATTAGACTACCTTGTGAAGTCTTTGACAAGATTAGCTTCCTACCTGATCCTGTACCACAAAATGATGGGCATTATAAGGACTTCAAAGAAGTGTTTGAAACTGTCACTACTGAAGACCACAGACCATCATTGCAGAAACGACTCTACCGTGAGAAGAGTGTGCCATTTCCTGTAAGTATTCAGCATGCAAGGAACACTAATATTATGGTTGTACAGTGTGAAGAATGTGGAATGTGGCGGATTGTATATTCGAAATACAAGTTGACAGATAATGAATCGGAAATAATTTAAAGCATAATATTGGATAACTATGCTTATACGTGTGGATCATCTATGGAGGATCTGAATTTGTGTGGAAGATTGAGCACTGTGTGTATACGTATTGTTCGCTGTTATGAGCCTTTAGAAGTCCATTATTATGCTCTTGGTCATGAACTCTGTATTTACTGTTGCAGTGCAGATAACTTGACTGGATGTTACCCACAGTGTCCAGACTGTTCATCCAAACTTCCTGTCAAAAAAAGAACATAGGCTTTGCTTTTTAAAGTTTTGTACATAATTGTAGCTACTGGCTAAAAGAATGATTTTATTTATATAAGGTCAAATAATAGGAACCTCGATAATAATAATAATAATAATAATAATAATAATAATAATAATAATAATAATAATAATAATAATAATAACAATAATTACATTACCCTCCCTCCCTCATCAACACAAAAAATTTTCCTGATGAGAAACTAATAATTAACGAATAAGAGCCTTATCTGCTCTTGCTCCTCCTTCTCCAATCAGCCCGTTATCATATCTGCCTCAGGCAGCCTCTCCCTAGCTGGCACTAATTCACTACTTATTCTGGGCTTACTTTTAGCTTCATGATGACTTGATGCAGAGTGATCATAATTGGCTATTTAATGAATACATAGTATTAGCAACTTTAACAGTTATGCAGCATTTTTATGAACTAAATTTTACCAAAACAGAAAAATAATCATTATAGTCAAAAAATTATTCATTGCAGAAGACAACGCCCCTGTTAAAATTGATCTTCTACTTGTACATTCACTACATCAGGTGGAGAGGAGAAATCTGTGTACTCAGCCACAACAGCCAGTTGACTTGATAAAAGGTCTACTAGCTTAGTAAAAGTTGGTCTATGATGAGCATTCTCCTCCCAACAATCCAACATCAAGGAGTATCTAAAAAATAATCACAGTTACAAGTTGCAACGTTTCACATTATAGGTAAATCACCTCTATTTCCACTCCCTAAAATGACCATAGCTACATTTATTAGGATAAGAAGTGAAATTTACATGTAAATTTGTCATCCAACAGTACAATTGCAGTGTGAGGTTTACTAAGGTACCAAGATTTAAGTTATTAGACACCTTGCCACAACATTATAATTCAATTTGTTTTCTTTGATTTACATAAAATTTTATATACATGATTAATGAAGATCAGAGATGCATAATTACTAGAAGAATGGTGGAATCAGGCATGCTTGTCAAGGGTCCTCATGAACCAATTTTGGTAAAAAATGTATCCTCTCATTCCATTCCCCCCTCTCCACTTTCCCCTAATTACCTTTGGTAGGTCAAGAGTTACATCTAGCAAAGAAAATTAGCAAGTTAAACCTCCCACATAATATTAACCCTTTAAAGAAAGAACAGTGAACTAACTATAGTTCTGATTTCAAAAACTACAGCTCAACATTGCTTAATGACAGCTTAATAACTCTACTCCTTATTAAATGTATATATGAAACACAAAAGTATTCTTCAATATTACTGCTCCTTTGTGGAATAACATTTCATCCTTTGCAGTATGTATCTTGCTAAGAAACAGTAAAGGTACTATTTTCTAATGCTACTTGCTATAAGGAACATTTTTTGTGATATTCTAAATGACACATTTTCATGCCTAACACCAACTAAGCCCAACTTAATGCAGAATCTCTATATTTTTAATGTGTAATAGGTAAGTATAGAGTAATTGGAAAACATCATGTGGTCTAACAGTCATTCAGATTACTTATTTTACACTACACTATGAGAATACACCTTAGCTCATTTCAAAGAAGTCTAACAAAAAAGACTCACTCAATATGAACCTTATAGCTAGCAGTGCCAGATAAGTAATAATTGCTTTACAAGAATGAATATTGCGCATTGCAGTGGGTACAATTACAACATCTTATTCAAGAACTAACTTACATATCGTCAGAACATGCTGAATTAAGCGGTTGGTCCATCCTTAAACCTGTCTTCAATTGGTATGGGAGGTCCATTGGGCTAATTCCAGGATAGGGGGTCTTCCCACCACTAAATACCTCCCAGCACGTCACACCATACGCCCACTGAAATAAATAATCATAGTAATGAGTAAATCACTCTCAACAATGAAATGGTACAGCCATAAAATAGGCTTCCTCCACTAAAGTTAAATATTTGCCAATAATATGATAAGCTTCTGTCCAGATTTGGAGCTCAGCTGTGAGTGAGTATTTATACATAATGATGGAATATGACAGAAGAGGGAACTTGATGCATTGTTAATAAACACTACATAGGAAATGTACGGGAGTTAATATTTCTTTGAAATGGCATTAGTCTTAATTTCTTAAGATTTTACCCAAGAAATATAAAAAGTGAGTCAAGTGCATACTACTTCTGTCAAATTCTATCACAATTAATGTTGTTGCTTTATACAGTTGGATGCAGACTGTGGAAGTAGACTTGCTATGCATAAGTATGAACTAATGCATAGTAAAATTTTGTAGTCAGGAAAAATAATAGATTTCCCTTCCTTTGTTGTCATGTAGCTATAAGACTGTTTCGATCACTTCCTACCAAGTTAGAACCCTCAAAAATCAACTTGATAACAAAGGTGTCTTTATACTAAAAACATTCTGGAATAAAAAAGCTTCCTTATTCAGTAATACATAGATTTTGAATATTTTTACAGAAGAAGTAGTAAGTGAATTTATAACTCAATAGTCCTTTTCACATAAAGCAATGGAATGTTGCTGGTGTGATAATTAAACGTGACGTCACAGCTGGGGTACATTCCAGTGCCATCTTGGGGTTAGTTTTGTATGGTACCTAATGAGAAAATTGCACAACTTTGTCCATTTGCAGTTTACTTCCTGTATGAGCTTATTCTAATATAAAGAAATGCAATGAAAATTCGAAATCTGACCTTTGCAATGGTGCAAGCCTCGCGTAGAAAGCTCTTACCATTTTAGAGATACAGGGTAAAATATAGCGGTTTTTCAACAGTACCATTGGATTTGTTAACTAGAGGTAAGATTGAAGAGTTTTTCTGGGACTGTAACTAAGACTAGCTGTTTTTTGGATCAGAGCTATGGCAGAATGCGTGTCTGTGCATGAATTTGGTATCTAGGAGTAACATCACAGAGAGAGAACTATATATTGGCCTTGAGCCACTTATTCTTCTCATACATTAACAAAAACTGCTAGTCTTAAGTTACAGTACCAGATAGACTTTTCAAATCCAATGGTACTGTTGAAAAACCACTTGTATATCTCACCCTGTATCTCCAAAGTGGAAGTGCTATCCATGCATGGCTTGCACCATTGAAAAGATCAGATTTCTAATTTTCATTGCATTTCTTTATATTAGAATAAGCCCATACAGGAAGTAAACAGAAAATGGTTAAATTTGTGTAATTTTCTTATTAGGTACCATAAAAAAACTACCCAAAGATGGCGGTGGAATGTACCCCAGCTGTGACGTCATGTTAATTATTGCAATATTAAATTCCTCGGTGCTTTACATGAAAAGGGCTATTCTCTTCATTCTTTAGAAGGCCATGTTCCTAAGCCTTTTGTGAATCATAGATACCAGTCATTTAGTCTTTCCCATAACCTTGATGATTATGATTGAGGGACTAATGCTTCAGATGTGTTAGTAGAATAATCACTGGAGCCCTATCCAAAAAATAGTCCTGCATAGTAGCCTCAGATGTATAACATCTTACTCAGATTAACCTAAACTGTCACTGATAGATGAGCTACTTGGCCAGCTTTATACCAAATTGTTGAAGGCTCGTCCATTCTATTTGGAGCCTAGACAAATCAGACAGGCTAGTTCTCCAGTAAAGTAGCTAGTAACATAGACAGTTTTCTTCTACACATACCTTGAGGTAATTTTGTTATGCATGTGATTTTAGACTAGATTGTCTATCCAAGACTGTTTGCTATATCTTCATACCCAAGACATTTCATTAGACTACTTCACTTTTGCTAAAGTTCCCTCCATAAACACTTGTATAATATCTGTATATTCTATTATGATAATTTACACATTTGGCACATGTAAATCATTTCAAGGTTTACTAATAATAAAGCTTGTAATTATTTCATTCGCAAGATTGTCTATTAGCTCTATTAATTATATTAACTTCTGAGTTTAGAAAATTATCATAGATCCGGTTATTTTCAAGACACTTTATTTTCACTGATCTCATAAAATTATTATGAAGCAATTCACATTTTTTTTCACTGGGGGGGGGGGATTTAAATGCTTTTGAATTTGTATGTATAATTATATAGAAGTTTTTTATATTTTTGCTTCCCTTTACCTACTGCAAAAGCAAAAATAGCGAAATTAAAGTGACAATGAAATTAACCGAATTTTCGGTAGACCACTGGTATAAAATTAGATAGAAGATGGAAGGAGGGGAGGGGACAGAGGGAGGAAGAATGAAATTTACTACATGTAATTCCAAATGTTGTTCAATACTAGAACCGATACTATACCTTGTCAGAAATGTTTTATCTAGTATGCTACTGAATATATATATACTTGAATTAATACTTACAACATCAGATTTCTCTGAAAAAACTCCATCATTAATGCTCTCAAGAGCCAGCCACTTGATAGGTAACATGATAATAGCATTCTGATCTTGTCTAAAGTATTCCTTGGTTGGATCAATGCTCTCGGCAAGTCCAAAGTCTGCCACTTTAATCACAAAGTTGACATCAATCCTGTGAAAAAATTGATGATGACCATAATGATGACTGGCACCAAATTAAACCTGGTTCAACATCACTAGGATATTATAAGGTAGTTCTCTAAGCATTATGTCCATGTTAAACCAGGCAAATTAGTCTTCATTATATGTATATCACAGTGGCACTTATATGTATGATAATGACTATATCAAAATTACATACATGCAATTTCTAGCAGCAAGATCTCTGTGAATAATCCTTTTACTTGCAAGATACTCCATTCCATTGGCCACTTGCAAACACATACCCATCAATTTCTTCTTAATAGGTTTCTAGAAAAAAAAACACAAATCTTTCATTATAGAGTAGGCTTTTCTCTTTCGCATGTTATTCTATTGCTTTTCTATACATGAACTACTGACACAAGAATCCCAAATACTCTCTTGTTATGTACATTCTGTAATGACTCTCACTGATGATGGTGATTAAAATGCTAATACGTAACTGTAATCATTATAGGAGGTGAGTTCACCTGGACATACTACTGCCAGGTTGAAGGGACTGGGGAACTACTGCAGAAGAGAGTGGGTGTATAATAGGTCTTTCTAAGAAGGGAAAGATGGTTGCTAAGAATTGAATTAATTGCTCTGTTCTCTAAGTATAGCTACTTGTAAAAATGCCATTATTTGTACTTACAATATCATCAAAGTTTGAACAATGAGGATCAAGTACAATTGATTCTCTTTCTGCCTTCAGATGTGAAAGGAGGCTACCATTATCCATAAATGGCATGACAAGATAGGGAGCAGGACCTCCATCAAGACAAACTCCTATTAGCCTGAGGACATTGGGATGATCTAGTTCCTGCATCTTAACACATTCCTTCAGGAGATCTCTCACTAATTTGTTTTGCACAAATCCTATTATAGCAAACAACAGTAAATGATATTGTTTACATTTAGCTATACACATATATAGCCTACCTTTAAGTGTCTTTACTGCCACAGTATCACTAATGGTATCACAATGACTTTTCTTGAGCCGACTTTTATAAACTATTCCAAATTCCCCTTTGGAATAATAATAATAGAAATAATAATAGAAATAACTAGCTATGCTCTATCCTCAAATATTACAAACCTTGTCCAATGGTTTTTCCAAGGTCAAGATTACATGAATGTATTATCAGTTGTTTGGGAATATTTTGCTTGAATGTACTCTGGACTGACATTTGCTGTAATTTTATAACTGCAACAATAAAGAAAAAAACAGCTCTAGCTAGTTATCACAAAGTAGACATGTATGATCACTCATGTATTCTACATATAACATTATAACTTACTGTTTTTATTATCCTCTCCCCTCTCTTCAATGACACTGAATAATCAGAGAATAGTTTTATTACCATGTTTCATGTTTAGCTCTTACAATTTCTATATCTATATCTACTATTACAGTTATGATTCATTATGATGTAGAATAATTCCATCACTATTCTAGCATCACTGTGCCAAAGGAATTGATTCTACCAAACTAACATCTACCTAGAACATGCATCAGCAGTGGATAAAGTGACATTCAGTGGCACATAATGATAGGAAAATGCATTTAAACTTTAATAGCATTAGGTGTGCTCATTTCTTGGTACCATAGTTAGGCATGTGTGTTGGTATGTGCATCTTGGTAGTGCACCACTGTGTTTAAGTGATCAAGATTTGATTGTTGATCAACTACAACTTTTTCATAATGTTTTGCATGTTAAACAGTAACAAGTATTTCATGCACACATTCCATCAACCACATGTGATTTTATACAGCTGACTTGTAATTCAATCTTCTTGTGTGTCACATGTTAAGCATATATCAGTGATTCATTCTATTAATTGTTTGAAGTGAATTGGCTCTGCTAACAGGTTATGGGCCCAGTCTGAGTGTCTATTCTAGTCAATCCCTAGTCAGTTAAGTAATAGTTCAAGATATTAAGCCTGATGGCAAACACCAACAATGGATGAGAAGTGGTCCATTGAGAAGCTGGATAGTTTGAACTGGATGACATGTGATGTAATGGTGACAGTTACAATTTCTACATATATATCTGTGAGTAGTTCAAGTAAAATCCAAATTTTATGGCTCAGGGTCAAAAAGTTTTTTAGTATTACTGTAAAATATTATTCTACCAAACTAACATCTACCTATAACATGCATCAGCAGTGGATAAAGTGACATTCAGTGGCACATAATGATAGGTGCTCATTTCTTGGTGTCAGGAATGCCTACCCTGACATGCCTGCTGCTTAGAAACACAATGTTGACATGATTAATTAAATATGGTAAGGGATCTCAGCATAAGAGGTGCTGAGCATGCCCAGACAATAATATACAGAACCTCATGTTTAGTAAAGTGTGTTGTCAGCTGATTTGCTATCTATTATAATATATCTATTTAAAAATACATTCTTTGGGGATTGGGATAACCCCACTGAGGTTAGCTAGAATGAACCCAAGGAGTTTCTGCAGGGTGAACTTACAAGGCTTCTGTAACACTTGGTACCATAGTTAGGCATGTGTGTTTAAGTGAAGATTTGATTGTTGATCAACTACAACTTTTGTTTTGCACTCATTTTCCTCTTGTGGAACGAGTAATAGGTGAAATATAATATATTCTAAATGTCAAAATGTAGAATTACAATACTCTGCTGAAAACTTAAAATGGAACTATAAACTTAGAATTTATATAATAACTGTAGTGATTTTACTAGAATATTATAGTAAGGTGTAGAGAACTTACTTAGTTTCTTTGTTAATTTTTGTCTTCTTAGAGTATACAGCAAGAATCAATACTATCACAATTATAAGTACAGCAAGGATGACTCCAATACTAATAGTTCCACCTATCACAGCTGAATTATTAGATGTACCAACAATATCTACAGAATGATAGTGATGATGAATCAAGACAAAATACACTATTTGGACTATATTATATTTAGTATGACTTCAATTAGATGTCTTTCAGTGTTTACTACAGTGGTACATTTTCAGGTAAAAGTTCTTTTCATTGTTACTTGATTTCAAAATGTATGTATTGCTAATGCTAATATTTATATAGATATGATCATAAAATTTACAACTTTGTTAGCATTATTGTATGATGCTAATTCATGAAAAAAAATGATTCTTTAGCTAGGTTGCTGGCATTTACAGTAAAGTTAAGATTGATTATCCAATTATATAAAGACATTAAACTCAACAAAATATTCATGATTGTTCTTCCATTACCTGTGCAGTTAAATCCATCACCAACAAACCCTGAGTTACATTCACACATGAAAGAACCTTTAGTGTTCTTGCATTCTCCATTACTACTACATGGCGAGTTAGTCACACACTCATCTATGTCTAACAAGTACACATAAATAATATTATTAATGAATAAGTATTAATGGACAGTTAATAAAATAAATACATTCACATGTCCTGTTATCACTATCAATCTGGTATCCATCATTACAACTACATAAAAATCTTCCAACAGTATTGTTACATATTTGTGTACAGTCATGAACCCCAATTTCACACTCATCTATATCTATACAGAAGAACATATCGATAGATAGATTACTCACACACATAACCTTATGCATAGAACCTTCCCAAACTTATCTTTGGAGCTTGTATTTTTATCAACATGGACTAAACTGAGCTAATTTGTGTAATATCTAACTAGTTACAAAAATTAATCATAAACTATACTCATGTTTTGGGGCATGACCATACAACACCATACCTTTAATAGATCAATTACCTGTGCAGTTAAATCCATCACCATCAAACCCTGAGTTACATGCACACATGAAAGAACCTTCAGTGTCCTTGCATTCAGCATTACTACTACATGGTGAGTCAGTCACACACTCTTCTATATCTGTACACATAAAAATTAATGTCTACCACAGATAATAGTTATTAGTACCATCACAGGTCCTGTTATCTCTATCTATTCATTACAAGTACAGAAATATCCTCAATCAGAATTGTTACATATCTGGGTGAGTACCTATTATCTATAAGAGGGGAAATACTTCTTGTAAAAATATTATATGAGGTAAATATTAAGAAAGTATTAAGGTATAAATAATAATAAAAACTTGGACAAAAATTATTGTACTGTTTAAATGTACCTGGCCTCCTGTACTCTATCACAAAAATGCTATATACAGTATAAGTACCTTCACAAGTCCTGTTATCACTAGCAATCCGATATCCATCCTTGCAAGTACAGAAAAATCCTCCATCAGTATTGTTACATATTTCAGTACAGCCATGTGTACCTACTCCACACTCGTCTATGTCTATAAGAAGAAAAACATTTCTTAGAAAATTAAGAAAATGTAGAGATGGATTTATCAGGGAAGTAGGAGCCAACTTGATGCATACCAGACAAAGGGACCACAGATTAACACCTTATTGACTGTTAATAGAAAAAGCCACAAGCTAAATATTGAGCAGCTGCCAAAGCTGGCCATGTGACAGTGCTCGCTAGTGCTTTAGGTACTGCTACAATGAGTGCTCCAAAAAGAAATAAGACTGAGAGCTGTGAGTGTCAGATGAATATTAAGTCCTTTTTTTCTGTGTCTTCTCTTAGTAAAGGTACCTAAACTAGCTTATTGGTATAGTTAAGCTAGAAAACTATGATTGTTTACTGTCCATGCAAGTCATTAATACTAGCCATTATTACTGTAGATAATGAATTCGCTTTCAATTCTGGTGAGAGTGAAGATGAAATGCTTGATCTAGCCAGCAGTAGTAATGAAAATGAAGGTACCTTCATTTTCATCACTACTGACTAATACAATATTGATTGGTTGGTTAATTACACTGCTATGTACAACAAAGACCAGTACAGCTACCAGCATTCTCAGTCAGAAAAGCTCTATGGATCTGGAAAAAGTCTTCAAAGGAGGCAGTTTGTGTCATCTGGGTACAAATCTTTTCATTGGATTCACTTCTGCTCTGAACCACTTCAAGTATACTGCTACTAGCTTACTGTCAACGAGCTTTTAAGTTGAAAGTTTTTGTGATGAGTTCAAAAACTGAACCTGCATATGTATCCACTGAATTCTGTAATTGGAAAAAAGCAACTGTACAGTTTAGGGAACATGAGCAGTCTCAAACTCACAGAGATTCTATAGCTGCCCTAATGTCAGCAAAGTCTATCCCAGTAAATGCAATGCTTCGAAGTGAAACAGTTTTCAGAGTAAAAGAAGAAATAGTCTGATGAAACAGCTTTCTGCTTTGCAATATTTGTTGCAGCAAGGTCTTTCTATTAGAAATGATCATTCTGGTGGGTCTAATTTAACAGTGATGTTGCAGAATATCCTTGATGAATCTTCATGGGTAGAGTGTAAGAAGTATCAGTCTCCAGAAATAGTCAATGAAATAGTTCAGCTATTTTAGCACATAATTTATGTAAAGTTTCATGCTCATTAATCTCTGACCTGCTATCTCAGAGATGGTTTGTACTCCTAGTAGATGAGACCAGGGATATCTCTAATCATAAACAACTTGTTAATTTGCGATGGGTGTCAGAGAATCATGACATTATTCGGCCTAGTTCGAAACTTGATGACATTACACTTATGTCTTCAAGATATTGCAGAGACAGTAAATGTGTGAAAGAAGCCTTAAATTTTTCTATGGAGGCTATTCAATTAATAAAGTACTCACCAAGAGCTAGTGCAAGGAGAAAGGAATGATTCCCCAAAACCAGGAATTTGCACTCTCTGCCCAACAAGGTGGATGGTCCGCACTACCACAATACAAAGAATTTTTGACATTTATGAAACTCTTTGCACAAAGATGGAAGAATCTTCACACGGTTCTGATGATTGTTCTAGGAGAGTCTGTGGCATCATCCCACTTATGGAAAAATTCCAAACATTTTGGTTTACTGTATTAATATTCAGCTTGACTGAGCAATTGTCAGTTATTCTCCAAGGTGTTACAACCAATGTACATAGATGATTGCTATTTTGCTGTTAAAGTCACTCTTTGGGGTCTGGAAAAGCTCAGAACTGATAAGACATTAATTTTCAAAGCAGTGAAAGAAGAGGCTAAAGACAAATGCGATCCTCCAGTTCTTCATAGGCAGCAGCAGCCAAACATGCATTTCAATCCGTGCAAGATCTTTACAGGAGGGAGTATTTTTGAAGCAATCAACAAGGTGAAGGGAGATCTTTAAAAAAGGTTTACACAGGAAATTTTTCTCTTTATGAGAAGTGTTGAGGCATTATTGATTGACAGTGTCAATGATAAACTACCTGAAAATATGGTTAAAATGTATGAGAGAGATGTTGACATGCAGAAGTTGAAGCTTCAGTTTAAGATGCAAATCTGTGTCCTTAGATGGAATTCGAATCAGAAAAGTTACCCAAATTCAATCTATCTGTGATATCTTTAAAGAGATCCATAAACTCTTTAAGTTATATTTGACGATTCCTGTTACTACTGTCTCTTCAGAACCGAGCTTTTCAGCCCTCAAACATGTGAAATCATACCTCAGAGGTTTGATGACTCTAAACCATTGCATGCTACTGCATGTACATAAGGATAAGACTCAAAAACTCAACCTATGTCAATTAGTAGAGGATTTTGTAAAAGTTAACAATAATAATTAAAGTCTATTTGGGTTGACCTGGCACCACAAATATTTGCAATAACTTGCTAAATTTTCATCCGATTTCAAAATTTCAAACACCAACAGTTAACTAATAATCGTAGAATTTTTCTGATATCTTTTATAAGGTTCTATGCCTTACCAGTCAAAAGTTAGCTGTATGTCCCATAAGCAAAGTACAGAGCATTCCATTAACCATGCGGAATGTGGTGTGCGTTATTTAGCTCAATTCCAGCAGTTTAGATCATTGTAAGGGTGTAGTTACCCGCACATACCTTCATCCACAAGCAGTGGCGTCTCTGGCCACTTTGGATACTGGGTGCAAGCTATAGTTGTATGCATAATACTTATTCTTAATCTCTAATAATAATAATAATTATTATTATTATTACCTCAGTGAACTTTGAACCTTTGTGATCATATTAATGATTGCTGTGCTGCAGCAGCCACAAGTTCTAGTGTGTAGCCACAGTTCTATGGCCTAGAATTAAATAATGCTTTTTAGCTGGTAGCTAAAGACTGAGCTACTCTGCAGGGATGCAAGTAAGTGTTATGGGTGCAAGTCTGGGTGCAAATGGGTTCATTTGCACCCCTCTCACGACGCTACTGTCCACAAGTATTTTGCTAAATCAACTAATGATGCACTACCACGTAATCATACTCTACCGCTACTACTTCCGTGGGCAAGTGAACGCGATACTCTACCGCTACTACTTCCGTGGGCAAGTGAACGCGAATAGACTTTAGGATTGGATATTTTAATTTTTTGCAATGTGAAAGATGACATGGGGTAGCTATATGGTAGGCAACACTGTTGTCACAGCTAAATGTTCAGTAAATTATGTTCCACCCCCCCTAACTTCCTACTCCACTGCACTTTATGTATGAACAGAAAATAATTGTGTTCTTGCCTCCAGCATTACTACTACTACACATTCATCTATGTGTAATGAGTACACATACTGAACAATATTATTATGTTAAACTCTATTAGCTAATGTACCATCACAAGTCCTGTTATCTCTATCTCTCTGATATCCATCATTACAAGCACAGAAATATCCTCCATCAGAATTGTTACATATCTGGGTGGATATTTTCTTAGGAAATATTATATGAGGTCAATATTCAAGAAAGTTCGTACTGTTTAAATGTACCCAGCCTCTTGTACTCTATCACAAAAATGCTATATACGTACAGTATAAGTACCTTCACAAGTCCTGTTATCACTAGCAATCTGATATCCATCCTTACAAGAACAGAAAAATCCTCCATCAGTATTGTTACATATTTCAGTACAGTTATTTGTACCTACTCCACACTCGTCTATGTCTATAATAATTATTAGAAGAAAACATTTCTTAGAAAATGTAGAGAATGTAGAGATGGGTGTGGTCACAATGTATGCAAACTAGCATATTATGTATGAACAAATTAATGTGTGTTCTTCATTCAGCATTACTACTACATAATGAGTCAGTCACACACACATCTATAAAATATAATAATGTTTGTGTAGCGAATAAGTACACATAAATGAACAATAATGTTAAACTCTACAGATACAGTGTCATCACAAATCCCGTTATCTCTATCTATCTGGTATCCACCATTACAAGTACAGAAATATCCTCCATCAGAATTGTTACATATCTGGGTGAGTATCTACAATCTATATCATACAATAAATTAGAGGGAAAATATTCCTTAGGAAAATATAATAATAATAATAATGAGATCAACATTCAAGAAAGTATTAAGGTACATACAAATTTGAACAAAAATTATTGTACTGTTTAAATGTACCCCGCCTCTTGTACTCTATCACAAAAATCCTATATATACCTTCACAAGTCCTGTTATCACTAGCAATCCGATATCCATCCTTACAAGAACAGAAAAATCCTCCATCAGTATTGTTACATATTTCAGTACAGCCATGTGTACCTCCTACTTCACACTCGTCTATGTCTATAATAATTATTAGAAGAAAAACATCTCTTTCTTAGAAAATGAAGAGAATGTAGAGATGGGTGTGGTCACAATGTATGCAAACTAGAGAGAAATGAACAGACAATAATGTTGTTGTGTGTTCTTGCATTTATTACTACATGATGAGTCCGTCACACCCTCATCTGTCTAATGTTTGTGTAATAAGTACACATAAATAATATTAATGAACAATGTTAAGTAGCAATGGACTGTTTAATGTTTCCTGTTATCACTATCAATCTGGTATCCACCATAACAAGAATATAAAAATCTTCCATCAATATTGTTACATATTTGATATTTGCATGTATACAGTCATGAACCCAAATTTCACACTCATCTATATGTACGTATACATATCAGAGATAAAGATAAAGACAATAACACTCTTACTTACATGCAAAACCTTATGCATATAACCCTCCCAACCTTATCTTTTGGAGCTTGTATTTTTGTCAACATGGACTAAACTGAATCTGTTCAGCTAACTTGTGTAATATTTAACTGGTTACTCACCAAAACATAAACTATACTCATGTTTTGGGACATGACCATACAAAATCATACCATTAATAGATCAATTACCTGTACAGTTAAATCCATCACCATCAAACCCTGAGTTACATTCACACATGAAAGAACCTTCAATGTTCGTGCATTGAGCATCACTACTACATGGTAAGTCAGTCACACACTCATCTATGTCTAATGTTTGTGAAAACATACTCTATAATAATTATTAAACTTTTAATTTTTAGTATACCTTTGCAATTTTTTTCATCCTCATTCTCGTATCCTGAATAGCAAGAACAATTTGTAACTGAAGAGTTGTCACATCTTGATGCAAAAGAATTCAATTTACACACATCATTAGAAGAAGCTGTTGTTATACAGTTACCTTGAAGAGACAATAATAATACATGCATAAAAACACTGTATGTACATACAAGCAAATGTTAGTTACTATTAGAGTTACATTCTATATATATACGTAAACAACATACTAGAGAAACCACTTCAGTATTATTTATCTAAAGTAACTGGACATCACCATTAGCTATCATCATCATGAACATCACCATTTTTAGCATGATTTCCAAGGACTAGAGCTACCTGTAGGCTACTGAAAGAGTGTTCATGACTAAGAATGTTATTGCACTAATCTGATGACTGTGTAATAGTATTTACTTGCTCACCATCAATACGAAATATATTCTTTGCTTGAAGTTCATAATTTCCTTCACCTCTCACAAACTTTCTGGTCATATCTCCTGCATAAAATTCTATGGATGACAGTTGATTGAGGTCCGGATGCTCAAACAGAAAGATTCCAAGTGATATTTTCCCATCAGTACACAAGATAGTCTGCACAGAAGTCTGTTTATGCAAATGATAATAATACACCACAACAACAACTAGAGCTTCTAAAATTAGAGAATACAAAAAATACAATAGAGCAAAAGCTAAAAGTCCCAAATAATTAATTCTGACTGTAAACATAATAATAATTAATGGCGTTATTTAATCTGGTTGTCTGCAGTTAGCTTTGCAAATACCTGCTATAGGAATTGAAATTATTGAGCTTATGATCTTCAAAACTTTAGCTAAGTGTTATAATTAACCACTTAGAAAGATGGCACAGAGAATTTCTGGCATTAAAAGGAAGTGAACATTGTGTTACTGACTCTGCTGGAGGTCTGTAGAAACTTAAACAAGTAAACTGAGCAAAGGCCTCCAATAAAAGGACATAATTATAGCAACATAGTACAACTCATGTGGGTGTGGTTATTATGCCTATTATCATTAGTACATACATCACAATGCTCTCGGTTACCTTATAATCATCATCATCCAATATCAAAGTAATAATAACTGCCAGTGTTGGATAAAAGTTAGTGAAGTCTTGATTAAAGTCAGTGATCATTGTAGTTACTTCACTTAAAGTAGTATTATCCATGGATACTCTGTAATAAAGATAGCTCTGCCGAGATAAACAAGGAAAACTCGACATAGGAACTATCAGTGGGACTGTATTTGACAGACCAAATTCTAAATTATCGAATCTGAAATTTCCTGTTGATATTACTCCACACTCAAATATCTATTACACAAAATGGAAGTAAAATAATTATTATAGCTAACAATCTTGCTTTACATAAAAAAAGACCCATATATTAATCATCAATATTTGTTGTGTTGTTGACAATACAACAATGTATGTGTTGCCTGCCAGCTAATAATGTTTCATTGCAGTATGTTATTGTTATGACACTGTTATTGGTGTCCACACTACTAAAAATGATTAGTGTGTGTAGTCTCTGTGATGTATGGAAAAGTTTGTGAGCTCTGCTGCCAACTTTCTATTGTTAATTACTACTAACAAAAGGAAACGGAACAAATAGTTCTTTAGAATCTTGGTCACCAAAATATAACTAATGACAAATGTAACAGCTAAGGCCAAACCTAACTGATAACTTTTTCTTCATTTAATTTTAGTACACTCTTCGACAAAATAGTATTTTAAAAATATCTACAATGTCATTATTATTTAATTCAATGACAATATTATTCTTACATTAATAGTTGACAGTGGATTCCCATAAAAGACCAAAGGAATTGATAAAGTAAGGCTTTGATTTGTAGCTGTGGGTTCTTCAAGTGAAGGAACGGTTGCATCTCCAGCTCTTGGACCAAATTGAAAATATTCTATATTGAATGAAATTTGTTGGGTACCTCTTATTGTGAAAGCATTCTGAACATATTATGCATTTAGTATAGCTATTTTCTCTCTCACCTAAACAAGTGATGTTTTCACTTGACTTTGTTCCAGTGTTACATAAGCATGATAATTCATTGCCACATAATATGGGTACAGAATTTAATCCACACATATCTCTGTCTGCATGGACTACACAATGACCTATAGTATAATTGTAATTATGAATAAAACACTGAATATCACAACCTATCAGAAACTTTGGTAGTATTCTCTATAATTGTAAGGGGACCCCTATTAGTAACAAACTAAAATACTCTAAAAGGACAACAACCACCTTAACTTGTACATAAAAATAAATGCTGCATACATGTGTAATTAGTGGTGTAGGTACATACATTCCACAACCCATGAAAATACAAGCAATTTCATTGACCCCAACTATCACGGAGCTTCCATAAGTTTGAGCCTATGGTACTATTTTCTTACCATCAATGCGATAAACTCAATCCTTTTTGCTATAAGATGAAGAGTCTAAACTTGATAATGAATAATTTCCTCTTCTTCCATCTCCTGCATTAAATCCTCCAATTAACCATTCAAACCCCCTAACATCAGAATCTATCAAGTCTCCATACAGTAAAACAGCAAATGATACATTTCCATCAGTTAATAAAATAGCTTGAAAGTTGATCTGTAATAAACATAATAATTATAAAAATTATATATGACGTTTATACTGAACATCAAATAATCAGAAAAATACTACCATAATTTTACTTATGCTACAATAGACATTCTATAGTTATCCAAAGCAAAAAAGCTAATACCATAATCTGGAAATTTTAGAGTTAAATTTTTATCGTTTGAAGAAATTTAATGGAAACAATAATAAGTAACTAGATAATTTAACTAATTAAATCACAGTAAAATACTCTAAGAAGTGATAGATAATAATTATTATAATTATTCTATTCATTTACCACAGGACTGGACTCGAGTCTGAACACTTTACTTTGAAACCAGGTGACAATGACGGCTGAAGTTGGTGTGTAACCTTCAAATGCAACATTTGCATTTGTTATCTTCTGAGCCGCATAACTGAGAGTTGCATTGTCATTTACAGCTCGGTAGTAAATGGTTCCAGCATCTCTAAAGCTATAATCTGCCCAAAAGGGAGCTATAAGTGGAGGAAAGTCCATAGGTGGAGAAAAGTCATCATGTGACAGCCTAGTCACGATATAGAAATTGAACATTTTTTGAAATGATATAAGACCATTAGTTGATACCTTTAAAATTTAAAAAAATATTGATAAGAATAATCAACTCTGTAAATTTTAAATAAAGTAAGGGAGGCAAACTATGTCATAGATCGGTCAGGTTAAGAGTTTGAATCACTTAGAACAAATTTTACATAAGCTAGGAGAATTGTGCTATAATTTAGATACTGTATGAGACAATCCTGAAGACCCTGGTCTCTAGAACCTTAACACAGTTTAGTTAGGGTAAATGGCCTTAAGCGTTCTTACTACTGTAGATTCCTCAGTTTCAGTATCCGTTAATTATATTTGTTCCAGTTGCTAGTGATCTCCAATACAAAACCATTATTATACCGAATGGAAAATATGCACCTAAGTATAGCTGGCTATAACCTCCAATATCTCATGTTAGATATAACCTCTTGGAATGGAAGGCAGAATCTATGTCACAGACATGAAATTAAATGTCTTACCTTCACATAATATAGCTAGCTCATACTAAACTTGGTTCAAGTACCAAAATAAAGCACTCTCAATGAACTTCTAGCTGTGTTGTGTATACAGGTAACCCATAAACCCCAAAATAACCAAATAACTGCAAACTCAATGTGCGTAAATCCTATTTACAACTCTATATTATCATCTGTGTATCAAATCCTTATTATGTGGGTGTTAATCACACCCCCAATGTGATTTCTCGCTTCCTTAACCTGATGTTCAAAGCACTGTCCTTCAGTCCCCCTCACAAGCAATCTTTCAGCCATGATCATGGCGCTAGGCCCCCTTATTAGTGGACTCATGTCACTGAGTGCCCCGAGCCCCACCCAACAGCATGTGGGCTCCAAATACCCCCGTCCACCAGAGATGGACCCTCATTAGAACTTCCAGACAGCACCCCACCAGGAGGATGTGACCTGGGACCCTGTACCAGACCAGTGCCAAAGGGGCACAGCAACAACCACAAGCCCTCACTGGTAGCTCATATGTCTCTCACAGCAGAACACAGAACAACTTCTACAAGTGTTGAATGATCTGGTAAACACACATTTTCACAACAGAATTTCTCTTACTTGATGTAATAACACCTGACATATCTACTGTTTCTTACACAAAAAATGTGCTCTATAGCATACGTACTAAAAGTCTTAAAGAATCAACAAGGGGAAGACCTTGAAATCAAACTCACTGTGATTCTTCATAGACCACTAAATTTCTAATAAATTAATAGCCTTTCAAAACCTGTTCAGAAGGTATTGTAGGTACTAGCTGTCCACTAGCTAATTTTAGAGTGACCTGCCTCCATTAGCTATTTAAAGCTGCCACATAAACTGACAATGCCTTGGTTGATGATGATACATATCTGCTTGTTCTGTTGTGTTATCGTGTAATGAGTCTTATAGCCTATTTTTAAGGCCGTAACTGAAGAAAAATGCCAAGAATCCTCAAACATAGAACAAACCAGGCATCAAAGGGTAACTAAGGCTGGAGGAGTGCAATCACATTCTCTTTTTGCATGCCATAGGTGGATGTGACCCAACTTCTCAACTTCATGGCATAGGGAAAGGAAATGCCCTAAGAAAATTCAAAGCCTATAATATTTCTAATCAGATAGAGAGCATTCAGTTCCACAAATTCAAGAAGTTTAAAATTTTCATCTGAAGGACTTCCTACATCACTTTCTGAAACATTAAATTCTCCAACATTTTCTCATAAATCACATTCAAATATTGTCACGATCTTTCATATCTTGTTAATATCTCCAGTAACTTTTGCTACAGCAACCTCAAACATCAAGCACATAAAGACCCTATGATGGGCCAAGACCATCTCAATGCTCTACTTTTGTTGCATGTTCACAAGTATATTCATCTTTGTTATGATGATGTAATTGATTTATATGCCAGTCGATTCCCAAGATGAACGACTTCATTAATCCTTTGTCATAATCTAACAAATTTTATTGTGCTGAAATATTTAGAAGTGAGCATATTATAAGAAATAGGCAATCATGAATGCATGTCTCATATCATTGACTCACCCCCTCATTTTTTTTTTTAAATCCTGGGATCCACATCTACGATATCATTGCCCCTTTATTCAAAATCCTAGATTCACCACTGTAGTGTGCCATAGAGTGGTTTAATCATTTTGCAATCTAGATGTTTAGATTAGCATGTTTACAATTAACAAAACACACGCTCAAATTTAAAATGTTCGGAATTTCTGTTTCAATAATATTATTTTAAAGATGTGGAGATCACAGATACATGAAGTAATAACTGATACGATGTCATAACTAAGAAACACTGGGTTGCTGTGGAAAAAAGTAAGCAGGAAGTGACGAGCAATCTTAGATATACATCTTATAGGGAGATTATTAGTTGGCTTGCATGAATCTGGCTAGCCAATAGTATCTAGCTATTGACTGTTAAACCTTTGAATACAGCTCAAGGTGTCATCAAAAGTAGCCAGACCACTAAGGAGCTCTTGGAATTTCATTCCTAAAGTGTCCTCCAAAAAATCTACTTAAGTAGATGACTATGTCTTTCAGATAATTTTGGACAAACACTTTGGTGAGTGAGAAAGCAAGATTCTGCATTACCTGACAGTTATGATAACTTCAAGACTGTACTGTGGATATGCTTTCTCTTCACACTCATGTGATCATGAAGGGTGTTACAGGGGTGTAGACAACTTTTAGGACTGGGGGGGGGGTCTAATAAGGTAAAGACAAAAGAGCTGCAATTCAGCTCAAGGGGGAGGGTGTGGGAGCCCTCCTGCACAAAGTACAGAAGCAAAAATTTTCTTCAAAATCCAAGAGGTGTAAGAAAGCAAATTAGAGTAATAATTAATAATATGTACACAAGGATAGGCTAGGTTCTATTTCATTTGAAGCTAGTAAAACTATATTAATTTTTAGAATACAGTGATCAAAAAACCTAAATATTATTAGCTCACCAGTTCAGACTGACTGTTGGCTAATTCAGGCTAATAGTTGGCCTTAAATTCCATTGGATGATTCATTTGGCTTTAAAGGAGTACTAACCACTATCTTAGAGATTCATAGACATGGTACTAACTACTAGCAATTAGGCTAAGAGTCAAAAAAGGTCTTTAAGCAGCTGTTACAATTTTACCATGTTTACCTGTTAACCACTATATTATACTGTCATGGTTAAATTAAATACTGTTTACCAAACCACCACATATGCAGTTTACAAAAAAAAACAAAAAACAAAAACAAAAAAAAAAAAAACTAAAAAATTAAGCCAGAACCTGAGCTTATTATTATTAAAGTTATATTATCTAAAAAATCTGGGGGGCTTAAGCCCCCCAAGCCCCCGTTGTCTACACCCCTGTGTTAGCTGGATCATGTAGTAGATCTGATGAGATGTGGTCATCCTAACAAAATAATATGGCAACATGCCATGACTTTTGTGACATGGAAACAATTAAGTCTATAAACTAGACTACATGCAGCCAGTAGGACAAGAAACCGTATGTTTGTGTCCATCCTGTCCCTAGACCTTATAGTCCTTGAAAACTGGAAGCTATACAGCAGTTATTAAAATAATTGTAGTTGATGATAAGTAAATCTTACAAGATTAAAAACTATTAAAATATTAAAGCTTCCATTAGTTATTTTCTTCTTCAAATATTTTATATTCTAAGCACCATATCTTGTGGAATCATTGTTATAAAGCATATGGATAATACACATACACTAAAACATAGCTTTTAAAAATACTCTCATTTACTAAACACTTCATGCTGAGACATGTCAGTCTTTTAAAATGACTAACTTGTTAAAATGGGATATAGGTTTAGAGACTTACATAAAGATCAGTTTCCTCCTTCTGATAGAAAATAATTGGAATATCAAGATGTATGACATTAGATGTTGCATCAATTTCTCTTGGACCAACAGTATCACCACTTCCAATTCCAAATGGAAAGAATTCTAATAGCATGAAAAGTGCAAATAATACTACTTTAAATGTGGAGTGGACATAATTAATCCAAAGAAATTGCTTAGCCATGAATTAAAGGAAAAACATGGGCAAGTAGAGATGGATGAGGTAAAAAGGCAAAAAAAGAGATGGTCACTTGAACTACCTCCTCTCCTCCTGTTGAGTGAAATAGGAAGTTTAATGAACCATCATTAATAATAGTAAAGTTCTTATAATTATAGTTTTCTCCTTTCCTTACAAAACATTCTATTAGTGGATAATACGTAGTTTAATAAGGTGAGTGTAATATTGAATGTTGAAATGTCTGAAGCAGTAATAATAACTGGATGTGATGGAGAAATGAGTTTGGAGCAAGTGGTATTATTACTATGCAATGATGTAAGAGCAGTGTCCTAACATGTAGCTAAACACTTCAAAAATGTTATTATAAAGCTATGCTTTATAATAGCTAATGTTATCATTATATTTGCTGATAATATACATAATTTATATCTAAACAAAATGTAAGAATTAATGTATTATGCATGATAGTTACTGTTATAGCTATGTCTAAAGCCCACTGACCTGTTAACTTGCAATTATTTCCTTCTGTGGTTCCTGGCTCACAAAGACAAGAAGAAATTGTAAAATTTTCATGACATTCCAATGAAGTAGAATTCAATCCACAAACAGCACCTTGTGAAACTCCAGTGATGCAGTTACCTTCACAAAAATATAACAGGCATACTATGCTGAAATGCAACCACCCTTTAATGATATTTCATGTCTTGCATAGCTTCCAACTTCTCCAAGTGTCTGACCTGGACAAGCCACACCCTCTATGAGTATCATTATAATTCTATTGTATCATTTTACAGCAGCTGGAAATTGCCATAGCTAAAGCTACAGTACATGTAACTGTAATTAAGTTATTCAAGGTCAAAGTGGTGCAAGGTGAACGTGAACATATTATATTATAGGAGTGCTTCATCATTGGGTTAGAAGCAGTTATACCATATCTTTTAAGTGGTGTAAACTTGTGGCTTCTTTTGAATGGTGGGATGAAACATCTCTTTTACCATAATCACTGTAATTAAAGCGCCACCATAATTTAAGCGACACCCAGACATGGAATTATTTTTCTAGCTCTATACTTGGCGCCACCTCCTTCCTCAAATATTTTTTCCTGTCGCTTAATTAATTAGAGCCTACTTGGTTTTTTTTTTTTTTAGTTTTGCTGTTAAAGAGATGTCAATGAAATGAAATTTCAGTGAAATGAAACTAATGATCAAAAATAGATTATAAGTTGAAGCCATGAGGATGAACATTGAGTGGCCAGAGGACTTTAATGGATGAACATTTTGACACCATTTTGACTCAAAAAAATTGTTATGTAATGTCTAACAATTTAATGCATTGTGTAATGTTATAGGGGAGAAGGGGGGATAATTACTAACCATCATTGACTCAATAACCAATACTATTTGATCAAAAGGTGTTTTCAATTATATTCTAGTATTGGCAGCTCTGCATTATCTTTCCCCATTCCTCCTTCTCTTACCCCCCCCCCCCCCCAACCCCTCCCCTCCCCTCCCCTCCCAATTTGCCTGCTATCCTATCTGCTTTAGGCAGCAACTAATTCCTAAATCATCATTACATATTCTGGGCACACTTAAGCTTCATGTGGACTTGATGTAGAGTGACCATAATTGGCTATTATTATATTATAATTATAATTGGCTATAGGAATACATTATTTATTAGCAACTTAAACTACACTACTGAACACTCAAAGAAAAAAGTAAAATTATTATTATAGAAGACAACTTTGTGTTAAACTCTATCTTCCACTTGTACATTCACTATATCATGTGGAGAGGAGAAATCTATGTACTCAGCCACAACAGTCAGAAAAGGGCTACTAGCTTAACAAAAGATGATCTTATTTCAGCATTTCTTTCTCAACATCAAGCATCAAGAAATATCTGAAAAATAATCACGATTACATGTTGCAACATTTCACATTTGTATAGGTAAATCACCTCTATTTCTACCCAATCCCTAAAATGAAGTTAGTGATTGGGGAAGAATTGAAATTTACATGTAAATCTGTCATCTAACAGTACAATTGCAGTGTGAGGTTTACTAATGTACCAACAAGATTTGAAAATACATGAGTGTTTATACTTTAGTAGCTATGTTATTAGACACTTTGTTATGACTATTTAATTTGTTTTCTTTGATTTACACCAAACACCAAATTATATATACATGATTAATGAAATTACTAGAAGAATGGTGGAGTCATGTATGCTTGTCAAGGATCCTCATGAACCAATGTTTGTAAAAATGTATCCTCTCATTCTACTCCCCAGTGTAGGCTCTCTTCACTTGCCCCTAACTATCTTTAGAGTTAAGCTAAACTATTATTATGTACTGTACATCTAGCCAAGAAAATTAGCATGTTAAACCTCCTACATAATATTAACCCCTTAAGGGTGGGTGTTTCTATGTGTAAATTCTGGACATTACGTCATTTGTAATATACCTGTAATATTCAATAACATATAATAAGATTACTGAATATAAAATAAGATTACTGTAATATACCATAAGAATACTGTAAGAAAATTTACACATAGAAGCACCCTTAAGGGTGGTCCCTACAGCAACGCCTGCATGGTGGTTTGGGACCTTATCAACACCTCATTAACAGGCTAGCATTTGGTAAGGTGTAGACAATAATAACATTTAGTTTTTCTAAATAGCTATTCTGGAATTTCAAAAACAGCTGGTCAAGGATGAATAAATAGAGAAGTAAAATCAAAACCAAGCAAAGCTCAATGTTACGATGTTGAAGGTGAGGAAATGAGTCTCAGGTGTGAAAATCTACTAGTCATTCCCAGCAGTCCCAGTTTTATTACTGCAGGTAAGATCTGTAGTAGCTCCTGCAAAAAACATCAGAATTAGTTTATACCTGCTGTACACCATACTGTGATGGTGCTCTACCTCTAGAAACTTGTTTAGTGTTGCTGCTAGGACCAGTTGTAGAGACATAGCTCCCTAGCAACGGAAACCACCGCCCAGCGTGGTGCTGTAGGGACCACCCTTAAAGAAAGGGCAGTGAAATAATTATAGTTCCACCGTCAGGGGAACAATTATTTTTTGTGATATTCTAAATGACACATTGTGCTTAATACTACCCACCAAACCCAACTCAATACCAAATCTCTGATTTTCTGTATAATACTTTCTAGACATAGAGTAATTGGAAAACATCATGGACTAACAATTGCTCAGAGAAAATCTTGCTTATTTTACATTACACTATGAGAATACACCTTAGCTCATTTATAGGAAGTCTTATAAAAGGACTCACTCAATATGAACCTTATAGCTGTGCTAGATCAGCCATAATTACTATAAGAACAAATAATATTATGTGCATTGCACACTAATTCTATTTCAATATCTAACTTACATATCATGCTGCATTGAGTGGTTTATTCATCCTTAAGCCAGTCATCAATAGGTAAGGCATGTCCATGGGACTAATCCCAGGATAGGGGGTCCTCCTTCCACTAAATATCTCACAGCATGTCACATCATATGCCCACTAAATAAACATAGTAATGAGTAATCACTCTCAACATTGAAATGTTAGCCATAAAAATAGGTTTACTCTGCTATATCTTTAGTCCAGATTTGGAACTCAGCTGTGCATAAAAATGATGGGATATATCTTCATACCAGAGACATTTTACTATACTACTTCACTTTTCCTGAAGTTCTCTCCATAAACACTATAATAATTATCTGTATATTCTATTGTGATAATTGCTGGGTAGCCGACACATTTTGTACATGCAGGTTTACTAATAATAATAGAAAGCACATAATTATTTGATTAGCTAACAAGATAGTTCTTTCTTTAAGTGGAATAGTAATACAATGTCATGAACTTATAATCTCCATTTCTTATCATGTCCTGCATTATGAATATGGATGGCTACTAGTTTGACTGCATTGTTCATTCAAGTCACCTTATCCAATAATCAGTAACAGATTTTCTTAATTGTCCCCACCAACTCTCAATTTGCTACAAGTCACAAGAGATACATACTGTATTTACTGAAATTTTTGTCATTTTTTTAATTTCTGATGTCACTTTTATTATGAAATTTAAAAAGTTGAATAATTGCGTTAATGAAAATTTTCCTTAACGAATAATTGGAGATGCACATTGAAGCATGCTGGGCTTCCTTATTGCATAGGATGTCAACACTATAACACTATTTCCAGCCTATATAGACCCTTCCCGATACGAATGGGCCATTAGCCTCTTGCTACTATTGAGCTAGTGCCAATGGTATTTTATTTCTATTCAGGTATAGTCCTACAGACTGTGCAAGCATCTTGAATTTCGTTATGGTAAGGCTCTTGTGAAATTAAAACAACTTGAAAATTTGAAAAATGAATTATTAATAAACGAAAATTTCAGGAAATACAGTAAGTACAATAATATAAGAAAAACTCACAGTATTAGCTAGTTGTGGATGATCCATAACAGAAACTTTTAGGACCACAAAATTCATCACCATGCCCATGTCTGAGAGCCATATAACATGTAGCCAATCAGGAATTTTCTGTCCCATGATCAGTCGTAGGAACACCTACACAGTATTTTCAACCAGCTAGCAAATACATATACCTCAGACAAGACAATGTGGATAAAAAATATAGAAGGATGACCCTCTGATTGTTATTATTAATGCCAATGATTTTTTCTTAAGTAACTACAGATATGATAATTAAACATCCTATTATTCTCATAGTCCCGTATGGGGGAGTTACACAAAATAAATTTATCACCGTTAGCCTCATTGTGACGCTAAGGGGGGGGGTTTAGGAGGTGTGATGCTAACTATTCTAATTAAAGCCCATAGTTTGAGTTGGTATGAGTTGGTGCAAGTAAAGTAGTAAACAGCAGTTGCTAAACTAACTCAGCTGGTAGCTAGCCATCTGGGTGCATGGGCTTGATTTTAATACGTGGTTTGTGGTTGATAGAACATCCTAGATGTAGTTATAGCTATGGGCTCCTGGAGTATGGGGTCTAAAACAGCGTGACACTAAGGAGGGGGGTGGGGTGGGGTTTGGACCTTAGCGTCACAATGACGCTAACTGTGATCAATTTATTTTGTGAAAGGTCCCTAAAATCATCCATACCCATAATTATTATAATATACATCCCAGCCCTAACACGATTACAATATTGATGTATACCATAAAAACATGATCAAATAGCTATAATCCTACAGACCTTGCTCTCGTGAATTGAATGACCATGGCTATTCTCAACACCAATTTTCATAAGTATCATGAAGGGTCCACCGAGATGATGCCATCATCTTGGTGGACCCCTGTAGTGCAAACCTCTTATACATAATGATTAATAAACCTTTTCACAACATACTTGTATTTATCCTGTATTACTTGTTACCTCCAATATTACAGGTTGGTCCATTCTACTGTGTGTATGTGTGAACAATGATCATTGTGCATGGGAATGTAACTGGTTCTAATATGTAAGTGAAACTTTGAGGCCACAGTTGCTACAAGTAAGCATCATGCATGAATCATGACCTGTGGGTTGCACATGCACATATGGTGTATTGGCCTCCAGACATAAGTAGGGATGAGTAAATTAAGCCTCATATTCTTTTAGGAGCATAATCCCTTTCAGGGCATAATTGAGCATAATAGGCTATTTTTTTTATTGGCAAATGGTGTGTATTGTTTAGTGTTTACTAGCTATCTTGTTCAGCCATCCCACACATTATAGTCTGCATGTGTCCAGCGTGAGGGTGCTGTGGTGCTACTACTAGCAGCAGTCTAGCACCACATAGACTGAATGGGTTTTAATAATTAACAGGCTGGAAAATGGATGTGGTCACTTTAGAGGACTATGTTGAAGCCTCCAATACAACTCCCACTGATTTGTATTATATATAATTAAGGTTTATTGCAGCATAATTGAGGAATAATAGGCACATTTTAAAAAGCATAATAGGTAAAAGTTCAGGAATCAGAGCATAGCATAATAGGCTAAAAAAAATAGCATAATTTACTCATCCCTAGACATAAGCCATTGAACTGAATCCAGACATAGCTGTATATCTTGCTAATTTCCATAACACAATTAGTGTAGGGCTCACTTCACTTACCAGCAATTAAAACACATAGTTTGAATAGCTATATACTTTCACTATGTATCAGTATACTGTATTAGAGAACATGCACTCTCAGACATATTTATGTAATTACATCATGTATAATAACAATTAGAGCTATTATGTTATATTTAGACTGTCCCAGAACTTTCTAGTTCTGTCACATGTTCTTGTGACATTTTGTCTGTGATAAAAATTATAAAAGGAGAGTAATGCTTACCTTCAACATACTGAACATTCTTTCTTCTGTTTAATCTTTTTTAAAGCATGCTACAAAAATTACAGCAAAACACTTAGTCAAATTAATTTCACTTACGTCCAAACAAATCTTGCTTATGCAATATCATAGCATAAATAATATGCTTGTCTGTCCCTACATCCTTACATAGTCATGAATAATTCATGAGCCCACTATATTATGAATAATTCATGAGCTAATGCCCTCTTTTTTATACCTAACTGTATGATCGCTGCAGAAGCTTCTGTAAACAATGTTTTGTGTTTCCCAGCTTCAGTAGCTTCACACCTAACTCTTAGGGCCTGCTAGAGCCTGGGGTCAGAGGGCACTCTGATGCTAACTGGCAATGAAAACTTTGTGGTGAAAAAAAGCCTTATAATTTACATAAACTCCCCACAAGGCACCACTGTGTGGTGGGTACTTACTACCTGTGACATAATGCACTAGATTGAGATACGCCAGTATTACTGATAACCTCCCATGCTGATTCCAATAATGCCTTATAAGTATAATAAATGTGCAATATCATAATTTTATCTGGTGACAGATAACAGGAATTCAAGTTATTTCTAGCAACTAACAATGGTCCTTCACTACTGACATAGCTGATATTCTTCTGATTACAAGTTCTTTCTGAGCAAGTCTTTGAGGGGAATTCCCAAAGTTACCTAACCAGGAACTTAACAGTATTAAGCAAGTCACTTTTATCGACAGCCAAGTGGATAAACTGTGCATACTGTTCAAAGTGGCCACCTCAATAGGCAGTTATAGCTAATCAGCTGGGTACCAAAGGATGACCAATGGTCATCGAATCTAGCCAGCCAATGTTACCAAAATAATTCAACTTACCAGATATTTTAGGATTATCTCTTGACATGCCAAAACATGAAGACAAAATTAGCTCTTAAAGCAAACACATTAATGTGATTAGGTAGACGTACTATTCAAGGTTCGCAGCTAGTAGGGTTCATGGTTCAAGGTTCGCTATGGGGGGGCGGGGCGGAGAACGCCAGTCTAGACAAAAGGCTATTATAGTGTCAAAATAATAATTGTTAGCGGTGCATGTAAAAGCCTGATAATGTAGAATGAGTGTGTATAATGGTGCATAATGACAAAGGGGCTTTGTTTTGGAGTACAAGAACTTATTATAGCTATATCCATTAGCAACTGTATTTGTCATCAATATACAATCTGTATAGCTATATATATTATGTTATGTTATATAGCAGTCTTGAATGACACAGTAACTAACACTTTATTATAGACAATGATTATAAAAGGTTTTGGTTGCACTGGCTGGCTCCAGCCATGCAATCATATCTATCAGCTAAAAAATTTATGCCAGTGTTTGAGCTGATTATGGATAGCTGTATTACAGGTATAACTATCAATGTAGACTGAAACAGGAAACTCCTTTTAGTGACATTTATAGCATAATTTCAAAAATAGCTATAATAATAATACCCGTTTAAAAATTGAATGTATAGGGACAGTGTATGGTAAAGGATCATTATGTCCACAATTATTATTGAACTATGCACACATCAAAATGGTAGTTACAAAACAGAGACTAATTATGATGATTTTGGTACAATGACTGAAATTTAAAAGTGAATGCTGTTTTATGAAGGCGTGATGTAATTAGTAAAATTATCTATACACAAACAGTGCATCTTCAGGTCCATGGAAGGAGAAAATTAAGTAACTAAGTATGTATGCAATAAACTAGCTAAACTAACCTTTTTGAGGAGAGGTTTGTATATTTTTAAAATTCTGGATTAAAATTTCAAAGGCTCACTCAATGTTTAACCAATATCTAAACACAATCTCCCTCCACCCCCCAAACCTGTCAAGTCAATCATTTTGATTCAGTTTCACTCCTATTAACTATTCTCTAACAAAGAACTATATTTTTACACAGAGCCTCACTCCAAACTTCTCTATAAGTACACATTTTAGCTATAATAATGGAATTTTTATAGACAGTTGCCCAAAATCTCACTAAATCAAACCTTGGCACCTCTACATTATCTGCTCTTGCTCCTCCTTCTCCAATCAGCCTGTTATCATATCTGCCTCAGGCAGCCTCTCCCTAGCTGGCACTAATTCACTACTTATTCTGGGCTTACTTTTAGCTTCATGATGACTTGATGCAGAGTGATCATAATTGGCTATTAATTTTAATGAATACATAGTATTAGCAACTTTAACATTTATGCAGCATTTTTATGAACTAAATTTTACCAAAACAGAAAAATAATCATTATAGTCAAAAAATTATTCATTGCAGAAGACAACGCCCCTGTTAAAATTGATCTTCTACTTGTACATTCACTACATCAGGTGGAGAGGAGAAATCTGTGTACTCAGCCACAACAGCCAGTTGACTTGATAAAAGGTCTACTAGCTTAGTAAATGTTGGTCTTTGTTGAGCATTCTTTTCCCAACAATCGAGCATTAGGGAGTATCTAAAAATAATCACAGTTACAATTTGTACATTATAGGCAAATCACCTCTAGCTATTTCTACTCCCTAAAATGAACATAGCCTAAATATAATAACATTTGACAGGTGTAATTTGGGGAAGAAGTGAAATTTACATGTATTGTCATCCAACAGTACGATTGCAGTGTGAGGTTTACTAAGGTACCAAGATTTGATAGTATCTTCATTGTTTATATTTTAGTAAGTTATTAGACACCTTGTCACAACATTATTATTCAATTATAGCTCTGCTCCTTAACCTACATATAGAAACACCAAAGAATTCATTGCTTCTTTGTAGATCAACATTACATAATTCATCCTTAGCAGTATGTATCTTGCTAAGAAACAGTAAAAGAACTATTTTCTAATGTTACTTGCTACATTGATATTCTAAATGACACATTTCATGCTTAACAGCCACTAAGCTCAACTTCATGCAAAATCTCTATAGCTATTTTTGATGTATAATACTAGCTCTACTAGGTAAGTATAGAGTAATTGGAGAAAATCACGGACCAACAATCATTCAGAGAAAATCTTGCTTATTTTACACAATACACCTTAGCTCATTTCAAAATAGTCTAACAAAAATCAATATGAACCTCAGTGCTAGATCAGCAATAATTGCTATGCATGAGTGAATATGTACATTGCAGTGGGTACAGACTAACTCTATTACTTTGCTTCTATACCGTAGATCTGGTTAATTTCACTGTCACTTTAATTTCGCTATTTTCGTGGTAGGTAAAAGAAAGTGAAAATAAAAAACTTCAGTAATTTTATGTACAAATTCTAAAACAGAAATCTCTCCCGCCCAGCAAAAATAAAAAACGCGAATTGCTTCATAACACAAAATTTTATGAAATCAGTGAAAATAAAGTGTCTTGAAAATAACTGGATCTACGGTATCTAAGTTAAAAACTAACTTACATATCATCAGAACATGCTGCATTAAGCGGCTTGTCCATTCTTAAACCTGTCTTCAGTTGGTACGGGAGGTCCATAGGAATAATCCCAGGATAGGGGGTCTTCCCACCACTAAATATTTCCCAGCACGTCACACCATACGCCCACTGAAATAAATAATCATAGTAATGAGTAATCACTCTCAACATTGAAATTGTACAGCCATAAAATAGGCTTTTTCTACTAAAGTTAATATTTGCCAATATTATTAGCTTCTGTCCAGATTTGGAGCTCAGCTGTATTATGCATAAATGATGGGATATGACAGAAGAGGACACTTGATACATGTTGAATATTGTTAATAATTATAGGAAATAGAGAATTAATAATAATAAAACTATAAAGAATGGAGTCTTATTTATTTATTTATTTTCAATGTTTTAGATTTTACCTAAGAAATAATTTTTATATTACAAAAAGTGAGTTGTGTACCCAGCTTTTGTCAAATTCTATCACAATTAATGTTATTGCTTTATACAGTTGGATGAAGAATGTGGAAGTAGACTTGCTATGCATTAGGTATAAATTAATTCACAGTGGAATTTTGGGGTCAGGAAAATAGATTTGCCTTTCTTTGTTGTCATGTAACTATAAGACCGTTTCGATCACTTCCTACCAAGTTAGAACCCCCAAAAATCAACAGTTTCTTTACTAGATTGTCTATCCAAGACTGTTTGCTATAGCTAAATATCTGACATTTCATTATACCACCTCCACAAACACTTGTATAATATCTGTATATTCTATTGTGATAATTTACACATTTGGCACATGTAAATCACTTCAAGGTTTGCTAATAATAATAGAAAGCATATTAATTTTTATTAGCTAACAAAGTTGTTCAATTAGCTCTATTTTTAACTTCTGAGTTTAGAAATTAGACCACTACTGATAAAAGGTTAGATAGAGGATGGATGGAGGGGAGGGGACAAAGAATGAAATTTTCTACATGTAATTCCAAATGTTGTTCAATGCTACACTATACCTTGGCAGAAATGTTTTATCTAGTATGCTACTGAATATACTTGAATTAATACTTACAACATCGGATTTCTCTGAAAAAACTCCTTCATTAATGCTCTCAAGAGCCAGCCACTTGATAGGTAACATGATAATAGCATCCCGATCTTGTCTAAAGTATTCCTTGGTTGGATCAATGCTCTCGGCAAGTCCAAAGTCTGCCACTTTAATCACAAAGTTGACATCAATCCTGTGAAAAAATTGATGATGACCATAATGATGACTTGCACCAAAACCTGGTTCAACATTGTTAAACTAGGCCATTAGTCTTTACTATATATTACAGTGGCACTTAGCTATGTATGATGATTATATCAAATTACATACATGCAATTTCTAGCAGCGAGATCTCTGTGAATAATCCTTTTACTTGCAAGATACTCCATTCCATTGGCCACTTGCAAACACATACCCATCAACTTCTTCTTAATAGGATTCTACAAAAATAAATCTTTCATTATAGAGTAGGTTATTTATTCTCTTTTGCATGTTATTCTACTGCTTTTCTATACATGAACTACTGACAGAATAATCCCAAATACTATCTACATTCTGTAATGACTCTCACTGATGATGGCGATGAATGATTAAAATGCTATAACTGTAATCATTATAGGAGGTGAGTTCACCTGGACATACTACCACTGCCAGGTTGAAGGGACTGGGGAACTACTGCAGAAGAGAGTGGGTGTAATATTAATAGGTCTTTCTTAGGAGGAAAAGATGGTTGCTAAGAATTGAATTAATTGCTCTGTTCTCTAAGTATAGCTACTTGTAAATATACCATTATTTGTACTTACAATATCATCAAAGTTTGAACAATTAGGATCAAGTACAATTGATTCTCTTTCTGCCTTCAAATGTGAAAGGAGGCTACCATTATCCATAAATGGCATGACAAGATAGGGAGCAGGACCTCCATCAAGACAAACTCCTATTAGCCTGAGGACATTGGGATGATCTAGTTCCTGCATCTTAACACATTCCTTCAGGAGATCTCTCACTAATTCGTTTTGCACAAATCCTATTATAGCAAACAACAGTAAATGATATTGTTTACATTTAGCTATACACATATATAGCCTACCTTTAAGTGTCTTTACTGCCACAGTATCACTAATGGTATCACAATGGCTTTTCTTGAGCCGACTTTTATAAACTATTCCAAATTCACCTTTGGAATAATAATAATAGAAATAATAATAGAAATAACTAGCTATGCTCTATCCTCAAATATTACAAACCTTGTCCAATGGTTTTTCCAAGGTCAAGATTACATGAATGTATTATCAGTTGTTTGGGAATATTTTGCTTGAATGTACTCTGGACTGACATTTGCTGTAATTTTATAACTGCAACAATAAAGAAAAAAACAGCTCTAGCTAGTTATCACAAAGTAGACATGTATGATCACTCATGTATTCTACATATAACATTATAACTTACTGTTTTTATTATCCTCTCCCCTCTCTTCAATGACACTGAATAATCAGAGAATAGTTTTATTACCATGTTTCATGTTTAACTCTTACAATTTCTACATCTATATCTACTATTACAGTTATAATTCATTATGATGTACAATAATTCCATCACTATTCTAGCATCACTGTGCCAATGGAATTGATTCTACCAAACTAACATCTACCTAGAACATGCATCAGCAGTAGATAAAGTGACATTCAGTGGCACATGATAGGAAAATGCATTTAAACTTTAATAGCATTAGGTGTGCTCATTTCTTGGTACCATAGTTAGGCATGTGTGTTGGTATGTGCATCTTGGTAGTGCACCACTGTGTTTAAGTGAAGATTTGATTGTTGATCAACTACAACTTTTTCATAATGTTTTGCACTCATTTTCCTCTTGTGGAATGAGCAATAGATAGAATACATTCTAAATGTCAAAATGTAGAATTACAATACTCTGCTGAAAACTTAAAATGGAACTATAAACTTTATTACAGTTTTTTTAGAATTTATATATAATACTTAGCAGTAGTGATTTTACTAGAATTATTATAGTAAGGTGTAGAGGACTTACTTAGTTTCTTTGTTAATTTTTCTCTTCTTATAGTATACAGTAAGAATCAGTCCTATCACAATTATAAGTACAGCAAGGATGACTCCAACACTAAGAATTCCACTTATCACAGCTGAATTCACAGCTGAATTATTAGATGCACCAACAATATCTACAGAATGATAGTGACGAATCAAGACAAAATGCATTATTTAGACATAGATCTATATTTATTAGTAATATTATAATTTATGACGTCAATTAGATGTCTTTCAGTGTTTTACTACAGTGGTACATTTTAAGGTAAAAGTTCCTTTCATTTGTTACTTGATTTCAACAGCCTACAGTATTTCAACAGCCTACAGTAGAATGAATGTATTGCTATAAACTTGAATATTTATATAGATATGATCATAAAATTTACAACTTTGTTAAAATTATTGTATGATGCTAATTCATGAAAAAAAAAAATAATTATTGATTCTTGCTGGTATTTAAGGTAAAGTTAAGGAAAGTGATTATCTAATTGTAGAAATTTGATTTTTGCAAGTAAGCAATTGTCATTACCATATTGCATTATCACCTCAACCACATTGCATTATCACCTTATAATATGCCACATCATCAGGCCTTGATTTATAATGTTTGAGTCTCAATAATAGATTATATTGCTTTTTAAACTGTAAGACTTGCCACATGCAAAGCATTGAAAAAGAACATTACACTAATAATTATACAAAGACATTAAACTTTAACAAAATATTCTTATTATCATAATTGTTCCTCCATTACCTGTGCAGTTAAATCCATCACCAACAAACCCTGAGTTACATTCACACGTGAAAGAACCTTCAGTGTTCTTGCATTCAGCATTACTACTACATGGCGAGTTAGTCACACACTCATCTATGTCTAATGTTTGTGTAATAAGTACACATAAATAATATTAATGGATAAGTGTTAATGGACAGTTAATAAATGTTTTATATACAAATACATTCACATGTCCTGTTATCACTATCAATCTGGTATCCACCATTACAAGTACAGAAAAATCTTCCATCAATATTGTTACATATTTGTGTACAAGTCACAAGCCCCAATTTCACACTCATCCAGAAGAACATATTATCGATAGACCTAGAAATAGATTACTCACACACATAACCTTATGTATATAACCCTCCTAAACTTATCTTTGGAGCTTGTATTTTTATCAACATGGACTAAACTGAATCTGTTCAGCTAGTTACTCACAAAATCATGTTTTGGGACATGACATTACAACAATAATAGATAATAGATCAATTACCTGTGCAGTTAAATCCATCACCAACAAACCCTGAGTCACATTCACACATGAAAGAATTTTCAGTGTTCTTGCATTCTGCATTACTACTACATGGTGAGTCAGTCACACACTCATCTATGTCTAATGTTTGTGTAATAAGTACACATAAATAATATTTAATTATGTTAAACTCTGTCTATCACAGATAATATTTTATTAGTACCATCACAAGTCCTGTTATCTCTATCTATCTGGTATCCCCCATTACAAGTACAGAAATATAGTTATATATCTGGGTGAATATCTACTATCTATAATTAGAAGGAAAATATTTCTTAGGCAATGTAAAAATATTATGAGGTCAATATTCAAGAAAGTATTAAGGTATAATAATCATTGTACTGTTTAAATGTACCTGGCCTCTTATACTCTATCACAAAAATGCTATATACAGTATAAGTACCTTCACAAGTCCTGTTATCACTAGCAATCTGATATCCATCCTTACAAGTACAGAAAAATCCTCCATCAGTATTGTTACATATTTCAGTACAGCCATGTGTACCTACTCCACACTCATTTATGTCTATAAGAAGAAAAACATTTCTTAGAAAATGAAGAGATGTAAGCTAGAGAGAGATGAACACATTATGTATGAACAGACAAAAATTGTTGTGTGTTCTTGCATTCAGCATTACTACTACATGGTGAGTCAGTCACACACTCCTCTGTGTCTAATATTTGTGTAATAAGTAATAATTATATTATTACTGAACAATATTATGTTAAACTCTATCTACCACAGATAATTTTATTAGTACCATCACAAGTCCTATTATCTCTATCTATCTTGTATCCACCATTACAAGTACAGAAATATTCTCCATCAGAATTGTTACATATCTGGTGAATATCTATATCTATATCATACAATTAGAGGGAAAATATTTCTTAGGAAATGTATAAATATTATATGAAGTCCATATTTGAGAAAGTATTAAGGTATAATATTAAACATTTGGACAAAAATCATTTTACTGTTTAAATGTACTTGTACTCTATCACAAAAATACTATTATACAGTATAAGTACCTTCACAAGTCCTGTTATCACTAGTAATCTGATATCCATCCTTACAAGAACAGAAAAATCCTCCATCAGTATTGTTACATATTTCAGTACAGTTATTTGTACCTACTCCACACTCATCTATGTCTATAATAATTATTAGAAGAAAACATCTCTTAGAAAATGTAGAGAATGTAGAGATGGGTGTGGTCACAATGTATGAAAAACTAGAGAGAGATGAACCTATTATGTATGAACAGATTATATCCACCATTACAAGTACGGAAATATCCTCCATCAGAATTGTTACATATCTGGGTGAGTATCTAATATATACAATTATAGGGAAGATATTTCTTAGGAAATTTAAAAATATCATGAGGTCACTATTCAAGGAAGCATTAAGGTATAATAATCATTGTACTGTTTAAATGTACCTGGCATCTTGTACTCTATCACAAAAATGCTATATACAGTATAAGTACCTTCACAAGTCCTGTTATCACTAGTAATCCGATATCCATCCTTACAAGAACAGAAAAATCCTCCATCAGTATTGTTACATATTTCAGTACAGCCATGTGTACCTCCTACTTCACACTCGTCTATGTCTATAATAATTATTAGAAGAAAAACATCTCTTTCTTAGAAAATGAAGAGAATGTAGAGATGGGTGTGGTCACAATGTATGCAAACTAGAGAGAAATGAATGTATGAACAGACAATAATGTTGTCGTGTGTTCTTGCATTCAGCATTATTACAACTTGATGAGTCCTCACACTCTCATCTGTCTAATGTTTGTGTAATAAGTACACATAAAATCATTACTGAACAATAAAGTAGGAATGGATAATTATTTCTTGTTATCACTATCAATCTGGTATCCACCATTATAAATACAGAAATATCTTCCATCAGTATTGTTACATATTTGTGAGCCCCAAGTTCACATACTCATCTATATATTATATCTGAACATATCAGAGATAAAGACAATAATAATACTCTCTATGTAGGAAATAGATTACTTACATAACCTTACGCATATAACCCTCCCAACCTTATGTTTTGGAGCTTGCATTTTTATCAACATGGACTAAACCGAATCTGTTCAGCTAATTTGTGTAATATTTAACTGGTTACTCACAAAATCATAAACTATACTCATGTTTTGGGAGATAACCATACCGCTGGGCTAGTCCAACCGGAACAACACGAAGACTAGTTAACTTAACATAACCACACTCACCTAGTATAATATAATTATACATTACAATCTGTTTAGTCTACATGTGGTAATTCCAACATTATAATAATCTTATTATCATCTTTCTAATGTTTATTTGGCCCTGACTCAGTTAGGCTTGGCTGTCTTGTTCACGGTCAAGGCTCTAACACATACAACACCATACTTTTAATAGATCAATTACCTGTACAGTTAAATCCATCACCAACAAACCCTGAGTTACATTCACACATGAAAGAACCTTCAGTGTTCTTGCATTCAGCATTACCACTACATGGTGAGTCAGTCACACACTCATCTATATCTAATGTTTGTGAAAACATAAACTATAATTAAACTTTTAATTTTTAGTATACCTTTGCAGTTTTTTTCATCCTCATTCTCGTATCCTGAATAGCAAGAACAACTTGTAGCTGAAGAGTTGTCACATCTTGATGCAAAAGAATTCAATTTACACACATCTCTAAAAGAAGCTGTTGTTATACAGTAGTCACCTTGAAGAGATAATATACATGCATAACAAGCAAATGTTAGTTAATATTAGAGTTACATTCTACATAAACAACATACTAGAGAAACCACTTCAGCATTAATGATCTAAAGTACATCATCATTAGCTATCATCATCATGAACATCACCACTTTTAGCATCATACCAAAGGACTAGAGCTGCCTGTTGGCTACTGAAAGAGTGTTTGTGAACTATGAATGCTATTAAACTAATCTGATGACTGTGTAATAGTAGTTACTTGCTCACCATCAATACGAAATATATTCTTTGCTTGAAGTTCATAATTTCGTATCATAGACTTTCTGGTCATATTATCTCCCGGATGAAAATCTATGGATGACAGTCGATTAAGGACCGGATGCTC
The DNA here is from genome assembly GCA_964016965.1 of Diacarnus erythraeanus. NCBI lineage: Eukaryota > Metazoa > Porifera > Demospongiae > Poecilosclerida > Podospongiidae > Diacarnus > Diacarnus erythraeanus. The sequence goes on from OZ024673.1 coordinate 5,844,926, forward strand.
AAACAGGAAGATTCCAAATGATATTTTCCCATCAGTACACAAGATAGTCTGCACAGAAGTCTGTTTATGTAAATAATATTAATGCACTCAATAATACAACAACAACTAGAGCTACCCCAAATTATAATAATAATAGAGAATACAAGAAAAATTATTATACTAGAGCAAAAACAAAAAGAATTTTAATAATTATTGTAAACATTATAATTAATGGCTTTAGTTAATCCAGACAAGAAATGGTTGTCTGCAGTTTCCAGCAGAGTTAGTTGTTGAGAAAGAGCACTTGTCAGTGTATTGTTTGTTATATTATTATTATTCATTGTGTATTATTATCATTAGCTTTATTATTCAGTTTGTGTTTGGTTGCTAAGTCATTGTGTAGCAGCATTATTTATCTCCTCCAGCATAGTTACTAAGTGCTTTTTTTTTTTTTGATGCATTATTATAGCCTGTGGCACTGGACATTTTAGTTTTAAATTATGTTTCTATAGTAGTTGTTTTTACTTTTTAAGATATTTTATTCTTGGCTACATTATAATAATAATAGTGTCTCCTATTCAATTCCTATAACAAGTATTTGCAAAGCTAGTCTTAAACAAGTAAACTGAGCAAAGGCCTCCAATAAAAGGACATAGTTATAGCAACAATTATTACATCTATTTAGTACATATATCACAATACTCTAAGTTACCTGATTATTATCATCCAATATCCAAGTAATAATAACTGCCAGTGTTGGATAAAAGTTAGTGAAGTCTCGATTAAAGTCAGTGATCATTGTAGCTACTTTACCCAAAGTTGTATTATCCACAGATACTCTGTAATGAAGATAGCTCCACGACATAAGACAAGTATTACTCGACATATTGTAAGCTATCTTTGGGACTGAGCTGAAATTTCCTGGTAATAATATTTCTCCACACAAAAATATCTATTACACAAAATGGAAGTAAAATAAATATAACATAGTGTGTATTAGGTAAATCTTGCTTTAGTTAGCCTTTACATCATTGAAAAGAACAGACCCATAATTAATCATCAATATTGTGTTAATGACAAAACAACAATGTATGTGTTGCCTGCAAGCTAACAACTACACGTCATGTTTCTCATCATTTCATTGCAGCATGTCATTGTTATGACACTGTTATTGGTGTCTGCTCTTCTAAAAATTGTGTGTTGTATGTATGGGAAAGTTTGTGAGCTCTGCTGCATACTTTCTATTCTTAATTAGCTACTACTGACAGAACAAATAGTTGTTTAGAATCTTGGTCACCAAAATATAACTAATGGCAAATGTTATAGCTGAGGCCAAACCAAACTGATGTTTGTTTTTCTTCATTTATTATTAGTACACTCTTTGACAAAATAGTATTTGAAAAATATCTACAATGTCATTTATTAGTAAATTCAATGACAATATTATTATTCTTACATTAATAGTTGACAGTGGATTCCCATAAAAGACCAAAGGAGTTGATAAAGTAAGGCTTTGATTTGTAGCTGTGGGCTCTTCAAGTGGAGGAATGGTTGCATCTCCAGCTCTTGGACCAAATTGAAAATATTCTATAGTGAATGAAATTTGTTGGGTATCTCTTATTGTGAAAGCATTCTGAACATTATTATGCATTTAGTATAGCTCTCACCTAAACAAGTGCTGTTTTCACTTGAATTTGTTCCAGTATTACATAAGCATGACAAAGAATTGAATTCATTGCCACATAATATGGGTACAGAATTTAATCCGCACATATCTCTGCCTGCATGGACTACACAATGACCTACAGTATAATTGTAATTATGAATAAAGCACTGAATACCACAACCTATCAGAAACTTTGGTAGTATTCTCTATAATTATAAGGGACCCCTCTTAATAACAAAACTAAAATACTCTAAAAGGACAACAACCTTAAACCTTAATAAATAAATGCTGTATACATGTGTAATTAGGGGTGTAGGTACATACATTCCACAACCCATGACAATACAAGCAATTCCAACTATCATTGAGCTTTTATAAACATTTGAGCCTATGGTACCATTTTCTTACCATCAATGCGATAAACTTGATCCTTTTTGCTATAAGATGAAGAGTCTAAACTTGATAATGAATAACTTCCTCTTCTTCCATCTCCTGCACTAAATCCTCCAATTAACCATCTAAACCCCCTAACATCAGAATCTATCAAGTCTCCATACAGCAAAACAGCAAATGATACATTTCCATCAGTTAATAAAATAGCTTGAAAGTTCATCTGTAATGTGTATACAATTGTTTATACTGAACTAGCTAATACTATTAACCAGAGAAAAATTGCTATAATAGTCACACAAAATATTAATATCTGACAATGATGCTAATTAAATTTTCTGCTCCTATATCAAGTATTATAGCTACAGAAAAATAGATTATGGGGTAGGGCTATGAGCTAGCCAATAATCCTAAATTTAAGAGGTATTATTGTTATAATAATTTCATTTACCACAGGGTTGGATTCAAGTCTGAACACTTTACTTTGAAACCAGGTGACAATGACAGCTGAAGTTGGTGTGTAACTTTCAAATGCACCATTTGCATTTGTTATCTTCTGAGCCGCATAACTGAGAGTCACACTGTCATTTACAACTCGGTAGTAAAGGGTTCCAGCATCTCTAAAGCTATAATCAGCCCAAAAGGGAGCTATAAGTGGAGGAAGGTCCATACGTGGCAGCCTATTCACGATATGTGAATCGAACATCTCTTGAAATGATATAAGACCATTAGTTGATACCTTTATTTAGAAAAAATATTGATATATAACTGTATTCTTAAATAAAGTGAGGGAGACACACAATGTCATAGATCAGTCAAATCTTACATTGTTATATAAGAGTACATAATAATTATTATGCTTATGGATCTTATAGCTAGAAGAGTTGTGCAAAAGTTAGATACTGTAATTAACTGATATAATTTGACCTTCGTCTTTAGATTAGTTAGAGTGCCGCTAAATTGCTCTTACTACAGTAGACCCTCACATATCCGAACTCAATGGGACCGAACTCAGTCCAGATGTGAAAATTCCAGATATGTGAAACTAATATTAAAAGCATTTTATATATATATATATATTATATGTATGTCTATATGCATGAGTCAAGAAAAAATGCCAAATGACTGTACAATTGTCCTTTGTTTTATGTTTTTGATGCAGCCAAATCTCTGATCTTTTTGAGGAGTGCTAAGGTGGGTGTGCTTTCCTGCTGCCTTTCATACCAAAGCAGGCATTTATCTAGCATGTCTACAACTTTCCCAGAAGTGGGTATGTTTTACAGATAATCCTCCTCCTCCTTCTCTTCTTCCCCTTCACACTTTTCATGATCTCGTTCTGTAACTTCTCCTTGAAGGGATCAGGTGCTGTCATATCAGAGGACAGCTTTTCCCCTGTATTGAAAGCTGTCGCATTCCAAGGCAGTTACAAAACCTCCATAGCCACCTTGAACTCAGGTGCAGAATCACCATGGATTTTACTGTGTAACTGCATTGATTTTTCACACAGGACTGGATCATTGATGGGCATACCCTGGCTTTTCTTCTGTACAAACCAGAGGTAGAGTGCTTCATCAAGCTTGTCATCAGCAGCCATAAGCATGACTTTACTTTTTTCTTGCTAGATGATAAGCTTTCCATTATGGAAGCATAACATTAAATTTTGTTCTTAGATCATAAACTGTTGTTTTACCAATGCCATATTCATACACTACTTTAGCCTGTGTTTCTCCTTTAGAAAATTGATCAAGAATTGCTAGCTTATTTTCTAAAGAGAGAACCACCCGCTTCCTCTTGGAAGCAGTTGGAGTAGTCATGCCTACAGCAAGAAAGGCAGTGCATGGTTGTCAAGGGAACCTCAAGTCTGGAATTCAATTGGAAATTTGATTATCAGGAAGCCAGTTAGTTCAGTTCAAAGTTTAAGATACAAGTAGAATTGCAGGAGATAAGACTCTAGCAGCTGCTATGGGATATAGGCGATAGTGGTGCAGCTGTCTGATGCAAATATTGTGCAGATACTGTAATGTAAACATTGTGGTGGGCCATAATTAGATTTGCAGACTGGAGGCCGATAAACTGAGGAGCCAGTTAAGTGAGGCCTAGATATGCAAAGGGATACTATACTAAATTACACTCCTACTATGTGGGTGTCAACCACAACTTCCACAAGTGATGAATGGTCATGTAAACACCATAAACGTATCCAGGGGGGTTCGAGGGGTTCGACCAAACCCCCTTAAAAAGGCGTATTAAATGGCACCTGCGGAAGATTGCACATGTTTGTGTGTGTGCATGCACACACAAACAATCAATAATAGCTAACACTACTACTACTACTACTACTACTACTACTAATAATAATAATAATAATAATAGCTCTAGCTAGTTAGCTAAATTATTGTGTAGTAGTGTTTACATGCAGGCACTGGTCATACACTTATAGTGAGACGGCAAGAAAGAAGTCTTCTAAAGTTCAAATGACATTGAAACGATACTTCTTTAAATCTACTCTTACCAGGAATGGGAGTTAAAAAACCGGAACATGTTACATGATGATTACAGGAAAGTGAGTGATGCCGAACTTGAAAAGGTGGTTGCTACTGCTACTAGGTCATAGTTATGTTAATGATAGGTTAGCTAAATCTATCATCAAAACAGTGGATCTCTGTGAAGTAAACATTACAACAAAACATCAGATTCATAATTAATATAATCAAATAATGTAGTATAAAACATTTTGTGCACCTAATCCATTCTCATGTAACCTAATTAAACAATCTTATCATTAGCTAGGTAGTGTCAAAATATTTTATGCTCTTTTGAGCAAGTACAACCCCCATTGGGGTCCTGGACAAAAATGTCACTGATATAGTAGGTGCTGATCCAGGTACTGGTGGTCCAGTCAGCAATCTTTGTTATCTTCCTACTAGTGTTATCATTAGTAAACATGCATCAAAAATTCTATCAGTTTTAGCAAGTCAGCAGCAATCATTCATCCATTCATTGTCTTAGCTATTAATTTAATAAAGTGGGTGTAGTTTAGTAGAAGTGGGTGGGGTGTGAAATATACACATTCACAAAAATTCAAACCCCCTTTTCAAGGAGCTGGGTACGGGTCTGAAACACATTTCTCCAACTTAATGTAATACACACATGACAAATATTAAGGGAGTTGGGTATGCACACATTGAGGTGATGGCACATGGCAGTTTAAAATTTTGCTAGCTTGGTTACTAAAGTGGATCATCAGAAAGCTCTTTGAAATCCATGCTTCTGTGGCTGAGCTAGCTCTTTGAGAAGGTAAAAAAATTTAATAGGTATTTTACAAGGATATTGGTGTAACCTTCCAATTTAAAGAATTAAGAATGACATGAACTATGTATTTTTTATAGGTTCCAACCATCCCAATTTAGATGAAACACTCAGTCCAAAGTTATACTTTACTTTTGATTAGAAATGATTTGCAAATCACTGGCACTCACCAAAATGAAACTTCAATATCTTCATGTATTACTGAGTTATGAAAGTCTAAGGCGTGCTTCTTTGCTATACAATGACTTAATGAGTTTGCAATGTTGATACATCTGGACATTTCACTCACTCACACGTTTATGCTCACTCATTAGCTATTATTATTATGCTATTTCACTTCGGTATGTGCCGTTGTCCATACAAAATTGTACATTCATTTTCCCATTAGCTATTAGAGAGTAAAAATAATTTTCATGTCAGTTGGTAATTTGTTAGCTCCTTGCTATTTTATAATTCCAAGAGCACATACACATTCATTTTCTGGTACTACAAGCTGGATACTAGTTGTTCCAGTTTTGTTTCGCTCTGGTTTGTCTCTCGAAGCTGTCGGTTTGAATATTCTCGAGTCTTTGTTACCATGTGCTTTTTGTATTGCAAGTAGATATAAAGCTAATGCCCATGCTCTCTCAAGCAACAACAAGAAGAGATGCATTGTTCATGCCTATATAACTTGTCTTCGTACTCACATCAGTGAGCTAGAGGCCTCGCTTGACACTGACTTAGCGCCAATGCCTTACTACACAATTAGAGATGTTAGTGGCAGAGTTCAAAGTTCACCATTATTCTATTATCAATCTTCTGGAGGATGAAGTTGATATTGAAAGGGAATAGGAAAAACTTGGTGGCTTGGTGGCCAAGAGGATGAAGTATCTCAGCTTATAGTTCGCTTGGACAGGGTTGTTGCCATCAGCTCTTTGGCAGACTAGACTCAGGTCAGAAATGCTACTAGGTGTTTGAAACATCTTGACAAAGTGACTACTGCTGTCTTTGATAATATCACTATCTATGACAGAATCTGCCTGCTTCAACAGTTATAAAAACAATTGTCTGATTTCAAGTTCAAATTGTCTGACATTAATCGTAGCCTGTTGTCATTCAAAGTTGAGGATGACAGTGATTTCAATAAACTTTTAGCACGCATTGAGAAATATATTTTTGATTGTTCATTAGAAATCAAAAAGCTTCTACATTCACACCCAACACCCTACTTACGCCTGACCTCAGTGATGTAAAACTCCCCAAGTCAACATTTTGATGATCACATCCTAATGGGAGCAGTTTTGTGTTTCTGTGCACAGTCGCTCTAATCTTGCAGATTCGGAAAAACTCGCCTACTTGCACCATGCCCTTAAGAATGTCCAAGCCAAGAATGTCATAGAAAGACTGTCAAGATCTGGTGATCAGTACTCAGAAGCAATCGGTTGTTTGAAGTCTCATTATAACCAGCCTTGGCTAATACATCAGGCCCATGTGCAAAGGATATTAGAAACTCCAAGCCTCAAGGATGGAACTGAAAAGGAACTCCATCGTCTTCATGACACAATTGTGGGCACTCAAAGCTCTTGGACATGAGGCCTCAGGATCATTTATTACCTCATTGCTGGAGCTGAAGCTTGATGTGAATACTATATTCAAGTGGCAGCGACATTGTCAAGTTTCTACTCTCATACCTCACTACAGTGATTTATTGGAATTTCTTAACCTCAGGGCACAAGCATTTGAATCTTCGTTGTCTGATAGTAGCAAGAAGTCATCTAAAAATGACTCATTAAAGGAGAATGCTTTTACATTTAAGTTTGTAGCATCATTTGCAGCAAGTGCCGATGAAAGCAGTACCTGCATACTCTGAAAGTATCCCATGTATTATTGTCCTATGTTCAAATCACTTAGTTATGGTAACAACTTGTCTACTTTAAAATCCAGTGGTCTATGTATTAACTGCATGCAACCATGTCACTATGTCAAAAGCTGCAAGTCACTGCACAGGTGCAGAGTTTGTCAAAAGCCACATCATACTTTCCTTGACATTGATGAAAAGTCAGAGCCTGTAGACACTTCTCCATCAGTTTCTGCTAAAGACCTTCCTGTTTACACTGCACCTATCACATGCGGCTACAGGAATCAAATCTAACTTTTTACTCATCGAGTCCTGTAGAGACCCACAATGGTTTCATGCCGATGATGGAAGCCAGAGCTCTCTTGGATTCTGGTTCATTAACATCGTTCATTTTTGAACGACTATATAGCACAAGGACTTGTATCAAACAGAACACAAGAATCTCAGGTGTTACTGGTTTAGTATGCAACTACACACAACCAATCATGACTTCACTCAATGTCCCTGCCAAGAAGTTCAACATCTCATCTGTTATAGTACCTCGAGTCACATGCGATTTGCCTCTTCATCCCATTCTCATAAACTATGGGTGGAATTTTATCTGGTCTTCAACTTTCAAATCCTGGTTTTAGTTAACCTGGGAGGATTGATCTGCTACTTGGAGTGGAGTTCTTTACTGAGGTAGTACTTTATGGCTGGTGGTTGGGTTTGCCAGGATCATCCATCACCTTTGAGACACACTTTGGCTGGGTTGTGGCTGGTGGTACTGACTCCTGTGTTCCAGCTCAAGTAGTAACAAGCCACCACACTGCATATCTCACAGGAAATGTTCTGCATCACCTTTGGGAGGTTGAAGAGAAGGCCGGATCTGAGCTTTGCCTTATGTTGGAGGAGAAATCAGTGCTAAATCACTTCCTTAATAACCATACCCAATTAGAAAATGGTAGGTACATGGTTCCCTTGCCCCCCGGAAATTGGATGTCAAACCCCTTAGTGAATCTCAATCCCAAGCAGTATGAAAATTTATCTCATTTGAATAAGAATCAATTTTCAAAAGTCAAAGCTGTAATAGATTAATACTTGGTCATGCTGAACAAGTACCTCTGTCTGATTTGAAGAAAGCTCCTAGTTTCATATTCTACTTGCCTATGCACATAGTGAGAAAGCTATCAAGTGCCACCACCAAAATTCATGCCATGTTTGACACCTCCGTTAAGACATTCAGTGGAGTATCACTAAATGACACCTCGTTGATAGACCCTACTGTCCATTCTTCACTGGTTGATGTCCTATTACATTTCCAGCTGCATCGTATAGCCCTAGATGCTGATGTTAGCTGAATGTATTGAGCAATTGCCCTCACTAATGCAGACAAAGATCTGCATCGTTTTGTCTGGAGAAACTCCCACAGTGACACCCTTAAAGATTATCGAATGATACATCTAAACTTTAATGTCTCATCCTCTTCTTTTATTGCCAACATGTGTGTAAAGCAAAATGTATTTTGGATTCCCCTCTAACCACAAAGGCCATTGAAGACTCATTCTACACGTATGATGGATTAACAGGAACAAATTCTACAGAGGAAGCAATTAAACTACACCATCATCTTTAGAATGTATTTGCTGAAGGAGGCTTAAAGTTGGGTCATGTGCATATTGTAAAGGCCTACATTTGTGTATTTGTGGCCATGTCAGTTAAAGCCGTTACAGTTAAAGCCGTTCACTTGGAAGAAGTCTTTGACTTTATTTTACACTGCCTCCAACCATACAGATTTATCTGTATTTTGTACTGAAATCACACTTAAAATACAGAAAACAGAAATAGACTTAATTTTACAGGAGCGCATGTTAGAGCGAGCACATGGTGCTCTATTTATAAACCAGTTTTATACACCATGGCCGAGTCCGACTCTGGCCCTGCCGCTAAGAAGTCCTGTTGCACTGGAGCCTCAACTACTGGCAAGTTTAAGGCATCCTGGAAGAACCTTTCAGTATGGATTAGAATCTTCAAAGGGAAGTCAATATGCTCATTGTATTGTAAGCTGTGCAAGAAAGATTTTAGTGTAGTACATGGAGGCTTAAATGATATTACTCGCCATACTAAAGGGCCTACTCATCAACAGATGGTTCCATGACTCTAGCAATAGTCAAGGTATACTACTAAAATCTTTATCAAAATAGTGAAATTGCTGAGCAAAAATACTGAAAAGGCTTTTAATGTTCATTCAGGGAAAGATGGGATTGTCAGAGTCGTTACAGTCAAAACAGCAACAGGCACATACAAGAGACCTAGTGTCAAAGTAGTGGTGTTACTTCCCACCAACTAATATCTATCATTCCTTAAAAATTATTTTAATGTTGGTTTGCAATTTGTTGGCTCTTAATTCTGAGAGCAGATGCAATCAAGATATTTCTAATTTGTTAATTAGAACCAAAAAATATGAAATGTTCTGCTTCAATAATATTTTAGGATGTGGAGATCTCAAGAAGTTAGGACTGTGGGGAAACCACTGGATATATGCTTATTCTTCACACTCACGTGTTCATAAAGGTTGTTAGCTGGTAGATCTAATGAAATGAGGTCAGTTTTGTTAGTCCTAGGACAAAATAATTATGGTAGCCAGATTTTGTGGGGGGACAAGTTATGGCACAAACAAAATTGGCATAGTACAAAGTTAAGATTTCTAATGGCTTCACAAGTACAGACCAGAAGAATTTGGAAGCCATTTGAGGCACCATGTCACCTACCCAATGATAGGACTTTAATGGTGAGGTCTACAAGCTATATAGACTTGCTTTTGTAGTGACAAGGAGGCAACAAGACTGCAAATTATACTACATAGGCAGCCAACAGTATCAAAAACTGTATGTTGGTCTCCATCCTTTCCCTAGGCCTTTGAAATCTAGAAGCTGCACAGCAGTTATTGAAGATTGCAGTTGATATAAGGATATCTTACAAGATTACAATATAATGCAATACCCCTTAGATATTCTCTTTTTCAAATACTTTATCCAAGAACCATATCCTGTGGGAATCATTTCTTGAATCATGTATAATGCCTATCTATTATGTTATGGATATACACATACACTTAACATAGCTTAAAACATCCACAGTTACTGAACCAAGTCTTAACACTTTAAGTTAGAGATAGAACTACATGCCGAGACAAGTCAATCTTTCAGAAAGACTAACTTGTTAAACTGGGATCTAGGTTTAGAGACTTACATAGAAATCCTTTTCTTCCTTCTGGTAGAAAATAATTGGAATATCAAGATGTATGAAATTAGATGTTGCATCAATTGCTCTTGGACCAACAGTATCACCACTTCCAATTCCAAATGGAAAGAATTCTAATAGCATGAAAAGTATGATATTACTTTTAGTGTGGAGTGTATTGCTTCTTTACCTATTAGAGGAGAAACGTGGGGATGTAGAGATTGATGAGGTTACAAAGCAAAAATGCATAAAAATTAAAGAGAGATGTCACTTTAACTATGTATGAGTGGACTGTTGAGATTAACTAACTTCTGGAAACAATTAATAGTGACAGATTTCTTAATCCACTCTTCTCAGCTACATATCCTGTTGAGTGAGATTGGAAGTTTAATGAACTTCCAATGGTCAGTAATAGTTCTTAGCTACAAAGCTTTCTCCTCTCTCTACAAAGCATTCTGTTAATGGATAATAGAGCACAATTGAGTATTGTAGTACCAAAAAAAGTCTGAAACGGTAATAATATTCATTTACAGGATGTGATGAGGAAGTGAATATTAGTATTACTATGCATAATGTAAGAACACTGTCCTAAACATTTCAAACATGTTTCATTATAAAGTTATGCTATTGTATGTTATTATTATCCATAAGAAAATTTTGCATTTAAATAATTTTACAGAATGATATCTAAACAAAATTAATGTAAGCATCAAGTATCCTGCATGAAGGGCATTATAAATGCATTAGCTATAGTTATGTCTACTGCTCTCTAACCTGTTAACTTGCAATTATTTCCTTCTGTAGTTCCTGGCTCACAAAGACAAGAAGAAATTGTTAAATTATCATGACACTCCAATGAAGTGGAATTTAATCCACAAACAGCACCTGGTGAAACTCCACTGATACAGTTACCTTCACAAAAAATAACAGGCATAATAATATGTAAGAATGCAGCCATCCTAAACAAATGTGTTCATAATAATTCATGTCTGGATGAGTAATACAAGAGATTCACCTGCATGTTGTGCATAACTACATTATTATACTATTAAATCATATAAATACCATATTAGTGCCTTTGACAATCTTTTTTCTTATATTCAAGCTTCTTTTGATCAAAAGTTTGTACATAGCTACTTAGTATGGGTAGATACTTTCAATCAATTAGTCTGAATGGTTGAGATTGCTTCTAATTGATTGACGTTCGTCAGAGAGTATAATAGGTTATATTATATTATAGCAAGATTATTCATCTTTGGTTCTTCTGTTTTTCTGTGTTGAAAGCAGTCCACTTCTCATGTGGTAATCACTTCTTTCGTGAATGTTGATAGTTGATCTTGATTAGCTTAAATAAAATTCGCATTCAAACCATCTAGATTGGATAAAATTGTTGCAATTGTATGCAACATATTGTGCTTCCATACATTTTCTTACACATAGGCTGAAGCTTTTATATTAATCTTTGACTTTTTGTTAGACTGTAGACTAGAAGTTTTCTTCGTTCACTTTTTGAAAAACATACTCCTGGTTAACTGTCCAAATCCACATTTTCTTAATAATTATTTTCAAGAGCTCATGTAAAGGTTGAAATATTTCTACTAGCTAGGTGAGGAGGAAATTTGTTGATGTTTCAGAAAGCATTCAGGTATGTTAATATGCTTAAGGGTAATTATTTATTAAAGCTAAAACTGCCTGATGGAGCTATGAAAATAGTAAGTAAGGAGACATGAGTAACTGTCAGAAACCATGATTGGGATCTCATTTGCTATACATTTAGCACTGGAAATTTGAGCAAGTGTAATGTTGACTTAAAAAAATTACTCTCATAGATTCCATCATCCCATTTCTTGATTTCCTTCTTAAGCAGTAGTGGTATGTTCCTTAATAATACAAATACAAATTATACAAAGACTTTGGGCATAAAATAGAACTTGATGTCAGATTACTTCCATCTAATTGTTGCTAGTCTACCCTCTCTTGACAACATGACCAAACATTTCTTGGTGTCTGACATCGCCAAGACTATGGTGGTTAATTATCTTGGAAAAAATACTCCTGCAATGACTATGAGAGATGAAGGTTGGTTGGGATGACATAATACCCTCCTCTATATGTGATGCATGGCTACAATGGAGAAGTGAGCTTGAACTTCTCTTGAAACATCATATACCTCTTTGTGACTATCCAAAGACAGCTATTAGTGGTGTTCTATCAGGTACAGTTTAGTAGGTGTGGTTTATATCCTATAAGATGATCACAAACATTTCAGGCATGCGTTAATAATAACAATGTCTTCTACATTCTATAGCTACAGAGTTGGCAGAGACATTTTAATTTGGGAGAGGGGGAGGGGGGCTAAGGGTGAGGTGATATGTAGAAAGTGGTTGATAAGTGTAGAATAGTTGTAAACCAAGAACAGTTAGCATGCACTTGCAGATGAAAATTTTTAATCAGGTAGTATTACATTGCTAATTAGATGTGATTGTTTTTACAGAGCCTTGCACATTGTGCACATTCAATAAAATATTGTAGGCCAAAAATTTGGGGGGGTTCAGGCCCCCTTCAAATTTTGGAAAGCCTAGTCCACTCTAGCCCCCTCCCTCAGTGGACTATGTGCTATATAATAATGTTATCAATACTAATACTTATGCCTATTTCTCTATTTACCATCTATCCGAAATATATTGCTGACTTCAAGTGTATACTCTCTTTGCCTGCTGTCTATTATGGTAGTACTTCTGTGTTGATCTCCTGCATCAAATCCAGCAATGCCATTAATGCTAGATGCAATATTTAGGACTTCATTAGGTTTGCTGTACAAAAAGGCAGCAAAGGACACTTCACCATCCGTGGCTAGCACGACTTGAAATGTTAGCTACATGATAAAAAAACAAAGTAAGTAACATTGGGGAGGAATAACTAATGAAATGCTCACTTGACTTTATATAAGTCCATAGATAATTATATTATTCATTGCATATGATATTGCTACTAACATAAAAACAACATTTAAAAAAAAGTTTTGTGTTATTGTAAGTTGTAGCAAATCTAAAAGACAGAAAAAAGGAACTGTGTGTTTGTGTAGTAATTATGTACTTCCTTGTATTGTCATTGAACATTAATAATAGTTCACAGTTATAATTATTCATCACAGTATTTGTGTTTGGAGTAATGGTCAATTCTATTGTAGTGTAAGTGCAAATAACAGAGAAGAGTCTTCCCTTGTACTGGTAACAAACATTACAGTTTGCAGGAATCTATCAACATCCAACAATCTGCTGGCATATACAGTGTTATTGTAATAATCATAGACTATAATAGTAGAAGCTGAGCAAACAAGAATCGTAAAAATTGGTGTGGCAATAACACTTGAGTTGAAGAACACTGGTTCAGGCATTTAGTAAGGATTACTAATTAATAATAATAATATGAAGATTAGCAAATCTATATTATTATTTTTGAAAAGCTTGTAAAATTTTGCACAGATGTCAATATCCTGATATTCATGTACTTATAGTGAAGAGAATTATGATACAATGCATATTGATTTTGTATTTCTTCATTAAGGTGGATTGTAGGAATGGTTTTTTTCATTTGTGCATCAATAGAATAACTTCATCTAAGTCATGCATGCTGTACGACACTTATTATAGGTCAATGATACATTTGCTGTGTAGCAGATGCTCAACTAATCCTGAAGTAATGTTTGTATTCAACATTAACACAACTAGCTACTAGTATATTGCTTCTTTCTAAAAACAACAAACTACATAGCTAACATGCAAAAGTAGTGCATATCTGAAGGTTACCTACTCCTAAAGTTTCTACATCCTCTGCTATTTAGTAACAACTACTAGACTATTAGTGGCAAAAGTAGTTGAAACTGTGCTAAGTGCGGTGGATTGTACTGATCATGATACTTTATAGTGTGTTACATAATAATTTTTATCATTGTCAAATCATTCTATGTTTAGTATTAATGATCATCCTAATAATGTGATAAATAGCACCTAGAAAAAAGGTCATTTTTTCAAGTGTTAATACTGGTTCAAATATGCCCAAGTACCCCTCCACCCCACCCCCTCCACAAAAAATTCCCCTTAACCTTTTTAGCCAAGGTGGTTGTTTTATCTTTTCTCTATCTCCAGGCCAAATTTGAAGGGCAAACCAAGCAATAGTTCAAGCCTAACAAACTACCTCAAACTGTTAAAATTTTTTTTTACTATCTAGACTGATTAGCTAACTGGTTTGATTACAGTGAAAATTTATAACTAGTTTACTGCTAACGAAAAAAATCCCCTTTATAGTTGAAGTCTATTTTCGTTCACTTGTCACCTCGAATGTTGTCCTAATTCACTCAATTCTTCACCAATCTCCACGATTAAAGCACCAATCTACAGCTAATTTGACGTAGATTCTTATGATATGTTTTCTTTGGTGTTACCCCTTACCAGTCCAAAGTTAGCTGTATGTCTGTTAAGGAAAGTATGAAGCATGCCATTGACTACGTACATGGAATTTTGTGGGTGGTAGTAATCAAGAGTTAGTGTGCAGTAGCTACAAAGTACTCTAGGTCAACACGTGGCTTCACTGGCTTCCCTCCAGTTACCCTGGCATACCAAAAGCCATAAGAATGTTGTTAATTGATTTAGTGATGCACTACTACGTAAATTTACTCAACCACAGCTACTTCCGTGGGCAAGTGAATGCGAATAGGCTTTAGAATGTAGTTATACGTTATTGAATGGCTGGCTGCTAGGAATACAGTAAGTAGTGCTATCAATGCAGCTAGAGCAATTAATAGGTTAAATGCTGAAGCAGACTAAATAGCCCTCGTGGATGGTTTCCCAACCACCACACTGGTACTGTTACTATCCTCTCAGTTGTTGGAAATGCTAAGTGCTGATGTGAGATCCATGAAATTACACCAAACTCACAGAAAAAGCATAAAGGTTCTTGTGTGGGGAGATTTTAATCAATGATATCATCTTGTAATTCGGCCTTACATAAGGATTACTGAGTAGTGAAGCTTTTTATTTGGCCGAAGCTATTGACACCTGGCAACAATGGCTACACTGTAGCTATAGGAACTCAAATCACAGATCAGCTATCTACACTGAACAATGGTGTCAGCATGTGCTATTTTGCCACTACTTGATCACATAATACCATTCCCACTTATATGTACATGTGCTTTCAAGAGTAAAAAATCTCGTCTTTCTTTAAATCAAGAAGAATTTGTACATTCCAGTGACTCTCTTAAAGAACATTTTGAAGGTTTACTGTCTGTGTAGACTTACTGAATGAAATGATATTATTCAAATTGATGTTCCATTACACTGTTAATATTGTTGTGATATGTTAATTGAACAGTCTGTTCTATTTATGTGATCCATGCATTATGAAATTATCAATTATAGCTACCACAATCACATACCTCCCAACCGCCCCGATTTCAGCGGGACAGTCCTGAAATTTGTGTTATGTCCCGCTATCCCGATTTAGCTCACTTCAGTACCGCTTTCTCCAGTACTGCTCATCCTAGCCAGCTTAACTTATTCACTAGAGCTGCAGGTTGTACTGCACAGCGGTTATTAAGGGTTGCTAAGGTGATGGAGGTCATGACCTCCTAAAGCCACACCCAGTTCTGATCAATGTGTTTATAGGCGCTATGGATGGTCCTGAGGCTAAAAGAGCCAAAAAAGATTGTAGTTACAAGGTAGAGTGGAAATCTTCAGGGGTTAGTGAAAGTAGGAGAGGGAGAAATTTCGCTCACTGTGATTCTTGTGGTACTGACTTCAACATTGGACATGGTGGAGTTCATGACATAAAAAAGCACTTTGCTACAGCCAAACATGGTAAAGGTAACTAGTAGCAATCAATGTTTAAAAGCACTTTTTCAGCAATCTCCTATTGAACAATCAGTCACGAGAGCTGAAGTGCTGTTTGCCAACTTCATTGCTAAACATAATTTGCCATTTGTACTAGCTGACCATTTCACTCATCTTGCACATGTTATGTTTCCAGACAGCCAGATTGCCAAAACCTTCAGATCAGCCCATACAAAGACCACTTGTGTTGTTAAAGGTGCACTTAATCCACATTTTGCTAATCCCGTGTTTGAATCATGTCAAGTAAATCCTTTTTCCATTCTTTGTGATGAAGGAAATGACGATGAGAATAAGTACTTTGCCATACTAGTTAGACTGTGGGATGACCAGCTGGGTAAACCTGTTTCTTGACATGCCTGTTTGCAACATAGGAACAGCTGATAAATTGTTTGAAGCTATTAATACAGCACTAGATGAAAGAAAAATACCCTGGTCCAATGTGGTTGCATTTGAGTCAGACACTACTAATGTGATGATTGGTAAGCACAACTCTGTTCTATCTCGTGTAAGGCAAAAGCAACCAGGTGTTTTTAGCCAAGGTTGTGTGTGCCATCTGTGTAATCTGTGTCTGCTTGCTGGAGTTACAGTTCTACCTATTGATGTAGATGATTTTTTCGTTGATTTATATTACTACTTTGAAAAGTCTTCCAAGCGTAAAGAAGAGCTTCGTGAGTTTCAAGAATTTACTGGAACTAAAGAATTAAAGATCATTAAGCATTGCAAAACCCGTTGGCTAAGCTTGGAAAAGGTTGTTAGGCGTGTTCTTCAACAGTGGGCTGCTCTCCATGGGTACTTTGATAGAGAAGCAGAGACTGATAAATCAGCCCGAGTGCAGAGATTAGATCAGCATTTTAAGGGCCCCCTAACTAGATTAGTTATGCTCTTTTTAGAGTTTACTCTTGAGTCTCTCTGTAAATTTAATAGTGTGTTTCAATCAAGCCTCTCAATGTTGCCTTCTCTAAAATCAGAGGTAATACGAATGCTACGCATCATCTTGGGGAGGTTTATTAAAGCCAATGCCATCAAAACTGCAGGAGATGACTTCAAACAGATTGATCTTGATAATACAACATTGCATTTACCTGATAAGGAACTGGGGATTGGTCATAAGACATGGGGATTTCTGACAGAACAGGAGGACTACTTAGACTTTTCTGTAAAAAGGATCTTCTTTAATGGAGTTAGGGATTTTTATAAAGCTGTTACATCTACGGTCATCAAAAAATTTACATTCAATGACAGTGTTGTAGATGATGTGGCATTTCTTTTACCTGACAAACAAGCTAATATAACAACTGCTGTGGTAGTCCGTCTGGCTGCTCGTTTTCCTGCTGCTGTACCACAAGAAACACATGATGCCCTTGAAGAGGAGGCATTAGACTACATCTTGTTACCATCATCTGCTCTTCCATCTGTAGCCCGTGAAGAAGATAAACCCATCAAAAATGAAGAAGTGTGTGCTTATTGGGAGCAGATTGGAAGGATGACAACCCAAAATGGCAGTATTAGATTTCCTAACCTTAGCCGACTGGTGAAATGTATTCTTGCTTTACCTGTTTCAAATGCTGAAACTGAAAGGGTTTTTAGCATGGTACGAAAAATTGTAACTGATTATCGATCTCAACTAGAACAAGATACACTCTGTGCTCTTGTTTCTTGTAAACTCAACAATGACAGCATGTGTTTTGAACTAGAAACACCAGCTGAACTTCTCAAACAAGCTAGGACTGCAACAATGAAATATAACAGAGCTCACTGTTTGAAATTAAATAATTAACCAACTGTAGTGTACATAATTTTTTCATTCATTAAAATCAAGTTTTCAAATGAAGAGGTCAGAAGTATATAGAAGACCAGCCATGCACAGCCACCTACAATAAATTTACAAAAAATAATAGAAAAAAAGGAAATCTCATTTCACCTTTTCAACTTAAGTGACCTGTCCCTATTTTTTGCTCAAAATCCCACATTTTCACCAATTTTGTCCCTCTTTCTCATCTTGAATGGTTGGGATGTATGCAATCATGCATAGCTCATGTTTATTATGTAATCATTCTAGAACTTTCTATCATTCCCATGTGCTTGTGATTCTTTATGACTGATATTGAACAATAAATATGTCCAAGCAACACTGTGAAGTTCTTAGGCAATGTAACATCACTATGATCAAAACAAAACTAAAGCTGTTACCATGGCAGAGCCTACAAACATAACATAGGTCAGGAGATATCTGGGCGTAGCCAATGAGCCCAGAAAATTTTCTGAAGCTGGCAGATTTGTAAATCCTCAGAGCCCTCCTCAGGAAGAAGAGCATGAGCAGAGATATATTGTACCTTTCTTGACTTGAAAAATGAACTCAGTTCTGAAAGAGTTCTAGTATATAACACCAAGAAGGAAACAATAGTATTTGTGGATGTATCATCTTATGCCAAGACATTGATTTTTCTTCACAGCCATAAGACTTTGAGATTTCGTATGTGGCTGATGAGGTTTCACTTCAGTGTCTCACATGTTGTTCCTGGCAAGACACCTAGTGATTGCAGATGCCCTATCAAGAGCTCCAGTCTCTCATTCTATGCCAGAGAATGACTAGTTACAGTAAGAGACTAATGCATATGTTCACATGATTATACAAGGCATTCAAGCAACAGAAAAACAACTTCAGGACATGAAATCTCACCAAAACAGAGATGAAGTGTGCCAGCAATATTGATATATTAATATATTTCTACAGTAGTGGTGGCTACACAGATCACATCTAAAAGGGCCTGTAAAGTATATGTCAGTTCCCAGCTATCCATCAAGGAAGGTCTCCTTATGAGAGAGAATTGAAGTCATTTCATCAGCAATGCTGAAAGAAATTCTTGGCTACATTCATATATAGCATCAAGGTATCGTGAAGTGCAAAGAGAGGGCAACAGTTTCTTCTAAGTGTTGAGTTAATGTCAACTTCCAACGCTTATCTCCAGTTCTCTACCTTAGTACATAAGTAAGGCTTATTGTAGAGCTGGAGGAATGCTCTTTCCCATAGTACCAATAGCTCGAAAATTATTTTTTTGCATCACAAGTCCCCTTTTCCGTATCCTGTCACGTATTATCGTTATAATTGTTTCATAATCATTTTATGTTCGGTAATGATAGTTGGTTATTTTAAGAATCATTATTTGAGACACCACACTAAGTTAGTCTTATGATTATGATCATGGGTGTATACCAAAAGAAATTTTTGAAAGGGAGTAATACATGCAGTGCAGAGAGTCTGGGTGAATGCTTCTTTAATTTGGATTTAACTGGTTGGGTGTTGAGATGATGTGCACTTATATAAAATATAAGCTAACAAGTAAAATACTAGAGTCTCATAATTATATATGTATATTATTAACCCTCTTCATAACTTACAATTCTTCTGTCGCTTGGACTGAATGTAGCAGAATTCCAGGTCACGATTACACACAATTTTGGACGATAGATAAGGTTTGGGTTCTTCTTCAATAAAATATTAGAAAATCTGGTCATAGTTTTTTGATCTTCAGCAACTCTGTAGTAGATTCTCCCTATTTCTCTGAAGTCAAAATCAGCCCAGAAAGGAGCAATGAGGGGCACAGGGGAGGATGGGAATGAGATGGGATTAAAGGAGTTGAACTCTGATTGAAATGAGATGATCCCATTTGTAGAGATCTGAAATAGGATATATAGAGGTCACTTCATAGATACATACATAGTTGCATAGCTAATAACTCAAAAGGGAACCATAACTACTGTGAAAAAAATTATTAGAGAAGAATAGACACTTGTAATAATAATGAGTGGACAGTTGAGATTAATAATTATTGTGCAATGATTACAAATATCATATGCAACCTTTCCTTCCTTGAGATATCCTATTGAGTAGGATGGGCAATTAATTTAGCTTTTCTGGCAAGATAATAATCTTAACTGTGTGTCACGCCCTTCCAAAGGTACCAGGTTCAATCCCAGGGATGGGCAGCTTTTTTTCTTTTCTTTTTCTTTTGTTTTCTTTCTTTTCTTCGTTTTATTCTTAACCTTTTCTTTTTCTTTCTTCTTTTTGTTGGTTTTTTTTTTCCTTCACTGGCACTGTGGTGTGTCACAGATTTGAAGAAAAAATCATGAGGTAAGCAGTTAGTTAGCACCTATGGAGTTCATTAGCACAGTAGGCATGCATCAGTGAGCATGAATTCTCATGCATGACAAAGACAGAGAAGGAGAGAAGACATGTAGCTAGAGAAACAGAGAGAGAAAGAGCTAGAGAAAGAGAGGAGAAGAAGAGCAGACATGACTTAAGCTGTAAGAGAGAAAGAGGAAGACAAAGGGAGAGGAGAAGGACAGCAGACACGTATAGAGAGACACACAGAGAAAGAGCAAGACAAAGGTAGAGGAAAAAAGCAGATATCTCTAAGAGTGAGAATTGCTACCTGGGGCCTATGACTATGCTTTGTCCACACTGCCAAGGCTTGAGATTTGAGGGTGAAGCTCTTAAATGCTGCCACAATGATAAAGCTAGCTTGCCATCACTGAGCAACTATCAACTTCCACTCAAAAAGCATTTGAAGATGGATTCAATGGTGATGTTGCTGAGAAATCTATCATTGAGGCAAATGGACTGAAAGTCACCAACCTGCACCAGAAGCAACAATTATTCAGGGCAAAAACAGGGAAGAGATAATTCTTATTCCTAGGATTAAGCTGGCACCAAGTGATATCAATCCACCATTTGTCCTGGAAAGGAACCAACTGCCCTTGAGACTGGCCTACTCTATGGCAATCAACAAGGTACAAGGGCAGACCTTTGAGAAGGTGGGAATTTATCTTCCATATCCTGTCTTTTATCACGGTCAGCTCTATGTGGATATATTCAAGGGCTAGGGCTATGGCAGTGGTGAAGGTGAAAGTGTTACAAATCAACAGGGAATCAGAAGTGGGAATACTGTGACACCAAGATGTACTACAGCCAATTAAAATCACAAACAGATTAAAATTTGCTCAATGCATGCATAGCTACTATATTAAATTAACTTTGTCAAGGCACAGAATTTTTGTGGTCAACTAATAGGGAGACCTTTGCATAGCCAACAGGTCAGAATAAAGTTTAGGATCATAGTTCAGGAGAAGAGAGTGAGAAAAATCAGGAAATTTCTGCAGGTACTGGCTAGTAATTATTATTAGTGAAGCCTTCCATTTCCAAAATATTGTTCCAAGAATGAGTATTGTAATATCTCAACATGTCTACACAAAATGGTGTAGGGAGAGAGGAGGGTTTTGGTTTCTATCATTATCTGAAGTTCATTAAACTGCCAGTCTCACTCAATAGAATATGTATGCCCATCCCACTCAAACAGGATAAAAGAGAAAAGTTGTGAATTACAAGAAATCTATCACACCCATAGCTAAATCCTGATGAGATTCTTGGAAGCAATGAATTCTGAATTAACTATAATAATATGATATTAGTAATTTAATGATTCTGTTTTCTATAGAGCAGCTGTGTGTGCATAACTTTTTGTAAAATGTTTGGGATTACAAAAACCAATGTACCAATAAAGAATTCAGCCTTATAAGGTAAGTTACTTAGAAGATATATCCACCAATGATAATTATATCTAAGGCACTCTACATTATAGCCTTACAAAAATAATATTTAGCTCCTTCTTCTGAAAAAAGACAAGTGGAACATTCAAATTGACTCCCACTGATTTATCAACAGCACGAGGTCCAACTCTGTCACCATTCGATTCTCCAAAAGGGAAAAAATCTATGAAAAGTATACTGTTCAAATTCACAAACAAGCAACATAAATGATGCTCTTTATAGTAACTTCTATTTCAGGAATCTTTTGCATACAACTCTTGAAATCATTGATAGAATCAAAATGAAAACTGTATGATCTATAGTCTCTACATGTAATGTGCACGCGTACACACACACATACTCACATACATAGCCATGCACACACATACCCATGACAAAGCTAACAAAACAACAAATCCAAATGGCCACTTACTTATTTCTGCAGGTAAAATATCTATTTACTGATGCTAATAATTTACCTGAACACGAAGATAATTCCTCACAAACACAAATTAGTTGTGGTGTACATTCCAAGGTCAGTGAATGCAAAGGACAATGAATTTCACCAGATGTGATACAGTTTCCTACATTAATCATAAATTATAAAGACCATGCAAAATTATATAGAGTTGTTAACTGTCCATATTAGATGATTATCTTACATTTATCTTTCAAAGTACTACTCTGGAAGTTTTCACTAATTTTCATAAGCCCCTACCCCTTCAAAATTTTGGGGGGCTCTAGTCTCTCTAGCCCCGCCTATGTACTATAATATTATCAATACTAATACTTATGCCTATTTCTCTATTTACCATCTATCCGAAATATATTGCTGACTTCAAGTGTATACTCTCTCTGCCTGCTGTCTATTATGGTAGTACTTCTAAGATGATCTCCAGCATCAAATCCAACTATGCCATAGCTGCTAGATGTAATATTTAGGACTTCATTAGGTTTGCTGTACAAAAAGGCAGCAAAGGACACTTCACCATCTGTGGCTAGCACGACTTGAAATGTTAGCTACATGATAAAAAAACAAAGTAAGTAAACATGGGGAGGAATAACTAATGAAATGCTCACTTAACTTTATTTTTATACTCATTGCTACTAACATAGAAACATCTAGAAAAACAAGAAAGTTTAAGTGCAAATAACAGAGAAGAGTCTTCCCTCACAAACATTAGTTTGCAGGAATCTATCAGCATCCAACAATCTGCTGGCATATACAGTGTTATAACAAACAATGAATATATAATAGCTGAAGCTGAACAAACAAGAATCGTAAAAATTGGTGTGGCAATAACACTTGAGTTGAAGAACACTGGTTCAAGCAGAGTAATTATTAATTAAAGGATTACTAATTATATGGAGATTACTAAATCTCTATATTTTTGAAAAGCTTGTGAAATTTTGCACAGATGTCAATATCATGATATTCATGTACTTATAGTGAAGAGAATTATGATATTATATACAATGCATATAGAT
Source organism: Diacarnus erythraeanus (assembly GCA_964016965.1). Taxonomy (NCBI): domain Eukaryota; kingdom Metazoa; phylum Porifera; class Demospongiae; order Poecilosclerida; family Podospongiidae; genus Diacarnus; species Diacarnus erythraeanus. The sequence continues at coordinate 5,868,294 of OZ024673.1, forward strand.
TCAATTGATTTTGTATTTCCTCACTGTGGATTGTAGGAATCATTTTTTTTCATTTGTGCATCAACAGAGTAACTTCAAGTCATGTATGCTGTACAACACTTTCTTATTAGGTCAGTGATCAATTTGTTTTGTAGCAGATGCTAAACTTGTCCTTTTACCTTATACTAGTATATAGGCTAGAACTACTCCCGAAGTAATGCTTGCATTCAACACTAGCTACTAGTTTATTATTATTCCTTTCTGAAAACAACAAACTATAGTAGCTAACATGCAAAAGTAGTGCACATCTGAAGGTTACTTACTGTGGAGGATTGAGAGAACAAAGGAACACATTATTATTATAGTCACAACTGGACTACATCATTATTGTATCATCATCAGTTCATTATGTTTGTGCATGTGTAGTAGCTATACCTTGGAGATTTATTTAGTTCTCTGTTTTGAATAATATTCATTTTACTGTTCTTGCTTGTTGGGTGGTTAAGTTCTTCACACTTACTCATAAGGTTTCCACATCCTCTACTATTTTAGTAACAACTACTAGACTATTAGTGGCAAAAGTTGTTACATTTTTACTACCAGACACCCTCCTCCTCACATCCTTCTTTTTTTCTCCTCTTTACAGGAAGGAACTGTGCTAAGTGTAGTGGATTGTACTACTTTACAGTGTGTGTTAGCTAACATAATATTTTAATGTAGAATAAAGGTCATTTTTTGAACATAATTACATGTTAACACCAGTTCATATATGCCAAAGAACCCCGCCCCCCCAACACACAAAAAAAATCCTCTTAACTTTTTAAGCCAGGGTGGTTCTTTTATCTTTTCTCTATCTCTAGGCCAAATTTGAAGGACACCCCATTTTAAGCTTCAATATTAAGGTTACTACTACATAGCTAGTTCACTATCTACCATAAGTAGTCAGCTAAGCTAGCTGTAAGTTGTAGTTAGCTAGTCAAAATCCCTGTAGTACTGCAACTCTGCACAGTGCAGGTTCTTGAGATAGGAGATGCTGATCTCTAACCTCTATCATGTAATAGTAGTTCATAGTTAGCTAGCTAGGCCTAGCATAAATTCATTGTTAAATAAGTTATAGATAGCTAGCTAATCTTTTCTATCAATATCCCTGTAGCCCTGCCTGTAGTTATATGAAACACAGCTCTGTCTAGTCTCTGGACAGTGCCATGATTGCATGGGCAGGTCATCGTTCTTCCTTGAGTATGCCCATGCTCCAATTAATTCTTTTCTACCTCTTTTCTTCTACCCTCATGTGATAAGTTTTACCAGGCCCTCTGCTTGCTTAACTTTGCATTTTTTCAGTCCCGCATTATTTTACAAGAGGTGAGCAGATGGCCTGGGAACGAGGCTAGAATAACTATTAATGGGATGAGATGATCAAAGATCTTATCATCGCATGACTACATGATGCAAAGCTCTCTAAGGCTACAAATGGATGAAGCATTAACCCTAGGATCAAAGGATCAAAATACTTACTACTTGTGAACTACTTCTCAATCTCAGATAATGGGCCACAATTTTCAGCTATAGAATTTACCAAATTTTGCAGAAGATTATGGTTGTACTCATACCATTAGCAGTCCTCGGTATCCACAAGCCAATGAGGAAGCAGAGAGGGCTGTGAAGACCATTAAAAGAAGGAAGATGACCCTTACAAGGCTCTTTTGATATTTTTTATAGAACAATACATCTGCAAGAGGCTTAAGACTTGCAGCTCTTTGTTGCTGATCAAAGATAATTCTGTTTCTGTCTAGCCCTAGTTTCTCTCTCTTTCACTAGAGGCATATCAGGCACTGTAGGCTGAAACTGTGATGGAGGAATTGGTAGGGATGTCTAAAGTTGACGGTTAATTAGAAGCTCGGCTGGGCTGTATCCATTTAACATCTGGTGATGAGGTGACCAAGAAACCAATGATACAGTTGTGGAGCAGACTACACCAAGATAATTATAAAGTTGCTACTCAGTCAGGAGAGGTCAGACAAAACACATCACCTCAATCCACTTTCTACATCAGATCAGTCATTGGTAGGGGATGGATATTTGAGTAGAGTCTGCTGTAATTCACCCTCCAGAAAGACTATTTTCAGAAACTCAGCCATTAGGAACTTTGTGTACTCAAAGTGGCTGTGTGTTAGCTCCAACAATTCACTACATACTATCCAACATTGGTTTAGCAAGTTGAGGGAGATGTAGTGGATTGTACTGATCATGACACTTATATAATAGTGTATGTGCTATTATAATATAAATTTTATAATCATTATGAGACACTACACTAAGTTAGTTTTACGATTATGATCATGGGTGTATACCAGAAGAAATTTTTGAAAGGGGAGTAATGGTTAACCATGCATGCAGTGCAGAATGTCTGAGTGCATGCTTCTTTTATTCAAAGGGATGATGTAAAGCACAATTCACGTTTTTTCCCTTTTTTATATCCGCTCATAACTATCCTCTACTTCGTCCTACATAGTTGATTTTTTTCTCAAAACGTTGCTCATTTAAAGAGCTTTCTAATGGTATATTAAATTTTTACTTTCCAACAATCTAGTCGAAGTTAGCCTGCAAACTTTTTTTTGACTATTACTCAATGCCACATTGTCCTAGAGGCCAAAAATTATATTTTTCTGAATGCTCTTTTCCTGCTCTTTCATTTGAATAATCGAAAGTAGTCAAAAATAGTACATGAAAGTTTGCACGCTAAGTTGCTGGAGAATACACCATCAGAAAGCTCTTTAAACAATCAACAAAATAGTTACAGAGCAGATATATAAAAAAGGAAAAACTGTGAATAAATGGTTTACACCTAATATAATTGGTAGGGGGTGATGTGCACTTAAACATAGGCTAACAAATAAAATACAAGAGGGTCTCATATTTTATATTAACCCCCATCATAACTTACAATAGTGTCACTTGAACTGAATGTAGCAGAATTCCAGGTCACGATTACACACAATTTTGGACGGTAGATAAGGTTTGAGTTTTTCTTAGATATAATATTGGAAAATTTGGTCATAGTTTTTTGATCTTCAGTAACTCTATAGTAGAGTCTCCCTGTTTCTCTGAAGTCAAAATCAGCCCAGAAAGGAGCAATGAGAGGCACAGAAGAGTGTGGGAATGGGACAGGATTAAAGGAGTTGAATTTTGATTGAAATGAGATGATCCCATTTGTTGAGATCTGAAATAGGGTATATATAGAGGTCACTCCATGAATACATACATAATTGCATATCAGGTACTCAAAAGGGAGCAATACCTACTGTGAAAAAATTAGAAGACACTTGTAATGGACAGTTGAGATTAACTTCGGGTAATAATTATTGTGCAATGATTATGCCATAGATGGAAAATACAACAGCTTACTAGCCTCATCTATGTGTATCATATCAACAGAGTATATAGAGGGCTGTGCACACCAATGATGTTGATAAATACATCCATATTCTTCCAAGTATTACTGAAGTCTGCTTTGCTTTGAACCGTCCAAATTACTCTAGATGGGGTTCCCTTTTTCTCCAAAAGATGGACCCCAAAGCTCATTAAAGGCTAGTGCAATGTCTATTTGCTGCACAAAGAAGTAGTATGCAAGGAGTACAGTTGATACAACAATGGAGCAGACTGTCAACAAGTATGCTGTGTCTCTAATACTGCTTTCAGGGATTCAGAAGATACATGCAGGAGGTGGAATATCACCCTCACTCAGCTTTATCAGAGCTTTATGAAATGGTCAACCTTCAATCAGGAGAGGAACCTGAAAAGTAGCTTATACAAAGTCAAAAATTAGGTGTGACAATGCTGACATGAATTCGGTCATAATTACTCTGAACAACACATGCAATCCATTTGCTAATTATGCTCTTGCCAGTCTTGTCAATATATGACGTATGTATCATCAGGTAAAGCTATGTTAATTCCAAGAATAATGAGTATTGTAGCATCTCAACATGTCTATACAGGATAGTGTAGGGAGAGAGGAGGGTTTTTTTTTTGGGGGGGGGGGGGTGGTTTCTATTATTACCTAAAGTTCATTAAACTGTCAGCCTCACTCAATAGGATATGCATGCCCATCCCACTCAACAGGATAAGAGAGAAAAGTTGTGAATTACAGAAATCCATTGTTATAATAATATTGCATAATAATTATCAGAAGATAATCTCTACTGTCCATTCATACTACAAGTGTTTATCTCTCTCTAAAGGCTATTCACTTTCACCTGAGACTGCCAATTGCACCGGAAGCTAGTTTATGCAAGAGCCTGTCACTAAATCAATTAGCAAATATATTTGTGGCCAGAGGTATGCGGGGTAATAAGTGCTTACCTTGTCTTTTTCACTTGTTGCGACATCAAAATAATGTGCACCTGCGCACTCAGTGCATTCCTCATGGTTTTTGGCATGTTAATACTTTGCTTATGAGACATACGACTATCTTTGGACTGGTAAGGGTTAGCAATTCATAAAAAAACACCATAAGAATCCTTGGATAATTAGCTATACACTGCTGTTTGAAATTTTGAAATTGGGCAAGAATTAAAGGAGATATTTGAGGTCTCAGGTGAATGCAAATGGACTTTAGTTTATATACTTTATTGCATTGTGACCTCATTCTTTACTACATTTTCTTTTTTTCTCTTTCTCTTCTGTTTCTGTACATGTCTTAATAAACCACACTGTTGCTAAATTCTGATGAGATTGTATATAAAAAGCAAAGAATTCTGAATTAACTACATGATATTATAGTAAAACTTACGTTAATATTTCTAATTTCCTGTTTTCTACTGTGTGTGGATAACTTTTTGTAAAATGTTTGGGATATCAAAAACCAATGTACAAATAAAGAATCCAGCCTTATAGGGTAAGTTACTTATGAGATAAATTCACAAATGATGTCTTTACTGGAGAAATTATCTAAGGCATGCTACACTATAGCCTTACAAAAATATTTAGCTCCTTCTTCTGAAAAAAGACAACTGGAACATTCAAATCGACTCCCACTGAATTATCAGAAGCACGAGGTCCAACTTTGTCACCATAAGATTCTCCAAAAGGGAAAAAATCTATGAAAAGTATTATTACTATTCTAATTCACACAAACAAGCAACTTAAATGACGCTATTTATAGTAACTTAAAGTTCAGGAATCAATGTAACCTTTGCATACAGCTCTTGGAATCATTCATAAAGTCAAAATCACAACTGTATGATCTATATAGAGTCTCTACATATAACACACATAATTATACACACACATGCACACACACACACACACAGTTCACTAGTCAAGACAACAAATCAAAATGGCCACTTACTTATTTCTGTAAAATATCTATTTACTGATGCTAATAATTTACCTGAACACAATGGTGGTTGAATACCTTCCTCACAAGCACAAATTAGTCGTGGTGTACATTCCAAGGCCAGTGAATTCAAAGGACAATGCATTTCACCAGATGTGATACAGTTTCCTACATTAATCATAAAGTATAAGCAGTACAGACCATACAAAATTATTATAATAGTTAACTGTCCATTTTAGATATATTGAGATTCAGTTCTTTAAAGTACTACTTCTCTGCTATAAAAATTTTCACCAAAAAGTTATACCTTTGTCCTTGATTTTCTCACACTATAATCATTTCACTATTTACAGCAAAGTTTCACATAAGAGATGTATACCAAATACTTGTACATAGCTTTTAATTTTAGACAGGATGAAACTTAAAGAATTCTTTTTCACTGATATTGTAACTAGCTACCAATGGTAAAATAAAAATTAATAGGAGACTAGGATAGTATGTAGTTTATAGATTATTGAGTAATTAGAAGTGTGAAACTTAAAAAGCTACATTCTTCATTACTGGAGTGGATTAATAGTTTATGGATTTACTATTATAGAGATAAGTAAGCCTGGAGATAATAGTTATACATTATTATAGTAATTATAAGAACATACTACCTTTGAGAGAACTGTAATTTGAAAATGGCTAATACTAGTTCTATCAGTGTGTATGAACCTTCATGAGAAAAACCCAAAAAAAAGCTAGCAACTAAATTGAAACTGAAGCACCTAACGTCTCTGGTTATATTGCTGTTATGCAGTTTTATGCACACCTTTTCAATGGTATTATAATACTTAGCTACCCAATAAGCCACAGATTTTAGAGGATTTACTCATCTGAGGAACATTATGTTTACCAGTATTGATTCACATCTGTAAATTTCTAATTCATCATTAGTAATAATTATACCTACTAGCTAGCTGTAAACACAGTGAGTGATTTGCATATAAATGTTTAGATATGGAACACAAAATGCATTATTGATCATGTTTTAAATATTAATTATGAACAATACTTTATGTAATTATTAGTTCTGCTCCATGCAGTCTTGATAAATTAAGAGAAGTTTTAATTAAGCATGCTGAGGATTAGCATATAAGTTATTTGTCATCAATATAATATTATTTACTTAAGCATACCATCAATACGAAAGAAGCTAATTTCCTCAAAAGCATTTATTGGAATTCTCAAAGATCTCCTATCTTCATCATTTAATTCTATTGACACTTCAGATGTGAAAGTACTATAATTATGCATAATAATAACAAATGTTGCTGTTCCATCTGTTGATAACACCATTTGAAGCACCTGCATAATGCATCATGGCTGATATCTTCACAAAAAAATTAATATAATCTATACCATGTCTAATGCACAAACTATGTGCCTTTGACTTTTAGACTTTCTCAAGTCCTGTGAAGGTGGTTCTATCATCTTTCATTTTGGGATTATTTTTACCTTCTCCTGTATATTCAGTTCATTACGGGCTGAAGGTTACAGTAATCTACTCTTAGTTTATGGCTAGTGACATGAACTATATCCCCACCCACCAAAACCCACCCCCATATACTCTCCATGCATCTGCAGAATATTATGGCCAAAATAAAGTGGTATGAAGTGTAAATAGTTAGTATGTAGATAGCCAAAGAATGAAGTTTTCCAATAATTAATATAGAGCTGCCTAAAATACAGGAAACAAGGTGCAAGGTATTTCTTCATCAATTTTTGTAAGCAACCAGAAGTGATTAAAAATGAAAAGGGAATGGAATTAAAACTTCCTGTCTGTTTATTTCTTTAGTGGTCAACATAAGGACTCTTGTAGAAAAATTTACACATTAGGATAATTATACAATGCTATGTGGTGACAAATGCTGAGACTTATTATTATTACTATGGATGATTTCATATCATACATTAAGCTATGAATATATTTACTTGAATAGGTATATCTTCATATGTCACAATTATAGCCATTGATGGTTGATAATCACTGAAGTTTTGATTAAACCCTGTGGTTATATTCACTATTTTATCGAAAGTGACACTTTCGTTTGTTATCAGGGAAACGAAGCCTCTTTGGTGAACAGAATGTAAAACAATACCAGATAAAATATAATTGCCAGTATTCAATAAAATGCGTCCACTGGGTAATAGCTGCACACAGATAAAATGATGTTACTCTTTTGTAATAATATTTATATCTACTTACAAGTAAATTTGTACTCAAAGAAGTGAAAAAATTCCAAGATGATTGAAAATGTCTTGTTATTCCATCACCATTACTTTCATTGTAAGGAAGAAAAATATCTGCAGCATTGTTATATTTAAAGCATAATTTAATAATGAAAAACATTGCAAGATAAACTCCCTCCCTCCCTCCCTCCCTCCTTCCCTTCCCCTCCTCTCTCCACAGTTTATAAAGCAGCTCATGTCACAAAAGCTCATGTCACTGAATCTTTCAAGGCTAAAGAAAACAACTCTTGCTTAAAAATGGAACATCAATGAAGACAGTATCTGTGTAAAAAATGAGTTTTTAATCCATAGGACCACTTTAGCAGAAAAATTGTCTACATGTTTACTATAACAGTATTATCATAGTGACATGTGACATTTACTACAACCATAATTAAAATAGAAGTTTGAAATGGTTACTCATCTGTAGAAATGTTCACTTTAAGTGCTTTATCTTTTGATGTGAAAAAGTCCTAACAGTGGATTAGCCACTAGATAATATGGTTGTTCCTTCTTTATGGTTATCTATTAGAGATTATCATTCATCAAAATTCAATAATTTCATGATCTTTGATAGTTCTTCATTATGATTTCCTGACTTGAAAATATTCTTATTATGCTAAACATTAGCATCTGCATTTCAACAATGGTTTTCTGTGACTTGTTCACTTGAAAATACATTAAAATAGTAAACATTACTTTAACAGTAGCTAAATAAAGAAGTTATAGACTATTGTTATTGTCTATAGTTAAGTGCCATAACTATCCTATTACTGTTAAACTATGTTAAACTTAATGTTGAGTTTCTAAACCTTCCTTCTGTTAGAGCTACTATAGGTTAGGTGTCACAGAGAACACTATAGTGGTCAAGAACTCTTCTAAGGATTTGTCTAAGGTATAAAATACTCCTTACATGAGTGACAAAGGCCATATAACCACATTTCCCATGCTGTGTCTCAGCACCAAGAAAAGTATTATCAATTGTGGTCAACCAAAGTTACATACCCCCAGTATAATTAATACACCACTTTCACTGTAAACTATAATATTGGAGCAAAAATTGTAGCTAAAATATTGTCCACTATAGAGCGTTTTCACCACGCATCATAGATCACGTGATTATCCTTGGTGGTGTACAACTGTTGTTCATTTGATTATAGTGATTTTTTTTGGATGTTCCAAGAGATCTGGTTAGGGACAAAAACGTCAGCTTCTACAGAATACCTAAAGTTGCAAACAGTTAATGTTCACACTTCGTGGAACTTAGCTAGAAACTTGGGACTGGGTTTTTAAGAGCTATTTGTAGAGGTATCGAAATGGAGAAAGTGCTATCAAATGACAGAATATGTTCCAGGCACTATGTTTCTGGAAATCCAGCAGCACTTGAGGATCATGCCAATCCTGATTGGCTTCTTTTTAGTGAACTTACTATTATTGGTGAATGACTATTTTTAGGGCTAGAAGTGAGGCTAGAACTCCATATCCCATGAAGTTTTAAGTCAACATTTTACTGTAGTAATAATAATAATTTGTATCTATAGATATTCTATAATAAAACTTGTCTGCAGAACTAAATAATTATGACACAATGTCACTGGCCCTCACTGGGGGAAGATATCTAGCTGCAGCACCACAATCAGGATTGCTGGCTAATTGTAATGGATCCAGCCCTGCTATTAATTTAACTTGTCCAGGTACCTTTTTTTGGCTTGGTCACCTAAGCCCAGGGCATAAGAAGAGAACTCCTCCACAGCTGCCATAGAACAGTGTACAGAAAGAATTGCCACTTGTACACCACTATGTGTGGTGAGGTCAATAAACATCACTGGTGAAAACGTTCTATTGTATATTAAGCTCAAATGTTGCAATTATCACTAGCTTTACTTAGACTGAGCTTATAATACATGTGGTATGCTATTCTCCTCTTGTTCAGATACACAGAGCTTCCTTAGTACTCTAACTCATTTTGTAAACAAGCTTTAAATTGGCTAGCAATCATACTGTAATCAAATTTGACTTGTATTTTGTATGGTCATCCATACATAGAGAGTAGAACAAAAACTCTATCTACTAGTATGTCAAAGGGAAAACTTGATAGGCATATTCTTAAACTATCAAACAAGAAAGAATGTAAAGTGTGGAATCTGATAACACAGATATATATTACATATGCTCCAACTTTACTATTATCACACCAACCAATAATTTAGTTAGCTATTTCAGTGTAACGTGTTGAGTCTAGCAACACTTTAAATGTTATGCATTTAATCCATGGAGAAAATATTAGTTATGAATCAGTTGCCTTTCTAGTTTAAGTTCAAAAGGTCATCAGTTCACCAGCTCTCTGTTGAGTTTTGTGACTATGCAATCAATTTTGGAGGCTTATACCTTCTTGTATAAGTTATCTGAAGATAATATTATACATGTCTTTTTGATCAAAGTAGGATTAGAATTTAAGTATGGATAGATGATACATAATGTATAGGAACAAGTGAGGGGAATTTATTCTGACAATCAATGAGGTTAATGAATAATAGTACAGATCCTATACTTACACCACAATCACGCCACATATCCTATTTTGAACTACCAGAAACAACCACCAACGTTATAATTTGCTAATTATCCTTCAATCATGAAAGAAATTAGCTATGTACTTACCAGTAGGTCCAGGTGTAGGTCCAGGTGTACCTAATATAAAAAAATAGTTGATGTACACTATAGATATATAACAAGTATGAACGAAAAAAAATGGTCATTGGGTGAGGAATAGAGAGCCCCTACTTAATGATGTTCATATATCCACTGATACAGTCCATTGAATTTGTATTAGGTAATTCCACTAGATTATTAGTGAAAAACATTAAGACAATATACACATGCTCATTCTAGACAACTAAGAGATAATAAAAGCACTTAATTTCATGACTGAATGGCTTACTAGTGACTCTAGTAAATGCCAAGTCAAAAGTCATAGCTACATATTATAACTTTAACCACACAAGGTAAGTTTCAGGAACCATCTAATCCAAAAATACTTGTGATCCAAGCCAAGAGAAAATTATTTATAACAACTGACAAAGGGTCTGGCCAAAATTTGAGATTATAGATCATTTCATCCTCCTCATTAAGATCATGCATGGTCTGACCATGCTATAAATATCCTGAAAAGACTGTGCTATTAATGTCTTAACTGTGCCAATTTAACAATCGCCAGCCTGCTACAGTTTTTGAGGAATAGTGGAACAAGTCAGGTAAGTAATGCCCTGATATTAAGTAGCTATCATATTATAATATATTCTCTATCATTGTATTTTATACCTGTAGCACTGAGCATGCTCAGTGTGTTGCTAGGTTAAGAATATACAATACCGATAAAATTATTGCTAGCTCTTTCTCTTTCATTGTAAACCTCATTTACCGTTGTGAGTCACAATTGGCGACCCTACCAGAACTATTAACCATAAAGGGAGCAAACTGAGCTGTGTGAATGTCCCTGCATGAAGTGGAGGCATTGTCTGAGACTTTAATTGAATTTAAATCTTCAAAAACTTGTTCTGGGAAAGCAATTGGGTTAGCTATCAGTGAAGAAGGTTCTTTGGAGAGGAAAGTAGAGCAGATTTAAGCTGACTTGGTATATATATATAATTATATGCTAAGAAAGAACTGGAAAGAGGGAAAAGTAGCAAAATATTGATGCTAGCATGCAGTAGACTGTTTCAATGACATTAGAAGCTGAAAATAAAGCCAACGAATACAGAAAGATATCTTCAACAGCAGTTTAAGGAAGAACATATTCAAGCTAAGTTAACCATGTTGCGAGCTGTTAATGAACTTCACCTCAAACATCAGTAATCGTGACAAAAGGAAAATGTGATGGAATGCTTCGAGCTAGAGGATCATTTGGAGAATGATGACGTCATGACGAGCCAATCAGAAAAGGCTTTAAATATCACCACTGGATTAAACTGGACAAAACTGGTTAAAACTGGATTGATATCACTAGTATAAAAAGGACTCAAAGTTTTATCATTATGAGTATTATCATTATTATTGAATCAGTAATTATTATTATCACATCTGTATAATAATTATAATAGTATTATTATTATCGAAACAGAAATTATAGTTGAAGGAAATAATATTAGCGTCTGTCATCAATCCTCGACCACTACCTATTGTCGACCATCAAATCTCGACCGGGATTACGAAGATCGTGAACAGTTTCAGTATATCTGTTATTGAATGTGTATGATTCATAAACGGTTGGTGTGTAATAAATGGAATTTCGCATAACACAAGGGTGTTCCAGCTAGCTGCCTTAGCTAAATTTACTAAGTGAGTATATAAGAATGCCAGTGAGGAAGAGGTGGTCTGAAGCAGCTCTGAACAGATGGAACAAGCGAAGAAAGTCTGACAGTCCTGCTTCAACTACTCCATCAAGATCTTCTTCGTACAGGCCCAAAACTTTGAAACAGTGGGAAGATAGTTCCATGTGTGATGCCATAGAAGCTGTCAAATCACGAAAGTGTGGTCAGCTAGAATGTATAGTGTCCCCCCTACTACACTAAAAGATAGGATATCAGGGCGAGTAAAGCATGGATCTAGGCCTGGCCCCCCACCCTATCTAACACCAACTGAAGAAAATGAACTTGTGGATTTTTTAGTCCAGTGTTCTAAGATAGGTTATGGAAAAACCCGAAGAGAAATATTTAGCATAGTAGTTCATACTTTGAAGAAAAAGGGTAGGTCAATAGAAAAGTTTAATGGTGAAAGCTGGTGGCAACGTTTTATGGACCGGCATCCCACTCTTTCATTGAGAGCTTGTGACCCTTTGTCCAGGGTTTGATCTAACGCAGTCACTAAAGAAAATAATGAATTATTTTTCTCTTTTAGAAAAGACATTGGAAGAAAATGAACTAACGACTAAACCCTCCAGGATTTTTAACATGGATGAAAGTGGGATGCCTCTTGACCCTAAGCAACTTAAGTGTGTTGCCCCGAGGGGTATGAAGAAAGTGCATGGGCAGGCTTCAGGGGATAAGACCTAGATCACCATTGTAGCATGTGCTAATGCTGCAGGACAAGCCCCCCCTCTCATGGTAATTTTTAAAGGGGAGCAGTTTAATCATGAGTGGAGTAAAGGGGAGGTCCCTAATACACTATATGGTATGTCTGAAAATGGATGGATTGACCAAGAATTATTCTACTATTGGTTGGATCGCCTTTTTTTGGAGCATATTACACCACAGTGTCCAGTGATGTTGTTGTGTGATGGTCACAAGTCTCATTTCACCCCTGAGGCTATCAGTAATGCAGCCAAGAAGGGCGTGGTAGTTTTTTGTATTCCACCCAATACCACTCATGCTGCTCAGCCCTGGATGTGAGTTTTTTAAAACTATTCAAGAGTCACTGGTCATCCATTTGCCATGATTTTTTAGTTGATAATCCTGGAACAGTTGTTACAAAATTCCAATTTTCTCAGCTGTTTTCTTAAGCATGGGTTAAAGCCATCAAACCAGAGATATTATTAATTGGTTCAGAAGAACTGGGATATACCCTCTTGATAACTCCACTCTCCTTGACAATATAGGATTGTTGCCCCAGTCTGATACTTCAAGTATAGTTACAGAGCCCAGTTAACCTTCAGAGCCCAGTGTACCTACAGAACCAGGTGTGCCTACAGAGGTGTGTACTCCTATTAAGCCATCCTTTAGTGAAGAGCAGCTGGCACTCTTTGAACGAAGGTTTGATAATGGGTACAATCTTTACATGGACTCAGACTATGTCACATGGCTTAAAATACACCACCCAGAAAGTTTGCCAGGAGACCTCCATGAATCTATACCTATTGCTGAGATACCGGCTTGTATCAACCTTGTTGATGAAAAGACCCCTGGTAGTGATAGCTTTAGTGATGGTGAAGCTGAAAGTCCTGGCAACTATGGGACTGAGACTCCTAGCAACCCTATGGATGATTGGAACCCTGCCCTTGGTAGCAATGATGTTACTTCACCCCCTAACAGTTCTCCAGTATCTGGTGAAACTCCACCCCCCAGCAGTTCTCCAGTGTCTGATGTGACCCCACTCCCTAGCAGTTCTCCAGTGTCTGGTGTGACTCCACTCCCTAGCAGCTCTCCAGTATCTGCTTCAACTAGTCTTGCCAATACTAGACAGGTGTTTTCCGCAGTCACAGAATTTTTGACACTCCCTCCTGCTTACACAAAGAAAGGAAAAAAACCTCCTGGTCCTGCAAGAGTGTTGACAAGTGAGGGGTCTCTTGCTATGGTGTTGGAGAAAGAAAAAAAGAAACAAAAGGAAGAGGAGGCTAAGGTGCAGAGGAAACTTGAGTGAGAGAAGAAGAAATTGGAGAGAAAAGAGGAGAAAAGGCGAAAAGTGGAAGAGCGAGCTAAGAAGAAGTTGGATAGAGAAAAGAAGGTAGAAGAACTAAAAAAATTGAGAGAGAAGCTGAAACTAAGAGACACTAAGAAGAAAGAGAAAGAAGAGCAATTATGAAGCAAGAAAATAAAGACAAGAAGCCTATCTGTCCAGGGTTATACTCCTCAGCATTGGGAGAGTACAGATAATGAATGTATGATCTGTTTTGGCAATTATAATAACGACTCTGATGATGACCTTACAAGGCTCTAAGATAGCCACAGGCAACAGCAGATTACATTCAGATTGTAAGTCAGCAGTCCAATGAACACTCTTATTAGTTCAAGTAGTAGCATAGCTAGTGATGATGTCTCAAGCACTGTTTCTAAGCTTCAAGTTAAAATTGATGCTATGGTAGTTCAAACTCGTACAGCTGCTGTTCAAAATATTTCTGCTTTATGTAGTTACAATTGAGAAGATAGAAATGCAATAGATGACAACTTTGAGCGTTTGATTTAACGCTTTCGTGAATGAGCTGCAGTTGCAGGTTGGAATTTTAAGCAGAAACTTTATCATTTAAAATTTCATCTGAATAAAACAGCTAGTGATGTATTCAGGATGCTACCTGAAGAAGATAAAAGTGATTTTGATAAAGCTTTACAGAATGGTTCAAATTAGCAAATATCCAGAACTTTGTGGCCTGGAATTCCATCACCTGATACAAGGTGAGAACACAATTGAACAGCTTGAAATGAATATCCAACTCCTGGAGAGGAAAGTTTTCCCCACTATTAGAATTTTGATCGCCTTCTAAAGGGTTGATTCTTTCAAGCATTGTTGGTAAAATGGTAGAAGAAACTAGGAGCATCTACACCTCATTAACTTTACAACAAAGCTAGGATAATGGTACACTGTAAAAATTGAAGTGTGCATGACACACTAAAAGTGTACCACACCTTAGGTGTGTTTAGCTTGGTAGTGTGCTGTACACACCGCTGTAAATTATGGTGTGGTTAACACACCTATGTGAGAAGTGTGCCATCACTTCAAGTGTTGACAACACACCAGCTATAGCCCAGTAGTGTGCCTTACACACCATCATAAATTAAGGTGTGGTTAACACACCTACCTTGAGAAGTATGCCATCACTTCAAGTGTTGACAAAACAAACCAGCAGAGGTGAATTAATTAGGTACATATAATTATCAATTAGACATTTTCAATGAGCTGGTACTTCAGGGGTACAAAATATAAGTCAGGATGTGTAGAAAGAACTGAATAGTCATATAGTTCAGACTGCTTTATGTAAACATATTTTGAAGTTTGCGCTGGCACAGAGGATATTGCCAGGATGATGCAGTAGCTTCAGACATCTCAAGCTGAACAGGGGCTAGCTTAGAGCTTGAAAGAATAGGTCAAAGTACAAATTAGGTACATGTGCTAGTAATTAAATTTTTAGCACGATATTAAAATTAATTATAATAATTAATAATAGTGTAAAACCGTGTGCAGCTGCTACACGTGTACATTTCGTCTAGCATCTGCATTTGAACAGGAGCGAGCAGTATGGTGGAGAAGCTTGTTGTTATAAACTATTTAAGATAAAACCGGAGGAAGGAATCAGCGATTTGAATGTTCTCAAGAGAGATTTTAAGAAAGAGTTTAAATTCCATTCGAATGTAAGATTACAGGTAACTTTTGAAAGATTTGACCGTAATTGGGATGAATATGTTGAGCTGTGTATTCTTGGGCCAAAAGAAAAGCTTAAGGCTTCTACATTGGCTACTCCAGCTGAAACTTCGGAAGAGGTGAATAATAATAGTAAGACTAGGCATTTTTAATGTAAATAGCCATTTATTGAGCGGAAAACTGATAGTTAGCAGTCATAAAACAAGTAAGTTATGGTAGCTAGAAGAAGTGGTGGTTAAGGAATTTGGGGGTTTATATAACTACTTTATTGAAGTGACACTCACAATGGGACTGCCATGTGTACTACTACCTGTTAAGTTTAATTGTGTAGGAAAATGAATGTTTACTTCTTAAAAAATGCATTTCGTCTATATCAAATTTCGCCAATAGTAATTGCTCATGTTGGTTGGCCAGAAGCGCCAACCTCATGGGCATAAACAAAGGGCTTATTGCAGTTTGGCTACCTATTTTGCTGGGGAAAATGGCCAGTACAATTTAACTCTGATATATAAATATAGAAGTTAGTATAAGTGAAAAGTATCTGTTCCATGAGTGCAATATAGTGGTACACATTGACTGTAGATTCGTTTTTCTGCAGGGCTGTACAGATGTGAAGACACTTGTTTCTAATATAATAAGTTTAGAGCCATATGTTGTGCTCACAGGTGAAGATTTAGCATATTTAGTAATAGACAAGCAGATTGTGGACCAAGTGACAAGTGTGCAGGAAATACCACTTCTATTAATGTCAGCTTTTTTTGTTTTTAATATATGTTACCCTAAAGGTTGCAATAATTTCTATTCCTTTTTGGAAGTCATTGTCTTAAATTTAAAGGCTACACCCTCTGTAAAGTACCTACTTACCAAAGTTTCTCATTCTTTGTAATGTTTTTTTCCATTTGGTGTACATTGATATTGTTTTACTAACACGATAAAATAACTACACTTAGCTGAGGTGTGAATAACACACCAGCAGTGGGGGTGATAAACACACTTGGGTGTGTGTGGTAAACACACTAGTGGGAGTGATAAGCACACTTCTTTTAGTGTAAATGGCACACTTGACAATAGAGTGTGAATAGCACACCATAACAGGTGTGTGTATAGAGACCTGGTCAGCACACCAGTTTTTGGTGTTGCCCACACTCCAGTTTTTACAGTGTAGAGCAGTATAAGAAGCAGTATGCCTTCTCTGCTCAGACACAGTCATCCAATAATGCAAGATAGTATTAAGTTAGTAATTTCAGTAGCTTAATTTAAAAGTTATGCATTAAGAAAAATATTAACCATGAATAGGTTGCCTTTCTAGTCCATGAGTCCAACTCCCTAATTAGTTTTGTGACCCTGAATCAGGAGGACTCAGCGAGTCTGAGTATATTATAATTTGAGGGTTGATTGCAAAATTTGCTTCATACCTTCTTATACAACAGGAGTATATTGAGCAAAGTAAAGTTACAAGGTGTCCTTTGTGGATCAATAACACACCTGGCGACTCGCTTGAGAGATTTAGAAGGCAAGACAGATCAGTCAGCGACCTTTGACCTTGCAGAGCAGCTGTCTAAGAAATTGGCAAAATTGAACTCTGAATTGAAGGTACACCATCTTGCTCTCAATCTGATTGATGACGAAGAAATCTTAGATAAGGAGCAAGACATTCTTGATGAGCATGATGAGTCAAGTATACTGGCTGACTGCATAGAGCAGCTAATCAAGTCCTGTAACTTTTGAAAGACTTTATCCCCTCTATCAAAGGTGAAATTAACTCATTGGCCAGTGAACCTGATGATGTTGCTATTATTCATCAGTATGAAGAACAACTACATGACCTCAAAGTGGAGCTTGCAAGTGTATATAGCAGCATGATAGATGTCCCTAAGTTCAATGGAAACATAATCAATTGGTGTACTTTCTAGGAGCAGTTTGATATGTATCTCCATACACACTCGCACTAATTTGTCTGACTCAGAAAAATTTGCATGACATTCACTTAAAAATGGATCTGCAAGGAATGTAATTGAGGGTCTCTCACACTCTGGTGATTACTACACTGAGGCTGTGGAAATCACACTTGTCACTTCCAAAACCAAGGTTGCCCATATAAAACATCTAACTATACCTCACTTGGAACTGTGTGGTACCTACCTACTAGCTCAAGTGTTATACTATGTCAAGCTTGTATTTGACTTCCCAATGTCTCACATCCATGTTTAGACTGACAGCATTATAGTACTAAATTGGCTCATGGGGAATCTTTGACAGTTCAAGACGTAACGGAATCTTTCGCATAATGAAATTGATCCATCCAGATCATTGGAGGCATGTGAATGTTGCAGAAAATCCAGCAGACAGTGCCTCCAGAGGTCTTTTCCCTCCAGAGCTTATTGATCATGAATTATGGTGGAATGGACCTGCATGGCTCAGACTCCCACATTCATCTTGGCCCTTGCAGACAGGAATTGATAAGGTTGACACTACAGAGGAAGAAAAGGAGAGCTCACTTCATGCTGTTACAGTTGGAGAGGAGATAGTAATTCCTGTTGATTGTTATTCTCGTTTGAGACATGGGACTGCTTGGATACTTCAGTTTATGCAAAGATGTCTCAACAAAGAACCTCTCACATGGTATCCTCGTTATGTCTACTATGTAACTTCAAACAACTGATACTTACTGGTCATCTGTTGTGCCAGGTGCCTCATTTGCAAAGAAAATCAAAGTAATTAAGGTGGCGGTTACTCCAAGGTTAATCCAGGAATGCATCACTTTTAAAATTTCATTAAAAATGCTAAAATTGACTATTATATTTGATATTAAAATGATCTGCTTTTCTTGCTTCATCTTATAGTATTTAAGAGAAGGGCAAGCTATAAGGTAGCATAGAGTTACATTTAGATCTGTATGAACACTAAAAACTTACTATTTACAAAATTCAAGAAGAGTCCCGAAGAGTTTCTGAATTTTTATGAGCTCTGTACTATTGTCTACATAGACAATTTGCGGGACGGATGCATTTCCCCTTGAAACATTCCAAAATCAAGTAACAACATTTTTAATATATTTGTCCGACTTTAATTAAATTGAAATTTCATATCTGATGAATATTCATCCGTCCCCACACCGGAGATAGTGTAGACAAGAAGTAGAAAAAAAATCACGGCTGTAGAGACCAGCCTTCTTTAGATATTTGTAAATAAGAGAAACTCGAATTCTTTTTTGCTAGCAAATTAAGCTAGCCGACAAATTTAATTATCGACACACGTCTCTGAGGTTATGTAGACCATCTGCAAAAAATTTAATATTAGCGAGGATAATGTTTGACAAATTAACACGCGCATTGTTTTCTAAGGGTAACCGCCACCTTAAGAGCAAATGTCATCTTCCCAAATCCAGTCCTTCACCTTATTATCGATTCATCTAGCTTACTTTGGGTTGGAGACAGAATTCAATGAATGAGTGGATCCTATGACAAGTGTTATCTCATCATCTTGTCTGGGAAGCATCCTGTTACGAAGTTACTGATTCACTCGGAACATCTTCAACTGCTCCATGCTGGTCCCACTCTATTCACATGTTCACTCAACTGATGGTACCATATTCTCGGACTTCATATATAGGTCTGTTCTTTCAATAACTCATAGCTGCATCATATGCCGTCATGCCTCATCTAGAGATGTTTGGCCAATTGCAATTGGAGAGAGTGTTTCATGATCTTGTGTTTGGTAAAGTTATGCTGGGCCATTTCATGTGAAATATGGACCTGTGTGCAAACTCACCTTAGTGAAAACCTACACTTGTGTTTTTGTGTCACTTTCAGTGAAAGCTGTCCACTTATAGCTGGCTTTCAGACCTCTCTATTAAATTCGTCGCTTGCCTTCGAAGATTTATATCTCGAAAAGGTAAACCTACAGTTATATGGAGTGACCATGGAACCAATTTTGTTGGCAAAGGGGGGTCTAGGTTGACAAAGGGGGCAATTGCCCCCCCCCCCCCCCCCCCCCCCCCCACACACACAATTGCCAATGCATTGAGAGTTTCTTTCTGAAGGATTTCCTACATTATTTTCAAACATTAAATTCTCCATTTTTTCCTCCTAAATCATATCCATAATATTATTGCCACAATCCTTATCTTGTCAATAGCTCCAGTAACTGGTGGCTACAGTTGAAAGAGCAAACTCAGCCATCCAGCACATAGAGGCTCCCATTATAAGCCAAGACCAGCTTAATGCTCTACTTCTGTTGTATGTTCTCATCTTTGCTATGACGACGTAAAAATGATATTCATTAACCGATTAACTGCTAAATTAAATTGCACCTGACGTCTTGTGATCCAGTTCTTTTAGGTCTTCTTCTTAGAAAAGCCTGTAGGAAGTTACCAGTGCAAGATCACCTCAAGCCACCTACAGTTCGATGAAGGACTCGGCTCTAGACTATCTAGTTGAACGCTAGAAGGCTAGCTTCTATGTAGATAGTAGCGTAGACTAAATTTATTATGTTTATAAAAAATCGACACCTCTCGATGTCTGACTGCTAGCTCTACAAACAACTCCACCACAGCCACCTGCACGAGTGGTCTAGTTGGCCTTGTGAACTACAGGATGTCATAAAAGCAGGCCAGTAAGTAGAAGACTCCATACAAGTTTGAAGGTGGTAAACATATCCTACTTGAACGCTCATCTAGCTAGCTAGGTTATGACAATCTTAGTTAAAATCTATTGCTAAATAAACTTACATGACTGTACAATAATTAGAACAATTGTTGAATGTTTCCTAACAAGGAGACGGCAGCCTCTAGATAAATAAAGTGGCTGCTGTATCTTTGACGCAGATTTGCGTCTACCGCATTTCACGCAACGCATGCATGCGTGCGTTGTCGCAAATTTGCGTCTATCGCTGTTAATGGGTTAATACATTGTCATTTTGTGTGACAAATTATTGTACTGAAATATTCAAAGGTGAACATAATAATATAAGAGGCAATCATGAATGCTGTCTCATATTGCCTCCTTCCTCAAAATCCTGGGATCCACCTCTGCTATATCATAGCTATCCCTTTTCTAAATCCTGGATCTGCCACTGTTATGTTGCAATAAAACCTTGCTCATTAGATTCACTAGTGTCGGTACTTTAATGATAAAATGGGTGAATTGGAAAAGCAAAATAGGTAGATTTATCAAGGAAAAAAGCAAATTTTGTCAAGGCCTAGCAACAAGACGTGTGTTAATGCTGAGTTGTAGTACCAGGAGCTTGAGCTAGAGCTTGTATCAAACCAGTGTTAGTTACTGACTAATTGCAGTTTATCACTGCCCAATTCTGATTTATCATTGCCCAATTGGTCAGTGATAGTTATATTTTAGGCACTGGAGGAAGGAAGAACCCAGAGAGAACTATACATCCCAAGTCTATGACCATTGGATATATAAAATAATATATATCTGGTCTGAAGGAAAAGTTTTGATGTATAAAACATTGTATGAACTCAGGAGTTTTTCACCCACAGCATCAGTAATAAAGTGTTAATCCTATGGGCAATTATGGATCATACAAGTTCCTGGCCATGAGCAATAATGAATTACTATGCCAGATGCCAGGTATACTGAGTCACTATAATCTAGATGCCAGGTATACTGAAATCACTGTAATCTAGATGCCAGGTATACTGAATCACAGTAATCTAGATGCCTGGTATACTGCATTACAACAATCTAGATGTCATTTAGTTCTGTAATCTATCACTCTGACTCTCCAATACAGTAACAGAAACAATATACTTTCTACATAGGATTTTCATGTGCTTCATGCCCACAATGCTACAAGTACATTCATTAGCTAGCTATTTATTATTTAAACTAGAAACATAGCTAGCAATAGCTAGAATGAATGGTGGTTTTTAGTAACACATAACATACCTGATGTAGTGGCATTAACTGGCCCATCAAATTGACCTGCAAATTAATAATTATTATCTTATATCATGTATTAACTATCATGTGACCAGCTCCTAGAGGAGGGTCTGTGGTCACTTGTTTATCAAATCTGTTCAAGATGAATGTAGTAGCTAGTGGATATCATAGTATAGTCTATTATGATCTATGATTGCAGCAATAACACTGAATCTGCATGGCCAAAGTACACTGCTATAGCCAGCAGCTACAACACTTTTTCTATAAAATAAGGGAATTTAAAGCTGTGTAAGCTCTTTTCTTCAATTCTTCTTGCTATGTGAATCTCAAATTGCTTGGAATTTAGTCATTTCCTCACTTTATTAAGTGATAATTTTCTCACTAGTTTGTATACTTCAACCTTATCCATTTCTACAGTCTCTTCAAATGCTATTCCTTTTATTAATATACAAATAGACCGTTACATATTACTCTATGACACTCCTTGTAACTTTAGCTTTAACACTCATTTCTTCAATTACAGAGTGTCCTGAAAATGTTGACAATACGTATTATGACAAAGTTTAGCGATAGGTACGTATGATCAATGCATGACTGCACCTGTGGCCAATTGCTATAGTGTTTAAAATTATTTTGACATGTTACATCATCATGCACCCACACACTATACTGCTAATAAAATTGAACTCACAATTCACAGTGTGACCCACAATCAGCAGAAGTAAATGAAATTTCATCTCACTATCTTGAAGTCAGGGCTATAGTAGGTACTAAAGAAAGTAGGTACGTATAGCAAACTGTTAGTGGAATATACATATATCATGTAATTGAGAAAGAAGGTACTACTTGGTCTTAATAGCACAACACACATTTCTTTCTCTTAAGAATTAACTTGTTCTTAACTAGTAGCCACCAAAAAGTAAAATCTAAAAAGAATCAGCTACTATTGATATAATACCAAGATTCCCACTCCTCACCTTATACTCACTGGATGATTGTCACAAATCTTCTGCAATCCTGTAACTTTCTGAGAATAATATATATGTATACACCAGTTATAATAGCAGAATCCAAACAAGTACATTTGGGTTAATGATTATGTTGTGGAGAGATATGAGACAAGCAGGAATGACTAGAACTGGAAACAAAATGAGTACAGTATAAACTTTTTGACCAACTACAACTCTTCAATTCTATTTGGTGGCTTCAACACAACTAATGTGAATAACTGCAAAGAGGTCTTCCTTATCTTAGTATGCTAAAGACTAAAGAACCAATATTAATCATTATACACACTCCCAGATTGCTAAATACAAGAGTAGTATAATTTAACCCCTGTCACAACAATTTTTACTGAGATAGCTAGTGATCAGAAGTACAAAGCATTTATCTTTCAAACAACATCATAATTACATGTATATTCTAGGAAACAAAATTTCTTACTATGACTTCTTTCTAGCTCCAGCCTAGCCTTACTTATACTCTTATGTGATAGCCTAAAGTTCTTAGATTGCTGTAACTGTAAACAGCCACAAACCTAAGCAGTTTTAATCACATATATGACAAATTGCTAATAACTATACAACATAATTAGTACATAAAAATGCAGTCTAGGACAGAAACTCCTAGTGTGGAAGATTATACGTAGATGGCATACGTAGATGACAGAGGGTAGAAAAATCTTGGGGGAGGCTATATCTTAAGATATTTCCACCAAAATTTAAAAATAGTCACCTTAATGTTTGCAATATTAGAACATAGTCATTCCTAAATTCTCAATAAGGAATAATTATAACCATCCAGAACAAGCAAAGAACAGAAAAGACAGGCTGTGAACACTTAAAGTAAGTTTACAGTGTGGTAACTGTGCAGTAGTTAAGTGATTATATCATAACGATATTGTATCAGTCACAGTTGTTATTTATTGAAACCTCATCAGTAAACAATTGGCACTATTTCACTGGTTGTTACAGGGTCGGATCCAGAAAATTAGAAAGGGGGGTACACAAAGTCATGATCACTAGCTATAGGGGTACTCCAAGAATGCATAAAACAGATAACAGAGGTATACATGACTTATAATTGAGGTCACAGAGATATCTTAGCTAATTAAGAGTAACACAAATCTTTAAGATGTATCTTTCGACTGTTACAAGTAGCAAATTCATTGACAACAACTTCAGGATCAAGCTCAGTGGCGATTTTTCGATGGATAAACATCATTGCCAATGCATTCATCCTGGAATTTGTCATGGTAGACCGCAATGGTGATTTAAGAAAACGTAAACTACTTATAGACCGTTCACATACAACACTAGTAACTGGTGAAGTAACAGCAACATGAAGTAATGTATGTAAATTGGGAAAGATTATCTTGTCAGCTTTTGCTAATGCTTTGGGTGCTGTGTTATGTTTAGGACTTTCTGCATTATCCCTCCACTTCATTACCCAAGCTTGTAGCTCAACATCAATAGCATATTCTGATGGCAAGTCATCAGTATAGCAGTCAATAATACTAGCAATATCACACCTTTCTACTTGAGATTTGTTTTTGAAAATCTCACTAGGCAGCAGCTCTATGAACTCCATTAACAGTTTTGAACTTACAGAACTGCCATCAAATCTCTCTTCAAGTTGTGAATTGAGGTGATCCAGGATAGGAATAGTGATGGTAAGTGTATAAAAATCTGATGGTGAGTTGCTATCAGGATTTGCTCGATGACTCTGTCTTCCTTGTAAGGTACGTGGCATACATTCCGACACACCCACTTTTGCAGCTAAAGTCATAGCTACATTATATACACGTTGATGAAAACTGCTCAACTTTGTTTCGATTCTCTGTAATCTGTTTCTTCACCAGTGATATATCATTGTATGCTCGTACCATATCCACGTATGTACCTTGAAGTTTGATGCTAAGTGCTTTAGTAATCAGCAGAACCTCTCGAGTGATAACTAGTGCCACTAGCATAGGAAATCGAACAAAGAATGCAACAAAGAATTAGCATCTTGGCGAGTTTCCCTGTTCCAGTTGGAAGTTTCCAAAACGATTGTCTCAAGACAGTTGACTAGTGGCTTGTACAAGTTAACAAATACCTCAAATGAATCATGTCGCTCCACCCAGCGAGTGTGGCAGAGTTCTTTAAGCTTCTTCCGCTTCTCATTATTACCACTTCCAGACATGTTCTCGTCATCAATACATTTCTCTAGAAAAGTCTGGCGTTTGGGTGAGAACTCGAACCACACTATCTGCACAGTCCATTGCATTACTCACTTCATGAATTGTACAGCATTTTACCACACAGAGATTGAGCCGGTGTGCAGCACAGTGTACATAATGAGCCTTGGGGCATTGTGCCATTATACGTGCAGCAGCACCTTTTACTGCTCCAGACATAGCCCCAGCCCCATCATAGGCTTGACCACGCATATTTGCTGCTTCCAGTTGCCAATTGTTCAGGTTTGCAAAAATATTCTCTGCTATATCTTTGCCAGTAACACCAGAGGTACACTCACTGTAAGTTAGAAACTTTTCCTGGGGCTGACAGTTGCAATCAACATATCACACACTAATGGCTAGTTGTTCATCATTTGCACAGTCAACAGCTTCGTCTACTATAACTGAATAAAATTTAGCTTCACGAACATCATCCAGGATATGCTTCTGGATCATTTCACCACAAATACTGATTAATTCATTTTGTATTGTCTTGCTAGTATACAGAGCATTCTTTGCTGCTGTCTCAAGATGCTATTTTAGCATTTCATCCCCTCCTCGAGCTCTGTACCAGAGAAGTTCTAGGAAGTTGCCATGATTAGAATTAGCCTTCTCAATAACATCTCATCTATCATCACGATGACCTCGAAATGAAATGCCTCGCTTTGCACATGTAATAATGCAATCAACAATAGAGCAAAGTTTTTCTTGTTTTCTTTGACTTCTTGGGCCCTGGTAGACTCCAACTGATAAGAAATAGGTGAAGTGTGACCAGATATAGTATCAATAAAATTACTGGCAATTTCAAGTGACAAAGCATGGCACTTCGTATTACCAAAATGATCATTTTAATTTTGATGTTGCCTTTTGCCAATGAGTTAAGGGTTGATTTACTAAAACACCAAAATCAGTAATTCTGGTATCATGATTTGCTGCAAAGAGCACACAATACTTGCAAAATGCACCATCATCTTTAAGAGAGTATACTAGACCATTGTACTTTTTGAGCCATGAAGCTTGAAAAGATCTATGCCGTCCTGAGTACATTTTCCTTGGAAAAACAAAAGCACTGCTTGGAACGAAGTGATTAGTTAGCAGATAATATTTTTCATCAGATATCAAAGTTTGAGTTTTTATTAGATCGACAATGTAGTGCCCTTAACTATGCCATATAAGAACATACTTATGATTTAACATTTAACATGTTAACCACATAATTATTAACAAGTCACATGCTAGATCAGCAGATTATATATATGATTCATGCAGTTAGCTAGGTCAGACATATTATCATTGTGAATATCTGGCTATATTACATTGGTAGCAGAGAATTGGAACTAGCTATTAGCCAAGGGGATGGCCTATCGTCATATCAGTGTACCTTCCTCATTTGCCACTGGTGATGCAAACCAGTGGTTAAAACGCTTTGAAATCTGCAGTAGAGCTAATGAATGGAATAAAGCCACACAAGCTCTGAAGTTACCAACCCTACTGGAAGGAGAAGCTCTTGCAATCTGGCTAGAACTAGAAGATGAGCAACAAAAGGACTATAAGACTGCAAAAGGAAAAATAATTGAGAAAATTATGCCTATGGCATTTTCAACCCTTGAAGAATTCCACCAGAGGAAACTACACCCTGGACAAGTTGTACATGACGTGAAGACAATGTTAGAACATGCCATGCCTGATATTGATGAAGCATCACGCACACAATTGCTACTGCATCAGTTTCTAACTGGACTTCCTGTTAGCATAAGTCGTCAACTTCGAGCTACAGGTGATGCTACAGATTTCAACAAAGCTGTTGAAAGAGCATGTTTGCTGATGATAATCCACGAACCAGAGCCAAGTTCTGCTGCAGCCAGTGTGTCTTCATCAGTTGAAGTTGAACAGTTGAAAGAAAAAGTCATAGATTTAACACACCAGGTAGCAGCCTTGTCAGTTAATCGACAGGACAGGCAGCCTCGAGCCATAAGACGATGCTTTACTTGCAATCGTTCAGGGCATATACAACGAGATTGTCCAAGACGTCGCCAACAAATGATAAACTCACGTCGTTGTTTTAATTGCAATCGGATTGGACATCAAGCCAAGGACTACTGGAAGGGAAACGAGTACGGGGCTCCTGTAATGGGCAGCAGGTGTCCCAGCCACCAGTAAGCCCAAACAATATTAATATAATTACTGTAGCATCTGTAAAGTCCCAAGCTACTGTTCTCACTGGTACCTTAGGTGGTATACGTAGTGAAATGATATTGGATTCAGGATCTGCTGTATCTCTGGTACGTCAATCACTGGTCACCCAGCTAAAAAAGGCTGTGAAGTTGCAACCAGTACCTTTATTGAAGCTTATAACAGCTTCAGGCGAAGAGTCCTTGGTCACATAACAGTACCCGTACAAGTTGGAATGCAAGAAGTACAACATGATTTTGTTGTTGCTGACAACTTGATTGCACCAATTGTATTAGGTATTGACTTCTTACAGAGACATCGACTAACTCTGGACTTTGGTTCTACACCAGTTACGGTACATTCAAGTAACCACACCTCTTCACAAAAGCAAGTCAAACCTCAAGTGGAGGAAGAATCAGCAATAAAGGAAATATTTGAAGCAGAGCAGAGTGTTAAAATCAAAAGATATGCTATTGCTGCAGTAGATGATACAACAGCAGCGGATTCTGTTGATGAATGTGCAATTCCACTGTTCAAGAACACTGATCAATTTGAATTGCCTGAATGTTCAGATACTTCCTTATTGAGTGTAATCCAGGAGTATAAGGAGCTCTTTAGCTGTTCACCTGGAAAGACAAGCATTGCCCAGCACTACATCCCCACCACAGGTTCACCAGTTCGTGTACCACCTCGGCGTAGCCCAGCACACTACAAAGAGAAAGTTGAGGAACAGATTCAAGTGATGCTGGATGAACAGATTATTGAAGAGAGCAATAGCCCATGGATGTCACCAGTAGTGGTTGTACCCAAGAAGTCTGGGGATGTGAGACTATGCATTGATTATCGTGAACTGAATAAGAGAACTGTTCAAGATGCCTATCCATTGCCAATGCCAGATGAAGTCCAGGACAGGCTTTCTGGTTCGGCTATATTTTCTACATTGGACCTTCAAAGTGGGTACTGGCAAATGCCAGTCAATGAAGATGACATCATTAAAACAGCATTTTGCCCTGGTCCAGGCATGGGGTTGTTTCAATTTAAACGAATGCCATTTGGACTTACAGGTGCCCCTAGTTCCTTTCAAAGAATGATGAACAAGATTTTTCGGGGATTTCTCTTCGTCACAACTTAAATTGATATTCTGATTCATTCAGCCAGCCTAGATGAACATAAAGAGCACTTGAAGAAGGTCTTTCAGAGACTTCGTGATTGTGGGTTGACATTGAGAGGTCAAAAGTGCCACTTTGGCATGAAAAAAGTCACATATCTCGGTCATACCTTCTCTGCCAATGAAATGGCACCAGATGAGACAAAGGTGAAAGCAGTCATGGATTGGCCTACCCCTTGTAATGTAGGAGCAGTTCACCAATTTTTGGGATTGGCATCTTATTACCGAAGTATATCAGGGGATTTGCAGACATCGCAGCACCACTGCATGACCTTACCAAAAAGGGAGCATCATTCATGTGGTCTCAAGCTTGTAATGTAGCATTCAATAATCTGAAAACAAAACTGATTAGTGCCCCAGTACTAACGTACCCTCGATTTAATCAGGAAGCTGGGCCATTCACTGTTTACACAGATGCCAGTGGCACAGGACTAGGTGCAGTCTTGGAACAAGATGATCAGGTCATAGCATTTGCTAGCAGAGTTCTCACAAAGCCAGAATGTCAGTACAGTGTAATAAAACGAGAATGCCTGGCAGTAGTATATGCTCTCAAACAGTTCAGACATTACCTCCTAGGAAGGCCATTCAAGTTGGTAACAGATCATGCTCCATTACAGTGGCTCTCGGCACAGAAAATGGGAGGATTGCTGTGCCGTTGGGCTTTGGCATTACAAGAGTATGATTTCTCGATTATCTATCGAAAAGGAGCACAGAACAGCAATGCAGATGCCCTTTCCAGATGTGACCAGTCTGTAGTCCAGTCTGCAGTTACTATGACATCCAATAAAAGTACATTAAATGAACTGCAGTACAGCTCAACATAATGACCCCACAGTTCAGCAGATTGTAGAGGCTCTTGAAGCTTCAGCAAATCGTCCCCACTCTACATCTTGGCAACAACAGCCTCTCCTTCAATATAAACAGCTTTGGAGTCAGTTAAAGCTTATTGATGGGATAGTCTACAGGCAGTATTGGCCAGAACCAGCATTACATTCTGTTACAGTGCCAATACTTCCAACTAGTCTTCAGAAACAAGCCTTACAGCAAAATCATGATGTGGCAAGTGCAGGACATCAAGGGTCTTTCAAAACACTTCGACGACTGCGTCAGAAAGCCTACTGGGTAAATATGACACAAGATGTTGACCGTTACTGCAGAGAGTGTACTAAATGCCAGCAATCAAAATTTACAGCTCCTACTAGAGCACCCTTGACTAATGTGCCAATTGGCCGACCATGGCAGATGGTTGCTGTTGATATATTGGAAGTTCCTGTGTCTCTTCACAACAATCGTTACCTGCTTGTGGTGCAGGACTATTTCACAAAATGGGCGGAGGCTATTCCAATGCCTGACCAGAAGGCATCAAGAATAACATGTGAGCTAGTGAAATTGTTCTCTACCATGGGAATACCACAGATGCTACATTCTGACCAAGGTTGAAACTTTGAGAGTATGATCCTAAGCCAAACTCTCGAAGCTTTTGGTATTTCCAAAACAAGAACTACTGCTTATCATCCCCAAGGTGATGGCATGGTGGAGCGTTTCAATCGTTCACTTCTCCAGCTTCTTCGTGTGTATACTGATATACAAGCAGCAGACTGGGAGCATTATTTGCCGTTGGTTCTCTATGCTTACAGAACAGCTGTTCATTCATCCACAGGAGTTACACCATTTCAGATGATGTTTGGTAGAGTACCAAGGGAAGAAACTCTCATTCCACAGCTTTCATTTCAACCCCAGTCTTATCAAGCTCAACTTCAAGCAAAGTTTGCAGAACTCCAAGACATGGTTGAAACACACATAGTGGATTCTGCAATGGGTCAGAAAGTTCATTATGATGCTCGCACCTCTAAACGATCTTTCCAACTAGATGACCTTGTATGGCTGTCTGTTCCCACAGCAGGAAAATTGGATCTTCGATGGGAGGGGTGTTGGAAAATAAAGAGCATAAAGAATGCACTAAACATGGAAATAACTGATGGAAGACGAAGCAAAGTTGTGCATGTCAATCGATTACGCCATAGGATCCAACCATGCTCGGAAGAATCTTCAGATCAACCCACTCCTTTAAAGTGGAATCCAAACCTTATTACACACATGGAAGAAGAAATCAAACCACCTTCTCGTTATCCTTCTCGAATACGACGACCTCCAAATCGATATGGTACATAACTCGAGTTGAGTTCTTCAACAAAAGGGGGCGTATGTAGTGCCCTTAACTATGCCATATAAGGACATACTTATGATATTTAACATGTTAACCACATAATTATTAACAAGTCACATGCTAGATCAGCAGATTATATATATATGATTCATGCAGTTAGCTAGGTCAGACATATTATCATTGTGAATCTGGCTATATTACATTTTCAACAATAACTCCAAAATCCCCACTCCTGACATCAGATGATACTTGAATTGAATTACTGCATGCAATAAAGTGAGACACGGGGTCCAGGTCGCATCTCCCTAGCTAGCTAGTCAATTAGAATCACGTGATGAAAATGCCTATTATACTATGCTATTAATCAATCTCAAAAGGGTGTCTGGTGAAAAATGGTCAACATTACAAGTGAATTGCACTGTCAATGATGGTTCAAACAAACTTAGTTCTGTTTGCTCAGGTTATAATGGCTAACACACACTTAATAGGCTGATGAGGTGTTGAGGATTCTTCAAATTCAGGACCCACCATTACAGATGTCTGATTGGGTGTGCAGACTCCTGAAGTTCAGCATCAATTGTTTCAGAAGGGTTAGGTGCTTCAGGATCAGGTGCCAAGAAGGAAGACTGGCATTCACTCCCACTATCAACAACCTGGGACTCAAGTCTTAATGACCTACTAGCAGCGAGAACTCTATGCTAAAGCTATCATAGCTACTTACAGTTAGCATTTACCTAAAGTATGATCCAATAGATGTATATTTAACTCGTTTGGAAACAGGCAGAGACACACTCGGCCCATCTGTTTTCCTCTTTGGGTGGTCAGCCATTATTGCTGAGTCAGCAGACTAAGTAACTGCTTAGTCAGCAGGTGGGCTTTATAATGATTCTGCGCTGTTCTCTGGAGGTGAAGCGAAGACACTGACAGTTGAGTTGCTAGCTTGAAGTATGTTATATAGCTAAACAAAAGGGGGTGCACAGACAATAGGTGCACCCCCTCTAGATCTGCCTTAGTGTTAGAACTAAAGACATCAATTGTGGAAAAAACTCAAGACTAGTTATGTCTGCTACTGCATAAGGACAAATTGAGTAATTTAAGGCTGATGTGGGAAGTATCACCAACTATATACCTGGAGAGAATGCAGTTGTTTTTTACAGCAAACCAAGTTACAGAGAACAAAATGATCCAACTTATAGAACTTATTAGCACCAGATTTGCCAGGCAGCAAGAGTTTTGTTGAGCTTGTGAAGACATTGAAGTTTCACTATAAATTTGTGGAGACTATAATGTTATGATCAACCTGGTACTAGAAACTGACCAGCGCCCACTTCTAAAACCTGAGGAGCTGTTTGCCACACTTGCAGGTGGCACCAAGTTTATATTGGCTGGTTCACCTGAGGTCAGGCAAAAAATCAAAACATAGCCCTCCATTTATGCTGTCGACACAATATGGCTGTATTGCCATTTTTCTCTTTTTGCGTAGTAAAGCACTTTTGTAGTTAATGACTTTTTACAGTGGGGAAAATCAAGTTTAAGTTATTGTTGGTATGGCTATTCCAGCACAATTCTGGTTCCTCAAGTGGTTCCTTGTAAAAACTGCCCACCCCTACCATAAGGTAACTTCTTGTATACGCCTTGTGTGTATTAATAGTTACATAGCCTACTGATGCACCTCAGTATAGAGGTTATTCGATTGCACAAATTAATTGCGACATAATGAAGAGTTACGACTCAACGAGAATCATAGAGGAATGACTATAATCCTGCATGTAATCACCACTGTAATCAGGGGTGATAGACAATAATATCATAACTAGTTTAATAGTAGATTGCTTCTTCTGAAGGGGAAGTGTCTTGGGTGACTTTGAACTTGAGTGACTTTGAATTTGTCCTGATCTATGGTTATCACTTAGCATTTTCTTCTGTTCGGTATTATTATATCAGGTGCACAAAAATTGATGCCAGAAATAGGAGTATAAGTGACATTCTGCAAGCTTGGTGGTAACCACCGTCAGGGTACAGAAGTACATGATACATTCTTTATGTATCTGGTGTGGGCCTTAGCAGAAAAAAGTAAGGCTGCAATGGGAACATGCTTCTCCCTACCCTGTCATGCTTGTACAGTGGGCACATATCTTTTCAGTTGCAACCCAAACCCATG
The DNA here is from genome assembly GCA_964016965.1 of Diacarnus erythraeanus. Lineage (NCBI taxonomy): Eukaryota > Metazoa > Porifera > Demospongiae > Poecilosclerida > Podospongiidae > Diacarnus > Diacarnus erythraeanus. Next base: position 5,900,737 of record OZ024673.1, read on the forward strand.
GCTTCAATAGTGTTTTAGTAACAGCCTGGGAATACCTCACAGTTACAATGAAGATAGAGTTTAGAGATCTGCATCTCCTACCTTACCTGCAGTGTGCAGAATTACAGTACTACAGGGATTTCAACCAGCTATGGTTAGCTAACCACAACTTATTGCTAGCTGATAATGAATTAACTATATGCTATAGCATCAAGGCTCAGTGCATGGGTGTTTAGTAAACTCTGCCCACCCTGCAATATTAGTGACTTTGTTCACATGATAAGTTTTATCAGGCCCTTATGGTCAATTAATTTCTGGTTAGCACTATGTACACTGGCAGGGTTTCATCTAGGAATTTTGTCTTGGGAGGAAAGGTTATGACCGTGTGGCTGAAGGCCACAGTGAGGGGGAGGGTGCGGGAGGGGGATGTGCCCCCTCCCGCGCGGAGCACGAAGCAAAAAATACTCCCAATTTTTGGACCTTAATAACATGCTACATTTAATCTTCAGTCCCTCTCAGGCTCTCATTGGCTGAGTCATTGCCTATGGCCTATCATGTTCACCACAACTGACATGCTGTGATCACCAAAGCTGCAAGCTGTGAAAACAGCTGGCTGATTCATAGTGAGCTTCACTGAAGCTCACTACTGAGTCACTCACTACTCACTAGCTAGCTAGCTGTGCACTAAATAGGCATAGGGCAGCATGAAGAGGTTTTTGATTTCTCAGGAGTCAGGAAACAGTGCTAGTGATAATGACCAGCTTACTGCTTCTAAACGACCATGCCAATTGAGTGGAGAAGGCCCTACAGCTACTACAGTAACAGAGAAAACAGTAGACTTGTGAATGTTTTTCAAAATATTTCGACGGTTTTCAAAATATTTCGATGGTTGATGTTCACAAAGTTCAAGAGCAGCACAGCAAAAGAAGTAACAAAAGCTCTTGTGTCTAATTCTACTCTTGGCTCTGCTTTTCCCAATCTTGTCACCCTAGCCTCAATTGTTTCCATTCTGCCAGTGACTACAGCAACAGTCGAGAGAAGCTTCAGCAACATGAAACTAGTCAAAACTAGGTTGAGGAATCAAATTGGTGATGACACCCTAGATCAGGCCATGCGAGTGTGCATTGAAGGACCAGAAAGATTGAGCAATGAAAGTTTGGAGACTATTATAGATCACTGGAAGGAACAGAAAACACGCAGACTACTTGTATAACCATTAGCATTTAATATGTATATCTACTCAAACCCTTATCGTGAATTTTTTTTGCAACAAATCTTGGGGGGGAAGTTGGGTCACTTTGGGGGGGAAGTTGAGGTTTGGGGGGGAAGCTTCCCCTGCGCCGCCCCCCCCCCTAGATGAAACCCTAACTGGTGACCATACCTAGAGGTGTAGCCACTACTAGCTATATATTAACGTTATCACTTTATTGTTGAAGTCTCATTTTCTTTGTTAGTCTCTCATGAGAAAGTAGAGTTTTTTCATTAATAAAAATGATCAAGACAGGGGAGACATCTTGATTAATACTAATGCACTTCTCAATGTCTTATTGCAGATAAATTCAGGTGCAACTCTTTAATCCCTAATGAAAGTATCAACATAATTAGCCATGACCTAAAGGCTAAATCAGTACAAGAGAAAGCCACAGATACAAGTGAAGCTTCAGATTCTTAACAAAGGAGTGATGAACCCAATAGCCTTGAGTCTTGTAATAGTTTTGTTTCATAATTATTGCCTAAGTGATTTAGCGATAGATTTTAACTAAGATTGTCATAACCTAGCTAGCTAGATGAGTGTTCATGTAGGACATGTTTACCACCTTCAAACTTGTTGGGAGTCTTCTACTTCCTGGCAGGCTTTTATGACACCCCGTAGTTCACTGTAGTTCATGAGGGCAGCTAGACCTCTCATGCTGGTGGCTGTGGAGTTGTTCGAAGAGCTAACTGTCAGACAGGGAGAGATGTCGATTTTTTATTAACCTTTAGTCTACACTACTATCTACATAGAAGCTAGCCTTCTAGCCTTCGGCTAGATAGCCTAGAGCAGGTTCCTTCGTTGAACTGCAGGTGGCTTGAGGTTATCTTGCACTGGTAACTTCCTACAGGCTTTTCTAAGAAGACCTAAAAGAACTGGATCACTAGACATCAGGTGCAATTTAATTCCAAGTTCTCACGTATGAATTAATAATTTAATTTAGCAGTTAATTGGTTAAAATTAAGATATAATATTTTATTGATCCACTCAATTAAAAAAAAATTGCTAAACTCTATGCCCAACTACATAAGAACAGTTATTTTTAAATCTACTTATCATCAATGCATTCATCCTATGTCACCAACCACCTCAAAAAAGCAATTAAGCTGGGATGCATCCAGGGACAGTTCTTTTGGATCTTAAAGCTAATTCCGTAATGCCATCTTTTTTATACCTGACTGTATAAGGGCTATGGAGGAAGCTTCTGGCAACTATGTCACACCCCAAGTAACTTGACACATTATTAGCTCACTAGCTAGAGCTATAAAGATCACCCAGTTAAAACCAAAGCCTAGTTTTTAAGGAAACTTTGCCTAGTTTTTAAGGAAACTTCACCCTCCTTTGAAAGGTGAGAAAGTAATATTTTAACTTAACTCAGCTCTTCAAGAAGGTTATAAAAGCTTCTGGAATTAAGAAGTTCACATCTTAGATGGAGGGGGGAGTGAGCTAACGAGCAAATGCCATACCTAACTCTTTCTTATACACCTTCTGGAACTATGTCCACTATTGCTGAGGGTTGGGCTACCATGCATTTCGGGTATATGTCCCTTAGCCTGGGGTCAGTAAATGCTCTGATGCTAAGTGGGAATGCCATTGAAGTTGATTTGTCCACGGCTACATTATAAACAAGTGACACTGTGTGGCAGGTACTTGTTAGTAATTATAATAATACTTCCATATCCATGCAGCATTACAAATTTGAAGCCAAAACTAATAAGGGAGGGTATGATAACGGTTTATGTTAACAAGGATAATATTTACAGGTAGCTATCAATATAGACATACCTCCTGCTAAGTTTCGATTTACCACACTAGTTTTCACCTGGGCTTGCGAAGGTAGCACGTACCCCCAAGTTGACGTCTAACATGTGATTGGATCCCTATAAAGCTGTCTGGTTGTGATCGTCGACTTGGCCTTATGTATTTGTAACGAGCATGCGCTAACAATAATAATTATTAGCATCTTCATAATTTTTATGACTAATAATTGTTCATTTCCTGTCAGAGAAATAATAATATTGTATAATGGTGTACAGCCACTGCACCCCCACACCACCTATAGGGAAATAATCTGATGAAAAAAAAAAACAAAATAGTCTAGCTAATAGTACCTAATATTTTCCTCTCTCATTCCTGGTTGTAAAAGTTGGCATCCCTGACTGTGAAACTTGTTCATTGTTGATCCAAACCAGGGTTGACACTAAGAACAAAGGCTTCACATTTCCAAGGAAGTAATTATTTATCCCACAGAAGCTCGAATAGGAAGGAAAAGTTCATTTCTGGTCACCTACATATCTTATAGAATAACTTCATTTCCTCCATCTTGAGACAAATTAACTTGTCTTAGAGGTGTGGCCTAGTTATAAGGGTTCTATTAATGCTAGCTAATATTAATACCAAATTTCTACCATAGCTACAGTAGAACCTCTCTACAACAGGACTCTGAAAAGCGACCAAACTCTCCACAACAGGACTCTGAAAAGCGACCAAACTCTCCACAACGGCCAACACGAATGGAATAGAATATCTTCCCCATACTTACCATTGATGAAAAACTCCCTAAGCGGCAACTCTCTACTCCGACCAACGGCCAAGAACTCCACTCCCAATTGCTGCTTTTATGCAATTTTTAGCCTCCTAGCAGCGGCCAAAACCACACCCTTTAAAACCACACCTATAATAACCCATAGCCTACTCCCCTTGTTAACTTTGGGTCCAGTGACTTCTGCAAAGGCTTTATTGACATCCCTTCTTAAACAGTCTGGGTGCAAGATTTTGTGGTACATGCCCTACAGTCAGATCTTCCTTCATCCTTCATAACTACCACAGCATTATAATCTTTAGCAACGCTCCTTACATGACTAGCTATGTACTTCATAGCTACTTAAATGTACATCAATTGCTCACCATACATGCATCCATGCAGACATCATGTCATCATCATCAATCTGATGATTTAATATGTAATTGTTCATTTGAGGGTATATACACACAAAACTCCCAGTTAAGGCAACCTCTCTACAAAGGCCAAAAAGACTGTCCCCGAGTGTGGCCTTTGTTTGGAGGTTCCACTGTATTACACTTTACCAAACATTGTATTGTAGGCAGTTTTGCATTTATGATACAATAACATGTATAAAATGTTGTTTTTTTTTTACTTGCACAAACAACCCTAATCTCAGGTACAGCCCTAAACATAGACTTGGCTATGATTGGTAGCAGTCCATGGAATGTTTTAACTGTGAACTTCGAACCACCATAATTATCATCCAGACCATGCCTCTTGATGAAATTCATTAATATTAATTTTCTACTTCAAGCTGATTGAGATTCAATCACAAAAATGTAGCTCTCTCAAAGAGGTAATATTTGTATTAGCTACACTCCAAAAGAATGATGAAAATGGGTATTAAAAATGCCATAACCTCCATAACTGTTAATGAGCTTATTAATTAGCTAACACCCACACTGATTTCCGTGCACTTTGATATTTGAACCAAATTTCTGGGATATTATGTTTGCTTAACCATCATGACATCACTGTACTAGCTAAATGAAATACTTGTCCCCTTCAAACAAAAGACATCGTTATTTAGCTATAAACACACAGCTCTATATGGCTGTAGCTATTAATAATGTTCTCAAAATCCAGGACAAGCTGAGCCACCATCAATACCTGTACAATCTTTAGGATCATCAGACAAATGATAAGTGCTATCACATGTTTTACTATATCACTTACTCAGAAAAATGGCGTCAGACCAGGTACCATTATGAGACATTGTCTTTGCCCGAACCTTCAAATAGTTAATATTAAATTTATTAGAACCTCTACTCCAAACATTCTTTTATTCTAGATAGCTAAATCCTCTATTTCAACCCTTAAAACACAAAGACACACTTATCTTTCACCAGCAAATTTTTCATTATTATGATAGCCAATTCCTATTGCAATTAAAAAGACGGGAGTCCCTTGAGCGAAAGTTTTAGGGTTCTAGACATAATTATTGAGAGGATCAAGTAAAGGAGTGCTATGTATTTAGCTAGTGTATCATCTCTTCTTTTACTGAATGAGCTTTGCAGAATGTAATTTTTTTTAGGTATTGGCTCTGATAATTATTACTCTTCGATTTTGAGCTCTAAAAAAATCATTGTCTCAACAGAATATACTACAGCTAAAACTCTTGACAGTTCTGCATGATCCAGAGTGCATAAAATATACTTACCGTGACTAAAATGTCTCCCTCCCCACGTGGTAATTCACTTGCCCTTACAGCATGGAAGAACTCATCTCTATACTTACTAATTATTACACCATTATCTTCACTGGGAAGAGAGAAGGAGACCTCATACCCAGTGATCACCCCATAAGCTCTAGTTGGGGCCTTCCACACTATCACTGAACAGAAAGATGTCACTGAACGAGGAGGTTGTACACCTGTGCATGATGAAGATTATTTTTAGAGCACTTCCATGCATGTAATATCTTCTATATAACATACGAAAATCTCCAGTTGTTACTGACACCTCACACCTCCTTCCCTCCTCTCCCTCAAGATCCTGGTTCCTCACTCCATTTTGTACCACAACCCTAATTGTGTAGTTAGTCAGTGGCCTCAGTCCCGACACACTGTACATCACTAGAGAATGATTGTTTATAAAAGGATTCTGGTTGTGTTTCTGGAAGTTTCCTGGTTGCTCTGGATCACTGTAGAAGATGTCATAGTAATCATCTCTCTCTGTGATTAAGGGGCGCTTCCATCTGACAGTAATGGTATTAGCTGTGGCACTTTCTTGAAGAACTTTCAAGTTACGACATGCAAAGTGAGATCCTAAGGAGGAATACAAGCTTACATACATAATAAAATATCTCCTTCTTTCCAACTTTTGTATGCATCACACCCTTCTCTATTGTATGACACTCTGCCTGCACCTAAAGTTCATTCAGGTCCATTTGAGCCCTGGAAGCTGGAGGTGGCTAATGTTTACAAATAATGGATAACATTATAAACAAGATAGTTATGCATCAACATGGCCAGATGGCCCATTATGTTTTTTCTAGTCTGCTAAGTCACTCAAATTTTCTGTGGAAAATGACCTGCTGTGTAATTTATTGGACATACAGCTAGCTTTGCAGCAGGATGGTGTATAAGCCTATAGATGATATCAAAGAACAACCTTCTTATTAGGAGTCTGCTAGGGTTTGTAGTTTATTAAATTGTTTTGGAATGAACAAGAACAGAGAGGTAGGTATAGTGCTGATAATGCTGTGCATTCACAGATCCATTACTGTTTAATGCATGTGTACTATGTACAAACCTTAGAGCATTCATGTGAATCATGAAGTGTTGGCTAGGTAGTAAAATTTGGGTGTTAGTTAATCTTATACTTGCAGCTATCTGTCTTACTATCATCATCACAAATTTGAACTTGAGCCAGTTCCAGAGTAAAAGTAATACCCATAGCCATTGTTCTGAGATGTAGATTCACATCTTCAATATCTTCCTCAAGTATTTGATCCTCTACTGTCGTAACATTGAAGCATGTGTGATTTATGGCTGGGCCAAAAGTTAGAGTCTCAAAAACAGGAATATAGTCTGCAGCAACTAAAAATAATGGAATCAAGTAGTTAATTCCAGCCTGTCACAGGACATCTCAGGATTGCCCTATGTACCAAATTAGCATAACTTTAATTAGGTTCAGACAGTGTTTGAGGGCGACAACATATCTTTGTAATTCTAAGGTGTGATTTTTAACTGTTGTGAGTATGGATACCTTAGATATTCTGTTGTCCTGCCTGGACACCTTAGATATGTATCTATTTTGTTCTCTTAATAGGCATTGATAATAACCTTGTAAGAACATGCACACCTGTAGCACTTCCACTGCTGCTGTTAACAAACACCTCCACTGACTTTTCTAGTGTGCCAGTGAGCACAGCACAAACCTCAACTACATCCCCTTCATCAACCAAGTAGGTGGTATGCTCAAATCCAACTGTTACTTCTGTAATAAAGTATAATATTACACTTTAAGAATTGTTCTAGTATCTCCATCTTTCTTAGCTGATCAGAACCATTTTCTTATCAAGTGCCTTGGTTTGATCATTCAAAACTATATTACCAATCTGATGAATGACATCAGACATAGAAGATTTATATATATTATTATTATACAAAAATGGTTTCCTAAATACTTCTCCAATATAAAGCTTGTCAGATACATTGAATGTAACGTGTAAATCAATCAGCTTATATCATCATTATTATTCTATGAAAATATTGCCGATAATAATTGATTTACTGTCATTATCCAAAATCTGAAATATGGGCACATTACCATCATCATCCAAAATGAAGATTTCAGTTTGATTAGGATTTATTGTGGCTCCAGTTTGTTGTCCAAATTTGTCCTCTTGCAGAAGTAAAGAAAATGATTCGGTATTTTCAAGTATATCATCATCAGTAATAGCGACATCAAAACACTCTCTACGTGGCCCTGCAGTAGGTGATCTAGGACTGCTTGGAAATACCACGGTAATTGATAGAAATGCCCTCAATTGAGTAAAATCACTTCCAGCCTCTAAACATTGTATAATAATGATGATATAATTAGAAGTGACCTTAAGTAATGTTAGTAATACCAGCAGTTCCATCAATTGTACTAGGAGTCAGTGTTACAGAAACAGACAGCTCTGCAGTTGGTGGAGGGCTAATTACAATAACACAGACTTCTACGGTACCAGCTGATTCTTTAACAGTATAATTGAGCTCTTCAAATCCAACCTCTAATTCTGTGGGACAAAAATAATTACAAGTTGTACAATAATATGTATGTACATGCATAACTGATACTTACCATCGTTATCTAAGATATGAATAAGTGTAGTAGCAAAAGCAGTTACACCACCTGGAGTTTGATAAAGTGGAAAAAAACCAATGGGTGTAGCTTGTGCAGAAGTTGCTCGAAAAGTTTCAGTTCCTTCTTTAGCTAAATCAGGATTCAGTGAGAATACAAATGCTATCCTATCCATTGTAGATGGGAAGAGTACATTTTGTCTGGTTTGGCCTAATGATCCAAATGAATAATCAAAACTTTCATTGATGTCAAAAGTTTCAAGTGTAGCAGGTCTAGTATTCCCCCCTGGGTCACCAACAGTGAGGTCCACAGAATAGGTTTGTTCTGATTTTTGATTATCTTCTCTGATTAAATATACAAGATTTGAGATCACATTTTCATCATCAGGATTGGGTTCTGTGACCTCATATGATTCAAACTCAAAACCAATTCGAATCACTGCACAAATATAAGGAGAAGATATTTAAAATACACTTTTATGAAAATAATATTTACTTACTCTCATTATCTCTGATTCTGCCTATACTAGTTCCTTGAAAAATATTCACTTTATCAACATTTGTGGCATAAATAACCTCCAAGAGGATAATGAACACCTGTTCATCAGCCTCATCAATGTCATCATCTACAATAGGGATAGTTAATTCCACATGATTGAGCCCTTCATCGACAGGGAATATAAAAAAGATTACAGTATTGTCAAAGTCTTCATAATCTGGATAAGCAAGAAAAAACAAATTTGAAATATTGTTTTAATCCTAAAGTTATGTACCTTCAATCTTGTGACAAAAATATATATTTGGTACATGTACATAAAATTAATATCTGAACCCATCTATCTAATGTGGCTAGTGCTAGGGGGCTACGTAAGTGCTAGCAACCACGAGTTCATGCTCTTTCACTTACAAAACATACCCACACTAGTATAATTTTAGTTTCTAGGTGAGTATGGTGGGTGTGAGGGACTGAGTTCGGTAAGTCTGTGAGAATGTGTGAGAGTGGTTTATTGCGTGCTATTTTGGTATGTAGGAGGAGAGCACTTTCAATGTCTGAAAGAATAAATATTTGAACTACTCTTCTATGTCTTCTATGAGGTGACAATGCAGCCCTTTTTATAGGCTCTCAAGATGCAGTGACTGTGATTGGTCAGAACAATGTCCAATGATAATGACTGTACATTAAAATAAACAAGTTTAGTTACTATTAGTGATGACCAATGAAAATGAATGTTTTCAATAATGACTAGGGGCAGTGAGTAAAATAATACTAATGATACTGATAATTAGAATAATAATGTTAATTCTTCACAGTGGGGAGAGAGAATATATCCATAATTGTGGAAGTAGCTAGTTGATTATTTTATTTAATGAGCATTATGATGAATTGTGGAAGTAGCTAGTTGATTATTTTATTTAATGAGCATTATGACGGAACTAATGGTGGATATGCAGCACACACTTATGTTCCTGTAGTGCTTGTATCATTAGACCTCCTACAACTTTATGTTAAAAAAGCCCATACTTTTGTAGATGGGTTATGCCCCAACTACCAATTGTAAATTCATGGATTAAACCCTGTAGAAATGGTCTAGTTCCCTAACTTTATCTCTGTTATTATAAAACAGTAATTTGCACAAGGTTATGTATTAAGAAGGAATGGTTTAAACAGGTATATAGCTAGATTATATAATGAATCTATGGTAAGAGAAAAAAAAAAAAACTTACCCGCTCTGTTTGGTGAAAAAGGATTTTCATCATCAAATTGACTAATGACACCCCTAGCAAGTGCATCATCAACTGTCATAGGAGTTACCCTAAAATATACTGGATTGGCAAGCCAAATACCACTTTCTTTAGCGATGAATATTTCCATCTTTGCATCAGGTTCTTCATTCTGAGTGTAATCAACTTCAGAGAGTAGGAAGTTAATTACTGTTGTAGGGAGAAAATGTAAATTACTCTAAACTGGAATGCATGATTTTAGTAGTCTATGTAACATACCATCAGAATCTATTATTACACCTTCCAATCTGTTTCTGAAATTTGCACCTTGACCAAGTGTACCCACAGCTAATTCTAGTGTAATTGCAAATGTCTCCTCATATTCTTGAGCAACATTATCCACAGTGAATGAAAATTCAACAATCTGTTCAAGAATGACTCTAGGCAGAAACCTTATTACAGTAGTACTTAGAGTAACGTCGTTAGCACCTATACATGGGAATTAAAGTTGTTTATCTTTCAAGGTTCAAACTATTTTCTGGCTTCAGGCATTCTTTGTAAAACCTCTAACAGATTTGATAAAAATCAAGCATCATTGAGGTGAATATAGAGGTTTCAACATTAATTATCTAGTCTGGCATGTGGAATAGTATAATTTTGCAGGTTTAGCTATCGTCTTATGCACATGATTATTAACCAAAGCCTAGGGCTAGATAACTATAATTATAATCTGGCTATAACACTGTCACACTTACTTGCAGTACCAGATAGATCAAGTCTAATGATTAAGATAATTCCACTATCAATTCCTCCAGAGAAAAACATGACCTTAACTCTATGGCTTTCTCCCCGTTCAATTCCAGAAAATGATGATAGATTGAATCCAAAATCTGAAGCACATATGCACAGACACACACACAAAAACATGTACAAGGACAAATACAATAATGTACACACATGTGTATACACATACTTAAAGAGATTGGTTAGTGTACAAATTTGGAAAATACTTCTTAGCATTTAAACAACTGCTTCTGAATAGTTTCCATAGCAACTATTATCATATATTAACCCTCTTAACGAGTGCGCATAAATTATGGGATACATTATTCCACGAGGAGGATGTTTGTAGATGATCACATGTTTTTTGACAGAGAAGTTATAAATGGATATACTGGGCTCGTTTGTCAAGTAGGAGAGAGAAGATGCACCCAGAACGGTAGGGAAACAACTTGGCTTAGGTAAGCGTGTAGTTAATCAGGTATTAGCTAGCTGTACGCTAGAATTTTTGTTCAGTCTTGTTCCTTTGTTACATCTAGGGTGTATACTCACTTGGTTCACTAGGTTATACTGGATTTAGGATCTGGAAATGCTAGTCTAGACCTAGTTCTAACCTGTATACATGGGTAGCTGAGTAGCTAGTGTAGGCATGCTACTGTAGTAGCGCTGTAGTGGTGATAGCTTGGACCTAATAATTAGGCCTTGTTCTTAGTTGGGATTATTTAGAGATTTGTGTAGTCTTACTATGAGGTTACTTTTGAGGGTACAATATGATAATAACTAGTTGACATGAGATAAAGAGATTATAATGATATAGAAATAGACTAAAAGTGAGCAATATTATAATGAGAAATGTGAGTAATTTGGGTAGATTAGGGAGGCAGTTGGGGCAAGTGTCGTGTGGGATCTACTTTAGTGTGATATAATTCAAAACAAGGGGTGATACACATACATAGTTTACAAATTTTACATTGATAAATACTTGTTACTTTTCTTCGACCTTTCTTATTACTACATACAACACACACACATTGTCGGGGTCTACCACAGCTACAGGGAGCCAGCCTTTCTGGGAAATGTCTTCCAGTGAGCCGGAGGGGTTCAGGAATGGTGGTGACAACACAATGTGGTAGATCAATTTCAGACCCCTCCAACCCACCTTCAGATATGCCCACCTGTAGCAGGAGTCCTTTAGCCACCTCTACCCTAGATTGTTCATGGGTGAGTTTTCTTCCTATTTGAGTAGATTCAGTATACATAATATAACTATTTACTAGAGCTACATCAAGGAGATGAAAAAAGGCTCTTTTCCACCACTTCACTGTTCTGTGGGAGAATGGATAATAGCTGAGGAGCTGGTCAGCCTTATCCACACCTCCCATGTAGGTGTTATATTCAGCTACTACCAGTGGCTTGTTTATGTCTTCAGCTCCTCCCTCTGCCAGTCTTGTCCTTCTCCTCTTTGTGACCATCTCATCCCCGTGAATAGTGGAGAGCATACAAACTGGACGCTTGTCCATCCATTTCAAGGCAAGGACACCATCTGTACTTTCAACCTTGACCTCACCCTTTTTCATCTTATCTTTAGCCTTGATACATGCAGGAATCCCTCATCTATTGGAGTTGACAGTTCCACAGCACCAAAGCCAAGATTTCGAAGGGCGAGGAACAAGGCTGGACTGGTGTAATAATTGTCACAGTACAGATGGTGCCCTTTGTGGTGGAGTTCTTCTACTAGTTTCAGGACAATGGCCGATGTTCTGCTAGCTCCAGGTATGCTCTCCTCCTTCCCTATAAATACCAAAATGGGCATGTTCTAATGTTATCCCACCCTCTAATTTGTTTATAGACACGTGCTTACATATAACTTTCCCCTCCCATTTTTAGTAGGTAATGTACCTGCATATACGTGTGCTTACATATAACTTTCCCCTCCCATTATAATATTTTTAGTAGGTAATGTACCTGCATATAACTTCCACCCCCATGTATAGCCACTTATGCTATCAGCCAGGACGTAAGCCTTCATCCCCCACTTTGTAGGCATATACTGAATAAACCAGAGTCTACCTTTGAAATCTATCATTGATTCATCCAGCGAAATCTCCCTACGCAGTTTGTATTTTTGCTTGAAGGCCTCTAGAAGTGGTTCCATGAATGGTCTTATCTTGAACAATAGATCATGCCCTGGTTGACCCTTGGGGATATATTTGGTACTGTCGTTGAGATGAATAAATCGTAGAAAACGGTCACGCTTGAGAATACTAGAGAAGTTTTTGGAAACAAATGGCCACTTGGTTCCCCAGTAGTCCTCCAAACGAGGCATGCTGACTAATCCCATTGTGATAATGATAGCCAAAAACTTCTTGAATTCACTCAAATCAAAAATGGTCTTCTTCACTCAAATCAAAAATGGTCTTCTTCCACTCGTGAATTCAGGATTTTGAGGGTATATTATTATTTTCTGTGTACTGCTGGGCATATAAATTGGTTTGTTTAATCACTATTTCAGAAATGCTGCTGGTTATGAATAGCTGAAAAAATTCAACTGGGGGTTTGTTATTCATGTTTTCAACTGACCCACAAGATGTAAAGGATCCTAAAGAGATATCACCACCATCAATATCACTAATGTTTAGTCCAATATCTTCATCATCTTCATCACTATCATTCATTTCATTTTCATCAACATAACCATCAAAGTCATCATCACTATCTTCCTCTATCATTGTAATACATTCCTCTGAAGTATAATATCTAGCCATAGTACTAATAGTCTAAAATAAACTGTTAACAAGCCAGACACAATATTAACAACCACAATAACCACAATACAAGAAGCAGGAGGAGCAGCTGTAGTAATAACAGCTGCACAGGAAGTGTTTAGTGGCGCCTAAGCCATTAAAAAGGTAAGTGCATCTTTATGAGCGTATATTTACGCTTCCCCGCTAAAATTAATAGATAATTAAGGAGCGTAATTATACGCTTCCCACGTTAAGAGGGTTAAACATACAGAATCATTTCAAGCATAATCTTACCCAGTGGACATAGCTGACAGCCTTCTACAGAGGGTGTGGTGTATGCCAAACCAAAGGGATCAATATTATGGTCACAACAGTCCTTAATAGTAGACATGACAGAGTTTCCTTCACAATCAAGAGTTTCTCTACATTGAACCACTGTAATAGGATCGATGGTTGGTTCTTGGGACTGGATAGGCACTGCATAATAAGAGTAGTAAATGAAGCTAAATCACACACTAAGACACACTGGACTGTAGCTATACTACTTCCAAGACAGTGTGAACAATGGATTTCTGCACTGCACTAATAATAGTTACTCTATCTCTGCCTTTCATGTGATCCTTGATAGTCACATTCTGATGAAGGAGAAATAAGTTATAGCTAGCTAAGCTTTGCTGATAAAATTGTATAATGATTACAGTTATAGAAACTTATCTTGTGTAAGTGGCTATCTATAATGGTCAATATTATTGTGGTTTGGCTGAACCGTAGCTACAGTTGGATCTCTCTATTCTAGACACTTTGGGACAAATTAACTTAGCCTGATTAGAGTGATGGCCTCATTTCAATACAAAAGCTGTTATTTGAGACATCATTAATACCATAGCTAAGATGTGATATAGCTATAATCATTGAGTGTACCTGTATTCTTTTCATTGCATACCAGGGCAGGAGGAAGCTTATTTTAAAGTGGTCAGGCTAGGAAGTGAATGTGGTCATTGGTGTGGTCGGGTAAGCACAATGGGTGTGATCAGTGAGTAGGTGTGGTCAGTAAATGGATTATGCACATGCCACTGTGTATCTGATTAATTTATTGAAAATATTGACAATTCAAAACATCCAAATATTTTTTCTTTATGTTCATTGCTTGAAATGAAAGTGTTCAAACAAGTCTCCAAAGATAGCTTGTCAGTTTCTTCTCTATGAATAATGTATAATCACTAGTTATTTAATCTTGTCTGACTCATTGTGGTCCTCAAATAAGTTTTAACACGCCTCAAAGCTGAAGCACACCTCTTACTCACAGCATTAGTGGCTGGCAAAACAATTATCAACTTTAGAAGCATACAGACTTCCAACATAAGTAGATCTGACTGCTGGTGACATATCCTTAGTTATTTCAGACAAACTTGGATTCTTTAAACCAAGGTGTGCAATACATGTACCAAACAATTTTAATTGAGTGTCTAGTATGTAATGCTGGATCAAAGTCATTACCATAAAACAAACATATACTCCATAGAGTAATTCTCACACTGAGAAGCCTTTAGAAGTAAGCATTCAAGATTCCTGTAAGCAGTACATCCTGGCTGGTTAAATTGATCATGTAAGTAATTGACTATCAAGTCTAAAGCTAGAAAATTTTCACACCTATACTTGTCCATTTTCCATGGTCAAGGAAAATTTTACCACATGTGGCTTAGTGATAACACTTTACATACCTACATCATGCTATTTGTGGTTTTCAATTGTGACGACCTTTTCCTGCTTATGAAAAAGTGGTCAGGATAGCTTGACTGGCCTGACCATGTACTCAACTCCGGCCCTAAATACCACTTAATAAAGGCTACATCTCCCGTTCTATCTCGTGCTGAAAGATTAAGCACCGAAATAATATCTAGCTAAAACATAGAAAAGTTAGCTACATAGCTATAGTAGCTAATGTGGTCATTTTCTCCTGTAACTAAACTAGCTAGCTAAGAATATTACAATGAAATACGTACCTGCAATGGCTAGAATAATAAGTAACTTTACTATTCCTCCATTATGTGTTGCCGCCATGGCGAGTGCACAGTATTATGTGAGCATAATAGGCTCCAACTTTTCTAAATGCCTTAAAGACTATAATTTAATTGCAACGCCCCTAATTAACATAACCACGCCCCAACCTCGCCCACATTAATGAATGTTTTACTATGTAATAATTTTATACATGTCATCATGTACATTTAGCCTAGCTTGCATTCTTTGGTTAACTGTTATGTACTTACGTGCATGCACAGCATGCACTGATCTCATAGAGCAGCAGCTGACTACACCTTGCATGCGCATGCCCAGCAGCATGCATTGCATATTTGCTATGTAGCTGGCTAGACAACTTTAAGGACAAACAATAGGGCAGTAGCAAGCCATTAAGGATGGAGGACAAAGTCAGGACTGTCCTTCAGATTTAAGGACAGTTGGAGCCTATGTGTGAGCTGATGAAGTAATAATTGCACCTTGGAATTAGAAATACAGTTAATTAAATTCTTGCTCTAACCAGGATTATAGTGCTCAGCATATGACCTTCACCTTCTCTGAAAATAATACTCGAGTGTGCTTCGATGTTGATATATATTCTCAATGACATTGAAACGATACTTCCATAAATCTACTCATGATTCTAGTAAGTAGTCTTATTAGCAACAGGAGTTCAAGAACTGGAACATGATAACTATGACAGGGAAGTTAGTGATTCCAAGCTACTGCTACTAGGTCATAGTTATGTTAATGATAAGTTAGCTAAATCAAAACAGTAGATCTCTGTGAAGTAAACATCACAATAAAAATTCTGATTCATCATCAATATAATGTAGCATACACTGTAAAACATTTTGTGCACCTGATCCATTCTCATGTAATCAATCATAATTATTAGCTAGTAGTTTCAAAATATTTTATGCTCTTTTGAGCAAATACAACTCCCACTGTATTTAAGTGAAGTTGTATATGATATTAAAAATTATAGCGACTTCAATGTTCCTATCAATAGGCAAGGAAGTACTCTGGTCACCCAAAGTGCAACATCTTGATTCTCAATCTCCCAACTTGGTGACCCTACTTCTAATTTCACCTGACTATTGCCATCTACACTATACGTACACATGTGGGAGACAAAAGAGTGAGGAACTATTAACCTTCCAAGCAACACATGCGTCTTATATGTGAAGTCAAGTGGTACATAATATGTACCATGGTATGGAAGGAGTATCAGTTGAAGTCCAAAGTGAGTTAATAATCTAAAAGTACATGCACAGTAGCTACATGTGAAAGGAAATTTTGACTTTAGATATAGTAGAAGAAAACCAAGCTGTTCAAAGTGATGAAAAAAGATTCTTAAGAGTGCATCAGTACATATGGTGTCCCCTTAAACCAAGATGCCTTGATTTGTTGTTACCTATAGTTGTTAACACAGTGTTGGTGTTAAGCATGCCCCAATTTTAATGTAGATCTATGCAAGATACACCCTTGCCATTTTTTTTCTTGTTGTAGGTGGACATGAATTCTATTATTCAAGTTTTGTAATGGCAAAAGTGAAACAATGCAACTGTATCAAAGAACCTGGGACCTTTGAAATGTTCAACGCCAGTAGGCGTAAAACTGCTATAGCTTTGGGATGTCTTCATATAGACTTGTTTTGACCAAGGAGAGCATGGGATACATTAAATGGACCATTCAGGTTCTTGGGTCTTATCAGGTCTCACCTTGTGGTTCCTTCTGAGATTGGAGAGCTGTATTGTAGCCTAGACCCAAATGAGCGTCTGAAAAGCCAACAAGCTTTGAAAGTAGTCAGACAAACAGCCTTGAAGTCCATTGGTCCAAGACCACATTTCAACTTTCCTCTATCTACTGTAAATTAATATTAACTAAAAATGTTTGCTAAATGAAATAATGTAAATACACACTTCTAGCATTAGTTATGTTAATATCACAATTTAGATGTAAATCTTCATTAAGAACAGTTGTAGCAGTCCTAGCAAACTTTTTAGGAAATAACTCAGCTGCTTTACAGAGTGGTGGATATAGCAAAAAGCCCAAGCTTCAACATCTAGCTCTTTCCTGGAATCTGATGTTCCTAGTTATAGGAGAGGAAAAGTGACAAGCAAATGGTATAATAACATGATCATTAACCACCCCCACCCCCACCCCCACCCCCACCCCCAATATCAGGTTAAGTTGTACAAATCATATGGTACTTGAGAAGGAGACTTACAATATGAGTATTCCATCTCATCCAGTGTTCCATCATTTCAGTGGCCCATAGACATTATTATATCTTCTGAGCCACATAACTGAGAGTTGTATTGTCATATATACAACTCGATAGTAAAGGGTTCCAGCATCTCTAAAGCTATAATCAGCCCAAAAGGGAGCTATAAGTGGAGGATGGTCTTTACGTGGCAGCACTGCCACGATATGTGAATCAAACATCTCTTGAAATGATATAAGACCATTAGTTGATTTAGAAAATATTCTGAAATAGAGTGAGGGAGACACATAGATCAAGTCAGGTTAGGAGTCTTAGAGCAAATCTTATTAGGGGTATTGATCTTATAGCTAGGAGAGTTGTGCAAAAGTTAGATACCGTAACTGACATAATTTGACCCTGGTCTGTAGAACCCTAGGATAGTTAGAGTGCTGCTAAATTGCTCTGACTAGCTACTGAATAGCACTCCTATTATACTATGTGGGTGTCAATCACAACTTCCACAAGTGATGAATGGTCTAGAAAACACACACATTTTTGCAACAGAATTTTTACTACTTAATACAATACACACATGACAAAAATTAAGGGAGTAGGGTGCACACACATGGTAAATTAAGGGAGTAGGGTGCACACACATGGTAAATTAAGGGAGTAGGGTGCACACACATGGTAAATTAAGGGAGTAGGGTGCACACACATGGTAAATTAAGGGAGTAGGGTGCACACACATGGTAAATTAAGGGAGTAGGGTGCACACACATGGTAAATTAAGGGAGTAGGGTGTACACACATTGAAGTGATGGTGCATGGCAGATTAAAATTTCGCTATCTAGGTTACTAAAGTGGAATTGAATAGATCATTAGAAAGCTCTTTAAAATATCTACACCATGCTTCTGTGGCTGAGCTAGCTCTCTCTGAGAAAGTAAAAAAAAAGTTTAGGTAATGTTACAACAAGGATATATTGGTGTTCCAATAATTTTAAAGAATTTCATTTTTAAGAATGACATGAACCATATAATGTTAGCATTTTTTATAGGTTCCAACAATCCCAATTTTAGTGAAATGATCTAGCACTCACTGTCTAGTAAACAATATCTTCATGCATTACTGAGTTATGAAAGTCTAAGGTCCAGTATAGTGTGCTTCTTTGCTATACAGTGACTTACGTAATCGAGTTTGCAATCAAATTGTTGCTAATAGTATGCATACTGTTAATTTGAGAACAAAAAAGACACTCAAATATGAAATGTTCAGAGTTTCTGCTTCAATAATATTTTAAAGATGTGGAAATCCCAAGAAGTTAAGACTGTGGGAACACCACTGTAAATATGCTTACTCTTCACACTCACGTGTTCATAAAGGGTGTTAGCTGGTAGATTTAATGAGATGTAGTCAGTTTTGTTAGTCCTAGGACAAAATAGTTATGGTAGCCAGATTTTGTGGGGGACAAGTTATGGCACAAACAAATGGCATAGTACAAAGTTGAGGCTTCCAATTGCTTGAGAAATACAGATGACCAGCAGGAGTTGGAAGCTATTTGAGATACCATGTCACCTACCCACTGATAGGACTTTGATGGTGAGGTCTACAAGCTACATACACTTTGCTTTTGTGACAAGGAGACAAACAAGACAGCAAATTAAACTACATGGGCAGCCAGCAGTATAAGAAACTATATGTTGGTCTCCATCATGTCCCTAACCCTTATAGAGCGTTTTCACTGGTGACGTTTAATGACGTTTAATGATGTCAATTTACATAGTGGTGTACAAGTGGCGAAACCGTTCTATGGCGGCAACAAAGGAGTTCTCTCCCTAGCCCTGAACTTAGGTGGCCAAGCAAAAAAAAAAGGTACCTGGACAAGTTAAATTAATAGCAGGGCTGGATCCATTTCAATTAGCCAGCAATCCTGATTGTGGTGCTGCAACTAGAGATCTTCTCCCAGTGAGGGCCAGTGACATTGTGTCATATTTAGTCCTGCAGACAAGTTTTATTATAGAATATCTATAGATACAATTATTATTATTATTACTACAGTAAAATGTTGACTTGAAACTTCATGAGACATGGAGTTCTAGCCTCACTTCTAGCCCTAACAAAAAAGTTTAGTGCTGACAAGAAGTTCACTAAAAAGAAGCCAATCAGGATTGGCATGATCCTCAAGTGCTGCTGGTATTTCATAAACATAGTGCCTGGAACATATTCTGTCATTTGATAGACTTTCTTCTTTTCGCTTCCTCTACAAATAGCTTTTAAAAACCCAGCTCAGAGTTTCTAGCTACGTAAGTTCCACGAAGTGTGAACGTTTACTGTTGGCAGCTTTAGGTATTCTGTAGAAGCCTCCCAGATCTCTCGGAAAAACCAAAAACAACACATCATCATCATAAAATGAACAGCAGTTGTACACCACCAATGATAATCACGTGATCTATGACGGATGATGAAAACGCTCTATAGCCTTTAAAACTAGAAGCTGTACAGCAGTTATTGATATAAACGATATCTTACAAGATTACTAGCTATTAAAATATAGTGCGCTATCCATTAGATATTATTTTATCCAAGCACCATATCCCGTGGAATCATTATTTCTTCATGTATAATGCCTATCTATTTCTTATAAAGCATGTAGATATACACATAACACTTAACATAGCTTAAAACACCCACAGTTGCTGAACCAAGTCTTAACACTTTAAGTTTATAGAGATAGAACTACATGCTGAGACATGTCAGTCTTTTTTTAAAAAGACCAACTTGTTAAACTGGGATCTTGACTTAGAGACTTACGTACATAAAGATAAGTTTCCTCTTGGACCAACAGTATCACCATTTCCAATTCCAAATGGAAAGAATTCTAAAAGTGTAAATGATACTACTTTTAGTGTTGGGTGTATTGCTTCTTTATCTATTAGAGGAGAAACGTGGACATGTAGAGATGGATGAGGTTACAAAAAAGGCATAAAAACTAAAGAGAGATGTCACTTTAACTATGCATGAGTGGACTGTTGAGATTGACTAACTTCTGGTAATAATTAATAGTGAAGCAGTATTGATATTTACAGGATGTGATGAGGAAGTGAGTGGTAGTATTACTACACATATAATGTAAGAGTACTGTCCTAAACATTTCAAACATGTATAATATTATTATAAAGATATATCAGTGCATAATGTTATCATTATTCATAAGAAAATTTGTGTTTTTATAGAATGATATCTAAACAAAATTAATGTAAGCATTAGGAATAATGCATGAAGGACATTATATAAATACAGTTAGCTGTAGCTATGTCTACTGCTCTCTAACCTGTTAACTTGCAATTATTTCCTTCTGTAGTTCCTGGCTCACAAAGACAAGAAGAAATTGTTAAATTATCATGACACTCCAATGAGGTAGAATTCAATCCACAAACAGCACCTTGTGAAACTCCACTGATACAGTTACCTTCACAAAAAATAGCAGGCATAATAGTTATTATACAGAAATGCAACCACTCTACAATGTGTTCATAATAATTCATGTCTGGACAAGTAATACGACTGTATGCCATGCATAGCTAAATATTATATATACTACAAACACATAATTATAAATGAATGTCTTTGACAACCTGTTTTCTTACAAGCTTTTTATGATACATAGCTACTTAGTATAAGGATACTTTCAATCAATTAGTCTGAATGTTTAAGATTGCTTCCAGTTCAACTTTTAGAAAGTGTTCAATCAGTTCTGGTTATCTGAAGTTTATCAGAGAGTATATACTTCAACTTGGTAATATCACGTAGCAAGATTATTCCTCTTTGGTACTTTTTTTTTCTGTGTTGAAAGCAATCCACTTCTCATGTGTTAATATTTCTCAATCACTCCTTTCAGTGAATGTTGATAGTCTATCTTGACTTGATCAACTTCAAATAAATAAATAAAAATTGCATTCAAACCATCTACGTAGATTAGATGGAATTGTTGCAATTGTGGGTTCTACAAAATCTGTGACTTTTCGTTGTGCTATAGAGTCACCTTTCTCAGTTTGAGCATGTGTAGGAATCCTGGAGAGGATGTCTGAAAGATATGAAGAATACTGAAACAGTTTAAGTAATAGTCAAGTAGGTACACAAGGTTCTTTTGGTTGGTGCTAAAGGTTTGTGGTCAGTAAAAGATTTCCCAAGAAAATTTTTTTCATGCCCTAGTTAGAGTGAGAATATTCTGTTTAATTTGTGTGCACTTGATTTCATTTTGGAAGCATATTATATGCGCCATATTATTGTGCTTCCATACATTTTCAAACATCTTCTAACACATAGGTTGAAGCTTCTATATTAATCTTTGACTTTTTAGACTTTGGGCTAGAAGGTTTCTTCCTTCACTTTTTGAAAAGCATACTCCTGGTTAACTGTCCAAATTCACATCTCAATTTTCAAGAGCTCATGAAATATTTCCACTAGCTATTATAGGGGGGGAGGAAATTTGTTGAACCTCATTCATGTTTCAGAAATCGTTCAGGTATGTTAATATGCCAATAGGTAATTTATTAAAGCTGAAGCTGCCTGATGGAGCTATGAAAATAATAAGTGAGACATGAGTAACTATCATAAACCATGATTGGGATATTTGCTATACATTTAAAACTGGATATTTGAGCAATTGTAATGTTGACTTAAAAAAATATCACTCCCATAGGCTCCATCATCACATTTCTTGACTTCCTTCCTAAGCAATAGTGATATGTTCCTTAATAATACAAATACAAATATCCAATGATTTTGGGCATAAAATAGAACTTGATGTAATATCACTTCCATCTAATTGTTGCTAGTCTATCCTCTCTTGACAACATGACCAAACACTTCTTGGTGTCTGACATCACCAAGACATAATACGGTTGTTAATAATCATGGAAAAGATACTCTACAACATACCCTCCTCTATATGTGATGCATGGCTACATTGGAAAAGTGAGCTTGAACTTCTCTTGACATCATACACCTTGTTGTGACTACCCAAAGACAGTTCATTCTTTATCTATTATTGGTGTTCTATCTGGTAGAGTTTATATGAGATAATAAACTGATCACACAAAAAATTAATATTTCAGACATGCTTTAATAATACCCATTTCTGCTACATTCTATAGTTACAGGGGCATTTTAATATGGAGGTGACGTGGGGGGGCTAAGGGTGAGGAGTTATGTAGAATGTAGTCAAAAAGTGTAGAATAGTGTGAAAAAGTGTAAACCAAGAGCACTTGTAGCTGCAAATTTTTAATCAGGTAGTATTACATTGCTAATTACATAGATGTGATTGTTTTAAGGAGCCATTCACATTCTAGCAATTCAATAAAACAATCCTTTAATATTGTAGGCAAAAAAGTGGGGGGAGGGCTCAGCTCCCACCACCTTCAAAATTTTGGGGGGCTCTAGCCCCTCTAGACCTCACCTTCAGCCACCTATGTACTATATTAATGTTATCAATACCAATACTTATGCCTTATTTCTTTATTTACCATCTATGCGAAATATATTGCTGAATTCTAGTGTATACTCTCTCTGCCTGCTGTCTATTAGGGTAGAACTTCTGTGTTGATCTCCAGCATCAAATCCAACTATGCCATTGACGCTAGATGTAATATTTTAGGACTTCATTAGGTTTAAGGCAGCAAAGGATACTTCACCATCTGTGGCTAGCACCACTTGAAATGTTAGCTACATGATAAAAAGACAAAGTGAGTAAACTTGGGGAGGAATAACTAATAATATAAGTCCACAGATAATTGACTATTTTATACTCATTGCATATGATATTATACGTATATTGCTACTAACATAGAAACACCATCTAGAAAAACAAGAAAGTTTGTGTCATTATTAGTTGTGGCAAATCTAACAGAAGGAACTGTGGGTTTGTGTAGTAATCATGTACTTCCTTGTATTGTCATTTTAGTTATTACCTGTATGTGGACATTAAATAATGGCTCAAAGTTACAATTAGCTATTCATCACAGTTTTTGTGTTTTGAGTAAAGGTCAATTCAATTGTAGTGTAAGTGCAAATAACAGAGAAGAGTTTTCCCTTGTACTTGTCACAAACATTATAGTTAGCAGGAAGCAACAATCTGCTGGCATATTATAGTATTATTGTAATAATCATAGATTATAACAAACAATGACTATAATAGTTGAAGCTGAACAAACAAGAATCATAAAAATTGGTGTGGCAATAACACTTCTAATTATTTCTTCACTAAGGTGGATTGTAGGAATGATTTTTTTCATTTGTGCATCCACAGAATAACTTCATCTAAGTCATGCATGCTGAACAACACTTTCTTATTAGGTCAGTGATACATTTGCTGTGTAGCAGATGCTCAACTTGTCCTTTTACCTTTTACTAGTAGACTAGAATTACTCCTGAAGTAATGTTTGTATTCAACATTAACACAACTAGCTACTAGTATATTGCTCCTTTTAAACTATGTAGCTAACATGCTAAAGTAGTGCACATTTGAAGGTTACTTACGCCTAAGTTTCTACATCCTCTGCTATTTTGTAACAACTACTAGACTTATAATATTAGTGACAAAAGTAGTTACATATTACTACCAGACACACATCCTACTTTCTTCCTCCTCTTTATAGGAAGGAACTGTGCTAAGTGTAGTGGATAGTACTGATCATGGTACTTATAGTGTCTGTTGTGTTACCATATTATTATTATAATCATTCTATGTTTGATATTAATGATCATCATAATGATGTGATAGTACCTAGAAAATGGGCCATTTTTTCAAAAATAATTAAGTGTTAATACCGTTTCAAATATGCCCAAGTATCCCTCCAATCCCCCACCCCCAAAAAGGTGGTTCTTTTATCGTTTCTCTATGTCTAGGCTAAATTTGAAGGGCAAACCATTTTAAGTAGGCAATTGATTGAGAGGAATTTCGAAAGTTACTTCATCAAGAAGAGAAATGCTTCAAATTTGCAAAGAGATTCCAAGAAAAGAGGGAGACAATATATATTACTGCACTTGCTGAAACTGCTACTATGGATGTTCTAGGCCTTGATGGATTATGCTAGAACTAGAATAATTTTGAGAATAATAGGTAACAAAAAGAATTGAGAATAATGCTAGGTAACATTTCTACAAATAATAGGTACGTAACTTTGTATGCTGTGGCGTTTATCATCATAGAAGCTGCTAAACTAGTAAGCTGTAGTCA
Source organism: Diacarnus erythraeanus (assembly GCA_964016965.1). NCBI lineage: Eukaryota > Metazoa > Porifera > Demospongiae > Poecilosclerida > Podospongiidae > Diacarnus > Diacarnus erythraeanus. The sequence goes on from OZ024673.1 coordinate 5,925,537, forward strand.
TGCATGCATGTAGCTAGATGACTTATGAGCTAGATGATTTATGTGGTAAGGAATCACTCCAAACTTGGTAGATAGGTGTTAATTGGAGTTAATTTCAGCACCTTCAGCTAGCTCAGCATGGCTGAAGCAGATCATGAAGAATCAGAGGCTTCAGAGCCAGAGGTCATTGTAGTGACTAGGACTAGTGATGAAGCACATTCAAGTTAATTCGAACTCAGATTCTTCTCTATCTTCTACTGTGTCTCTCTTCTAACCAGGATCCAGTCACCAGATCCATCAGACTTGGTGAGAAAAAGAAAAATATGGATGAACCCTCCTCCAACTGGCTAAAAGCAAGGAAAAAGAAAAGTAGTGGCTAATCTAAAGAGTATTTCACCAGCTGACCATGTCAAGGCTTATCCAGATGAGCATTTAACTGTAAGGAAAAGAAAGCTATTTTGTTCTGCTTGTCGAGAGGAAGTGGCCATTAAGAAGAGTTGCATAGAGTTGCACCTGAAATCCCAAAAACATGTAAAGGGAAAGAAAAGGTTGGTCCAGAATAGTCAGCATGAGGGTAAGATTATTGAAGTCTTAAAGAAGTATGACCATGAAGTTAACCTTGATGGTGAGACTTTACCAGACTCAACTCAGGTGTATAGGGTTAAAGTAATCACCTCAATGTTGAAAGCAGGTGTTACACTCAGCAAGATTGATAGTTTCCAGGATTTACTGGAAGAAAAAATTATAGATATGCTCTTTCAAATTCTCATACAATTATTGCCTTTTATTGTTCATGAAGAAATAAGCCAATAATTATCTTATGGGATGACGCATGTGTTCGAATTTATGGTCATACTTGTATGTTATGTCAGATGATTAGATTATCAAACTACGTGTTTTCAGATTTATGTTACTTGCTAAAAGCATGACTGGTGATGAAATTTTCCTGACAATAATTAGCTGGGAATTCCTTAACATTGGTTCTTGCATCAATGTACGACAGGGCTTCTGTGAATTCAGTAATGATGAGGACAGTGAGTATAGTGTATAATCAGATAACAGATATTGGATGTTCCCATACAATTGATCATGTAGGTGAAAAGATGAAGACACCTGTGTTGGATGAATTTTTCAAGGCCCTGTAGTTCCAAGACTCGCCTCAGTTGGAGGACTAAAACAGGATCATCTTTTCCTTCTTACTCAACTACTAGATGGTGGAGCAGGTTCGAAGTAAATTCTTACAGCCTTTGAAGATATATCAAGTTTTTTGGAATCTGGTAATTAATGACTTGCCACCTGCCATTTCTAGCACACTCCTAGAAATCCTACATGATCCAGCCATGTGTAGGTAACTAAAAGTGTAGGTAACTAAAAGTGGAGCTTGCCATCACTGTTGATGCCATGGAACCATATTTTGTTAAGGCCACTTATTTGATGGTCCTTTGGCTCTAGCGGCTTATGAACACCTGCAAGTGTTATGTGTGGCCATTTCAACAGAACACTATCTTAATGTGAAAGTTATCACAAAGCAACTCGCTGGGAATAATTCAGCATGTGAGCAGCAACTTGTGAAGTCATGTATCTAACCAGCATATCATTACTTTCAGACGAAGTTTGATGAGGAACTCCAATATACTGTGCTTGCTTTTAAAGTAGCTCGTTATTTCTTGCCATCTAAGATGAATTATATCAAGCCTACTGTTACAGACATTGATCCTTGCCTGCATTTACTTTCTTGGAATCAACATCAGTTATTGATGATCACTACCCGTGTACTTGGCTGCTGCTGAGGTGGAAAGCACATGCAGGTAATCTGAAAAACTGGGTTAAAGCCTTCAGACTTGTACATATATAATATTAAAGTCTGGGTTGACCTGACACCACAAATATTTGCAATAACTTACTAAATTTTCATCCGATTTCAAAATTTCAAACACCAACAGTTAACTAATTATCGTAGAATTTTTCTGATATCTTTTATAAGTTTCTATTCCTTACCAGTCAAAAGTTAGCTGTATGTCCCATAAGCAAAGTTTCATTCAGCAAAGCAAAAAGACAACTTGTGTGATAAAAGGAGCACTCTATCCACATTATACTGACCCTATTGTTAAAATGTGCCGAGATGGTCCCTTTCTATTTATTGTGATGAAAGTAATGATGCTAATGACAATAATTTTGCCATTCTGGTGCATTTCTGGGACAGTAATGTGGGCAAACCCATAACATGGTTCCTTGACATGCCCATTTCCAATATTACTAGCATCAGTAGAAAAACTATTTGACCATTATTGATAAGTGTTAGTCTGATAAGACAGACACTTATATCAAATGTCAAACATTGTTGGTTTTGAGTCTGACACAACCTATTTCATTATTTTGTTGATTAAGTCCCTCAAATTAAATCGATTTAGTTGACAGGTACATATGTAATTATTAATTATAAAGGGTATTTAGTATCAAAAGCTATTTTAGTATAGATACATAGCACCCTCTGGCTTGCAGTGAGTTAGATGTAGAACATAACTATGATGCAAAAAGTGGGGTAATAATGGGCTTACTATACTGACTTTTGACCTATTATGCTTTTTATGAAATGTCCAGATCATCTTATTATGCCTCAATAGTTCAAAGTTGTATCTGTCCCTCAGATTACATCTTCCAGATCATGTCATTGTCAATTGTTATTGTAACTATCTAACCCTAGCCCTGCCCTGAGACCTAGCCCTGCAGAGCAATAATAGTACAATAATGATGTAATCTGAATGATGTAATCTGAATCTGTTACATGGAGAAGTAGCCAATATTGCTGATGGCAATAAATCATTGGGCTTTAGTTATGTGGACTTGATGTAGAGCGACCATAATTTGGCTATCTTATACATACATAAAATTGGCTATGGAAATACAATGTATGAGAAACTTTAACTGTAGCTGACAGAGTTATACAGCATTTTTATTAACTCAAAACAGAAAAATAATCAGTTGTCCTGTTTTATACTCTCTACACTACACTAACTGAATACTCAAAGAATTATAGATAACACCCTGTTAAACTCTATCTTCCACTTGCACGTTCACTACATCAGGTGGAGAGGAGAAATCTGTGTACTCAGCCACAACAGTCAGTAGACCTGATAAAAGGACTACTAGCTCAGCAAAACATGGCCTCAGTTCAGCCTTACTCCCCCAACAATCCATCATCAAGGAATATCTGAAATAAAATCATAGTTATAAGTGGCAACATTACTAGGTAAATCGCCTCTATTTCCACTCTCTCTAAAATGAAGCATACCCATTTGCCATGTGTTAATATGGGGAAGAAGTGAAATTATAGTTTTCATATAAATTTGTTATCCAACAGTGTAATTGCAGTGTGAGGTTTACCAAGGTACTAAAATTTGAAAAGACATGAGTATCCTCATTGTTTACATTTTGGTAAGTTATTAGACACTTTGTCACAACATAATTATTATACTCAAAATATACATGTATACACCATTAATGAAGATGAGAGATATTATACAATTACTAGAAGAATGGTAGTGTCTTGTTGAAGATCTCATAGACCATTGTAGGTTTAAAAATGTATCCTCTCATTCCACTCGCTAGTGTAGGCTATCTCCACTTGCCCCTAATTTAAGCTGAGTTATTATGTATTGTACATCTAGAAAATTAGCATGTTAAACCTACCACATAATATTAACCCCTTAAAGAAAGAACAGTGAACTAATTAAATATAGTTCTGCTGTCAATATTTACAGCTAAATGCTGCTTTTTTTGATGACAATTTAATAGCTCTGCTCCTTAATCTACATAATAGCACAAAAGTATTCTTCAATTTTACCACTTCTTTCTAGATTAACATTTCATCCTTGGCATTAACTATCTACCTTGCTTAAGAAACAGTAAAAGAACTATTTCCTAATGCTATTTGCTAAAAGGGAAAAAAAAAATTTGTGTGAGACATTGAGTGGTCAATACTCAATAAACCCAACTCAATACCAAATCTCTGATTTTCTGTAAAGCTAATACTTTGATGATTGGAAAACATCATGGACTAACAATCACTCAGCTTATTTTTCACTAATCTATGAGAATACATACATATTATTTCAAAGTAGTCTAACAAAAAACGACTCGCTCAATATGAACCTTATAGATCAGCAATAATTGCTATGCATGAATAAATAATGTGCATTGCAGTGGGTATACACTAACTCTATTACTTTCTTTCAATATCTTATTCAAGAACTAACTTACATATCATCAGAACATGCTGCATTGTGGGGTTTTTCCATCCTTACACCAGTCAACAATTGATAAGGCAGGTCCATAGGACTAATCCCAGGATAGGGGGTCCTCCCTCCACTAAATATTTCCCAGCACGTGACACCATATGACCACTGAAATAATCATAGTAACGAGTAATCACTCTAAATATTGAAATGGTGCAGGAAATGGTGCAGCTATAAATCTACATACAATAGCTACAAGTTAGCTATTTGCCAATGATATTATTATTAGCTATTTCTCTTCTGTCTAAACTTTGAGCTCAGCTGTGAGAACTATAGAAATTATAATGATGGGATATGACAGAAGAGGGCACACTATATATGCATGATAATATTATGTAAATTGTTTATAGCTACTAAATAATTACAAGCTACGTACATAGGAATTGTACAGGAATGAATGTCTAAAACTATAACTTTGGAATAGAATGGCATGATTCTTATTATTTTCAGTGTTCATATTAATAATAAAACTAATTTTACCAAATAAAATAGATTATTTTTATAATATCAAAAGTGAGTCAAGTGTTCCCCTTTTGTCAAATTCTATAATGTTGGTGCTTTATACACTTGGATGCAGAATGTGAAAATTGACTTGTTATGCATTAGGTATGGATTAATTCACAGTTGAATTTTAGGGTCAGGATAATATTATTATATTTCATTATTTGTAGCTAGCTGTGTATAAGACTGTTCCATGTATATACAAGTGTTGTACTTATAATACCTTGGCAGAAATGTATTAGCTAGTATGCTACGTACTAAATTTACTCAGATTTACGCTTACAACATCGGATTTCTCTGAAAAAACTCCATCATTAATGCTCTCAAGAGCCAGCCACTTGACGGGTAACTTGATAATAACATCCTGATCTTGTCTAAAGTATTCCTTGGTTGGATCAATGCTCTCAGCCAGTCCAAAGTCTGCCACTTTGATCACAAAGTTGACATCAATCCTGTGTAAAAATTAATGATGACCATAATGATGATTTGCACCAGATTAAACCTGATTCAACATCACTAGGATATTTAGATAAGGTAGTTCTCTATGCATAGTATTGTGTCCATGTTAAACAAGGCCATTAGTCTTCATTATAATGGATATAGAACTAACGTACATGCAATTTCTAGTAGCGAGATCTCTGTGAATAATCCTTTTACTTGCAAGATACTCCATTCCTTTGGCCACTTGCAAACACATATCCATCAATTTCTTCTTTAGAGGATTCTAGAATAAACAAATCTTTCATTATAGAGTATATAGGTGTTTCTCTTCCTCATCTTATTCTATCTACTGACAATAATCCCATACTACAACTAGCCATCTTACTATGCACATTATTTAATGACTATCATTGATGATGGCAATAATTTATTATATAACTGTATAGGAGGTGACATGTGCAGGACATACGTACTACTGTCAGGTTGAAGGGACTGGGAAACTACTGCAGAAGAGAGTGGGTGTGCTATTAATAAGGAGGGAAAGATGGTTGCTAAGAATTGAGCTCTGTCCTCTAAGTATAACTATGTACTTGTAAGAATGGTACTTACAATATCATCCAAGTTTGAACAATCAGGATCAAGTACAATAGATTCTCTCTCTGCCTTCAGATGTGAAAGGAGGCTACCATTATCCATAAATGGCATGACGATATAGGGAGCAGGACCTCCATCAAGACAAACTCCTATTAGCCTGAGGACATTGGGATGATCTAGTTCATGCATCTTAACACATTCCTTCAGGAGATCTCTCACTAATTCTTTCTGTACAAATCCTATTATAGCAAACAACAGTAAATGATATTGTTTACATTTAGCTATATATAGCCTACCTTTAAGTGTCTTTACTGCCACAGTATCACTAATGGTATCATGATGACTTTTCTTGAGCCGACTTTTATAAACTATTCCAAATTCACCTTTGAAATAATAACAATAGAAATAACTAGCTATGCTCTATCCTCAAATATTATGTTACCTTGTCCAATGGTTTTTCCAAGGTCAAGATTACATGAATGTATTATCAGTTTCTTGGAGATATTTTGCTTGAATGTACTCTGAACTGAGATTTGCTGCAATTTTATATCTGCAACAATAAAGAATAAACAATTCTAGTTAGTTACCATACTAATATTGATCATGTCTACTACATGTAACACTATAACTTACTATATCTATTATCCTCTTCTTTCTCTTCAATATAACTGAATAATCAGAAATATTTTTATGATTAACTGTAGTCTGAAATAGCATTAATACTATGTCTAGCTCTTATGGTAAATAATTTCTATTATACTGTTAAAATTATGTATTATGTATGATGTACAATAATGGCATCACCATTATAACATCACTGTACTAACAGAAAAATACCTTTTTGATTCTATCAAATTAACGATTCTATATACGAATAAAGTGTAAGCTATGATAGGAAAATGCATTTAACCCTTACAGGACCATTGTCACAAATATGTGACATTAATTATTCAATGTTACGGACCGAGCGTGTAAGTGCTATATAAATTACTAGAGACAGCTTCTTATATTAACCATGAAGGAACTAGTCATATTATCTAAAGTAGTATTAAATACAAGAAAGTTGTCTGACTACAACTGACAGCTACTATTAAGCCACACCAAGTATCATTAACACATTAAAACTTACATGAGCTTGTCACACTTGCGTGACAATTGTCTTATTTAATTATATTCTCGTGTGTCACGTATATGTGACAATTGTCTGCTCATACTAAAAACTAATTAAATTGCCGGTCCGGTAAGGGTTAAATTTAAGCATAAATAACCTAACTATAGGTAAGAGACTGTTATCGTTATTATGCCCATCTCCTGATACCATCTTTAGCCATGTGTGTTGTAATGTACATCTTAGTTGTGTTTAAGTGAAAGCTTGATTGCTGTTTAGCTACAACTTTCTTTAAAATTATAATATACTCATTTTCCTCTTATAAAATGAGTATATTATATTCTTAGTGTCTAAAATGTATACTCTGATTGCTTAAAACTTAAAATTGATAAAATTTAATACTGCATATAATTAGCTGTAATGATTTACTAGTATTTAGTGTAAAGTGTAGATGACTTACTTCATTTCTCTGTTAATTTTTCTCTTCTTATAGTATACAGCAAGAATCAATACTATCATAATTATTAGTACAGTGAGGATGACTGCAATGCTAATAGTTCCACCTATCACAGCTGAATTCACAGCTGAATTATTAGATGCACCAACAACATCTACAGAATGATAGTGGTAAATCAAGACAAAATGCCCTACCTACGCTATGCTATCAGAGCTACATTTACTATTGATCACTAATAATGGTGTTTAGTAAACAATATTATATATGTAACATACAACATATTAATATGTGATGCTATTCTTAAAAAAATATTGAAAGATTGATTCTTTAGCCGGGTTGCTGGTATTTATAATTACTAATTGCTCTCAGGAAGTATTACAAAGACAATAAATTCAACAAAATTAATTTTTCTATAATGTACCAGTATATTATTCTTTTATTACCTATGCAGTTAAATCCATCACCATCAAATCCTGAGTTACATTCACACATGAAAGAACCTTCAATGTTCGTGCATTGAGCATCGCTACTACATGGTGAGTCAGTCACACACTCATCTATGTCTAATGTTTGTGAAATATTTATACATAAACATTAATGAAAAGTATTATAACTTATTAAAACCATCACAAGTCCTGTTATCACTATCAATCTGGTATCCACCATTACAAGTACAAAAAATCCTCCATTAGTATTGTTACTCATATACACATATCTAGAGATAAGGTACAGTCATAAGTATCTACTATTAGAGGGAAAATATTTCTTAGGAAATGTAGAAATTTATTAGGTCAAAGTATAAAAGTATAATAATTACGAACACTTGGACAAAAAACATTGTACAGTTTAAATATACCCTGTCTGTTGTTCTCTATCACAAAAAATAATGTTATTAGTACCTTCACAACTCCTGTTATCACTAGTAATCTGATATCCATCATTACAAGTACAGAAAAACCCTCCATGTGTATTGTTACATATCTCTGCACAGTCATGTGCACCTACTTCACACTCGTTTATGTCTATATTAGAAGAAAAAGAAGAGAATGTAAAGATGCCATGGGTGAGGTAACAATGTATGTAAACTAGAGAGGGATGAACACATGAATTATAAGTATGAACAGACAATTAATAAGTGTTGTACAATAATCATTAATACCTTCACATGTCCTGTTATCCCTATCAATCTGGTATCCATCATAACAAGTACAGAAAAATCTTCCATCAGTATTGTTACATATATGTGTACAGTCATGAGCCCCAAGTTCACACTCATCTATATCTATACAGAAGAACACAAAGACACACTCTCCATGTAGGAAATAGTAAGAAATAGATTCTTATACATGTAACCCTCCTAACTGTATCTTTTGGAGCTTGTATTTTTATATATCAACATGGACAACTGAATCTGTTAAACTGAATCAGCTAATTTGTGTAATATTTAACTGGTTACAAAATCATAAACTATACTCCTGTTTTAGGGCATGACCATACAACATCATACTTTTAATAGATCAATTACCTGTGCAGTTAAATCCATTACCAACAAATCCTTCATGACATATGCATAGAAAAGAACCTTCAGTATTTCTGCACTGAGCATTGCTACTACATGGCGAGTCAGTAACACACTCATCTATGTCTAATGTTTGTGTTAGAATAAACCATAAAATAAAGTTTTATTTACCTTTGCAATTTTTTTCATCCTCATTCTCATATCCTGAATAGCAAGAACAACTTGTAGCTGAAGAGTTGTCACATCTCGATGCAAAAGAATTCAATCCACACACGTCACTAGGAGAAGCTGTTGTGATACAGTCACCTTGAAGAGATAATATACATGCATAACAACACTGTGTGTACAAGCTTGTGAGCTAGCTACCATTAGAGTTACAGTCTACATAAACTACACTAGAGAATCATTTTAAGCATTATTGATCTAAAGTTACCAGACACCATCATTAGCTATCTTCATAACGAAAATCACCCACCACTTTTAGCATCATACCCAAGGACTAGAGCCTAGTGTTCATGAACTATGAATGTTATTGCACTAATCTGATGACAGTATAGCTAATAGGCTAATAGTATTTACTTGCTTACCATCAATACGAAATATGTTCTTTGCTTGAAGTTCATAATTTCTTTGACCCATCACAAACATTCTGGTCATATCTCCAGCATAAAATCCCATGGTTGACTGTTGATTAAGGCCCATTCTTATAGGATGCTCATATAGGAAGATTCCAAAAGATATTTTCCCATCAGTACACAAGATAGTCTGCACAGAAGTCTGTTTATGTAATACAAATACACTCAATAACACAACAATAACTAGTAGAGATACCTTATTATTATTATTAATACAAGTCCAAAAATTATGCTAGAGCAAAAAACTAAAAAGTCCAAAATTGTCTAATTCTGACAGTAAACATAATCATAATAATAGCTAAAATAAAGGCACTAGCTATTCCTGATTTTCTGAAGTTAGCTTTGTAAACACCTGTGGGTGTGGTTATCATGCCTATGATATCATTGTTACATTTAATCATAATGTTCTCAGTTACCTTCATATCATCCAATATCAAAGTATTAACAACTGCCAGTGTTGGATAAAAATTAGTGAAGTTTGGATTAAAGTCAGTGATCATTGTAGTTACTTCACTCAAAGTAGTATTATCCACAGATACTCTGTAATAAAGATAGCTCCTTGACAAATAACAAGTATCACTCGACATAATGTAAGGAACTATCAGTGGAACTGTATTTGACTGATGATCATAAAATACACTATCGTAGCTGAAGCTTCCTGGTGATATTACTCCACACTCAAATATCTAATGGAAGTAAAATATATATAACATAGTGTGTATTTGGTGAATCCAGGATGCTTTAATCAGACCCATTAAAAATATTGTTAGTCATCAACATTATTTTGTTGTATTATTGACAATAATAACAATGTCTGTGTTTGAGACTATGTGACAAATTTTTCAGTGTACCAGAGTAAACAATCTAAATGAACCAGTTTGTCGTGTTTTTTGTTCTTGTGATACCTGTTCATGTGTGTAGGCAAGGTATAAAAGATGGACTTTGTCATTTTAGGAGAGAGTTAGGACTGGTATTTTCTCTCATGCACTAGACTATTGATTCATGCCTATGTCTGTTAATCTTTGGCTACATAAATCACTGCATTACCTGGATGAGGGTCTGTGTGGTGTTTGATCTCTTACAGTGTTGCATGCCAACTTATGTTTTATTGCATTGTTATGACACTTTTATTCTACTAAAAATGACTAGCTAGAGTGTGTAGTCCTTGTGATATTGTGAGCTCTGCTGCCAACTTTCTATTGCTTATTACTACTGACAAAAGGAAACAGAATGAATAGTTCTTTAGAATCTTGACTAATGGCCAATGCTATGTATAGTTGAGGCAAAACCACTATAGTTAGTGTTTTGTTATTCTATAATGTTTTCATTTATTACTAATAACTACCTCCTTGACAAATAATATTTCCTACAATGTCATTTTGATCCAAGTATTATTCTTACATTAATAGTTGACTGTAAATTTCCATAAAAGACCAAAGGAGCGGATAAAGTAAGGCTTTGACTTGTAGCTGTGGGTTCTTCAACTAAAGGAATGGTTGCATCTCCAGCTCTTGGACCAAATTGAAGAATTTCTATATTGAATGAAATATTTTGGGTACTTCTCGTTGTTAAAACATAATATAATAATAATAATAATTATTTCTTCTAGAATGATGATAGATCAACTCTGCACAGTACAGCTATTTTCTTCCTCACCTAAACAAGTGCTGTTTTCACTTGACTTTGTTCCAGTGTCACACAAGCACGATAAAGAATTGAATTCATTGTCACATAATATGGGTACAGAATTTAATCCACATAAATCTCTCTCTGCATGAACTACACAGTGACCTAGTATAGTATAATTGTAATCATCAGTAAAACACTGAATAGTTAGATTACTGTAAAGGCAAAGGCTACAATCTATCAGAAACTGCACTAGCACACTCTATACATAATTATAAGAAATCCCTCTTAGTAACAAAGCAATATGCTAAAAAGACGGCAACAACCTTCACTTGTACACACCACTGATAGCTGTATACATGTGTAATTGTAATGAATTCCATGACCCATGACAATGCAATCAATTTTATTGACCCCAATAATCATGGAGCTTCCATGACAGTTATGGCATATGTTCTTACCATCAATGCGATAAACTTGATCCTTTTTGCTATAAGTTGAAGAGTTTAAACTTGATAATAAATAACTTCCTCTTCTTCCATCTCCTGCACTAAATCCTCCAATTAACCATCTAAACCACATAACATCAGACTCTATCAAGTCTCCATACAGCAAAACAGCAAATGACACATTTCCATCAGTTAATAAAATAGCTTGAAAGTTTATCTGTAATGAACATAATATAAAAACTATGATATTTACACTAGAAAAATTTGACTAATGCCTAATGCCATAATATTTATAGTTACTTTTCACACAGTTAATACATCACAAAAGTGCATTGATTAAATTGTCTGTTCCTATATCACCTGATTATAGTATTAAAACTTAATAGATCATAGGATAGGAACATGAACTTGTTCATAGTCCTAAAAATTTAATCACAGTAAAATACTCTAAGAATTGATAGATAATAAATTTTATTATAACTAGAATTATTACTAACTATTCATTTACCACAGGACTGGACTCTAGTCTGAACACTTCACTTTGAAACCAGGTGACAATGACTGCTGAAGTTGGTGTGTAACCTCTAAATGCAATATTTGCATTTGTTATCTTCTTAGCCGCATAACTAAGAGTTGCATGGTCATTTACAACTCGGTAGTAAAGGGTTCCAGCATCTCTAAAGCTATAATCAGCCCAAAAGGGAGCTATGAGTGGAGGAAGGTCAATACGTGGCAGCAATGTCACAATATGTGAATCGAACATCTCTTGAAATGATATAAGACCATTAGTTGATACCTTTAGATAAAAATAAATAAAGTGAGGGAGGCACACTATGTATGTCACAGATCAGTCAGATTAGGAGTTTGCATTTGTTTCTGGAGCTTATAGCTAGGAGAGTTATGCTACGTAGATACTGTAACAGACAATATTTAGAATCCTGAAGACCCTAGTCTGTAGAACTGTTCAGGTAGTAGCTACTGGCCTTGAGAGTTGCTAATACACTGTAGATTCCTCAGCTTGTAGTATCTATTTATCCTGTGGTTGACCTCTGGTACAAAATTATTATTATACATGTACCTAACTAGCTGGCTATAACCTCCAATATCTCATGCTAGGTATTCTGAACTATATTTTATAACTTCTTGGAATGAAAGGTAAAATTTTTTCTAGCACAGAAGGCTAGTTCATCCTAAACCTTGTTCAAGTACCAAAATAATATTATAATGAACTTCCTAGTGGTCTATTTGGGTCACTGATAAGTACAAGAATAATCAAAAACTGCAAACTTAAGGTGTGTACATCCTAACAAACAACATCTCTAATATTTATGTATTTATTCCCTATTGTGAACTTCCACAAGTGTTGAATGAGGTAACATGTCATTGACCCACAGATGGGGCTTTGGTGGTGGGGACTACAGACATAGGCTTTTTCGACAAGGAGAACACAAGACCACAAACTAGATTACATACGTAGGCAGCCAGCAGGACAAGAAACTGTGTGTTGGTTTCTATCCTGCCCCTAGGCCTTATACATAGCTAGTTCTTGAAAACTAGAAGCTGTTCAACAGTTATTAAAGATTATTAGTTGATGGTAAGTGATTACAAACTATTAAAATATCACCAACTAAAAGATATTCTCTTCTTCAAATACTTTATTTAAGCACCATGTCCTGTTGAATGATTTCATGCATAACACTTAATTGTTATAAAGCATGTAGCTTAAAGCACCCACAGTTACTGAGCCAAGTAGCTGTACACTCTAAGAGATAGAATTACATGCTGAGACATGTCAGTCTTTTATTAACTTGTTAAATGGGATCATGGTTTAGAGACTTACATAAAGATCAGTTTCTTCCTTCTGGTAGAAAATAATTGGAATATCAAGATGCATGACATTAGATGTTGCGTCAATTGCTCTTGGACCAACAGTATCACCATTTCCAATTCCAAATGGAAAGAACTCTAATAACATGAAAAGTGCAAATGATACTATTTTTTAGCCTCGTTCCCAGGCTCTCTGCTCGCCTCCCGTAAAATAATGCGGGACTGAAAAAATGCGAAGTTAAGCGAGAGCAGAGGGCCTGGTAAAACTTATCACATGAGGGGTAGAAAGGACTTAATTGGAGTGTGGGCATACTCAAGGAAGAACGATGACATGCCCATGCAATCACGGCACTGTCCAGAGACTAGACAGAGCTGCGTTTCCTATCTTACCTACAGGTAGGGCTACAGGGATATTGGTAGAAAAGATTAGCTAGCTATCTATAACTATGCATTTATGTTAGGCCTAGCTAGCTAACTATGAACTACTATTAAATAGATGATAGAGGTTAGAGATCTGCATCAGACGGCATCTCCTATCTTATCTGCATTGTGCAGAGTTGCAGTACTACAGGGATTTTGACTAGCTAACTAGAACTTACAGCTAGCCTAGATGACTACTTCGGTAGATAGTGAACTAGCTACGTATGTAGTAGTAGCCTTTATTAATGAGGCTCGATGCGTGGGTGTTCTGTGACGTCCATGGAACTCCGCCCACCCCGCATGCAATATTTAGCGACTTTGCTCACATGATAAGTTTTACCAGGCCTTCCGCTAACCTTAACTTCGCATGTTTTTTCTCTGAGCGGAAGGCCTGGGGACGAGGCTAACTATTTTTTTAGTGTGTAGTTTACATATTATTCTATAATTATAATTCTTATGAAAAATCCACATAAATGGCTTCTATATAGAAACATGGGTACGTATAATAGTGATGGATGAGGCCACAAAGCAAAAATGCATAAAAACTAAAGAGAGATGATCACTTTAACTAAGTATGATTGGGATTAACTAACTTCTGGTAACAATATTAGCTAATAGTGACAGATTTCTAGTTGCATAACTAACTCTTCCCTCTCCTACATATCCTGTTGATGAGTGAAATGAGAAGTTCAATGAACTTCAGTATTATAATAATAATTGTGATATAAAGTTTTCTTCTCTCCTTACAAAACATTGTTAATGGATAATGAAGGAAGGTGAATGTAAGTTTATAATAATTACAATACTCAAAAATGTAATAATACTCATTAACAGGGTGTGATGGAGGAATGAGTTTGGAGTGAGTAGTATTAGCTATTACTATGCAATGATGTAAGAGCACTGTCCTCACATGTAGCTATATAACATGCTATTATAATAAAGCTATGCTATAATTATAATTAATGTTATCATTATTCATAAGAAACCTTTGGTGTTCAAATAATTTTCAAATATCTGAACAAAATTATGCAAGCATTAGGAATTGTTGTGCATCATGCATGACGGTTACTGTAACTACTGCTCACAAACCTGTTAACTTGCAATTATTTCCTTCTGTAATTCCTGGCTCACAAAGACAGGAAGAAATTGTTAAGTTTTCATGACACTCCAATGAAATGGAATTCAATCCACAAACAGCACCTGGTGAAACTCCAGTCATACAGTTACCTTCACAAAAAATAACAGGCATAATAATATTGGAATGCATCACTTCAAATATGTTCATAATAACTCATGTCCTAAAAGTTGGCTACTATGGTGGCATGTGACTTAAATGGCAGAAAATTCATTAACATTTCAGGCATGTTTTCATTTCTGCTACATTCTATAGCTACGTACTATAATAATGTTATTATAATATAATTACTTATACCTAATTCTATTTACCATCTATGCGAAATATATTGCTGACTTCAAGTGTATACTCTCTTTGCTTGCTGTCTATTATGGTAGAACTTCTGTGTTGATCTCCAGCATCAAATCCAACTATGCCATTGATGTTAGATATGGAGTTCTGGAATTCATTAGGCTTGTTGTATAAAAAGGCAGCAAAGGATACTTCACCATCTGTGGCTAGCACAACTTGAAATGTTAGCTACATGAAAAAAAGACAATAATAATGAGTAAACTTTGGGAGAAATAAATATTTTAAAGAGCTAAATTGTCAGCCAAACAGGCATCTGTTCAAATATAAACATTAGCTAATTTTCAGATTTATGCTGTAAGCTTTTTAATTATAATATTATAGATTTGAAAAAAATACCTTCTTTTATGATTATATAGGGGTGGAGAAAGCAAGTACTTTATGATTGATCTGGTAACCCTCCACTTCCCCCCCCCCCCCCACACACACACACACAGTCATAATTCAAAAGTGCTAAGTGTATGATCACTGCCTCTTACAAATTGATGACCAAGCAGAGGCCAAGTAAAAGAGTAGCTTAGAATTATAGGAGTCAGGCAACTGCTTGACATTCTTCACCTCCTCTAATAATATAGTAAAACTGACTAATTATTTCACTTGTTAATAATTGACTGTTATAACAAGGTACATGTCCTTTAATACTAGAAATGTACTGAGTGGCTATCAATCTTGCACAACAAAGTAATTGAATTGGATATTCTCATAGAAACATGGTTATAATGGTAAGGTCTGTGGTTCTTATGGTCAAACATTGAATTTAGTCTAAATCTAAGGAAATAATATTTAGTACAAGTAGGTTTATTGCATGTCCTTACTGATAACACTCAGCATGCAGAGTACCTATACTATAGCTTACAACACCTATATAGGAACTAGAATAAAGGTTTTTGCCTTCTCAGCAACAATTACTAGGCTATAGAGTGACATATTACCACCAGACCTAACATCCTCCTCTCTTCCTACTCTTCATAGGAAGGAACTGTACTATAATTATGCTGATGAGTGTATACCAGAAGAAATTTTTGAAAGTGGGGTGAGATTTATAAAATGGTTGAACATGAATGTACAGTGTAGAGAGTCTGGGGGCATGCTTCTATCCATTTAG
Organism: Diacarnus erythraeanus; assembly: GCA_964016965.1. Taxonomy (NCBI): domain Eukaryota; kingdom Metazoa; phylum Porifera; class Demospongiae; order Poecilosclerida; family Podospongiidae; genus Diacarnus; species Diacarnus erythraeanus. The sequence goes on from OZ024673.1 coordinate 5,941,976, forward strand.
AGCATCTTAAATTTAACCTGGGTTGGGGGGAGGGTGCACTTAAATATAAGCTAACAAAATAAAATGCAGGAGATCTTCATATTATATTAATCTTCTTCAGAACTTACAATTCTCCAATCCCTTGGACTGAATGTAGCAGAACTCCAGGTCACGATTACACACAATTTTGGACGATAGATAAGGTTTGGGTTCTTTTTAGATAAAATATTAGAAAATTTGGTCATAGCGTCTTGATTTTCAATAACTCTGTAGTAGATTCTCCCTGTGTCTCTGAAGTCAAAATCAGCCCAGAAAGGAGCAATGAGGGGCACAGGGGAGGATGGGAATGGGACAGGATTAAAGGAGTTGAATTCTGATTGAAATGAGATGATCCCATTAGTAGAGATCTGATATAATATACATAATAGCGACATTCCATGGATACATACATAGCTGCATGTCTGGTATATACTGATAATTATAGCTAACTCAAAAAGAAACAATACCTAGAACAGTGGGTATTATAGCCTCTCAACATGCCTATACAGGATGGTACAGGGTTTTGCTTTTTAGTTTCTATGTATCTATCATTACCTGAAGTTCATCAAGTTACCAATCTTACTCAACAGGATATGTATGCCCATACCACTTAACAGGATAAGAGGGAAGGATTGTGTCATTATCAATTAGAAGTTGTCCATTCATAATACAAGTGTCTATCCCTCTCTAGTTTGTATACTCTGTTGCATTGTGACCTCATTCATCCCCACATTCTTTGTTTTTTTCTTTCTCCTATTTCCAATTATGTTTTAATAAACCACACTGTCACACCCATAGATAAGTCCTGATGAGATTTTAGGAAGGAAAGAATTCTGAATTAACTATATGGAGTAACTTAATGCTACTTTCCTGTTTTCTAGAGCAGCTGTTCATGACATCATACATGTACCAATGGGTAGATAAAATCAACATGGCAACTGTGTCAGTTATAGCTATCATAATATTTTTCTCTAGAGGATGAGGGTAGTAAGGAAATAGTATATGCCTATTAGAATGTCCAACTATAATAACATCACTGATAACTTTATTTTAGATGCTTAGGACAGCAGAAACCAATGTACATATTATAAAGAATCCAGCCTTATAGAATAAGTTAATTAGGAGAAATAAAATTTTCACCAATGATAACTTTACTTGGAAAATTATCTAAGGTACTTTATAGCCTTACAAAAATCTGTAGCTCCTTCTTCTGATAAAAGACAACTGGAACACTCAAATTGACTCCCACTGATTTATCAACAGCACGAGGTCCAACTGTGTCACCATTCATTTCTCCAAAAGAGAAAAAATCTATGAAAAGTATTGTTACTGTTCTAATTCACAAACAAGCAACATACATATGATGTTATTTATAGTAACTTATACTTCAGGAATTCAGGAATCAATTGAACTTTTGCATTCAACTCTTGGAATCATTCATAGAATCATAACCACAACTCATAAGCGGTGGAACCACGGGGGAAGTGGAGGCACTTGGCCCCATTCTAAAATCAATTACATAACAATTTTACACAACAACATGGCCATACAGTAGATGTTGCTAAGACCTAGTCCACTCTTGTGGTTAATTAACAAGCCAGCTGTACATTCTGATAATCATTAATGCTTAAAACACTAAATTAGTGCTGCTCTATTTTGATCACCAGTGAACACTTGTTTTCAGTTTTATGACAAGTTGAGACATATCCCTGTTCCACTATAGCTACATCCAAAACAATATCAAGTTACTACATTAAAAATAAACTCCCAGACACCTTTATATCATCCAACTCTCATAGATATAATTATTTGTACACCATCATTAAAACATGATGGTAGGAGTGTAATTATCAGAGTGTACACTCTTGACCACAGATCTATCTAGTTGACCCCCATACTCAAATTCATCTTCCTCCACCTAAAATATGCAACTGTATGATCTACCATAGATCCAGTTATTTCCAAGACACTTTATTTTCACTGATCTCATAAAATCTTGTATTATAAAGCAATTCACGTTTTGTATTTTCACTGAGGGAAAGGGATTTCAATTAGGTAATGCTTTTGAATTTGCATGTATAATTATTGGAGTTTTTTATTTTCGCTTCCCTTTACCTACCGTGAAATTAAAGTGACAGTATATATAGTCTCTGCATGTAACACACAAACACACACGACAAAGTTTTCGCAGTTAAGAGAATGGCCATGTACGTACTTTACTCCTTATTTAAATATCTATTATAATGATAATAATTTACCTGAACACAATGGTGACTGAATATCTTCATCGCAGACACAAATTAATTGTGGTGTACATTCCAAGGCCACTGAATTCAAAGGACAATGTGTTTCACCAGATGTGATACAGTTTCCTACATTATTCATTAATTATAAGCAGTACGTATATTATAAAAATAGCTATGTAAATAGAGTTGCTAACTCTTAATTATTCTACATTTTGAGCTCTTTTCATCATTCCTTCAAAATACTACTTCTGTACTATGAAAGTTTTCACTAATTAGTCACACTATACTCTAAATCATTACTATCTCATTGCACTATAATTAGTTACAGTACAGCAAGTATTGACTTAAATCTTAATTAAGAAGTGTAAACAAAATACTTATAGCTTCAAATTTTAGACTGTAGCTAGCAAAGGATGGAACTTTAAGAATCTGGTATTGTATGCACACCTGAAAAGGGAAACTTGGCTGCTATTGTTACTATTACATAACATTTTATAACCCTTGTGAAATTTCCAAAGCTTCATTCTTCATTTCTGGCATGTGTTAAAATTAAATGGACAAATCATTATAGGGATAAGTACAATTCCTGGAGATAATATGGTTATAGAATAATAGAAATAATGACAATTATAAATTCCTTTTGAAAGAACAGTACAACTTTCTAATCTGAAAATTGCTAGTTCTAGTTCTATCAGTGTGTATGAACCTTCATTAGAAAAAAACAAGAAAAAGTCTAATAGCTAGATTGAAACTGTTACAGTAGCTGCAACAAAATGAGAAGGGGTTGGATACTTGTTTTGCAGTAACTTTCAATTGGAATTAGCTAATAACCAAATGTTCCTCAAAATGAGCAAATCCTCTAAAATCTGTAAGGTTATTATTGGTTTGGTCAGTATTACAATAAGAGAGTATACAACTGCATAGCAGCAATACAACAAGAAATATCTGTGTGCTTCATTTGCTTTACCTAAAAGATCTATCCATGATGTATAATAATGTTCCAATTCTATTATAGGAACTAATCATTAGAAAGGTAGGTCCATTTAAAGAACATGATAATCTAGAAGAGGAGAGTCCAAGCTTGGAGGGGCTATGTAGATGCCGTTTCCAGCATTGATTTACAATTTTGTCTTTTACTGTTAATTTCTAATTATTCATCATTAGTAATATAGCTACCTCTAGCTAGTTCTACACACAGAAGAGTAGTTGATAGTTTAGTAGGTGTTTATCATAATAATAAATATAGGTGTGGGAACACAAAATTAATGCCATGTTTTAAATAGTTAATTAAGAATGTAACCACTAGTTCTGCTCTTATACATCTTGAAAAGTTAAGAGATCTTTGTGTGATGGACCTGAAATTTTCTAGACACTGTTATTATGTACGTACACTATATTATGTTGTTGAACAAAGTAAAATAGAATAGTCGTTATCAACTGGTCCTGAGTTCTAGAATATTCTGTGTGTGTAATGCCCGGGCATCATGCATTATTCTGTATCATTCAATGTACATAATTGTAATTAGCACTGAGCACGTAATACTAGCTCTCTCTCTTTCTTTGTGAGTCTCATTTACCATTGTGTGCCACATATATCAAACCTGTTATTTGTAAGTTTGACCTGTTTTTGGTATATTATAGGAGCGAGTCTGGTTTTTGAGACTATGATTCTGTTTAGTATTAATTTGGAGTAACTAGTTGGGCACCAATCTATTATACACTTTGTGACCTTGATTTTAATTAAGTGTGATGATGATTAAGTCTACTAGTTATTTGTCATTAATATTTACCGTATAGTGGGAAATTTCCGAGGGGAAATATTTTCATGGTTTTCAATAATCAAAAATTTTATTCGTGAAAAAAAATTCGTGGTTTACAGCTCGGTGCTGTCTCAATTAAACCATAAAATTAAAAGTTCATGGGTAAAACATTCGTGGTTTTATTTAAACCACAAAAACCACGAAATTTTTTCCCCTCGGAAATTTCCCGCTATACGGTACTTGAGCATACCATCAATACGAAACAAATTAATTTCCTCAAAATTATTTGTTGGAATGAAAAATCTCCTCCCACCAGAAGTAAATTCTATTGTGTCTTCATTTCTGAGAGTGCCATAGTTATGCAGAATAGTAGCAAATGTTGCTGTTCCATCAGTTGATAATACCATTTGAAACACCTGCATAATGTGTCAGGACTGATATCTTCACACAAATATCATTAATGTAAGAAAAATATCTTACTAGTTAGCTACATGCTTTCTGGCTAGCTAGGTAAATAGAAGTCTTTAAACATAAGTGTTTTTTTTTTGTAAATCAGAACTGATGTGAATACTTGTCCTTTAACAAAAGATTTCCTTAAGTTCTGTGAAGCTGGTTCAATCATCTTTCATCTTTGGCTATTTTTAATAGTTCACAGAGAATTATTATGAACTTAGGGTCACAGTAATCTACTCTTTACTGATATGAAGAGCATCCATAATATTTGTAGAACTATATCCCCACCCACCCCAACCCATATTCTCTCCATGCATCTGCACAATAATTATATTAAAGTGTAGTTTCTGTAAATGGTTAGTAGATAGCCAAAGAACGAAGCTTTTCAATGAATAAAGGATTCATTTTGCACTGATGTAGCTGTGCTCAAAATACAAAAAACAGTGTATGTGGTTTTCCTGGTTAGTAGATAGTCAAGAAATGTAGCTTTTTGATATTATCAATAAAGGATTGCAGTGATGTTGTACATACGTAGCTGTAACTAAAATACACGAAACAGGGTGTGAGGTATTCCTGTCTTTTTTATAAATTTTCTATGTGATTTATAAGCAACCAGAAGTGATTGAAAATGAAAGGGGAATAAAATTAAAACTTCCTGTCTGAATGATCTATTTATTTAGTGGTTGAACATTATGGACTTGGGTAGAATGTTTTACACTTAAAAGGATAGTTTTTATCAATATAAAGGTTAAAAAATATAACCTTTAAGAAACAAACCACAACCTCTCTCTATCACAAGAGGAAAGTAATATTGTGAGGAATCAATGTAGCTCTATACCAGAGATGAATGCATAGTTAGCCTTGTAGTTGAGACAATTATAATGTTACTATGTGAAAGTTCATAGCATACATTAGGCTATGAATATACTTACTTGCATAGGTTGACTATAATCTTCCCATGTCACAATTATAGCTATTGATGGTTGATAATCACTGAAATTTTGATTAAACCCTGTGGTTATATTCACAATTCTGTCCAAAATGACAGTGTCATTTGTAGTCCTATAATAAACACTAACAGGAGTGAGGTCATAAGAATTAAAAATAATCAAAGCTGTAATAAGAGGAATCAAAGGTAAAGGATCATTAGGATGAGATTGAAAAATAGCAAATTCTCTGTACGATTCATTAGGATTCTGAAATGAAATGATTCCAAAAGGTAGTACCTGCACTCAGATAAAATGAGATATTACGATGTCACTAACATTAACATCTACTTACATATAAATCTGTATTCAAAGAAGCATAAAAATTCAAAGATACTTGCAAATGCCCATGATCTTCTGAATATGTTATTCTTTCATCACCATTACTTTCATTGTATGGAAGAAAAATATCTGCAGTATTGTACTCTTTAAAATAGTAGTATAGAATAAATGATCATGAAGCACCTTACTTGATATAATTTTTATGGCAACAAAAGTATGTTTGTACTGAAGAAATATCTTTGTGGTATATAGCACATATTATTATAGAGAACCATTAGCTTAAATTATTTTTATGCTATTCATTGATGATCACATGCATTATTTATTTAGTTGCACTGAACATTAATTCATGACAACATACATTCAGTTTGCCATTATGAGCAATTCATAGAGTTACGTATACTAGAGTGGTATGAGTGCTGCTACAGAGATGAGCATGTATAATTTCAGTGTTCAAGCTTCTAGTTGGGGAGGGAGCTATCCTTATAGATCTAAAGGAGTGTGCAGGCATGTCCCCACTGCCAGAAATTTTATGGAAATTTTTGGGCTCCAAGATTGTTTCTGAACAACAATAATAATGTTAGCATGCTCAGTGTATTGTATGCTCAGTAATTTGATAATCACCACTCTGTAGAACAGTTTAAGTAGAGTTGAATGGCATTTGTTTTATCTCTGTGGCACCTAATCTCTTCAAGTTACAGCAAAACCAGAGGAAGGCTCTAGGAAGCAAACATTAAGTTCAACACAGCTATCTCAACAATAATGGGAACTATGACATAATGTTATTATGGCACTCAGTAGCTAGCTAACTATAGAGATAATAATAGTCTATAGCCTCTAGTAATAGCTACTTTATTTAACTATTGTTGAAGTATATGCTAAATGTTAACATATTATTTTCAAGTGGACATGTCACAGAAAAATAAATATTGAAATCTTATGAGGATTATAAAATTTGGTGAATACAATCTGTAACATTTTTAGTAAAAAGATAATGAGTCTATCTAGTGACTGAGTGAATGAAATGAATTTTCCACATCAAAGAGTTAAGCACTAGAAATGAGTGATTATATATATACACAGATGACATAGCAATTCCTGACCACTTCAAACTTATGCTATTTGGTGTCAATATGATAATATTGTTATAGTAAACACCTTACATGCCAAGGGTTAAAAGCACAAGTGCTGTATCTGTGCTCAAAAAAACAGGAAATGGAATTATTATTATGTATTTTCATGGAATAGTCAGCTATGTAGGTGACCTGAAATCCGTGAGCTTAGTTATAGCTAGAAGGGTACTAATGACATTGTTTTTTGGTTAAATAGTCTTACAACAAGACTAGTGTCTGGTGGCCAGCTAGCTAGATTAATGATAACTACAACACTTTGAATTAATGCTCACTTTACATTATAACAATTAGCTAACTGCATATCTTTTCATGTATAATAAAATTATGGGGTTGGAGTGGATGGGTGAGGGAGGGGGGCTGGTATGCATGAAAGTGGGCTCTTTCTTCATGTAACATTCAGATTAGCTAGCTACATCATTTAGATTACATGTAGCTACTTTGTTATAATTATAATCAGTATAATAGCTATCTATGTATAGTCAATTGATGATAATGATGTAATTTGAATCTATTACACGAAGAAAGAGCCTGAAAATGATTTAGCAAAATTTACCACAAGTCATATTAATTATTCACTAATGGACAAATTCTTTAGCGATGTCACAGATTCATTGGTTTTTTGATTATGAACAAGAAGTAGCATGTATAAGTTTTTGGAGTTTCTCAAGTAAGTTTTTTATGAGAGCTGAAAAGCATTTTAGTAGTTGTTATAGTGACAGAAATGGTAAGAGGGGTTAATGTACTTCAGTAAGCAAGCTCTTCATGCCTTCATTCTCATTAAAGACATCACAGATACTGGACCATGGCAACTTTACTAAAAAATGTAGAATTGACTTGAAAATCATGCTGGAAGACAAAGAAGCTTCCTTTGAAAAAACTATGGATAATTCACTAGCCTGGAGCTATTTTAGTCATTCAGAATGGAGTTATAGCTACTGCAAGCAGTCAAGTTTAAAAGTGCAGCTGCTACTTAAAAGTCAAGGTGCTAGCTAACCTTGTTCAAGTTGTAGATTGCATAGTTGCTACTGTCAATGTTAAGTTTATCATTGTAACAAGTAACTCGATTACATCTGCTGACTCTAGCTGAGTATTTATAGGGTGGGCCAGCCCCCTCTTCCAAAAATAAGGGGGGAGGACATAGGTTCCCCTGGCCCTCTTGTTCCATGATTACAGACACAATAGTGGTCGAGAACTCTTCTAAGGATTTGTCCAAGGTATAGATGATGTCATCGAATCATACTCCTTACATGATTGACAAAGGACAAAACCACCATTCCGATGTCGTGTATTAGTACCAATAAAAGTATTTTATCCAATGAACCATCCATAGCTACCTCTTGACATTCCCACCAGATGTTACTGTCACTGTCCCTTATAGAGGAAGTATCAGGTAATTATGAGAGAGTAAGATGTAGTCTAAAAATATCCTCTGCTTACTCACTATTAAGTTCAAATGTTACAATTTATCACTGGCCCAGACTGATTATACATACAACCATAATGCATGTGGTATACTATTGTGTAAGCTATTTAGGGTCTACTTGAGCATCATTCCTCAGTTCCTCCTTGGATATGTATACCACTGCATAACCTATAAAAACCCCACTAGTTTTGATCACCGAAGTTTTTAACTAACCAGGGGTATATATAGCCTTCTTATAAATTGAAGTGTTGAGGCTGTTGTTCACAGAGAAATTTTTGCCATGCCACCATGCCCACTTTTGCTAAACACACCAACATTTGTAAAATCACCGAAAAACTGCTGTAACTTGAAAGCTAAGACTAAAGTAGCATGTCATATTACCATAACTCACCACAAGAATAATTATTAGTTACACTTGATAATATAATAGCTAGTCAGAAAAACTGCTGTAACTTGAAAGCTATAGGCTAAAGTAGCAAGTAATATTACTGTATCTATGCAGATCACACCACAAGAATAATTATTAGTTACACTTGATAATACTAAAAATATATATTATATAGCTAGTCATGTAAAGTGGTAAAGTTGAACCATACTAGTGGAGGATACACTACTACAGACTGAGTGACTCAGTCACTGTTAGCAGCTACACAAACTCACCTGCAGCAGTTGCTTGATACATTTTAAGCAGTGACACTACCACCAAAGAAACTGGCAAGAGTCTTGCCATCTCGCAGATAGAATTACGTAGCTAATAGAAACTAGCTAGCTACTATGTTGCTGTTTTAGCAAGATTATTATATCCTTGTTCCAGTCTCTGAATTTAATATGTATGGTTTTGAAAACTTAGCAGTTAATTGTTTTAAACAGGAAGGATGAAAGCCATTATCTATTCCATAAAATTAATAATACAAATAGCTATTCTAATAATAGCAAATCCACATCAGCTAGCTACATTGAGAACTGGCTTACACAACACAAACCTTTCCTCCCACGACATATAGATGGACCTTTAAACTTTCAGTAGATAATGATGATTACAAACAGTAATGAATGAGGCTAAACTCCAAAACAAAATTCTCTCTTTGTCCTACATCATCCTCCTGTTCAGATACTGTGAGGTGCCCCTATACTCCATTGTGCACTCATTCTGTAATCCACCTTTTACACCATCATTCTGTAATTGTATTTATTAGCTGAAAATGAAATGAGAGAGAAAATTGAGGCATAATTTTGTATTGTAATGTGGGTATATACGTAGCTATAGTCAATCCATACATAGAGAGTGCCACATTCTATTATAATCAAAATATTCAAATTTTATAACAAATATTCAACTTAATAGTATCTCAAAGGGAAAACTTGATGAACTGGAACAGACTTTCCAACAAGAAGAAACATGTAACATTAAAAGGAAAGTATTTTGAAGTGTCTAGAACCCAGATCAAAGCTACTACATAGCTATAGGTTCCAACTTTTTCAAAATGCCATCTGTTACTGAGATCACATCAACCACTAATTAATGATCTTGTCTACTGTCCATGTCTAATTGCATAGCAGCTTCCACTTCCAGTGCTAGTGAGTCCTGACTAATGATGTCTTGTAAGTTATCATACTGTGTTGGCTTTAAATGATTAAAAACCTTATAATATCACATGGTTTATGTACAAAATTAATAGTGATTCTATGTTACTAGGCATCTCTGAGAGTCAGCAAACCCTTAGGTCTCTCTTCTAGTGGGATATCTTTAGGTACTAGCTAGTGATTTCTTATTGAGATCATCCTGGATATTAAGTTCTATAGCTATGTATTGCTGTATAATGTTTTAAGCCTTTAGGGCAAAGTGGGTGTGGTCCTGACATGCACCGAAGTATAGAGCACACGTTCTTTTTTACACCCCCACCCCATCCTACTATATTCACTGAATCCCCACACCCCCACCTCATCCCACCATATCTCCTCATCACCCCACCCCATCTCACTATATCCACTGAATCCTCCTCACGCTCCCATCCCACCCCCCACATCCATTCACTGAATCCCCCCACTCACCCCATTCCAACCTCATCAAAATGTCTAAATCTTCCCCTGACATTGCCTGTGTAATTAATAGTTTGCTAGAACCCCTGTAATGGATTGAAAGCTCAATGAGCATGCAGGGGGGTAGCCAGGATTTCTGGTAGGGGGGTGCTGAACGCGTGGCGAAAATTTTGCCACACCACGCCCACTTTTGATTAAACCACACCAACTTAATTTTCATAAATTTTAAATAATTATATAATAGCTAGTCAGAAAGAATATTCGAAAGTTGAAGTCTTCTAGGGTAGTGACGAGAAAATTCATCAATAATTGCTGTAACATCAATGGGAATATCTCTGTGGACATTCAGCAATGCCAAAGCACTGAGCCTAGTATTGCCCATGGTGGTATGAAGGGGAGTCTTTATTCATTTTAATGCACTAAAAGAACGTTCAGCTGAACAACTAGTCACAGGTAAAGTGCACAAAATAGTCAGTAATACTCGGATGTTAGGAAACAGTGAAGTAGCATGACGAAGAGCAGCCATTGGTGTATGAGGTAAACAAGATTGCCCATGAGACACCTTCTCTTCTTGCCATTTCATATGCCAACAGTGTACCTCACTCAGAATAGTGCTGGGAGATGGAAGATCCTCTTCATAGAGTTGAGCTATTTGTTCAACTTTAGCACTGCACTCTGCAATACTGATAGAAACCAGTAGACTTGGTACTAAATACATGCCCTGCAATGCTGTTTGATGGTGAATGCTAAAGCGACCATCCAATTCTGAAATCAAGTGGTCAACAAGAGGAATAGATATACTGCGGCGGTAATATTCACTGGGAGAAACAGCAGGAAAGTTATCCCTATGACATTGGCGGCTACAGAGTCTAGGTATAGATGGCTGTAAACCAACACTCTGGCACAACTTCTCAACATCATTGAACCATTGAGAGTGATGCATGTCTATATTCCTCCTGACATCCTTCAAAGTTGCTGTCACATTGGCAATCTCACTTACAGCTTCAACTATATCTTTTGCTTCAGACTGAAGACTGGAAGTTAAAGCTTGGATATAGTTAAGAACAGCATTGGTAATAACTAATGCACAAAGAAAATCAGTGTCAATGACTGCTAAACGAAGTATATTGGCATCAGTTGCTGAATCATCAGTCCACTCGGATGCATTGGAGTATATGTTTTCCATACATGCCACAATGCAAGGATGAAGATTCAGAAAAAGATTGAGAGCATCCAGTCGCTGAACCCAGCGAGTGCGACATAGATATTTTAGCTTGTGAACTTTTGAGTTTGGTTGTGTGTTATCAATGGACTTCTCAAGAATGTACTGGCGTTTTGGATGAGCATCAAAATATGAATAAACACGGCCTAAAACACCCATCATATTGCGGATACTTGATATTTCCAATGACTTTACAACTGCTAAGTTGAGGCAGTGTGATGCACAGTGAAGATATAATGCCAGTGGGTACTGAGATGTAACAATGGCCGCAGCTCCCTTTGTCTTACCAGACATGTTTCCTGCACCATCATAGGATTGACCTCTTAATTTAGTGAGATCTAATTTGCAATCTCTTAAAAAATCCAATATTTTCTCTGCTAGACGAGAACCAGTTACTCCAGTGTCACATTCTAGGAAAGTAAGGAGGTCTTCCCTAATAATGCCATTATCAGGATGTACATACGTATCTAACAAGAAGACTTAGCTGCTGTTTGTTAGCCATGTCAGTGACTTCATCTGCTATTACTGTAAACCATGGGACTTTTTTGACATTTTTCAGGATCTGATCCTGAATATACTCTCCAAGGATGCTAATAATTTGGTTTTGGATGTCACCTGAAGTATATGTGGCATTTTTTGCAGCAGTGGCAAGATGATCTTCTAATATTTCATCACCAGCTTCGACTCGAAAGTGTAGTAAAGCCCAGAAGTTTCCATGGTTTGCTGATGCATGCTCCTCCAGATCAGTCAGAATGGCCTCTTAAGGGAAAATTTTGTCTCCCACACAAAATAATGGTGTTGATTATTGACTTAAGCTTCTTTCTGTTCATAACTACTGTTTCAGCTGTGGCTTTATTAAGCTGGCACTGTATGCTAGACTGCCTTCCACTAGTGACACTAACAAACTCATCTGATCTAACAACTGCTAACTTGTGATACTCCTTTTCTGAATGTTTGTGCATTATTTCTAGTGCCTTGCCAAAGTGTGTCAAAGGACACTGGACTAGAATACCAGGCTCAGATCCATGATACCCACATCTAGCAAACAATACAATACACAAGGAAGGCAGAAACCACCATTTACTTGCTGGCTATAAACTAGCCAAGGATACAACCTCAGCCACTGCAGTTGAAATGAGTGACCATTGGCAATTTTGGGGAATTTATAATCTATCCCAGGTCTGAAATGATTGGTTAACAAGTCATACTTGTCACTGTCAGTAATATCACCACCGCTCATACAACTTGCAACATCTGATGTGTCAATTCTAGGACACTTAGCTATAATAGAACAACTATCTCTTCATCACTGCTATCATTATCGCTCTGTCTTACAGATTCAGTTTCCAAGTCTACGTCCTGTTCAACCTGTACCTTCTGAAAATACTTGTATAAAGCCATTCTCTTTGCACCATGTGCATGGATCAGTCACTACTCACCATTAAACTTAGTAGTTAACCAATAATTGACCAAATGACCAAAATATTTTTAAGGGGGGTGCTTCAGCACCCTCAGCCCCCCCCTGGCTACCCCCCTGGCATGGACTGTGAACATTATCAATCTGTGTGTTTAGCTAATCATGTATGTATGTTTCTCATTAGTTGATCATGTATGTTCCAAAAAAGAGAGTGGAGTTAACTAGCTACTTAGCTGTCAAAAATTGTTGTGAGTTGGGATTCTTCTCTCCTGAATAGCAGTTTGCATAGCTATCATCTCACAGGTTAACTATAGAGCTTGGTAAGTACAGCTGAGTCACCCACCAATCCATGAACCCACACAATAAATTGAAAAATTGAGTAGTAACATATGAAAAACCAAGTCTGACTCTTCAATCGTGAAAAAAAGCATGTACAATCCTTAAGAGAAGTTATAGATCATTTTGTTGTTTTGTCGTGAGATTTCTAGACTGAATAAAGCTAAGTACAGTGAAATATAGTAGTGCATTTGCATTAACTATGGCTTACATCCTTCCTGTTAAAAGACAATTATCTGTTCTGTTAATAATAATAATAATAATATTACTTTAATTGCATTGTAAGTACAGTGCATAGGTGGCATGCAAAGCCTTGAGGGAAGCCAGAGGAAGATTTGGCTATGTCATCTGTTAGCGTGGCAAAAGAGACACCCTAGCCCTAGACCTAGCCCTAGACAATACTGCACAACAACAAACTGGGAGGCTTGCTTGAAGAACCCTTCCTTACCTCTTGGAGCAAGAAGCAGCTGAAGATTCTTTATATTTGCCAGAAGTAGAGTATATCTCACCACTAGTGAGAGTTTAAAGACTTATAAAAATCATAAATGGCTGGGTAGTTGGAGTCAAAACTATAATATTATTATCTGTACATGTTTCAAACTCTGATGGCTTCTGTACAGTAGTCACTCTAAGAATCTTTCTGTAGCCACAGTTAGTTACATTATAACTTACAAAGAAGGATATAGTATAGTTTGTGCACATTGCACCTACATAACAAGTTTGTGTTCCTAATAGCTGCTCTTCTATTTATGTTAGAGGCCAATATACGTACAGTACAAGAAAAGGTTGTCCCTTTTCTTGGCTTCGTCCTATCCTTTAAAAGGTGGAATATGCACAAATAGCTGATATTGATTTCTTCATGTCGCCAAAACTAAACAGAAAATGATTAGATGCATGAGGATGTATGTAAGGATAGTATTCAGTGCTGGTAGTAATAGTACTGCATGTGTTCATCAACTCAAAGGGTTGGAAACTTTATAAGAGCTTATCAAAATGTAACTCAAGTAGCTAAAGCCTTCACTCCTGAGTACACTGATTCTGTTAAGCCCTTAAGTTCAAAAGGGGTCCTTCCTCAACCTATTCAGTGTCTTTTAACTATAGTTATGTATCATATTAAAACTATTGGCTAAAATGTGAAGAGGCAATTCCAAAAAATATCCCCAACTTTTGAATGCCAAACTTCATACGTACATATCAGGACTCATTTATTACAGCATCTTGGCTGAAAGATGTGCTTTGTGTACAGATATTACTCAGCCTGCAAAATCATTGATCAGGGCTATATGCTTCCAGGCTAGACTAATATATAGCACTGGTTATTGATGAGGCCCACACCATAAAGAAGTGGTATGAAAATAAAATACTAATTTTAATATATAGGTATTGTTATGATTCAGGGGTGATACCTTTCGGAGAGTTCTCTGTGGTTAATCATGATTGTTAGTTTATACCATAGAGTTGGATGTCTAGCAGACAACATGCGTCAGATATCAAACTTGATTATATACATTTATACATTCCTTTAGAATTGGTACTATATCAGTGTCACCAGACTCCTTTTCATGTGCATAGTGGTTGCATGTGCCAGACTAAAATGATTATGTCCTTTGTCACTCATGTGGTGAGTTCGATGCAAATGACATCATAGCTACTAAATATATTATGTCAATAATTTTATAATAGGAGACATCATTAGCTTGCTTCCAGCTGCCTCTCCCATTGTCAAGGATTTGTTTTAGGTATCTGTTCCATCCAATTTGTAACCTTTGCTATCACTGACTGTTCTGAGCTTTCTTGCCACTAATTGTATCCAAGTTCTGATGTTATGAATCTTGCAAGATTTTGTTGTACTAGCAAGAGAGAATGATAGGCCAGGCTTGATGAACACTAAGAGGGTTTCATATTTTCATAAAAAGGAAGTAATTAATTTTATCCATAGAAGCCCTAGCAAAAGTTCATTTCTGGTCACCTACATATCCTGTTGAAATAATAATAATAACCTCATTTCCTGTCCTGTGTAAAATAAGTTTTTAAATCTTATAGGACAAAGCATTATTTTACAATTGTCTACATAGTGACCTGCTACATATTTACTATAACAAAAATTATATCATAATAGTGGCGCCCAGAGCTAAACATAGTGGTCAGGAATTGCTATGTCATCTGTATAAGTATTCATTTCTCACTTTGATGTAGAAAAGGTATAGCTCAGCCACTAAATGTGGTTATTCTTACTTTATTGTTGCCTTTAATTTTTTGCCCTGGTAATCTTGTTTTCTCTGTAAATCTCCATTTATGTTTAATTTTCTAAGCTGAGTTATGTTGTCTTTAGCCTTGAAAGATCTAGTGACATGAGCTTGAGCAAGGGAGGGAGGGAGGAAGGTCATTAGCATAAATTGGTACAGATAATAATATAACAAAATAATAGCCTCCAAGTTAAAGCCACTAATAGATATATGTAAGTACAGTAGACCCTCACTTATATGGACTCCTTGGGACCAGCACTAGTCCGTATATGTGAAATGTCCATATATGTGAAACAAATGTATACATGTGACATAGGAAGAAAATAATGACTGTAGTTTAGTCTGCTTTAACTGGGCACATCTCTAGCTAAGTCCTTAAATGTGTTAACAGCTTTGCATTAACAGAAGGTGGGGGGTGCCCACAACAGGTAGTTAGCGGTTAATGATATTCATAGCCTGCTGTATCAACCCAATATGGTATTCATTGTATAAAGTAGATATAGCTAGCTAGCTGAAATAGGCAGGATAACCCGATATGCAGGGTCTACTGTAAATATGAATGCTATTACAATAAAGTAACATTTAATTTTATCTGATTACAGGTAATGTCTAGTGGAATCATTTCGGTGTGACGAAACTTATGAAGGTCTACCAAATTATAAATCCTGCTAATTGGTCTCCTCATATAATATCTTGGATTATATATTTTTCTTTTCGTCACATTCCTGTTTATTATAGGACAACAAATGACAGTAACCACAGGGTTTAATCAAACTTCAGTGATTATAATCCATCAATAGCTATAATTTTGACATGGGAGTATGTTTCTATCCAACAGATCAGAGTAAGTATAACCTAATGAATGATATGATGTCTCCCATAATAACAATAAATAATATTGTCTCACCATAATATTGTATTGTGGCATTTTACTTTTCAAGGGGTAATTATACATTGAATCCTATGAATAGAGAACATAATTATTATAATGGTAGGTTGCAAAAAAAAGTTTCCTGCTAGTTCGTGTATGGCTCACGAGGTTTCGTCAAGTTGGAAGTCGCGAAGCACTAAGAACTATACTTCTCAATCTTCTTGCTCCTCCAGGTTGCTTATATACGAGGCAAGGTTGAGGCTTAGTGTAGTGTAGAGAGTATAAAACAGGCCAAACGATAATATAACCAGATTATTCTGTTTTTAGTAGAATCTGTTAGCTAACAGTTAAAGTTTCTGATACACTTTATTCATAGCAATTATAATAATATACATATTCATTATAGCCAAATATGGTCACTCTGCATCAAGTCCATGTGAAGCTAAAAGTAAACCATGAGACTTCCTAAGGCAGATAGGATAACAGGCAGATGGGGAGAAGGAGGAGAGAGAACAGATACGTAATGCAGAGCTGACTTAGGAAATTTTGGGCAATTTTCTACAAAAATTCCATATAAAGGGCAGTTTGGAGTGAGACTTCTGTATAAAATCGAGAATTTTAAGAGTAGCTAAGCTGAATCAAAATGAGTGCAATTTGACAGGTCTGAGGGGTGGAGGGAGGGGTGGTTAGACATTTAGTGGGCCTTTTGAGTTTAAGCTAGAATTTTAAAATAAAAAAGATGTGGGCTAATCCTTTCCTCAAAAAGATATTTTTACATAATAGGTAACCTAATATAATAATATTATATAGCTACTTAATTTTCTTTTTCCATTAACCTGCAGATGAACTGTTTTTGTACTAGCTACATCATCTCTTCACAAACATCATTCACTTTTAAAATTCAGTCATTGCCCTAAAATTATAGCTAGGTATTCTCTGTCTCTGTTTTTATTAATGCCATTTTGATGTGTGGGTGGTTCAATAATAATAATTGACATGAGGACCCTTTACCATACACTTATTTCAATTCCTATTGTCGTTAGAGTAATAGTCAAAGGAGTTCTCTGTATTGGTCAACACTGATAGTTATACCGCTATCCATAATCCCTCCAAAAGTATCTGCACACTAGTAACACTATATTATTAGTTACTGTAGCTATCCCTTTTATGATAATTGGTAAGTTACCAAATAAGCTTATTGAACTCCAATTGTATGGCATTGATTGATCACAGCTTGGCACAGTACATCAATGTAAAAACTTAAGAATGCAAATGGAAGCTAGAAGCTTAGAAATGCAAATTAAAACCCAGACACCAGACTTCTACTGAATACCTACATGTTGATAACATAATGACAACAATTAAATCATAATTATCTGTGTTCGTGAAACGAGATTTTTACACTGCATTCCATCAATTAAAGTAGGAAGATCACTCCTGCAAATGACTTATATATAATCATGATGTTCAGGATATTCAGAGAGTATAATCTATAATTTTGTGTTTGTGCCAGACAGTGTATTAGCAGAAAACTCATTTAAAATGTAAATGGTTGGGGTAAGGAGGAGGGAAGTAGGGAGAAGGAAATGGCATAAGGGAGGAGAGAAAAAAGAAAGGTGGAAGTAAGGGGAAGGTTGGAAAAGGAAATTTGGAGAGATAAGGAATGTAAGTGGAAGGAAGCGAGAGGTTGGAAAGATAAGGAAGGTGGAAGGAAGGGGGAGAGTAGAAGAAAGACAAAGTGTAAAGGTGTATAGAAGAAAGGAGAGATAAGGAGTTTGATAAGGGGAAGGGAAATTTCCTTTCCCTCTTTCCTCCTCAATTTCACCCTTTCCTTCACAAACCTCATTTCTATCCTCATCTCTACCCTTCTCTTGCGTACCTTCCACCACCTTATTTTCTCCTCCCACTTTACCTCTCCTCTCCTCTCCTTTCTTCCTCCCTTCCCTCTACACTCTATTCTACCCTCTCTACCCTTTCTTGATGATACGTGTTTTGCACAGCAACTAATGTGATATAAATCAAATGCACATTATATAGGCTTCTATTGTGCTTGGTCCTGGTACAGAGCCACACTGTTATAATGGCTAATTTAGTGGGAATGCTTCGATAAAATATATCCTGGTGAACATCTTGACTGAAAAAGTTGATCATTATTACTATAGCTAATTCCATTGTTACTTACCATCCAGAGTGAGAACTAAACTTAGCTTAGTTGTCTAGAATGAACACACGTATTGTCTTAAAGTTTGCCACTAGTAATCAAGTAAAATTACCCAACAGAAATTTCAAATCTGCATCAGTGGGTATAGGTAGCTAGATATATACGTATGTACGTATCAAACACAGGGAACTTCAATTCCTGATACGTAGGTAGTGGCTCCCTTACCTCACCTAATAAGATGTACATCAACCATTCCTATTCTTTTGATATTAAATAGTGGAGAAACCACACCTGAACCTACTGGTATGTACATAATTTCTTTAGTCCACATTACTCTATCCATCTCTAAATTCTATTTCCACCAAATATTGCACCAATAGGTAATTGTTGAATTGCCATAAAATGATATTCCATTTGAGTTGTGTCTAAGCTTTCTGCTTGCTTATTTGATGTGAAGATAATAGTCAGTAAAGTAATTTAAGGACTTGAACTGAGTTGAGTTAGTTTTGTTTTGTGCTAAGATAATGAATTTCAGCAGATTTTTTGCTAATTTTTTTTCTATTCACTTTCCCATTGTTTTTAGATATATTTGAGGTCATTTCATACATAGAAACCTCGTAATTTTACCGGTTCTTTTAATTAGAATTGGTTATTTCTACGTTTATCTATAGAGTAAATACAATTCAGAATGCAGTGTACATGATCATTGATAAACAAGAAGACATGACATAGTTTACATAAATTACTTCAGATAACTTATACAAGAAAGTGTGAAGCAAATTAGCAATCAACCTTCCTAAATGACGGACTACATATGGTCATAAAACTCATAAGCTGGTGAACTGATGAACTCTTGAACTAGAAAGGTAGCCAATTCATAGCTAATTATTAAGTCAGACTCAAGCCAGTAAAACTAGCTATATTTTAGAATACACTAATCAATATTATTGGCTCACCAGTTCAGGGTGACACCTAGCTAATTCAGGCTGATAGTTGGCTTTAAATTCATTGGATGATTCACCTGGCTTTAAAGGACTACTCATAGACATGGTATTAGCTACTAGCAGCTAGGCTAATAGTCAAGCAAGTTCTCTAAGCAGCTGTTACAATGTTACCATGCTTACCTGTTAACCACTACTGTCATGGTTAATAATATTATTATTGTTCACTAAACCATGACAATGCACATCATATGCAGTTTACAAACAAACAAACACAAACAAACAAACAAACAAACAAACAAACAAACAAACAAACAAACAGTCAGACAGACAGACAGACAGACAAACAAAATAAACCAGAGCCTGAGCTTATTAGCTATTATTATTATTATATTATACATAGTTAATCTCACTTAATGAAATATCTGGGAAGGCTTAAGCCCCCAATCCCCCCCTGCCTACACCCATGCAAAGGCACCCCAAAGAGTATCTGAACAGGAGGATTTAGGACAAAGAGAGGGTTTTGTTTTGGAGTAAAACACTGTTTGTACTTATCATCAGCTACTGAAAATCCATCTCACTAAAGCAGACATGGATATGTAATGGGAGGGAAGGTTTGTGTTGTGTAAGTATGATATAAAAGTTTCCATTCACCTAGAATACGTAGATATGGCTTTCATCCTTCCTGTTAAAAGCACTGAGCTAATTGCTAGTTTAATTCAGAGTGAGATATACAGCTAACACAGCAACATTGAAGTTCGTTTTCTATCTGTGAGATGGCAAGACTCTTGTCAGTTTCATTGGTGGTAGTGTCATTGTTAAAAATTTATCCAGCAACTGCAGGTGAGTTTGTGTAGCTGTTAACAGTGACTGTGTCACTCACTCTGTAGTATTGCATCCTACAATATGGTTTCAAATCTACCACTTTCTATCAGCTATTTGATGTGCATAAGAGCTAAACCACTAAGTCTTTCCTCACCCATAGTGGACCATAGGTATCCAACAGAGAGCACTCACATTCTTCTCACACTCACAGCTAGTTACCAGATCAGACATAAAAGAGAATGAATAGTATTTGGAAAGATACTTTCACTTGTGTACAACAAGGCATCTGATGGTGAGTCAGGCAATGGATTAGTGAATGAACTCCACTTATAATTCCATATAATGTCAAGGGAAGAAACACTAATATCTTCTGAGAAGCATTCATTGACATTTAAAGAGAGTAGAGTTTTATCAATTATTAGAACTGATGGAACAAGTGTCCTACCAACCAATGCCTTCTGTTGTATGTCAAAAAAAACATGTATTGATATGGCCAATTACGTAGTTCATCTAAAAGGTAATCATTATACACAAAGTTTATAGTGAATCTCAAGAGTATATATCTCCTGGAGTGTTGTTCCTCCCAGTTTGTTACGTCTAGGCAACTCTGGTTCACATGAACTTGCTTTTTTCCCATAGTTATACTGCTGCATCAAATCACTTCTTGTGATATGTATCAATAGACTCATGCACTTCCACAAGAGCTAGCTTTTTTCATAGTGTTGATTTTAGAGTAGGCATGACAAATATCTCTGGCTCACTTTTGTAGTGATACTGTGAGGCCCTATATCCAAGACATTAATTTGTTAGCAACAATGAAAGCCATGAAAAATTGGAAATATAATATTATTAAGAAGACTGTCAGCAAATTTATGGGAATCACTATTCCAGCCATTACTGCTACCTACCTTGACTGATGACCTCTAAAGTCCCAGTGACAGCTGGTTAGAGGTCAAAGAATAATTTCAGTGCATCTAATGTTGCCACCCAATGAGTTTTGCATAGCTTTCTTGCTGTACTACACTCCATAGATTGGACATTTTCCCCCCAATTCAACATTTTGGAGAAGAAATAATATCTATCATGGTTGCCAACATATTATATTTTTTACGGATTATGTATATACAAGAAGCTACAACACACAGACTGAGGGAATGAGATGCACAGTGTACATAAACTGCCTTAGGAAAAGTGGATTGAATGCAAGTACGTAGCTATCAGCATTCTGGTATATTTTCCATATCATCTGCCCCATCATAGACTTGGCCACAAAGATAGGTGGCATCAAGGCAATAAACTTGAATTTTAGCAGCTATACTAAAATCAACAAACTCTTCCCTAATTACATTAGCATCATCCACAAATCTTAAAACTCTAGGAAGCTGTTCTTTGTTAGAACAATCTGCTGCTTCATCAGCTATAATAGAAAAGAATTTGGCAATTTGTACCTATTCGAGAATTTTATTTCTGATAAACTCTCCAATTAACTCATTTGTGTGAAGCATTTTTAAAATGCTCTTTAAGTACGTATAACATAACTGATAATCTAACAATGATCCACTTTAAGCATTATTCTCACAATGACCTCGTAAAGCCAGAATTTGTCTTCCACACAAAAAAATAATTTCTTTGCCTATTTCATAGGACACTAGCTTGAAGCCTCATTGTGCAAAAACTGATGCACTGAATGTCCACTCTTATTCATAATGATTCTATAACATCTTCACTTGCCATTTTAAAGGGAAACTTGGTTGCTATGTTCTAAAAGTGCAATTTTGGCAGGTGTAAAGTTGGTCATGGCTAAAATAACTACCTAGATTCAAAAAGAACACAATTCACACAAAAGCCACCATTGCTGGTTACAGAGTAACTCAACCAAGGGAACTGCTTCAACCCAGCAGGTTGAAAAGAATGTTTCTTGCCATATTCTTCATTGATCTAAGTAGAGTTATGTTGTCTTTAGCCTTGAAAGCTTCAGTGACATGAGTTTTTGCGACATTAGCTGCTTTTCAAGCTGTGGAGGGAGAGAGAGGTCATTAGCTATAATTTATATAGCATTCTATTGACACAACAAAGAGTATCAGCCTACAAATTAGTGAATATAATCATAAAATATGTTCATCTCTGTAGCAGCACTCATAGTATAACCATGTGTGCTACCATAAAGTTATTTCATCAGTATATTATACAGCTATACCTTTGCTACAATAAAGAAGTTTAAAATAGTAAATCCAGCAATGTTTTTCATAATTAATTCCATACTAGCTATGTTTTTAAAGAGTACAATACTGCAGATATTTTTCTTCCATACAATGAAAGTAATGGTGATGAAAGACCAGCATCTTTGGATGCTTATCAGCATTTGCAAGTATCCTTCAATTTTTTGACTTCTTTGGAAACAGATTTATATGTAAGTAGATATGAATTCTAATTGCAAGAAGGTAATATTTCATTTTATCTGAGTGCAGGTACTACCTACTGGACGCATTTTATTTTCAAATCCTTTTGAATTTCAACGTGGTGATCCTATTAATCCTGAGATTGAAATACCTTGGATTAGATCACTTTCTCCTCACCACATTTCCTTTTATTATAGGACAACAAATGACAGTGCCATCTTGGACAGAGTAGTGAACATAACCACAGGGTTTAATCAAAACTTCAGTGATTATCAACCATCAATGGCTATAATTCTGACATGGAAATACGCTTATATCCAACCTATCCAAGTACGTAAGTATGCATATTCATAGCCTATTGTATGATATGAAGTCTCCCATAGTAACCCCCTCTTTTTTAAAGGTTATCCCTTTGACCCTATTGTGGAAATATTAAAAGCACATGATGTGTAAATCAAAACTGTACAGTGGTACTAAAAGATAGCACCATGCTACTAAAATGATCGAGCTTTGTATGTCCAGAAAGTTCTAGAACAAAGGAAATTAAAATTAACACTAAAAATGTTAAACACATCAAGTCATAATACATGTATAGACAATAGTATCTCAACACCTTTTATTGATAATATTAAAGTCATAATACATGTATAGACAATAGTATCTCAACACCTTTTATTGATAATTATTAAAGTCATAATACATGTATAGACAATAGTATCTCAACACCTTTTATGGATAATTATCAAGTGTGAATCTTTCTACACAAGTCTGTAATGTATAAAGAAATAAGTAGAACATTCAGACAGGAAGTTTTAATTTCCCCTTTTATTTTCAATCACTTATGATTGTTCACAAATCACATAGAAAATTTATAGAAAAGACAGGAATACCTCACACCCTGTTTCCTGTATTTTAAGCACAGCTACAACATATCAGTACAAAATAAATTTTTTATTCATATTAAAAAGCTTCATTCTTTGGCTATCTACCAATCATTTATGGATACTAACTTCACACTACTTTAATTTTAATATTCTGCAGATGCATGGAGAGAATATGAGGGTTGGGGTTGGGTGGGTGGGAGGGAATATAGCTTTGAATGTTTTTCATGCTATTATTCATAAAGTAAAGAGTAGATTACCATAGCCTTCAGACCATAATATTTCTAAAGATAAAGTAGAAGATATGCCAAAAATGAGATATGATTGAACCACCTTAAAGGACTTGAGTAAGTCTAACTTCGTTAAAGTCAAAGACACATGTGTAATTAGACACTGTTGTTCATTTAGTATCCACCTCAGTTTTACATGTGCATATAATACCACCTTTTATGGACCCAAACTTCAAACTCTATATAAAAGGCCACTTTGCTAATAAGGACTTCCAGTTACCTAGCTAACTAGCCAGGAAACATGTATAATTTTAGTAAGATCTTATTTTTCTTACATAATAATATGTGTAAAGATATCAGTCCTGACACACTATGCAGGTGCTTCAAATGGTGTTATCAACTGATGGAGCAGCGATATTTGTCACTATTCTGCATAACTATAACACTATCAGATCTAGAGTTGCAGTAACATTCATTACTGGAGATAGGAAGAGATTATTGAGAATTCCAAGAAATGCTCTTGAGGAAATTAATTTGTTTCGTATTGATGGTATGCTCAAGTAAATAAATTAATAACAAATAACTAGTAGACATAAAAAATCTACTTATCTTCATCACACTTAAATTACAATCAGTATCACAAACATCTCTTAATTTCTCAAAACTGCATGGAGCAGAACTTGTAATTACATTTAGTATGGTTTAATTATTTAATTCATGATATTAGCAATAATGCATTTTGTGTTCCACATCTATAGAGAGGATATTTAATCACTCACTAAACTATCGTAGTTCCTATAATCTCTTTTAATAATAGAATTGGCACAATATTATAAGTGATGGATAGATATTAATTAAATTAGCTAAAGCAAATGGAAGCACAGAAGCATATAATTATTATTGCTGTTATGCAGTTGTATACGTAGTCTCCTTTGACTTTCTAATCTGAAAATGGCCAATTCTAGTTCTATCAGTGTGTATGAACAACAAGAAAAAGGCTATTAGCTAAGTTGAAATTGTTACAATATAACAGAAAATGAGAAGTGAGTAAATACTTTAAAATCTGTAGAGATGTCATGTGCTTATTGGTTCGGCAAGTACGTATGACCAGTGGCATAGCTACATAGGGGCATTTAGGGCACATGCCCTACCAAACTCTCTTAGTGCCCTACCATTATCTGCCATAATTTTTGCTGAATCTGGTAAAAGATTGATAGTCCTTAGTGTGCAGTTTAGTCCATAGGTCAGTGCCCTACTGGTGCCCTACTAGTGCCCTACCACATGTTTAATCCTGGCTACGCCACTGCGTATGACAATAGCATAAATGATACTATTATTTCAAAAGTAGCATGTTATTATTATCTCCAGACATTGTACTCATCCCTATAATGGTAAATCTCCATGTCATTGGTTTATACAATTCTTAATTCACTATAGAAATAAAGAGTGAACCTTTGGAAACTTCACAAAGACACTTTTGGTTACTTAAAATTCTATAATTTAGCCAAGTTTCCTATTGTATTATAGTATAGGTAGCTAAAAGAATTCTTAAACTTCCATTCTTTGCTACTGTCTAAAATTAGAAGCTGCAAGCATTTAATTCACAACTTTTTAACTAAGACTCATGTGAAGACACTATGTATGTATGTATGTAAATGTGGAAGTGAGAAGGTCATTATTTTTAGGACATAGTGTAACTTACGTAATTAGTAATAATAGATGATAATAATATATAATAGATAAGTAGTACTTTGAAGGATGAAAGAGCTCAAAATAATCCTCTAAAATAACAATAATTATAATAATTATAATAAATTAATATGGTATACAACAAACTAGCTATTAGCTATCTGTACTGCTTACAATTAATATAATTAATGTAGGAAACTGTATCATATCTGGTGAAAGGCATTGTCCTTTAAATTCATTGGCCTTGGAGTGTAGACCACGACTAAGTTGTGCTTGTGATGAAGATATTCAATCACCATTGTGTTCAGGTAAATTGTTAGCATCAGTAAATAGACATTTTTGCTTACAGAAATATGGAATAAAATACAAAGGTAGTAAGTGGCCATTTGGATTTGTTCTCATGACTGACTGGTGAATCTTTGTCGTGTGCTGGTTGTGTGTGTTTACATGTGTGTGTTACTGTGTGTGAGAGTGTGCATGCGTGTACTACATGAAGAGACTATTGATAATGTGAGAAATACATAGTCAGAGACCAAGCTGTTGTGATTTTGATTCTATGAATGATTCCAAGAGATGTACATGAAAGTTCTTTTGATTTCTAAACTATAAGTTACGCATCATTAATATGTTGCTTGTTTGTGAATTAGAACAGTAACAATACTTTTCATAGGTTTTTTCCTTTTTGGAGAAGTGAATGGTGACACAATTGGGCCTCGTACTGTTGATAAATCAGTGGGAGTCAATTTGAGTATTCCAGTTGTCTTTTTTCAGAAGAAAGAGCTTAAGATTTTTGTACGTAAGGTTGTAGTGTATAGTGCCTTAGTCCATATGAACTTCCCAAGAAGAATTCTATAAAAATTTCTATATATCTCCTAAATAACATACTTGATTCTTTATATGTACTTTGGTTTCTGCTATCCCAAGCATCTTACAAAAGTTATCAATGATAGTTGGACATTCTAATGAGCACTTTTACTGTTTCCTTACTACTGCATAAAAAATAATCTGATAGAGTTAGCACAGTTATTTTTAGCATGCAATTCTATTATGTTATGCATAGATGATTTCACACACATCTGTTCTAGAAAATTATAATATTATAACTGACATTAAAGTTACCACAATAATAATTCTAGTTCATTTTGCCTTCCTACTGATATAAAAAGTCATCAGGATACATATAACTATGGGTATGATCATGTGGCTTATTAAAACATGTATGGAAACAGGTGAGAGGAAAAATAGAATGGACGAGGTCACAATGAAGTAATGTATACAAACTAGAGAGGCATAGAAACTTGTAGTATGAATGGACAGTAGAGATTAACTGTTATTGTGCAATAAAATTATGGGCTCTCTTATCCTGTTGAGTAGAATGGGCTTGTCTGAGTGAGAAAGGCAGTTGGATGAACTTTAGGATACAAGTGCTATAAAAACAAAACTCCACACCATCCTGTATAGACGACATGTTGAGATGCTATAGCTAATACTCATTATTCCACCTATTAAAATGAGGATGATTTGCATGGAGATGGTAAAAAATATACTTATCTTATCAGAAGTTAATTAAACTGTCCCTCTCACTCAACAGGATATCCAGGAGAATGAAGGGTTACATTATTATGGCAAGACATTAATAATTATCGAACAATAATAATAATAATAATTATTATTATTATTACCTGAAGTTAATCTCAACTGTCCACTCATATTGCAAGTGTCTATTCTTCTCTAATAACTTTTCACAGTATGTATGGCTCTCTTTTGAGTTATTGTAATATCAGTATATATCAGCTATGCAACTATGTATGTATCCATGGAGTGACCTCTATTATATATACTACCTATATCAGATATCTACAAATGGGATCATCTCATTTCAATCAGAATTCAACTCCTTTAATCCTGTCTCATTCCCATCCTCCCCTGTGCCCCTCATTGCTCCTTTCTGGGCTGATTTTGACTTCAGAGACACAGGGAGAATCTACTACAGAGTTACCGAAGATCAAAAAACTATGACCAAATTTTCTAATATTTTATCTAAGAAGAACCCAAACCTTATCTATCGTCCAAAATTGTGTGTAATCATGACCTGGAATTCTGCTACATTCAGTCCAAGTGAAAGAAGAATTGTAAGTTATGAAGATTTTCTTTTGTTAGCTAATGTTTAAGTGCACATCATTCCCTACCCCAACTGCTAATTATACCACATAGCTAACTGTGAGCAATTATTAATGTCCAACATTCAACTAATGACTCAAATAACAATACAAGGGAGTATAAGACATGATTACTACACAAACCCACAGTTAGTAGTCTCTGTCTGTTATGTTTGTCACATCTTACAATAACACAAAAGCTACTTTTTTCTGTGTTATATCTAATACTATATAGTTATTCTCATTGCAATTAAGGCTGGGTCCCTCAGACTGCGAGCAGCACCTCTTATGTGACTATGAACAATTAATTGTAAATAATAATTATTGTGTAAATATGGTCACAAGATTGTATAATGACATTAGACAATGGTGGTGCCAATGAGGGCATGTCTTTATATAGAATCTTGTCTGGACTAAGGAATGCTGCCGGGATCCTAGCTGGAGATTCAAGGAGAATAAAGTGTGTTTACCTTGTTATGATAAGATCTTTGTCTTCCAAATGAATCTTTCCATGCTGGAATGCTTCGCTTTGTCCTAGATCACGTGATTCTTCTATGATGTAAAAGTGTGAATATGATGTTTCTGCAGCTCTAGCTCTTGCTAATGGAGATATCAAATTCCTTGGTGAAAGTTTAAAGTGTAGTTAATTTTACCTGCAAATTTGAACCTCAAAGACTCTGCAGCAATGTTGGGATTTCACTTTCAAGACATGTTCATGTAACTGTCTGTCAAATATTAACTGACAAAAAAGCAACCAGAAAACAGATTATACTGAAATGAATCAATGTAAGTACATAATGATGCCCACAGAGTCTTTCAGTCTTTTTCCATTGAGGATTAGGAGTCATATGAATCTGTGCACAAAATACATGGGTACCCTTTTTAATTGCACTGAGTTTCATTCAAGAGTTATTTCTTCCCAAGTTTACTTTCATTTTCTTTTTCTCTTATAGCTAACATTTCAAGTCGTGCTAGCAACAGATGGTGAAGTGTCCTTTGCTGCCTTATTGTACAGCAGACCTGATCAAATCATAGAATTCGCATCTAGCGTCAATGGCATAGTTGGATTTGATGCTGGAGATCAAGACAGAAGTTCTACCATAATAGACAGCAGGCAAAGAGAGTATACACTAGAATTCAGCAATGTATTTCGCATAGATGGTAAATAGAGAAATTATTCGGCATAAGTAATGGTTATTATAGTAGATAAAGAATAATAATAATAATTATAGCAGAAATGGGTATTATTAAAGCATGCCTGAAATGTTAAATTTTTGTGTGATTAGTATATTATTTATAATCTCCAAAAAATCCATCTGAAGAAGCGGATGAGGTATGTTCCCATGCTACTGTTGTGTCTGCATCTTCCATCATTCCATTAGATCAGCATTCCAGCTTCTCGTATCTCATTCGAGTGACTACATACGTAGATGTTTTGCTTCATGCACTGTTGCTCTCATTGTATAGCTTGCTCTATAGGATTGTCCAACAGCACGATCCAACTTCAGACTTATGGGACCAGCATAATATAATATAACAATTCTAATACAATGCCTGGAATAATCCTCTCAACACATGTGCCTGTGTTATATGCAGAAGAACAGCGACCAAGCCACAACCTCCACTCATGGGACAACTCCCTGTTGAGAGGATTATTCCAGGCATTGTATTTGAGAATGTTAGAATTGTTATATGCTGGTCCCATAAGTCTGAAGTTGGATCGTGCAACTATATTTCTGTATTAGTGTCAATAAAGATCATATACTTGGAAGAAGTCTCTCACTTTACTTCATCAGCTTTTATTGCTGTTTAAGTTGCTTCATAGTTCAATGTGGTAAGTCATCCTGTATCTAAAGTGACCATGGCTCTAATTTTCTTGGTGCTTCACAAGAATTGGTTGAATTTGCAGAGTTTCTTGAATAGCAGAAATCCAAAGGAGACATATCAAATTTTTGTTCATTGCAGGACATTCAATGGAACTACATACCGGAACATGCACCACATTTTGGAGGTCTTTTGTCAACAGTACCAAGCTTCATCTCAAAAGAGTTATAGGAAACTCAATGATGAGTTAGTTAACAACTGTCCTCAGTCAAGTGGAAGCATGCCTCAACTCCAGGCACCTGGTTTGATTACATTGCAGTAAGGATGTACTTCTTGATTGGGTGGCTCTTGAAAGCTTTGCCTGATCTCCTCTCATCCTTTGAAACAGTACAATGATGGAACTTATGCAGGACTCTCACAAGACACTTTTGGCAGAGATGAGTTATTCTAGTCTGAGAAATGGCATTCTTTATTCAACTTGGAGATGTTCGCTCATTCACTCTCTCAAGCGCTCACTTGTTTACTCACTCATTGGCAGTTATCATGTTATTTCCCTTTGGTATGGGTCATTGCCCGTACAAACTTGTTCATTAGTAAAAATCATAATAATACGCTTGACCGACATAATATGTATTCATGAATAATTCATAAGCTAATGAATGCCATCTTTTTTACACCTAGCTGTATGAGGCTGTGGAGGAAGCTTCTGGAAGCTATGTTATGTGTTTCACACCCCAAGTAACTTGACACCTAATTAGTTCTTCAGGCACACTGGAGCTAAAAAGCCTATTTTTTTTTAAGCAATAAGAAATTCATCTTCTAAGCTGGTAAACTGCATTCCTGAAGCTTAGACCAAGACTTTTTTGGGGACTGACTGATCTTTCAGTTGTCTACTGTGCTTTGCAACTAAGAAATAGAAGAGCTTCTCTCTCTGAGGAACAGAGGCAGACAGAGAGAGAAAGAGAAGGGGAAAGGGAGAGAAGAAGGAGAGTAGAGATGTCTACTGCAAAGGAGAGAGAAAAGGACAGGAAAGGAGAAAGGTTGAGGAAGGCAAATGGGAGAAGAGAAGAGAGAGACAGGGAAAGAGAAAGTGTTGAGGAGGAGGAGAGAACAAATGGAAAAAGAAGAGAGGGATAAGGGAAGAGAAACAGTGAGGAGAAGAGAACACATAGGAGAAGAAGAGAGGAATAGGGGAAGAGAAAATGTGAGGAGGAGAAGAGGGAGCAGCTACTACAAGTGGCAGAGTCTACCCGGGGCCTATGACAAGGGTTTGTCAGTACTGCAAGGCATTGAGATCTCCCTCAATTGCTGTCACAGTGGAAAGGTCAGCCTGCCATCAACTTGGTGACTACCCTTCATCAGTGAAGGACCTTTTCACTGGCAGCAATACTGCAGAGTCTAGCAACTTCCAGGAAAACATCAGGCAGTACAAAAGTGCCTTCTCCTTGATTTGTCCTTTGGGATTATTAGCTACATTATACACCAAGACCACTGTGTGGCGGATACTTGCTAGTATCTATAATTCCGAGAGCAGACACATTCATTACCAAAGATGAATAATGTTGCTACATAATATTAAGTGATCTCTCTGATGACCAGAACCTATCCCTGCTGATTGAACACTTTCATAAGGTTTACCAAAACCAATTAATTGTTTGAACTAGAAGTAATCTTAACCATCCAGACTATTATTGATTAAATGGATTATACTATGTATGTTGAAAATCTTGTTCCAAAGAAGTTATTTTTGTAATGTCACAGCTCATTAACCAAGAGCACCTCACTATAAAAAAATTTCTATAGGGAAATATGAAAAGTAAGTGCTCTCTATAGCTAGTTGCAGAAAGTGAGCTAAAGTCTGATCACAGTGCCAGACTTCTTTCTTATTTAACATTGAATATAAATAAGAAAATAGGTTGCCAAAGGCATTAATGTAGCACATTACGTATGTGTTAGCAGTGTATGGCATACATGCGAGTAGCTTGTGTTGCTTGTCAAGACATGAATTATTATAGGGTGGTTGCATTTCTGCATAATAATTATTATGCCTGTTATTTTTTGTGAAGGTAACTGTATCACTGGAGTTTCACCAGGTGCTGTTTGTGGATTGAATTCTACTTCATTGGAGTGTCATGATAATTTAACAATTTCTTCTTGTCTTTGTGAGCCAGGAAGCATGGAAGGAAATAATTGCAAGTTAACAGGTTAATGAGCAATAGACATTATAACTGTATAATGACCATCATGCATCATACATGATAGCTACGTATAATAGCATTCCTAATGCTTATAATTATATTTATTCTTTAAATATTATTTGACCTCAAATGTTTTCTTATGGTATTAAATACATCTTGAGTTGCTACAATACTCAATAACATTCACATTGTTCTAACACTGACAGAATGTTTTACTGGGAGAGGGGAGGGTTTCTTCACTATTACTGACCATTGGAAATTCCCATTTCACTCAACAGGATATGTAGGAGAGGGAAGGGTTGATTAAGAAATCTGTCACTATTAATTGTTACCAGAAGTTGTTACCAGAAGTTAGTTGTACTTTTCATGCTATTAGAATTCTTTCCATTTGGAATTGGAAATGGTGATACTGTTGGTCCAAGAGAAATTGATGCAACATCTAATGTCATACATCTTGATATTCCAATCATTTTCTACCAAAAGGAGGAAACTAATCTTTTTGTAAGTCTCTAAGCCAAGAACCCTTTAACAAGAAAGACTGACATGTTTCAGCATGTCATTATGTCTCTATAAACCAGACATTGTTCAACAACTGTGTGGTGTTTTAAGTTATTTTTGTGTATGTGTATACATATCCACATGCAAATAGATAAGCATTATACATTTGATTCAGGAAATGAATATGGTGATTGGGTAAATAATTTGAAGAAGAGAATAGCTAGTGAAAGGTGATAGTGATATTAATTTTTAATAGTTGGTAAGATTTACTTAACATCAACCACTAATCTCCAATAACTGCTGACAGCTTCTAGTTATCAAGGGCTATAAGAATAGATTCAATTTCTTAGCCTTCTGGTTGCCTATGTAATCTACATAGTTTTGTAGTTTTGTTGTCTCCTTGTCTAAGTCTACCTAGCCTGTATTTTCCACCACTTTATCCCTATCAGTGGGTCGGAGTGACCAACACAGTGACTCAGATGGTCTCTAACTCTTGCTGGTCATCTGTATTTCTCAAGGCATTGGAAGCTTCTAATTTGTTTGGCTGGTCGTGTCATTTGGTCCTGCTATACCATATTCCTACTGTCTTGATTTCTTCCAAGTTATCAGAACTGTCAAGTGATGCAGAGACTTGCTTTCTCACTCACCAAAGAGTTTGTTCAAGGGAATGAATAGTCATTTGCTCAGGAAGATTATCTGAAGGACACTTTAGGGATGAAATTTTAAGAGCTCATTAGTTGCCTGGCTTCTTTATATTATGACACCCTGATAATGATTTAACAGCATTTGTAGTCAGCTATATAGCTAGATACCACTTGCTAGTCAGATTCATGCATACCAGCTTAATTACCTCCCTATTATAAGATGTATATAAAAGGTTGCTTGTCACCTTCCTACGTACGTAC
The DNA here is from genome assembly GCA_964016965.1 of Diacarnus erythraeanus. NCBI lineage: Eukaryota > Metazoa > Porifera > Demospongiae > Poecilosclerida > Podospongiidae > Diacarnus > Diacarnus erythraeanus. Next base: position 5,975,119 of record OZ024673.1, read on the forward strand.
TTTTTCCCAGTGTTTTTTCAAGGTTTTGATAGTCATAATGCCCTCTCAGTTATTATTTCAGGTATCTGGGATTTCCACATCTTTAAAATAGTATTATTTTTGAAGCAGAAACTCTGATTTGAGTATCGGTTTTGTTCTCAAATTAACAGTACACATGCTAATCTTAGTATTGATTTTATACTTGATCAAGTCAATGTATAGCAAAGAAACACGCTATACTTGACATTACACTTTCATTCAGTAATGCATGAACATAATATTATTAAATTTTAGTTTACTAGACTGTGAATGCCAGATCATTTCCACTTAAAAGTAGTGACATAACTTTATAATTTTGGACAGAACAAATTCATGAGTGTTTCACTTAAATCAGGATAGTTGGAGTCGATGAAAAGTAATAACATTATAACTATAGTTTATGTCATTCATAAAAATGAATATCTTGAAGATTTGAAGTTTGTATCAATATCCTTGTTGTGAAATACCCATTAAATTTTTTTTAGCTTCACAGAGAGCTAGCTCAGCCATGGAAGTTTGGTTTAAGTACTAAGATATAGATATTTTAAAGATATATTCAAGTCCACATAATAAAGGATATAATACACAGATAACAAAATATTTAAGGTATAATGTAGATGTACGCAGATTATAGTTTTATTCGCTCTCTTGGTTATTTTTGGACTTAGAAGTGACCTGAATTCATAGCTAGAAAGTTCATTGAATGTGCTACATTTTGGTTCTTGAACCAAGTTGTGGATGAGCTAGCCCTCATTGAAGGTAAAAAATTAAATTTCGTGTTTATGCTTTCATTCCAAGAAGTTATAACAATAATTTTATTTTGCATAATATTTTTTATCTAAATAATAGGTATCAACTAATGGTCTTATATCATTTCAAATAATGTTCGATTCATATATCGTGACTAGGCTGCCAGATATTGACCTTCCTCCACTTATAGCTCCATTTTGGGCTGATTATAGCTTTAGAGATGCTGGAACACTTTACTATCGAGTTATATATGACAATACTACTCTCAGTTATGTGGCTCAGAAGATAACAAATGCAAACGTTGCATTTAGAGGTTACACACCAACTTCAGCAGTCATTGTCACCTGGTTTCAAAGTAAAGTGTTCAGACTCAGGTCCAACCTTGTGGTAAATGAACAGTTAACAATAATATTATGATAAATATTATTATGTATGAATTCTTAGAGTGTTATACTCTGATTTAACTAAGGACTTTTGGTTAGCTCATGGCCCTAGCACTAATCAGGTGATATAGGAACAATTTTTAATCAATGCATCGTTGTCATGTATTAGCATTTTGTGTGAGAGGTTAGGTGTAACTACGTATTATAGCATTATTAGTCGAATTTTTCTCTGGTTTGACAAAAATAATGTTCAGTGTAAACATCTTATATTATTATGTTCATTACAGATAAATTTTCAAGCTATTTTATTAACTGATGGAAATGTATCATTTGCTGTTTTACTCTATGAAGACTTGATAGTGTCTGATGTTAGGGGGTTTCGATGGTTAACTGGAGGATTTAATGCAGGAGATGAAAGAAGAGGAAATTATTTATTATCAAGTTTAGATAGATCGTCTTATAGAAAAAAGGATCAAGTTTATCGCATTGATGGTAAGATATTACCATAAGCCCAAACTATCATGGAAGCTCCTTGATATTATTAATGTGTCAACAAAATTGATTACATTGTCATTGGTCACCTGTCAGTGCTGTGCACAATTGATATATAAGACTTTGCAAGCAGTTGTCTTTATTTGTACTTGACTTAGTTCATGTAACGAAATGTAACTCTCTCAGAATGACCAAAATATCAGAAAATATTTCCTACATCTTATTCCCCAAATAATAATAATATTATATAGAACTCATTAATATGAATGAGTTTAAATAAAAATTAATGTATGTTAACCTCAGAGGGTATTGATGAGCTGATTAACTTGATGAGCTGATTAACACCCACAGTTTTACAAAATTAACTATTCATGTAGGGGTTGAGTTACACTCACTCACTCACACACACACACACACACACACACACACACACACACACACACACACACACACACACACACACACACACACACACACACACACACACACTATTAGTATAGCAGCATCATATCAAACCTATTGATTATAAATTTATATACAATAAAAAAATTAATGGGTTTAACACAAAATATTATACCTTATGTGGGTGCCAAATTAAAGGTTTAAATAGTTTGTTTCCATATTTCAATAATTTTTGTTAAAAAGTTTTATTAGGCAGTTAACAAACAGCTAACAAGACATTGTTGGTTATAGCTATTAGCACAAAGAGGAGTACACTTTAGCGCAACCTTCAGACATTTACGTACTTTCAAACAGTGGTGTAAACAACTGGGGAGGCTAATGAGGTAAAGACAACGAGCTGCAATGCAGCTCAAGGGCGGTGCAGGAGGGGGATATGCAAATGTTTCCTTCAAAATTCAAGAGAGCAAATCACTAAGCAAACACAATTATTAATATTTATTATGCACAAGGATAGGCTAGGCTGAAGATTGTGGATTCTGTATTGAAACATCTTCAACATCACTTTCAAGCTAATATAAAAACCTAAATATTTAGCTAGCTCACCAGTTCAGGCTGACTGCTAACTAACTCAGGCTGATAGCTGGCTTCAAGTTCATTGGATGATTCACCTGGCTTTGAGGTAGTGATAAACCACATTCTTAGGGATTCACAGACATGGTAGTACTAGCAACTAGGCAGAGTATCAAGGGGGAGTTCTCTACAGCTGTAACAATGTTACCATGCTTACGTTAGTAATGGTAACATTGTTACAGCTAATCTTACAAATGTGAAATTGTATATATTCAGTGTTTTACTGATGATTACAATTTTTACTATAGGTCACTGTGTAGTCCGTGCAGACAGAGATATATGTGGATTAAATTCTGTACCCATATTATGTGGCAATAGATTCAATTCTCTATCATGCTTATGTAATACTGGAACAAAGTCAAGTGAAAACCACACTTGTTTAGGTAAGAGAGAGAATAGCTATACTAAAATTAATACGTGTATGTGGATTTCTGATCTATTGGAAGCATTTATATGTTTTTACAATGAGAATTGCACAACATATTTCATTCATTATAGAATATCTTCAATTTGGTCCAAGAGCTGGAGATGCAACCATCCCTTCAGTTGAAGAACCCACAGCTACAAGTCAAAGCATTACTTTATCAACTCCTTTGGTCTTTTATGGGAATCCACTCTCAACTATTAATGTAAGAATATTTTTGTAATTGGCTCAAGTAATTATAACACTCTTAAAATATGTATTATAATGCAATGATAGAAAAGCAAAGTGCCATCTTGTCTTATTACTTTGTTGCTCTTGTTTCTTGCTCCCTTACACAATCTCACTTCTTATAGATTCCTTACTTTTGAGCAATTGAAAATTAGATATATCACTAAACACACTAGTATACAGAGTGTATTGAGTATACATCCACCAGGCAATGCAGGCATGCATATAACTATATTTATACCCATGCATCATGTACGTAGCATCATGTATAATTATGTTAATTTGTTGTCTTATAAGCATGCTCGGTTCATGTTGCTATGGTATCTGCATTCATTAAAACTTGAGCATTTCTTATAATAGCTATAGCTCCTTTTTTATAGAGTGTACACCAATATATATACTAAAATTAATGATGAGAAACATAACATGTAGTTGTTAGTTGGCATACAACACATACATTGTTGTTATTACAACAAAATGTTGATGATTAACAATATTCTTTAATGGGTCTGATTAATAAAGTCCTTTTCATTGATGTAAAGGCTAAATCAAGCACAATTCACCTAATACATATATATTTTTACTTCCACTTTAGATATTTGTCTGTGGAGTAATATCACCAGGAAATTTCAGCTATGACAATGCATGTAATAGTCCATCAAATACTGTCCCACTGATAGTTCCCTCCAAGCTGCTGATAATTAATGACTTGCCAGGGATTGCTATTCATTACAGAGTATCTGTGGATAATACTACTTTGAGTGAAGTAACTACAATAATCACTGACTTTAATCCAAACTTCACTAACTTTTATCCAACACTGGCAGTTGTTATTACTTTGATATTGGATGATATGAAGGTAACTGAGAGAATTGTGATGTATGAACATAACAATAGCATTATGAACAAAATAACCACACCCACATGTGTACTATTCAGCTATAAGTTTAATCTAAGCTCTTATGTTGGAGGCCTTTGCTCAACAAGTTTACTTGTTTACGTAAGTGTAATATCTTACTGGGTAATAGTTGATTACTCAGAAGACTCAGTAGCTTAAAAAATCTACTTTTTATAAAGATAGAGTATGATCAACATGTATGTGTGTGAACCATGACAAAGTCTATGGTGTGAGGTGGATTGATGACTAGGAAGGTGGCATGAGATGTGACATAATATACATATGCTACATTAAGTTTCTACAGATCTCTGGCAGCTAGCTAATCCAGGCAAAAATTGATTGTCTGAAGTTAGCTTTGTAAACACTTGTTATAGGAATTATATACAGTTTTAATACTATTATTATGATCTTCAAATTTGTAAGTGTAATAATTGTGTAAAACCACACAGAAGACACATTAAAATTAATATTAGTTACAAAGTTTTTCTATAACTGTCAAAATTTGAGACTTTTAAAATTCTTTTAGTCTTTGCTCTAATTACGTATAATAATGGACTGATATTCTATAATTGGAGGTAGCTCTAGTCATTGTTATGTTTCTGTATGTATAATTATATTAGTATTTACACTTACATTAACAGGCTTCTGAGCAGATCATTTTGTGTACTGATGGGAAATTATCATTTGCAATCTTACTGTATGAGCTTCCCATAGGATATAACTTATCCGTGGGACTTTATGCTGGAGATATGACCAGAAAGCTTTTGATAGATCAAATAAATTCTGAATCTCAAACAAAGTGCATATTTCGTATTGATGGTAAGCAAGTAAAATACTATTAGCTATAATGTCATCAGATTTGTGTGGAACCATAGTTTGTGAACACTCTCATACAGGCAGGATTATAATAGACTGTCCTTAAGTATGAATTAAAAAGTTAATAATGGTCTTATCCATGATTATTATAGCCAATGATGGTGTCCTGTTAGGTTAGATCATTAATGCTGAGTGTTTTCTCTGATTTGCTGTTTATGTTAACTATGTAGCTACAACTGTAGTGGTAACTCACTAACCTTTACCCATTGTGCCACAACATACTAATTATGCATGTGTAATGATTTTGTTTATCTCGTCAAGGTGACTGTATCACAACAGCTTCTCCTAGTGATGTGTGTGGATTGAATTCTTTTGCATCGAGATGTGACAACTCTTCAGCTATAAGTTGTTCTTGCTATTCAGGATACGAGAATGAAGATGAAAAAAATTGCAAAGGTATATTAAAAAATAAAACTTTATTTTATGGTTTATTCTAACACAAACATTAGACATAGATGAGTGTGCTACTGACTCGCCATGTAGTAGCAATGCTCAGTGCAGAAATACTGAAGGTTCTTTTCTATGCATATGTCATGAAGGATTTGATGGTAATGGATTTAACTGCACAGGTACGTATTAAAGGTATTGTGTTGAATAGCCAAGCCCCAAAACATGTGTATTAGTTATTCAGTTTTTAGTTTAGTCCATGTTAATAAAAATACAAGCTCCAAAAGATAAGGTTGGGAGGTTACATTATAAAATGTGTGTAAGTAATCATTTTTCTACATAAAGAGTATTATTTCATCTCTGATATGTTCTTCTGTATAGATATAGATGAGTGTGAAGTTGGTGCTGATAACTGCACACAAATATGTAACAATACTTATGGAGGATTTTTCTGTACTTGTTATGGTGGATACCAGATTGATAGTAAAAACAGGACATGTGAAGGTATTAATATTGTTCAGAAGCATTTTAACTGTCCATTATAGTTACATTTCATGTGTTTATCCCTCTCTAGTTTACATACATTGTGACCACACCCATCTCTACATTTTCTAAGAAATAATTTTTTCCTCTAATTATAGACATAGACGAGTGTGAAGTTGGGGCTCATAACTGTACAGAGATATGTAACAATACTGATGGAGGATTTTTCTGTACTTGTAATGGTGGATACCAGATTGATAGTGATAACAGGACTTGTGATGGTATTAATATTAGCTACTTGTGGTAGACAGAGTTCAACATCTTATATTAATGTGTGTATGTAAACATTAGACATAGATGAGTGCGTAATGGACTCACCATGCAGTAATAATGCTGAATGCAAGAACACTGAAGGTTCTTTCACGTGTGAATGTAACTCAGGATTTGATGGTGATGGATTTAACTGCATAGGTAATGGAAGAAGAGTAATGATAATAATTATTTGTGCCTATAAAATATTTTGTTGAGTATACTGTCTTTATGTTAATAATAGTTTTTAAGCTAAATATTTTTAGATACTGAGGACAATTTAATTACCAGCAACCTAGCTTAAGAATCAATCTTTCAATGAATCCAAATCAAAATAATAATAATAGCTATGTCAACAAAGCTGTAAATTTTGTGATCATGCCTATATAAAGACTATAGCAATTTATGCTGCTGTAGCTCTGATAGCACAGTCCAAATAATGTTTTGCATCTTCTATCATTCCTTGATTCATCACTATCATTCTGTAGATATTGTTGGCACATCTAATAGTTCAGATGTGATAGTTGGAACTATTAGTGTTGGAGTCATCCTTGCTGTACTTATAATTGTGATAGTATTGATTCTTGCTGTATATTATACTAAGAAGAGAAAAATTAACAAAGAAATTAAGTAAGTCATCTACACTTTGACGTGTAAATACTACTAGTTAATAACTACAGCTATTTAAATCCAATTTAATTGTAATAAAGACTACAGTTCTCAGCATTATAATTCTCAGCATTTTAGTTCTCAGCATTCATATTGTAGCTCTATATTTAGACATTAAGAATATATTCTACATATTACTCATTCCACAAGAGGAATATGAGTACATAACATAATAATTCTGAAAAAGTTATTGTTAAACAACAATCAAGCCTTCACTTAAACACAGTGATGCACAACAAAGATGCACATACATGCATAACAGTTCACGTGCCTAACTATGGTACCAGAAATTATTATAACTGTCATACCTCAAATAATAATAGCTATTTTAGTTAAGCTAGCTATATATTATAATTACATAATTATTTTCTCCCTATTCCTATTCTGTGCCACTAAGTGTCATTTTCTCCACTGTTGATACATGTTATAGGTAGATGTTAATTCAGTTGAATTATTAGTAGCTACTGTGATGTTATAATGGTAGTAAAATTACTCTTCACTCTTCATCATAATAGTTGTAACAGTAAATACAGATATAGAAATTTTAAGAGCTTAACAGCTACAATAAAATATCTCTGATTATTCAGTTATTTTAATGAAGAGAGTGGAGAAGAAGAAGGCGCGGAATATAATAATATAGATGGTAAGTTATAGTGTTACATGGAGTAGACGTGAGTGATCATACATGGATGTCTATTTTTAATATTAGTTTGGTAACTAGATACGGACTAGAGCTACTTTTTCTTTATTGTTGCAGCTATAGAATTACAGCAAATCTCAGTCCAGAGTTCAATCAAGCATAATATACCCAAACAACTGATAATACATTCATGTAATCTTCACCTTGGAAAAACCATTGGTCAAGGTAACATAATATTTGATGATAGAGCATACCGTATAGCCGGAAGTTTTTGAGGGGAAATATCTCAGTGGTTTTCAATAATCAAATTTATTCATGGAAAATATATCCGTGGTTTACAGCTCGGTGCCGTCTCAATTAAACGATAAAATTAAAAGTTCGTGAGTAAAACATTCGTGGTTTTATTCTAACCACAAAAACCACGAAGGTATTTCCCTAGAAAATTTCCTGCTATACAGTAGCTTGTTATCTATATATTATGATAATAATATTATTATTATTTTAAAGGTGAATTTGGAATAGTTTATAAAAGTCGGCTAAAGAAAAGTCATCATGATACCATTAGTGATATTGTGGCAGTAAAGACACTTAAAGGTAGGCTATGTACGTATAGAATATAAGCAATATTATTTACTGTTGTTTGCTATAATAGGATTTGTGCAGAAAGATTTAGTGAGAGATCTTCTGAAGGAATGTGTAAAGATGCATAAACTGGATCATCCCAATGTCCTCAGGCTAATAGGAGTTTGTCTTGATGGAGGTCCTGCTCCCTATATCGTCATGCCATTTATGGATAATGGTAGCCTCCTTTCACATCTGAAGACAGAGAGAGAATCTATTGTACTTGATCCTGATTGTTCAAACTTGGATGATATTGTAAGTACCATTTTTACAAGTACATAGTTATACTTAGAGAACAGAGCACAATCGTCTTTCCCTCCTTATTAATAGCACACCCACTCTCTTCTGCAGTAGTTCCCCAGTCCCTTCAACCTGACAGTAGTACGTATGTCCTGCACATGTCACCTCCTATAATGATTATAGTTATATAATAAATCATTGCCATCATCAATGATAGTCATTAAATAATGTGCATAGTAAGATGGCTAGTTGTAGTATGGGATTATTGTCAGTAGATAGAATAAGATGAGGAAGAGAAACACCTATATACTCTATAATGAAAGATTTGTTTATTCTAGAATCCTCTAAAGAAGAAATTGATGGATATGTGTTTGCAAGTGGCCAAAGGAATGGAGTATCTTGCAAGTAAAAGGATTATTCACAGAGATCTTGCTGCTAGAAATTGCATGTATGTAATTTTGATATAATCATTATCATACACAACCTACCTACGTACCACTGTAATATTGTAATGGCCTTGTTTAACATGGACACAATGCATAGGGAACTACCTGATCTAAATCAGAAATATCCTAGTGATATTGAACCAGGTGCAAATCATCATCAATTTTTACACAGGATTGATGTCAACTTTGTGATTAAAGTGGCAGACTTTGGACTTGCTGAGAGCATTGATCCAACCAAGGAATACTTTAGACAAGATCAGGATGTTATTATCAAGTTACCTGTCAAGTGGCTAGCTCTAGAGAGCATTAATGATGGAGTATTTTCAGAGAAATCAGATGTTGTAAGTATTAATTCAGTATCATACTAGATTACGTTCTAGAAAATAAAGTTGTTTTGAAGAAGTTATAACTTTATACTTATTATTTCTATCACTAAGGAGTGAATTAATATTCAAAATCTTCAATCTTATTACTGAACAAAGAAGCTGTTATGTATATTTTAATGTAGGAATTCTTGCCACAAAAGGCGCTGTTGTTTTCAGTTAAATCAGTTGAGTTCTAATTTGGTAGGAAGTGGAACAGTCTTATACAGAGGTAGCTACAAAGAAAAATGTATTTTCCTGATCCCAAAATTCAACAATCAATTAATCTCTACCTAATAATAATATTAATAATCTATTTTACATTCTGCATCCTAGTGTGTAAAGCACTATAAATTATAGGGTATGATAGTAGCACATTGAACTTGTTTTAAGGGTAAAATTTTGCATTACAATGAACATAAGAATCATGCCATTCCAATCTAAAGATACATTAGAGAATCATGCCATTCCAATCTAAAGATACATTAGAGAATCATGCCATTCCAATACAACATTAGCCAGTTTTAGAAATTAATTCCTGTACATTTCCTATGTAGCCTGTAAATTAATTTTTACAAGATTGACATGCATCAAGTGCCCTGCCCTCTTTTGTCAAAATCCCAAAATAGTTACTAAGTATTATATTATCTCACAGCAATTTATGATGAGACTGGACAGAAAAGAAATAATAGCTAACTTTAGCAGATTAAATCTAATTTATAGCTATACCATTTCAATGTTGAGAGTGATTACTCATTATTATGATTTTTCAGTGGGCGTATGGTGTGACATGCTGGGAAATATTTAGTGGAGGGAGGACCCCTTATCCTGGGATTAGTCCTATGGACCTCCCGTACCAACTGATGACTGGTTTAAGGATGGAAAAACCCCACAATGCAGCATGTTCTGATGATATGTAAGTTAGTTCTTGAATTAGATATTGAAACAAAGTAATAGAGTTAGTGTGTACCCACTGCAATGCACATATTCACTCATGCATAGCAATCATAGCTGATCTAGCACTGCTATAATATATAAGGTTTATATTGAGTTAGTCTTTTGTTGTTAAACTACTTTGAAATCAGCTAAGGTGCATTCTCATAGTGTAGTGTAAAATAAGCAAGATTTTCTCATGATGTCTTCCAATTATTCTACAGATTATTCTTGCACCCAGTTCTGGTGTGCTAGCTAATAGCCAAAAAAGAAACAAGGAGTCGGTAATTAGGGAAAGAAGGCAAATATTATTATTAAGTGAATTCCTGAACCATTTACACTTATAAAAGCTTTCAAAATGGTTATGTTGGGAAGTTTAGGTATTCCTTCAAGTATACTATTTTTACACATAAAAAATAATTTATACAGAAAATCAGAGAATTGGTATTAGGTTTGAATTTGTGGGTATTAAACACAATGTGTCATTTAGAATATCACAAGAAATATTCCCTTTTAGCAAGTATCATTAGGAAAATAGTTCTTTTACTCCTTCTTCATCAAGATACATAGCTAGCTAAATGCTGCAAAGGAGGAAATAATACTTAGAATGGATATTGAAGAATACTTTTGTGTTTCAGACATACTTATATATGTTAATGAACAGAGCTATAATTGTCATCAAAAAAGAAAGCAGTGTTTAGCTGTAGTTTTTGACAGCAGAACTATATTTAATTAGTTCACTGTTCTTTCTTTAAGGGGTTAATATTATGTAGGAGGTTTAACATGCTAATTTTTTTTGACTAGAAGTAGAGTAAATAACTCAGCTTAATTCTTGATATACCAAAGGTAATTAGGGTCAAGTGAAGGAAGCCTTTACTTAGGAGTGGAATGAGAGGATATATTTTATTGCCAACATTGGTCCATGAGTATCCTTGATAAACATGCTGCATCCTATCATTCTTCTAGTAATTATGTATCTCTGATCTTCACTACTTCATGTATATAAAATTAGAAAACAACTTGAGTAATTGTTTGGACAAAATGTGTCTAAAAGAAGAGACTCTTCAAATCTGTACCTCACACTGCAATTGTACTGTTGGATGATAAAAAAAAAACATATTTACATCACTTGGCAAAATTAATATTATATATTCATACTGTGTTCATTTAAGGGAGTGAAAATAGAGGTGATTTACTTATAATGTGTTGCAACTTGTAACTGTGATTATTATACAGATATTCTATGATGACTGATTGTTGGAGGAAAAAGGCTGAACTGAGGCCTTCTTTTGCTAAGCTAGTAGTCCTTTTATTAGGTCAACTGGCTGTTGTGGCTGAGTACACAGATTTCTCCTCTCCACTGGTTATAGAGAATGTACAAGTGGAAGATAGAATTTAACAGGATGTTGTCCTGCAATGAATAATTCTACTTTTACTTTGAGTGTTCAGTAGTGTAGTAGCTATAGCTACGTATATATAATGTGACATATTTTTTCTGTTTTGGTATATAGAATTTAGTTAATGAAATACTGCATAACTCTGTTAGCTACAGTTAAAGTTTCTAATTGATTAAATAGCATTGGCTGCATTAAGTCTATATGAAGCTAAAAGTGAGCCCAGATAATATGGTGATGATTTAAAAAGGAAGATTGATGAAGGAATGAGTGTCAGAGAGAGGAGGACAGGGAGATTGGGAGGAGGATGGAGAATGTTGTTTAGATATTAGTTAGACAATTGACATTAAGGGGAACTTTTGAGTTTAAGCAAGAATTTTAAAATAGCTAGCTATAGAGATAGGCTAATCCAAAAAAAAATATATATATAACAACGTGTAGCTATTAGCTACATACTATGTAAGTAGTAATGTTTCTGGTGGCAACCACACAATTGGGCACTATCAATCTGCCACACACAGAAGTACTGATAGCTAGTCTGCACTAAACTAGTTTATTTAATACCTAGCCTAAATCAATAACAGTCCTATGTACATGTCACATCAGGAAATACCTCAGTACTCATACTGAGCCTTTGCTAATCCAACATCAATCTTGTGCAATCAAGTATTGTTTTTTTCTTGCACACTGTATCATTCAAGACTCAATAATGAAATACAGAATTGAGCAGGGACATACTATTATTATCTCAACAAGGTTTCTTTCAAGGTAAGATTAATGCTGCCATAGAAAATTATAGCACCTACCAACACTCATTTTAATACTTCTTCATCTAGCTCTAGTGCTCAATGCGTATAGCTGCTTATAGAAACACCAAAATGTAACTTTCAAAGAACTTTTTAATATACAGTTCAAATTTAAAATCACGCTTCAAGGGCTCAAAAGATTATGTACAGGCACAATAATAATAAGAGTGTAATGGACATGTCATGATACCTTAAAAATAATACGTATTTCAGTCATTAATTTTGGCTTAACCTAAATAAACAGAAAGCTCTTTGAGAGTGTTGCATTTGGTATTCAAAGCAAATTTCTGGGAGCAAGTCTAACTGAGCTAGCCCTCTGTGTGAATGCTAATTATAAGTTTATTCTCATTCATGATATAGCTACTTACTAAGATTTCAAAAAACTGCATATTTCTGCAGAGTTTTACTTTAGCTATTTAGCTACTACAATGAAAGGTGATTGGTTATCCTGGCTCTTTCTCCATGTAACAATTCCATTTACATCAATGCCAATATTATTGTTAGAATTGTATTGTAAATACAATTTATACATACAATACATAATGACAATGATCTAATCTGAATATGTTACATGGAAAAAGAGCCATTATCAACATTCAGTTCACCATGTAAAACTAAGTACAATGATTAAAAGAATTATTTCACAGCTATAGATTAAAGCTATGTTATAAAACTTAGAGATACTGATATGTAAGGAATATGTAGATGAGAATTTCATGGAGATTTTTGAAAAGATGAGGCAAGAAGTCACTGTTGTATTAGTTAACTAAAACTAAAACTAAAATGGATAATAGTTCAGTAATTTCTTCACTACTAAAACTAAACTAAACTGTAGTTCACTTACTTGCCAAAACTATAACTAAACTATTTACCACTGTTGTATTAGTTAACTAAAACTAAAACTAAAATGGATAATAGTTCAGTAATTTCTTCACTACTAAAACTAAACTAAACTGTAGTTCGCTTACTTGCCAAAACTATAACTAAACTATTTACATCATATTGTACCAAAAACTAAACTAAAACTAATGAGAGCAGAGGTTGAATCTAATATTAGTTGAGCACACCTCCAGCTGATAATTATTGTATTAATGTTTGTAGTTAACAAGCAGCATTCATCCCATGGAAGCAAAAAATTACATTTCCAACTAACTTAAACTATGATTGTATAAGTTGATTGCCCCAAAATAGCTACCATGGTCTTGTAACTAACTAGAACTAAAACTAATGCTAGGCTCTTGTAACTAACTAAAACTAAACTAAAAGAAATACCAGTCTCTTGTAACTAACTAAAACTAAACTAAAAGAAATACCAGGCTCTTGTACGTAACTAACTAAAACTATACTAAAATGTTGTAAGATTCCAATAACTAACTGAAAACTAACTAATAGTCCAAAACTACTAACTAAACAACAATACAAGAAGTAGGCTCAAAATTTGCAGGAAACATTTTAGGTGAACATTATAGCTATGTACCTACCCACATACCCTTTTATAGTTGAATAAGAAAGGTGTGGGGTGTCAGTTAAATGCCACCACAATTCTTTTATTTCCAGACCTGTCTTTTAATAGAAGGCACAAAACCTGTGTGCTACCAGATCAGAAGTGAAGAACCCCTGGATTTATGATGTGCAGTTTTTATTAGTAGCTTTTTATTTATTTTTATATTTATTTATTTTTATTTTTTTTTTCAGTAGCTATAATGAAGTTTGATGTGGCAAGAAGAATTTATAATTATTAAACAATTTAATTCTCACTAATGAAGTTATGTCATGCACTAAAGTGAACTTCAAAAGGGTAGATTAATGGCCCTTGGGATTTTACTGTTGCAACAGTTACGTAACTACAAAGGACTATTTTAAGGTGCGTGCACTAAAGTATGTGCAACATGTCTGAGTTTTGTTAGACAAAAGTGATTAGTGAGGTGTGTATATAGATACCATAGCAGGATAGATAACATACCATGTTATGGCTACATTACGTCTTTTTCCCTGCATATCTACCATTTCAATATTAATTAATTCATTCATATTTTGCCCCAGGCACTTGCCCACGCATACTGTTAACTCATAAAGGCACAGCGGTTTTCTTGCATTAGCTACTTGCTGCCAGCCTTCGTAGTTTTCCTCCAGGACCCAAATCATTTAGGTAAGACAATAACTATTATTGGTAGCAGTGTAGCTAGCTAGCAACTAAATAATAATGAATAATAACATGACAGCTAATTTTATTGGGAACAAAAGTTATATAAAAGTTATAATGAAGTTTGACTATTAGCTATGTGAAATGTGTGCATTTGACTGTAATTATAGCTAGCCATTATGGCTTAATTTTGTATTATTAGTGAAGTCCTGAAGTATTATAGTTGGTGATTATAATAATAAAGCTGTATTAATAATCATTATTCACAAGGTGTGGTGACTGGCTACGTATAATGTATGTATTTCAACCAAAAATCTTACATAAAAACTGAAATAACTATAATTATGATTTTATTATGATTAATATTAAAACAATAACAGTAATAATAGCTACTATCTAAAACACCAGTTGCTGTGTTCCATGTGATGAACACTAGAATGATGCAGGCCTTAATTGCTGCACCTCACTCTTTTGTGATAGAGTGAAATTTCCTGTACATTTCATGCACTTATTGTGCACTTATGACTTGTACAGGATGGATCAAAAGTACTACAGCAGGAAATTATGACCTGAACATAATGGTATAACTCTTCTTTGACTCTGCTTAATTCACAACCACTTGATTATGCTTGATCCATCACCTTTCATAAAAGCTCCTGATTATGCTTGAGCCATCACCTTTCATAAAAGCTCCTGATTATGCTTGAGCCATCACCACTCATAAGCTCTTAATTATAATCTCATAGTCTTAATGGGACACTTTAACATGGTATTTAGCACTTTCTTTCATCTTACCATCAGTAGTGAGGTCCCTGGGAACTATTATTATTCACACAGGAATTGGAATGAAATGAATGTGTGCTATTAGCTATAATAGTAATGGAACATGCCTTTTCCTTCTCTTCAACTATGAAGCTACTACACACACAACCAGTTGGTTGATGGCTGTCTATGGCTTGTATACGTATATACGTAGCTAAAGCGGTCCTCATGGATCAGTGGATAGTTTTAATACCAACAGTCTCAGGGTTTATAAAAATATCCTGAAATTAATTGAACTTTAAAGGAGACTGGTCATAAGAATGCTTTTCTAGATTCCAGATTTATTAATAGAATCTGACATATTAATTTTGTGTTGACCTGCTATATATATTGCTTCCTTTGGTGCTGTGTTTTATATTTAACACAATAGCTAATCACATAGCTGATGTAAGCTACCATAGTTTAATTTGATGGTCACAGTTGTCCAATTTTGGTAAAAGATATTGGTTTAGAAGCGTTCCACACCATAGAGGAAAAAAAATCACAGAAAGTAATAATTATGGTGGCAGATCTGATAAAAACATCATGGGTATGAGCACAGTAGCCACAGTGACTATAATAGAGAAATCTTTATGTACGTATGTATTAATATACCTAATTCTTAAGAGTGCACATACGTACATATATATTATATACCACTCCATGCACAGGAACAAGCACTATTGGGATAAAATGCTACAACATTACTACACTTGCTTATAACTGGCATAATATTATTTTGCTATGACTAATCTTAAAACCATAGATTAAACAGCTGTTAATCTGCAACCACTTGTGGGAGTGTTGAGTCTCATTCAGTGTGATTATAATTTTTACCTCAATATAAATGTTGCTGTAGTGTACAATAATTATTAATAAGTTTATGCTAGTGAACAAGTCCATCCACATATCTTTAGCACCTGTGGCTTAACCTTTAATTTTTATGGTGAATGTACAGGTAGCTAGTCAGGGAAGCATAGCAAGGCATTAAACCATGAATTTAAGTGGTTCCTTTTAATATTAATTGAGTCAAAAATCTCCTCCAGAAATTCTATACTACATTAGTATTTGATTTTGGTGATAAAAATTATAATTAACTTAAGCCACTAAAAGGGACAATTATTGGTAGAGCACATCCTCATTTATCTGAGTAATCCTTACCCCACTGCTCACTTAATTAATGGTTGTTTGGGTTACCATTGTAAAAATATTTATTGCTGAACAACTCTGTTACAGCCTAAACAGTGGAATTCTATTAGTCAATTTGTCCTCAATAAAAAATATTACAATAAAATATATTATTAGTGTTAAAAATAGTTTGATAGCAGTAAGAAGTAACCCAGGAAATAGCTACTATTATTATACTAAACAGAAAACAGAAAGGTGTAGTGACTAGGCTTATATGAATATGCCATGATAGAAGCTATATTAGACAACTTGGCCTTATAGCACCTGGTCCCCAGGGCCCATTCTTCTCCTTGAGACCATAGAGACCTTGGGTAAATTTACCATCTAAAAAAACATGCAACTATCAAAATATCAGTAGCAAGTACTAGACTGTAATGCTAGATAGTGGGAATTTAGGTAGCTTGGGACTTCATTGTGTGCAATTATGTACTTACATACCACCATTTCTTGTAGTCTTGGCTTATGTACATGGAGTGATACTGAAGTGTAATGTTATTATTAGCATGAAGGATTATGTCTGATACCTTTAGTTATAATCATGGCCATCATTTAGTATTATGACACTTAATGATGTAGGAATGCCTGAGAAGACACATTGAAGTCCAGTTGCTTTATTTAATTTCAGCATGTAGCAAGTAACTTCCTACTACGTATTATTATTCAATATCGTGCAATCCTTATAGTGGAATGCTGAATGTTACTATTTCACATTCATCTGATCAGGACCATTTACAAATTTAGCTACATGTTTATCAAATATTTATACCATTCATGAGCGTGTGTGAATTATTGATGCTGTAAGATTATAGACAGGAAATAGCTGGCCATTAGTTATTATGACTTAATCAGTATTTCATTTCCTATCCAGGAGTAATCCAACAAGCATTCAAATTATTCTATGTGTAAATTACCGATAGATATATTCTTATTGTATATTACAGTAATCTTATTATATATTATGGTATATATTACAGGCATATTATGTAATAGTGATGATGTTATGTAAGGAATTTATAGCTACGTACATAGAAGCACTCAAAACTTGATTATCTTCCCACCACATTCTTATGCTTTGCCATCAAGAATGATCAATGCAGTGTATGGATGTCATCCCTGATGCTAATTATGTAGGCTTTGAAATAATTATGCTTTTTCCCCTGTCTATTATGAAACTCCCAATTATTGCCCATTATGCTCTTGAAAATCTAGATTCCCCCTCCATTATGTGTTCATGGATTATATTGAAGCATTACCAAAGTACAAATATGATCTAAAGATAAAAACTGTTACTGTTTAGCTATGTAGCAATGAAAAAAACTCTCAGCTGCTGCCTAGCTGGGTCGAACAAGTAAAACTTTCTTGCTAAAGTTATCCCATTACTTCAATACATTACAGTGTGAGAAGTGATTATAAAATTCATCTAATATGCTGATATAATTTCATTATGCTCACATATAATAGCTAGACTTATTGACACCATAAATTAATATCATTATCTATTTTTAATTGTCTCAGAGTTTCTCAGCATAATTTTTTCTTGGAGATGGCTACAAAAATTTTTCTCTATCTAATTTGTGCCTTTGGAGTCAATACACTTCATTTAGTGTCAGCACAACCAGGGATACTTCCAGTAACTGATGAAAACACTGGACAATGCTTGCCTCTTGAAGTTCCAGATTGTACCAATCTGGGCTACCAAATGGCCTATCTACCAAATTTCAGAGGTCACACAAGACAAAATGATGCAGTGAAAGAATTCAATGACTTCATTCCCTTGATTACTAACAATTGCTCCAGTGTCATTCGAGAGTTTCTATGTGGATTTTACTTTCCGTTTTGTGATAGTGATCCGATGACGGGTCGTAAAGTGATATTACATCCGTGTAGATCAATCTGTGAATATATTACACCTAGCTGTGTTGCTTTGATAGAACAGGATCCAAGAAATCTATCTTGGCCAGAGTTCTTTAACTGTTCTTTGGATTCTTTTGCTGAGAGACCAAACTGTTTCGGGCCACCTTTAGAGACATCAACATCTGAGACAACAGATTCAGTTTCTCCAACTGAGTATGAAGGCAGTGTGCATCAAACTCAAACCACAATATCTTCTCCCATCTCCACTACGCCAAATGCAGCACTTAAAAATTCTGTAATCTCCTCACTTGTTCTAGGAGTCATGATTTTTGCCTCATTTTTCTGAAACATAATATATATTTTTTGCCATGATCCTCTGTTTCTGTATTAATTTTTGTGCAGTCAAAATCAGGCTCTAGGCATAACAAATGCATTTATAGTTACTGTAGATATAATTCTATTTTTAACATGTTTATCCAGGACAAGACTGTCTATTTTCTAGGTAGCTATTACATAATAGTACATTTACTACTAAATGTTTCATATCATCAATAGTGTTATTCCCATCATAACTCTTGTATTCTTACATAACTATTGTTTGTGGGTCTATGGACCTCCTTAACAAGGACAACCTCTGTACAAGGGACAATAAAAAATGTACTATTTAGTTTATGTCACTGTCAATTAATCTCTGAGATAAGGACAGCTTCTCTATAAGGGACAATAGATCGTGTGTATTTTAGTATTATTACCGCTGAGATTAGGAGAACCTCCTTAAAATGGACAGCCTCCCTACAAGGGACAGTATACTCTAATCTCAACATGTCCTTTATTCAAGTTGTACCATGTTTCTCTATTTGAGATTACAGTGGTGTTGTGCACTCGATAATGCTAGGTCAACATATACAATTTGTTATTGTTTTTCTCTCAAGAGACAGTATAAAATTTGCTATAACTTATGACATAGGAATGGGGTAGAAAAATTACAAATAATCATGCAATCATGTACGTAAGTAAGATCTAAAGTGTTAAAATGAAGATAAGATTTTTGGGCAATACATTAATATCCATTTTATCCATTGGTAAAGGTGAATCTTTGTATATGCCAGTACACTTCTAAACAACCTAAATGAACATTCACACAGGCAGTAGCAATCGATTAACTACTTCTTTATACTTCTGCGCCAACTCACAAGGAAAAAGAAGCCATACCAGGGCATATTATCTTGAACACTAATTATTCTCATTACAAATCCATGGTAGACAGAAATTACATCTGTTGAGTGACTGGCAATAAATTGCAGAGTAAGAATGTAATAATTCTCTGACCCTTTCCTCCCTAACTTGTACCTTCCATGTACAAAGACAAGTTCATTAAGTTCATTAATAACTAATAAATGCTATGGGTTCCACCACACTAATGGGATGGTATATACCCTTTCTACATGCTTCAAAACCTTCCAGGCAGAATGGCACCATTGCTACTTAATACATGTACATATCTTCACAGCAACATGGCACAAATCTTAGTCACTGGGATGGCACCATGGTATGCATTCACAGATAGGATGGCACCATTGTAAAATCCTCCTTAATGGGAGGTTGCTATGGCATCAGGTTGTTAGCCAGTAAATTATTCAATCAGTGAAGGGAGACCACCTGCTACCTATGCGATGATTAACCACAAATGTGAAGGATGGCTAGACTTCAATTAAACTAAGCAACAATTGGACGCCCTTAGGAAAATACCACAACAAAGAGTGATTTTACTGAATGGGTCGTTTCCATTCATATCTACTTTACCTTTTAGGTCAGTCATCAGAAGGCCATGATGAATAGTTCACACAATTATAATAATTATGATGATAAGCCCACCACCACATATTTATCATGCTTATCTGATATAAGATAGCTGATCTAAGTAGTAGAGTGTTAGAAACATTTTACAGGTTTTGGAGAAACCAAGTGTAGAGGGCTGTGTGTAATACTACATAGCCACCTATATAGTGCTCAGGAGGACAGAGCCCAGAGGTGTCTATCACCTTGTATTAGACCTAGGTACAATGTTCAATAATCTTGGGGCCCCACTCCCCTACTCCCAGTGTAGCTTAATTATTATTATTTTACACATCTATCCTTAATACTGTAAATTAAAATCATGATGGTAATGTAAAATAGACTGTTATTTCTTTAATGATGAGTCAAAGAATGAGAAAACATGTAAACTCCAGGCATGTGGGTAGATGTAATAGAGTCCATTATCATCTGTAAATGAGTCTAGTCATTAAAAATTTAGTCCAATGTCTCCCAGATCAGCTATCATCAGTGGATACTGCTTTATGGATCTATAAATAGCAAACAAAAAACCAGATTTAACATACTTTATCGGATGTACTTGAGATATTATACCATCACTAGGCCCAGATAAATGATTCTTTTTTTTTTTTTTTTGAGCCATAATTCCTTTCTCTAATGCTCTCACACACTACCCATAATTCTACTATAATTCTCATAAATTGCTCAAAATTCATTCAATGGTGGTTATACTGTAACATAACAGAGGATTGAATATAGTCCTTGAGAGCACTTTCTTGGTTGCTGTTGAAAGAGTTGGCTGGTCAATAGAAGCCATGATGATGCATGCACATGTGGTCAGTCACATGATCTGATAATTATGCCACATCCACATTCCACTCAATCAATTTACCACTGTAGGCTATGAGTGTTAAGTACACAAGTGCAACACTAAACTCTAGCAGAAATCAAGACTCTGGCTAGAAGAGTTGTGTCGTATCTTGATGATAGACTAAGTACACGCTGTTTACTATGTAGGTCGTGGTAAGACTGAATGAAGGAGAAACTAACTCAATACTCTTAGAACATTCTATATCTCTCAATGTCTCTATTGAACAAAACAATCACTAGCTATTTATACACAACTGATAATGATAAAAACGTGATCACAATAATTAAATATTTAATACCGGTAAATATACCACAAGTTGGCTAAAAAGTGGCCCACAATTCTCAAAAATTGCTCAATGCTTGAAGATACCTATAATGCTCAAAAAAATGCCAGCATTATTTATCTGGGTCTAACCATCACTCATGCTATTACGGCAATCTCAAGCTCATCTTTTACTAACAAGGTAAATAGCATTAACATTACATAGAATGTGGGAAGGGGAGCTAGAGATATTTACGCAGAGGTAAATAGTATTAACATTACACAGAATGTGGGAAAGGAAGCTAGAGATATTTACGCAGAGGTAAATAGTATTAACATTACACAGAATGTGGGAAGGGGAGCTAGAGATATTTACGCAGAGGTAAATAGTATTAACATTACACAGAATGTGGGAAAGGAAGCTAGAGATATTTACGCAGAGGTAAATAGTATTAACATTACATAGAATGTGGGAAGGGGAGCTAGAGATATTTACGCAGAGGTAAATAGTATTAACATTACACAGAATGTGGGAAAGGAAGCTAGAAGTATTCATATAAGTAATAGTATTAGAGTGTGGGAAGGGAGATAAAGATATTTACATTGGCAGAGAAGCAATTCATCCACAGAAACTACACCCAAGCTGTAATTAATAATATATAATAAGAAAAGGGTTTCCCAGGCAGGTGTCCACCATAATGAAGTACACTGCCACAGCTAACATAATAAGAAGAGCCCCACCTAACACACACACCTAAGACAGTAAGAGGCTAGAGGATGGTTTTCCCATGTAGAGGGGTGGGAATAAAACATCAAAGGAAATTCGAATTATTCATGGCTACCAATCCTCTTATAAGTGAACATTACAATTACAAAACTATGGAAGACCCAATCACCATGTTTAGGTTGGCACATGGAAAATATAAATTGGAAAAACAAAACAAAACAAAACAAAAACAAACAACAATGAAACAAACAAACCAAAAAAAAATATAATAATAATAATAATAATAATAATAATAATAATAATAATAATAATAATAATAATAACAAAGAAAAAATAACAAAAAAACAATAAAAACAAAACAAAACAAAACAAAACAAAAAACAAACAAGCAAGCAATAATAATATTCAACTAGTGCTATAACCATGTATCTGGAGAATTAGAAGCCAATAGATAAAGGACAAGTGATACTACACACAGGAAACAGCCAGAAAATAATGACAGCATAGGCCATAATAATTAATAATTGACCAGACTTAAAAGAAATGGCCAACTAGATACACATCTAATGTGCTCTAATGAAAATCTATTGTTAACTTGGCCAGCTAGCTGATAAGATAGAATACCTTAAAGACACTTTTCTGTGTATAGGGAAGTGAGTCTAGGGATGTGATCAGATGAAACCCTAGGTCCAATGTAAAGACTCACCACTTTTGCTAATCTTGAGTATTGCAAGGCCTTCAGTAACTTGTCATCTGTGGTTGGATGATTCTGAAGGTTCCAATAATAAAACTTATTGAAATGACCTTCAACCTCGAAAACTCTAGCACCCTACAATGTAGATACATAATAGCAGTGAATACATATATATGTATGGTAAAGGGTCTCCATGACTACAAGCTAAATTATTATGCATGTAGTCTTTAACCTTTATGTTTGTAACTATGCCCACTTCTAACATCAACATTTTTTGAGAAGGCTGTTAGGAGGAAAAAGGTATTTATGACTCTAGTGTCAGCTATAAATACTATGACTTCCAAATTCTAATGAAAGAAGGAGGAAGGTACCTGTGAAACCTGAAATACAGATAAAGAATACAGCTAGTTCCATAATGTAATGTTTGAGCTACCTTCTATTGAGCCACATCGTGTACTCTTCAGTAGACTGTCCATTCTGACATAATGGTAAGAGTTAATGCATACAAACTTCATCATTTGTGGTTACTATAAATCATGTTTCTATATGCATGTTATAGAACTTTCCTGCATATGACCTTTACCTGGCAGCTGATTAAAGGGGAGAAATAAAAGAATATACTTAACAGGGTATGGGGCTCAGGCACTAAGAGCTAGGATGGCAGACTAGAAGACTGTGAGACTGTGTGATAGTTCCAGATGGCTCAGAAGAAAGATGGGCTGTGGAGTATTGTGAATGGTTCTGAGGTTGTGCTGGATGAAATAGAAGCTGCTGAATGCTAACACAAAGTACATTGGCCATAGGAATTGAGCTCTAGCCATTATTGTTCTGTCTGAAGAACGATCACTTCTGATCTCCCTTGAAAACTTTCATCATTATCTTGAGACAGAGTCCCTGTCCTTCAACTGTAGTGAATAGAGCTTGTAGCACAATTGCAACTTGTTGGCCCAAGTCTTTCTCTCAAACTGGTTAGCTGATGCTCTCCAACTTTGATTGGGTCTTCTGGCTCTCCAATTAAATGTTTTATACATGTCAGTCTAGTAGTGATCCTTGCCTCTACACAACTATGGAAGGAGAAGTGTTTATCATGAGATCCAAATGAATCAGAAGAGATACCAGCCAGCAGTAGGTGAGAAGTTTCTTTTATCTCTCTACCAGGTCAAGGTCAGATATTAGATTTGCTGTGAGTAATGTAGCTAAATTCTTTGCACAGCCTGCAAAGGAGCACTGGAATTTTATGAAACAAATTTTTAAAGAAGTTGATCATTCTACCACAAAGATGGCCAACTGATACTCAGATACCGTGACATTAATGACCTGCAAGTCTACCTCTAGTTTCTTGGAACTGACTCCCCAGTCAAGCTAGGAAGAACAACTAGAAATAACAAACAGAGCTCTACGGCACTTTCAACTGCAGAAGCTGAATACATCACACTGGCTGGTGCTATGCAGGAAGCAGTGTGGTTGTAATGACACGTTATTGAGATCTACTGTGGTTTTTGAAGACAGCTAGCTAGCCTGCTATCTCCATGGTCAAAAGCTCACAGTATCATGGAAGGAGTAAACAAACATATGAAACTACATTCAAGAAGTAAAGTAGTAGAACTAATGTATTGCTCTTAGCTGATATGCTTACTAAAGCTCTTTCTAGAGACAGATTTGAGCTTCTTAAGAGATAGAACTCTTGGACAGTTCAGTATTGAA
Source organism: Diacarnus erythraeanus (assembly GCA_964016965.1). Taxonomy (NCBI): domain Eukaryota; kingdom Metazoa; phylum Porifera; class Demospongiae; order Poecilosclerida; family Podospongiidae; genus Diacarnus; species Diacarnus erythraeanus. The sequence goes on from OZ024673.1 coordinate 5,999,568, forward strand.
AATGCACTTTGGTGAACTGTCTATACTGTTAATTAGTGTAAAATATAATAATTTAGAACTTTCCTGTGTATTCCTATATTTATTTATATAGTCATGTCTCACATTGACATAATACCTCTACTACCTTCTACCAAGATCTTTTACCAGATCTGCCATTCTTTACCCAGATCTGCTACCCTTTACCCAGATCTGTCACCCTTTACCCAGATCTGTCACCCTTTACCCAGATCTACTACCCTTTACCCAGATCTTCAACCTTTTACTCAAATCTGTCACCCTTTGCCCAGATTTGCCACCCTTTGCCCAGATCTGCCACCCTTTGCCCAGATCTGCCACCCTTTACCCAGATCTACTACCCTTTACCCAGATCTTCAACCTTTTACTCAAATCTGTCGCCCTTTGCCCAGATATGCCACCCATTTTCTTCAAGATATATCACATATTCTCAGTTTGGTTCTCTCTTCAATTATTCTTACCAATTAATTTTCCATAGCTATAGTTATAGAGGAATCTGATACAGGCTAATAAATACATAGCAAGCTAGTGACCTACCAGAGGCATACACTTCCTAATACATACTTAGCTACATGAATTAGTTTTTCAGGCTCTACAGTTCAGAAATTTGTTCTAGGGTCCCTTTGACTTTTAGTAGGGTCCTTGCTACAAGTCCAGGTCCACCTCAGGTTCATATGTCTAACTTACAATATACATAATTAGCTATGTACCTCTAATGTGATATCTTTATCCTTCTGATGACTATCAGATAACACCTGACCAGTATAACCTCCAGGAACTTCCATCAAAGCACCCTGCAATGGCCGACCTCTGAATGTTGCACTATATCCCAGATCTCTGTCCTCTTTGGTTCCATTGCTTCTAATCACAGGATCAAAGTATTTATCAACCTTAGCAGGATGGGTACAGTCCCTGTCTTCCTCAACATCACAAGTACACTGGACGGTGCAAGGTAGGAGATGCAGTGAAGTTGACACAGAGCCATTCAGTCCATTATTCGGACCATTCTCGATCCTAATGACCAGCGGATAGGACTTAGATCCAGAAGAACTGAACATTGTAGTGTGTCAGTAAGTACTCACCGGCGCAGCCACCATTAATGCGCATGCGTAGAAGGACTGGGTACCACGTTTTGTGTTTGATAAGATGGTGAGTTTGTGAACAAAATTGTGATTTTGACTTATTCTTGACTTTGTGCTAGTGGTCTAGCTCTTTAGCATTAGTGTGTCTGTGCCAGTGTGGTATATACTTTCGTATAAAGGCGATTATTTCCTCCTCTTTGATATAATGCTATCCTTCACGAATTTTTGTTGGTGTGGCTTGAGCCAACCTATCCACATCTTAGTTCCACAACTACCAGTTGTTCTATGAAGCTTATGTTCTTTGCGTTGTCTTATATAGACGAGAAAAAGACGAAATACTGGTCGATCTAAGCACGGCAGAGGTCATGTCCGTTATGTTAGATGTACCAACTGTGCAAGATGTGTACCCAAGGTATAATAATACATCACTATGAACTAACTCTTTTAACATAGATTACAGTGGCTTAATGGGTGCTTAATATTTTATCCTTGCATCTATTACGCTTAGCCCTATATAGCCCTTGCCCATGAAAGACGAGAGACAAACTAGGAGAGACTGTTGCTAGGGGTGTTGTGTTGATGTGATAGTATGTAAGGAAATCTACACATAGAAGCACAGGGGGGACTTGGGGTGGAGCCTTTTGATTATACCTTAAGGTGGGTCTGTTTTTCTTTTCTTTTCATCCTTTTTCTGGCTGCTAGAAAATAAGCTTTTTGTTATTTGGACACATTTTTCATTATTAGATTTATTAAATTTTATTTATTTATTTATTTATTTATTTATTTATTTATTATTTTTTAACATTTATTATTATCTTTTTTGCAGGATAAAGCTATCCAGAAGTTTGTTATTAGGAATATTGTAGAAGCTGCTGCGATTAGAGATCTTTCTGAAGCATCTGTCTATGATGGTGAGCACTATTTAAAGACACCATTAATTAATTAATTAATTAATTAATATAGCATGAGATGCTTCAGCTTTGTTTTTGAGGTTTGTTCAGCATTAACAAAAACAATCTCATTGGGAGATTAACCCCACCAGTCCATTGGAAGATTAACTCCCACAAGTCCATTTGGAACAGATTGAAGTCATTTCATTAAGGGGTGCATTATTTGGAACACTAGTTGCTGATGTCCTCATTTCAAGAGCAAGGGTGTTACCATGATGTTGCACTGTGATACCACATTCTTTGTAGATACTGCAACCATATCAAAGAAAAGTCTACACATTCTTGCCTATAGAAGGGCATGTTCTTGTCCTGTATAATGTGTTATGGTACTGAAATTGTGTTTATACCAAATTCCCAGGGTATCCTCTTCCTAAGCTCTATGCCAAACTTGTCTACTGTGTGAGTTGTGCAATCCATTCCAAGATTGTCCGAAACAGGTCAAAGGAACAACGTAAGGATCGAAGCCCTCCACCCAGGTTCAGGAACAAGCAGATGGAACGTCCCAATAGGGTAAGTAGTGGCAATTGATTTGCCACTGTGCTGGATTCATATGGATAAGAGGATTTCTGTAACATTAGCCTCTATTTGGGACAAATTATAGTGTCCTGACTAAAGAGGGTGGCCTTGTTTAGCCTGTCTATTTGAAGTGTCCTTGTTTGAGGGTGACCTAGTTTGATTGTGATATGCTTTCTAGTTAGGACAACAAATTGATTTTGGGTAGCCTCTCTATGTGAGACAAATTAAAGTGTCCTGATTAGAGGGTAGCCTTATTTTGTTGATTGGGATGTAGATCTGATGCTGTTGTTACAGGGTGTCCCTTTGATAGGGAGTGATAATCAACTATTTTTTAACACCCAGTTTTCCATAATTGTAATTCAATACACCATTGATTTCTATTTAACACACCATTATTCTATTTTTATTATCCTTACTTAGCCTGAGGGTGAAGGAAACAAGACGGGAGGTGAAAGAATAGCTCAAGTGGGAGCAATCAAAACCTCATGATAGAGAGCTGACCTAGATGATATAATGTCATGTTTTCATCTTATGAATGTACTGAGCTGTTTATTTTGGTGATAAATTACATTACTACTCTGCTAATCCCAACTTGTACATTCAGACTTAAAACAAGTAGACTTCCTCGAACTTGTGATCGGCGCTGCCCACTTACAGATTGGGTAGGCGGGGCCCCGTCTGTTTGATCATCATTATAAAACCTAGAATAATGTCACTCGTAGAGATGTGTATGGGCGTTTTAGATATGCTGAATTGTTATGATAAATGGTCCTGTATGAGCTAACTAGCTAGCTAGATACTACAGTCGAGTCAGTTACTGCTCTATACCGTATCGTTTCGTCCAGCGTCCGGCAGTCAAGTCTATCGAGATATATGTAAGTGTTATGAGCTAGCTAGCTAGTCCGAACTAAACCTTCCCGGGTATTTACTCTACCACACCACTGCATTCACAGCACGTTGTTGTTTTGGAACTGTGATACTTGTATTTAATGTTTAGCTGGCTTAGCCTAGCTAAGCTATGTATTATCGTTCTAGTTGCTATATACTGTGACTCTTTTTAGCATGTGGCCTTCTAATAGCCGTCTTTCCCAAATAAAGAGTCTGGTTTTGCCGGCACTCATTCTTCTCTAACCTTCCATATACAAATTCCACTCTATCTAAGCACTAAAACACTGCCTTCTCTACCTTGGACTACACTAGTACCATGCCTTCACTGTACAAAACATCTATGACATGGGATTTGAGCTTCCACAGAGCATTTATAACCTTGATCTTTTCCACAATACTGAAGCACTGGCTTTCCTAGCTAGCTAACCCATGTGTCAAAGCAAGATCCAATATATCCAGCATGTGATTTGTGGCTAAGTGGATTGATTAGAAGAAAGGTTTCTATGTGGTTTGTGTTACTATGGATAGAGCATGTATTTAACTTCCTATGTGTGAGTATTCCTAAAGATGGAGATTGTGAAGCTATGACTCCACAATATATTAAGCTATTGGCACCTTATAGTTGCATCGTAATGGTGGCACTATACTACCTATATTAGAGTGGCACTTTAATTAGATAACAGAAGAATGTATTAATGCCCTGCAAATTTTATTTCCCTAAGAAATAATAAACTGTAGATATGTGTGCAGTGACAACACAGAAATAAACTTTTTAAATTCGTGATTGTTATCAATCCTTATCTTGTTCTTGTTATACTAACATGTAATCATTCCTACATTGATTGTCTCTCTTCCCTTTCACTTGTATGTCTGGTCCCTGGAAACCTGCCATTGTTGATTCATAGACAAACTTTAAAATGCTTGGTGTCATTAGCTTTTGAGGTTAGTCTGGTGGAGTAGTTGGTGAATGATGACATTACTATCAGATTTGCACTGTAGATTACATCTGGATTTGTGGACTGGTTCCAAACTATCACAAGCTGCACCTGCAAATACATGCCACACCTACCCACATCTACATATTTAAGCCACACCTACAAATGCATGTCACATCTACAAACAAGGGCAACATTGTTAAATGGTTTTTTTTGTGTAAAGAAATTGGGAAGATCATCTTTCCTAATGGAATCTTTAGGGAAAGGTATTTTGTAGTAAAATTCCTTATGCTTAGTTAAACATACTATAAAATAGTAGAGTGGTCTGAGCATTTCACAATGTTGCTATTCATCTGGAGGACATGGAAGTGAGCTGGGATTGATTTTCACTGTGTAAACGGTGAAGAGATTGGCTTTAGAGGTGTCCTCATTTCAGGGGATTGGAATAGAGGGATTCCACTGTATACAGAGGTGTACTCATTTCAGGAGGTTGGAATAGAGGGATTCCACTGTATACAGAGGTGTCCTCATTTCAGGGGGTTGGAATAGAGGGGTTCCACCGTATATAGAGGTGTTCTCATTGCAGGGGATTGGAATAGAGGGGTTCTACTCTATACAGAGGTGTCCTCATTTCAGGAGGTTGGAATAGAGGGATTCCACTGTATACAGAGGTGTCCTCATTTCAGGGAGTTGGAATAGAGGGGTTCCACTGTATATAGAGGTTTTCTCATTGCAGGGGATTGGAATAGAGGGATTCCACTCTATACAGAGGTGTCCTCATTTCAGGGGGTTGGAATAGAGGGGTTCCACTGTATATAGAGGTGTTCTCAATGTAGGGTATTGGAATAGAGGGATTCCACTCTATACAGAGGTGTCCTCATTTCAGGAGGTTGGAATAGAGGGATTTCACTTTATACAGAGGTGTCCTCATTTCAGAGGGTTGGAATAGAAGAGTTCCACCGTATATAGAGGTGTTCTCATTGCAGGGGATTGGAATAGAAGGGTTCCACTATATACAGAGGTGTCCTTATTTCAGAAGGTTGGAATAGAGGAGTTCCACTGTATATTTATTTCAGGGGGTTGGAATAGATAGGCTCCACTATATACAGAGGTGTCCTATCAGGGAGTCAGAATAGAGTTTAAACTGAGTTGTCCTCACTTCATTTAGGTTGGAATAATTTGTACTTATTCAGGAGATTGGTTAGAATAGGGTGGTTGGTTAGAATAGGGTGGTTGGTTAGAATAGGGTGGTTGGTTAGAATAGGGTGGTTAGTTAGAATAGAGTGGTTGGAATAGAGTGGTTAGAATAGGGTGGTTGGAATAGGATGGTTAGAATAGGGTGGTTAGAATAGAGTGGTTGGAATAGGGTGGTTAGAATAGAGTGGTTAGAATGGGGTGGTTAGAATAGAGAGGTTAGTATGTGGAATAATAGAGGGTTCTCACTTCATTCACTTTAAGGTGTAGTAAATGGGGAGGTTTTACATCAAAGGAACGTGCTTTCAAGGGAGGAGAGGTTTAGAAAGGTTTTCCTTCTTTCATAGTGAGTAGATAGGTGTGAAGCATTTTATTACTAAACTTTCAAGTTCTCCTGTGCACCTTGTGAATAGGTGTGGGTTGAAGGTGCTAATCGTCAAGATTATCACCATTAAACAGGTTAGCTGTGAGTAAATTTCAGTGTTTTGGTGTTCCCTTGCAGGGCTACACTTAGGAAACTGACTTTTAAGGACTTTTAAAATAACATGGACTTTTTAAGAACAATGGCATGCTCAGATCTATAGTTTCATATGCATCTGTGGCTCTATAGCATAGCACTCTCCAAATTTCTGGGTAAAATTAGTACCAAAGATTCCACCAAGAACAGATAGTGTGGTCCTTGGGGTTAGTAATGGTATGTTTCCTCCTCTCTAAGGTCACTTAAGCCTATATTTACACATTTCTGTTGTTTACTATTTAATGTTTAATGTTTAGTGTGATTCCTCCTGGATTTAATGAAGGGGGAAAGGTTGCTTGGTTTTCTTGTCTCTAGCTGTGCTAGTTTTAGACTGATTACTGTTTCTTTATTGATGAAGATTCACACAGAAGTGAGAGGGGTAACCCTGGGATCTCTATCCCCAAAGGGTAAATCACCCCTCCCCAGACAGAAAATCCTGTATGAATTCCCTTAAACACATGGAATCTGGTCTATGTGCTCACTCAGTATATCTGAGTATATGTATTGGAAATCTGGTCTGTGTACTCACATAGTGTATCTGAGTATGTGTATTGGAAATCTGGTCTGTGTACTCACACAGTATATCTGAGTATGTGTATTGGAAATCTGGTCTGTGTACTCACACAGTATATCTGAGTATGTGTATTGGAAATCTGGTCTGTGTACTCACACAGTGTATCTGAGTATGCGATTATGATAACAATGAAGTCTGGTTCATGTGCTCACACAATATTATTATGACTATGGAGTCTGGTCCATGTGCCCACACAGTGTACCTGAATACATCATGTATTGTGATAGCAAGCCACTTTAATGTCACTCTGCCTAAGTTTTGTAAAATCTTGTTTTCAGCTTTAGGGGGGGGGGGGGGGGTTTGAGGGAGTAATTCAAGTCCTAGTTGCGGGCTAGGGAATAGTCCATTACCAGATATCCTTATCCTTCCCAAACAGAAGACCCTATCTCTCTCTGCAGTTAATGGTTGTACCAATACTAGGTGCAATGTATTTTGAGAGGAGTTATGTCACTTCAAAGCTGTTAAATGATTCTGTTGCTACTAAACATTTTCCTGCTCTGAACAATTCCATACACTATTATGCACAGTACACAAATTCATTTGTCATGGTCTTTAGTAGAGGATGGTAATTGCAGTGGGGGAGGGGAATCCATCTTCAGCAGGGGGTAGTCCTCACAGGTTGTCCTTGGTAGTGTTGTCCTCAGTGGGGGTGATAGTCCTTAGTGTAGTAACATGTTTCTTTTCTTCTTCTTATCAGATAGAACCTGTATTAGACTCATACTTCCTTCAATCTGCTTGACTGTCCTCAGTTTTTTTTTTTTTTTCTTTTTTTTACCTTGAGAGAGAAACTATATTTTCACCAGTTTCTCGGGATGATTTACTCAACTTTATCCCATCCACAGAATGTGGTAGACTTAAGAGTGTATGTTTACAAGTTGTCTGTTACTCCATAGGTGACATCTAACATGGAATGTGAAGGTTTTATCTGCCCCTACTGTTTAGTAGGATTCGGGACATCCGGTAAACTGCAGAATCATTTTATTGACATGCACTCTGGCCAGGGTCTGATAGATGACTATGACGTGGTCGAGTATGTAGAAGAAGAGGTAAGGAAGAAATTTAAATGGATGTTTGTGAGAGGTACATAATTGGGTCATGTTTTCTCAAGTTGGTGCAGTAATGATAACTACTTTATCATCAGATTATTTATTTACTTTGACTGAGTAGAAAGGAGCTTCTCCTTTAATTTTCATTTTAGCTAGAGGAATTTTTTTCTTTAAATCATATGATTAATGTGTATGGAGATCATATCTGACACACCCCTCACTCACAGTGCTACAACAGTACAGGGTTAGTGTTAGAGGGTATTGAACAGCAAGCAGTTAACAGCTGATGGGTCTGTCATTTCTTACTGGGTGATGAAAGTTATTAGCCTGAGAAAGTATGCTGTTATTTTTGAAAGCTATACTGTCAAAACATGTTTGTTGGTATTAATTCTGTGTAGAATAAATGCAGATATAATAATCATGTGCATACCATGTGAAATGGACATTTTCCTACCATTTTGTTCCTATGTCCAGACAAATCTTGAACTCAGGTAGGGGGGATTACATGCCCCACCCCCTAAATAGTCTTGGTATGACACTTTGTTCCTCATAAATACAAAAACTCTCCTCCTCCTTGAGCAAAATCCTTGAATCTCAAACTGGATAGTCAATGATAGAATTTCACAAGGGAACTTTTAAAAGACCCTGTAGTCTAAATTCATTGCAAAGGATTGGAATAGAGGGATTCCACTGTATACAGAGGTGTCCTCATTTCAAGGGGTTGGAATAGAGGGATTCCACTGTATATAGAGGAGTCTTTGATTTCAGGGGGTTGGAATAGAGGGGTTCCACTGTATACAGAGGTGTCCTCATTTCAACTTTCAACTTTTGACTATTACTCAACACCACATTGTCCAAAATGAAAAAAATAACTCCCTTCTAATGTTTTTAAGACAAATTCTGTTCATTCAATTGGAAGAGCAGGAAAAGAGCTTTCAGAAAATTTTTTTTTTTTTTTTTTTTTTTCATTTTGGACAATGTGGTATTGAGTTATAGTCGAAAGTAGTCAAAAGTAGTGCATGAAGTCAGGCAAGCTAACTTCAGCTAGGTTGCTGGAAAGTAAGAACTTAATATAACATCAGAAAGCTCTTTAAATGAGCAACATTTTGAGCATAAGATCAACTTTTTTGGACAAAGTATAAGAGAATTATGATCAGATATATAAAAAAGGAAGATAAGGGAATAAATGCAATATGCCTCCCATAGACGCCCCTAAGTACCACTGACCACAGTTTGGCAGACTGTTAGCACTTGTCTTGTCTATTGCTGGTAACAGTATGTTTTATAGACTACACATTAGAGAGTGATACAGACAAAATGACATTACTGTGTCAGCATCATGAATATAGAGACACTGACAGCCTGTCCTTTTTTTGTGTGTGTGCTTTTTTCCCACAGGATACATTGAAACATAGAGGTGACCTCATTTCAGGGGATAAAGTTCTACTAACATAAGCTGTTAATTGGAACATGTCTAATATCATTTGGAATAGAGGGGTTCCAGTGTACATAGAGGTGTCCTCATTTCAGGGTGTTGGAATAGAGAGGTTCCACTGTATACAGTGGTGTACTTATTTCAGGTGATTGGAATAGAGGGGTTCCACTGTACATAGAGGTGTCCTCATTTCAGGGGGTTGGAATAGAGAGGTTCCACTGTACACAGAGGTGTCCTCATTTCAGGGTGTTGGAATAGAGAGGTTCCACTGTACACAGAGGTGTCCTCATTTCAGGGTGTTGGAATAGAGAGGTTCCATTGTATACAGAGGTGTCCTCATTTCAGGGTGTTGGAATAGAGAGGTTCCATTGTATACAGAGGTGTCCTCATTTCAGGGTGTTGAGGTTCCACTGTACACAGAAGTGTCCTCATTTTGTGCAGTTGTATTACATGTCTTGTTCTAAAACTTGAATGTCCACTTGAAGGTAGTAACTGATCCATTACCTGGAGAACTTCTCCCTAGTTTATTACGAGTTATTGTCTTCTTCTTGACATTAAATAGTTTTGCTTGCTAATAATTTTATCTAAAACTAAAGCCTGACCTCACCTTCACTAAATGGCCATTACTAAGTCTCAGTATCACTAGGATGAGTGAGGGTCTGTTACTAAGGCCTTCATTGTCTTGGAAATTGAGATATGTGGGGCTGTTACTAAGACCTTTGTTGTCTTGGAAACTGGAGCTATTATTGAAGGTAATCTTATCTCCATGGATACCAACTTTGATATTTCACTATAAACCTTGTACCTTTATAATGTGCTGGTCACCATTAGAGTATTACTTGGTAATGATGTTCCTAACCTGGAATACTTCAATATATTTTTATAGTGATTTTCTTTTTTTTTAACTGAATAATTTATAGTTCTAAATCATCTGGAAGCTGTGGTCTAGGATAGAAACTGTGTGTGTGTACCAGTTGGTTATTTTTTTTTTGGTTTTAAGGGTGAGTTTGTCTCTGTCACTTTAGATGTAATGTGGACATTATTAGCTTCCTATCACTTGCCTAGACAATGATCAGGAGTTCCTTTATATGGGAATAGTATGCTTCACTGTGGTTAGTTAAGTACTGTATAAAGGTAGTAAACTATTAAACTGAAATCTAATCCACCCCCCTGAAGTAGAAGTCTCTCTAATCCAGCCCCCTGAAATCTAATCCCCCCCTCCCCCCCCCCAAATCTCTCTAATCTAATCTAGCCCCCTAAAGTGGAAATTCCTCTGATCCAGCCTCCTGAAATAAAGATTCTAATTCAGTCCTCTAAAATAGAAGTACCTTTAATCCAATCCCTTAAAATGATGTCACCCAATTAGAACATCACTCTTATAAAATGGAGCATTCATTCATACAGATCAACCAGTCCTCCATTTCGTGGGAAACAGGACAACTCTATACACTAAATGTGTTTTCACTTACTGTTTTAGGGTGCATGTAGACATTGGGAGCATGTGGACACTGGGAGCATGTAGACACTGGGAGCATATAGACACTGGGAGCCTGTAGACACTTGGAGCCTGTAGACACTTGGAGCCTGTAGACACTGGGCGAATGTGGACACTGGGAGCCTGTGGACACTGGGAGCCTGTGGACACTGGGAGCCTGTGGACACTGGGGGCCTGTAGACACTGGGGGCCTGTAGACACTGGGGGCCTGTAGACACTGGGGGCCTGTAGACACTGGGAGCACGTATATCTTATCGATAATGAAGTAGGATGTTGCTATGAGTGATTGTGGAGGTTAAATTGACAGCTATCTCAGATATATTGTGGAATAGACATAACATTGAAGAGTTGTTTGCTGTGTATCAGTTCTGACACAAAGTGAAACTTGTTATAGCCAGAGTGTGTGTACACAAACAATTCCTGCTGTCAGTTGTTTACTGTGTACCAGTCAATTAAGTTATCACCTCACACCACGTAATTATTATTACACACTGACCAAGCTCAAGCCACACCCAGAGGAATCATTCTGATGTGATGACTTCATTCTGAAGTTGGCCATATAAATCTCTGAAGTGTCTTGGTATAGTCTAGTTCTTGTAGTATAACTCTGGATTCAGCTTGTGTTTTTTGAGTGAAGTAGTTGTAGATAAACAGGCAGGAATTTTAATTAACGTGAATTCAATTTATGTTAGTTCTATTGTCATGGTTAATGTCACATAAGAGGTTTGAAATAACATCTACTACAGCTGCAACTAGTTTTTGTCATTATGTATGCTGTTAGCAATTTTTTTTCTTGAAAATTAGTTCAAAGTTCACAAAAGTTCAAAGTTCACATGTAACTGGTTCTATTATTTTAGTCTATGGAAGCAGTAACTAAACTGACATATTAATTAAAACTATTTCCATGCTTTGGGCCTTAGTTTGTTGGCTTCAGTTTGTTTTTGTTTGTCTCTGACTGTGTTTGGATACAAACTTGTAGAGATCGCTATTAGGAAATGTCCTCTGCACTTTCTTGATCGATAATTAGCTTGATCTTAGCCTGCATGTCGAGGCTCTTGTATGTGGTTTCAGCCTGCATGTGGAGGCTCTGGTCCTAGCCTGTATGTGGTTTCAGCCTGTGTGTGGAGGCTCTGGTCCTAGCCTGTATGTGGTTTCAGCCTGTGTGTGGAGGCTCTGGTCCTAGCCTGTATGTGGTTTCAGCCTGCATGTGGAGTAGGGACAAGCACATTATGCTAATTTCCCAGCCTATTATGCTATTCTCAAGTGCTATTTTTTAACCCTATTATGCTTTTGCACCAGCTCCTGTTATGCTTACATTATGCTCAAAAAATTCATTAAATTTTTATGTACAAAAAAAAAGAGTCAGAATTGAAGTTCATTGAACTCTGTTGAATTGCAACATGAGTGATGCCTCTACATAATCTTCAAGAGAATTCATTTGTTGTTCATTAAATGAATTCTTCAATAAAGAAAAGGCACGCTCAGCAGAGTCTGATGATGGTTGAACTAAGAGCACTTTCTGAGCTACAGATGCCCAGTTGGGAATATCTGGTTCAGCATTGCTCCACCATCTTCGGCTTTAGAAAGATAAGTTGCTAGTTCAGATTTCAAGGAAGAAAGAATACTTACATCTTTCAGAGAAGGAAAATTACCCAAAATATCAACATCACTCGCCACAGGCTTCATTTCTGAAACTTTGTGGGGGGGGGGGGGGGGAGAAAAGCCGTGCTGCTTTGAAGGCTGAGTCATTGCCAAATCGATCCATAAAATAGTCAATTCCTGGCTTCAAGCAGCTGATAGCATAGCTAAGCCACTGTTGATGACATGCTGGATTACCGGATGAAAGCTTGCGTGCAATGGCTTGCACATTGGGGTAATGGCCAGTGTGGATTGTAGCTATGATTCCTCTGATAACTTCATAACATTCCATTACTAAAGCCCCATCTCCCTCAAGCTTGTAGGTGGCTTTTACAAAAGTCTCACCAAGATCAATGACTGCAGCTAACTCTATTAAGCAATATTCTGAGTATCATTTGAAATTTCAAGTAGTTTAGGATGGAGGGATGGTCCAATATCAACATTGTTAGTGAAAAAGGGAAGCAAATCCCCAAACTGCAAAAATAATTGATGCATTACTTCACACTGATTCCACCACCTAGTCTTACTAAATGTTACTATACTCCTTCCAGTTTGCTCTTTCCACAGAGATTTAGATTTAGGGCTATGAGCAAGCAGCGAAATCCATGAACTGCAAAAAGTGCTAAGTACAGGAGTGGCAAACTTTTCCCCAACATGGTCTAAGGCATGTGAAAAGCAACCAATATCTAACATGTTTGGGTAAATAACACTAATAGTGTTCATTGCTAAATTATTCACACTAGCACTATCCCTCATTGTAGCCCAAATCAAATGGGAAGACACTCCCATTCTTACTGAAAGGATTTGAATAATCTCTCTAGCAATCTCCTCTCCTGTCATGCTTTTTTGTAGAAACTTCAATCGAACTAGTCGCTGATTGATTTTCCAATCTTTGATGTAACGTAAAATTACAACTAAAACTTTTCCCAGGCGTGTGGTGCCATCAAATATAAGTGAAACAAACTTAGAATTTACTTCAGCCTTTGTTGTATCCATTTCCTCACTTAGCACAAAGGGGACCAAATCTAACATTGTATCAGTTAGTCTGAATGCACCAGCTTCCAAAATCTCCCGAAAAATTTAGATATTGGTACTCCAGCTTTCATGAAAGTGGTCAAAACTTGTACCCTGTATACCCGCTGCTCCTCATTTAGAGTCTCCCCCTTAGGATGTACTTTACTCTCATAAACTTTTAATGCTTCTGCTATAGTTTTCTCTCTGCAAACTTTTGTAGCTTTCTTTTTTTTTACTTTCAACATGCTTGGTACACTTCAGATGATTCTGGATGATACTTCTTTTAAGGGAAAGGGTTTCACGGCATGCCATGCAAAACAAACAACCAGCTGAAACAGTTAAAGTTTCATCTTTAAACTCCTTCACCCTTGAGAGTGGGGTTACTGATTTAGGGTCATTATTCCTGGATCCACTGCACCTCTTTTTCCCAGTAGGTGGATTAGAAAGCACTGCCCTCTTCCTTCCCAGGATCGAGACACTGACATCAGGATCAGCACTAGAGCTAGCACTGGAGCTAGAACTACCCTCAGAATCAGCCATAATAGACTAGCATTCACAAAGTTCCACTAACAACACTACAGTGCTACCAGCTATGCATCCAATTCCCAGTGCAACTGTGCATTTGCAAGCTATCTATAGCCTATAGGCTATAGTTAATAGTACTTGTATTGATGTTAAAGTCACTAAAAGCCTAATTGTTAAATACAGTGAGTGGCTGTGTCAGCCTGTCCCTTAGTCAGCCTGTGTGGCACTGACTCTGAGTGGCAGTGAGTGTTGACTAATATTGTTTACTTTAAGGGTCACAAAGTTCACCTATTATGCCAGCATTATGCCCAATGCTTTGATAGGCCTATTATGCTCAAAGCAATGCTAGCATAATGTGCTTGTCCCTAATGTGGAGACACTGGTCTTAGCCTATATGTGGATTTAGCCTGCATGCATGTGGAGGCTCTGGTCCTAGCCTGTATGTGGTTTCAGCCTGCATGTGGTACCAGCCATTTTATACTCATAATAGGTGAAAAGAATGTGCAGTTTCTGTTTGTATAATGTTGCAATTCAATACAAAATGCAGTGAAATGTAAATTATACATACTTTATTCCTGGAACCTCTCTATAAAGGACACATTGGGGCTTTGGAAACTGACCTTTATATAGAGGTAGTCTTTAATTCAGAGGTATGAGAACTTCTCTATTGTGGAGGCAAAGGATGCATTAGGTCTATTCACACTCACACAACCATCCACAACCACACCCACAATCATCCTCCCACACCCACAATTATCCTCCCACACACCCACAATCAACCCCCCCCCCACCCCCCCCCCCCCACACACACACACTCTCTCTCTCACACACACACTCACGTAAGATAATAAATGGCAGTAAAATTTATTTTCTCCTTTTCCAGCCCAAACCAATCGACAGGTCATCTCCTCTCGGTCATCAATTCAAGGTTATTCGTCAGTCACGTCCCAAGACATGTGATTCATGTTCGGAGATCATCTGGCAAGATGGACTGGTGTGTCAGGTCTGTCAAGTTACCATACATGTTGATAACTGTCTGGGCAATCTCACGACAAAATGCTCGTCGGATGAAGTGTTTGATGTGAGTTATTGCGTGAGTATGGGGAATAGCTTATTCAGAGGTAACAGTATGTACAGTAGAACCTCTCTATAAAGGACACATCTGGCAGTGGCGTAACTAGAATATGGCTAAGTGTGGTTTTCGCCACACCAAAGCAGCTTACTTATACTAGTATCTCACAAACAAAGTTGATTTCAACAGTGTCATTGATGCTTTTGCTTCTTTACAAGCGCGGGCGGCGTATAATCCTATTATTATGTCATAATTATTCTAATGAGAAATTTGCTAGTGTTACATCTAGCTAAAGTGCATTCAGCTAGCTATCGTGTGTTCACAACCACACCAATTCCAAGAGGTTAGCTACACCACTGCATTGGGGCCTTGGAAACTGTCCTTTATATAGAGGTTGTCCTTAATTCAGAGTTTAAAGGACATATTAATGTTGAAGGACGGGACCTTGGCAATAGTGGTTAATGCAGTTTGAGTTCTCTGTGAAGAACACATTTGAGACATTGGAAATCAAACAAGCCATTAGTGAAAACCTCGCTTTCCTGGATTCACCCCTAATTATCCTCTGTTCTACCCCCCCCTGTTTCACTCCAGATTTCCTCCTGTTTCCCCCTGATATCCTCCCTGATTTCCTCCTGTTTCCTTTTGTTTCCCCCTGATTTCCTTCTCTCATCCTCCCATGCAGTGTGCATTAGCTAGTATTTAAAATGTTGGATATTTTTTTTATCATTTACTTATAAATAGAGGTTATCTATTCATATTTTTATAATTCCTGCATTCCATTTAGTCTCCTCCCACCGAGTTAGAAGTACGTCCTGGACCAGGACAGAATCCTAAAGGGTTACTACCCCTTGTTCGGAGACAAGTTGCCAAGTAAGATTAAAAAATACTTAGTGGAATGAATTGAGGTGTCTGAAAGAGGAGGTGTGTGAAAGAGATGGTAAAGGAGGTGTGAGAAGTAGGTGTGGCTGAAAGTGGAAGAAGTTACATTGAAGGAAAAGAGGTTTGGAGTGAAAGGTGTTGGAGGGGCAGAGAGGAAGTGAGAAAGTAAGGGAGAGAAGAGTAAAGGAGGTTGGTACGAGAAGGATGTGTAGAGAGAGGGAGGGGAGGGAAAGGATGTGTAGAGAGAGGGAGGGGAGGGAAAGGATGTGTAGAGAGAGGGAGGGGAGGGAGAGGAGGTGTGGAGAGAGGGAGGGGAGGAAAAGGAGGTGTGGAGAGAGGGAGGGAGGGTGAGGAGGTGTGGTGTGGGAAGGTAAAATTAAGGAGCACTGATGGACATGTATGAATTATTGAGCTGAGGGTCTGACAAATCTATAGATTATTGTGTTAAACTCTGAAATCACTCTAGCTATTGAGTGAGAGTGAGATAGCTAAGACCCAGGTGAAGTTAAGTTTGCCTGCCGTATTGAGGCCGTTGTTTAGATTCCCTGTTAGTGTGGGCTCTTCTCAGTTAGAGTGGTCTGTTCTCCATTCAGTGTGGCATGTTCCCAAGTTAGTGTAGGTTCCCTGTCTGTTTAGGTAGGTTCACCCATTAGTGTGGTCTGTTTAGGTAGGTTCCCCGTTAGTGTGGTCTGTTTTCTGTTTGTTGTTGTGGTCTGTTCTATTATAGTGTGGTCTGGTCTAAGGAGAAGATTATATTTTAAGCTTGTGAAGACAATGATAATATTTATATTACCTCTTCACTGAAGTATAATTGCATGTTGATTTGGTGAATATACCCCTTCAACAGAATTTTTCTCACAGCAGGGCAACATAGAATCCAGCTAACTCCTTCCATATTAGGACTTGCTTTGAAGATAGCTAGTAGTTAAGGAGTCAACTGCTGTAGTCTGAAAAATTTATATACTTCTCACTTTCTTGGCCCCTTTAATGTCTTAAATAATATGAAAATAGTTCTTAGTTCTTTGTTGTCACATTTTTGTGCCCAAAGATGTTAAAACTAAATTTATTATAAGAAATGTTGGCAAAAGCTACTAAAAATGGAAACAATGCTTGTTATGGCATCAGGTTATAAATAGGAGGTGTTCCATGGTGATGTAAGGGGATGATGTGATGTGGGGGCTTAATTTGTGTGTGTGATGAGTTGATGTACATTGGAACCTCTCAATTCAAGATTCCTTGGAGACAAGTTACAGTGTAGATGAAATTTAGCTCAGAAAGATCACTACAACCCACTCTGACAATGTGGTATTGTAGACTTAATGTTGGTTCGATATACTGTTTATATTGATGATGTTGTTGACGTTGTTGATAATTGATGTTGTTGATATTGTTGATAATTGATGTTGTTGATATTATATTGTTGATGGTATGTTCATATTGTTATTATTGTCCATGGAAATGATGTAAACATTACTATTAAATTATGTAGGGGAAAGGATAGATATGTAAATGATGAGTTTGACTTGGATCTTACTTACATCACTGAAAGGATTATAGGTAGGTACAAACATGTACATGCATGTTTAAATATCCAGACATGTACATGCACGTTTAAATGAGAAGACATATAGATATAAATGTATAGGTATAAGTACATGTGTATAATGTGTGCTTGTGTACATGTACATGCCTTTTAAAATGTCCAGACATGTACATGCATGTGGAAATATCCATGAATATAATAATGTATGTGTGTAGGTGTAAGTGCATTGTATTGTATATGTGTGCATGTATACATGTACATGTTAAAATGTCCAGACATGTTTGATGTTTAAGTGTCTAGTGATGTAAATATTTGTCCATGTACAAATTTAGAATGGATCACATTAATCTAACCATTTTTGGCCATGGAATATACATATGAAATGCAGACTACTTGGATTCATGAAATTACCTTTATGGAATTAATTTTTTTAATTCAACTTACTAAGAAGTTTATTTTGGTAGCTCTTGAAATAAGCTTTCTAATGATATATTAACTTAGTCTTCTCTTAGATCATCTGGTATAAACCCACTCAGCATAAAACTTATTTCTCATTAGTGGTAAGAGAAGCTACGAGCATGTTTTTTGAGTTTTTTAGTTCTATTTGGCATGTCTTCCCAGGAACAGATATGCAAAAACTTGTCTTGCATATCTGTGCCTATATATGGGAAAGTGGTACTATGAAGGTATGTGGATGGGACAAAAAAATTAATTTTCAGCTGATATATGCTGATTCAAGAGGTTGAAACACCAAATAAAATATGAAAGCTTGTTTCAAGAGGTACATTTTGGTACCAAAATCAACTTCATTGATGGATGCATTCTGGAGTCATGAGGTTGGGTATGAAATTCTGTAAAAAAATTTGGGAGGAGTTATATAGAGGTCTTAAAAATATCGATGACGACTATGATCAGTAAGAACATTAGGTAATGAGAATATAAAAATTATAGCAACTATTTCATCTCACTTCCCTCTCTACCCCACCCCCCACCCCCTTGCCCCCCAAGACTAAAATCCTATAAGAATTGAAGAGTGGTAATTTTGAGGAGCAAAACTGTTTGACCTCTGTTCCAGTTGCCTACTTGAATTCTCTAATCAAAACACTATATTATTTAGGGATTCCCAAAGTGTCTTAAATAGAGGTTTTATTAAGAAGATGCCCATGACATTACTGGTCCAAATGTAATTGTATTTCATAGCTATGTCATTTCCTGCGACTGGGGTGGAGTCAGCTTACAGAAACAACCTGAAGGACGTAGCCAAGATGCTCAAGACAAAGCACCAGGACAACTACATGGTAAGTCAATATTAAACTACCTGGCCGTAAACATGCCAGGGCAGTTTAACATGCCAGACAGCTATGACCATTGTATGTCTGGAATGCCATTTCTTGTATGTAGCCTACCTGACTGTTGGAAAATATGCCTAGTGTTGCATATATCTGGTTTGAAGTCTAGTATTGCATGCTGGGAATATATCTGGTGTGAAGCCTAGTGTTGCATGCTAGGAATGTATCTGCTGTGAAACTGACTTTTGCATGCATGCCAGGAATATATTTATATATATCTGGTGTGAAACCTAGTATACTAGACTGTTGCATGCTGAGAATATATCTGATTCTGGTGTGAAGCCTAGTATACCAGACTGTGAATATTACAGCTGGTGTGTAGCATGGATAACAGACTATTGTATGTCAGGAATGTTATGTCTGATGTGAAGCCTAGTATATGCCAGACTGTTGCATGCCAGGAATATTACAGCTGGTGTGTAGCATGGATACTAGACTGAAATGTTATGTCTCATGGGATAGTAGCATAGGTATGTTGCATTAATAATATGTGACCGGATTTGGGAAAACCCGCCTTATCGCCGGTGAATGAGATCTGGCTATAGGCGGTGTTTACTATGATACTTGAAAATTTTATAAAAAAATTTTTTTTCATAAATGAAAAGAATAACCTTTGTTCTAAGCACCTGTGCAGTTATAAACATAGTCGTTCATCCTAGAGGGCGAAATAAGCCCGACTATCCAGTAACTTGAATGCACTAACCTTGCATGCACGGAGCGTTGCTAAGCACGTTTAGAGCGTGCACTTCTGGCGCGCTAACTTCAGCTGCAGTTCTTTCTTCTGCTTTAAAGTTAGAATAATGACCAGTGCTGTATATCTTGCCAGCGAGCTCAACAGACTGTTGAGGGAAGACTTGGACGGACTGGGAGAGTCTGATAGCCACGCCCTTAATCGTTTGGTAGATTACTTCACTTACCAGGAAGAACCTCCCCCTAGTAGGCTGAAACCACACCTTTTACCTATGAATAATTCTATTGTACTTTAGTAGGAAATGAAGAAATTGATGAAGGGTTTGGTGGACACTTCATAGAAACTGACTTAGACGGTAACTTTAATAGCATGCAACCAAAAAATTAATAGTATTATAACACTACATTAGAATCTTCTTCTGACGAAGATAGTGATCCACCTCTCTTTTTGGACCTTGATGAGGACCTATTTCAGCCATTGCCACAAGTAGAGAGCCAGACCATACCTCCAGCAGAGACTCCACCACCAGTAGCACCTCAGACACCTGCAGTACCATCAATGGTACTAAAGTAGTATAGCAATACAGCTTTCACCTTGTTATGTGCTATTTCAGTCATACCCAAAACTCATCAAATTCCTGGAGAAAGGGTGTGGTTGCCAGTGGGGTTCAAAGGGAAAGCCATGCTCAACTCAGTTCTCCAGGGAACATTATGAGGATGTTATGGACCAGTGTGCTACCCTGTCCCGGTGTGAGCTGGACCTGGTGATTATGGCCCAAATAATGGCCAACATCAGAAAAGATGACGTAGGGCCAAGGTCAGACCATGGACCCAACCCCCGACAGAGGGCAACAGTGACCTTTTACCATGAAGGTTTTCGGTGCTGCATCAAGACGTTTTTGATGCTACATGGTATTGGTAAGTATTATTGACAAGTTGACATAATACCAGCTATGCTTACCTCAACTCCTTAGGAAAAGATAGATATAGAAACTTGAAGGCCCAATACCTAGCTGCTGGGCTCACTATCAGACAGCATGGCAACCATGGGAGACTGCCATACAATACATTGTCATTTGTGGAGACAAGTAATGTGGCAAAATTTCTTCATGCATATGCCGAGACAAATGCCATACTCTTGCCTGGTCGAATACCTGGCTACAAGCGACATGACATACAGCTACTTCCTTCAAATACAACCAAGAAGGTCTTAATAGTACTGTATTACACATAACAATACTTACATTGTGTTCTCTGGATAGGCTGTATGGTCACAGTATAAGCTAAGTAGTGACGAGGCTGGTCTGAGGGCGGCTGCTTACACCACCTTTTGTTCCCTTTGGAGGATGCTGGCACCACAGATAATGGTCATGAAACTGATGACAGATTTGTGCTGGGTATGTCAACAAAACTCAGTGGCCATAATGAGAGCAGCAAATACCCCTGATGCAGAGAAGTCGGAGGTAAAAACCTTTAATCACAATAAAGAATTTTACTTACTTTCACAATAAGGCTGTGAAACGTGCTGAGGTACACTTGGAACTGGCAATGAAAGCCAGAAGTTACATGAAGCATCAAGTGGAATCAGCCAAGAAAGCTCTCACACAACACTTCCTTGAAAAAAATCTGCCAGTACCCTCTGTTAGTGCTTGCTTACCACCTGCAAGTAATAACATCACAATGCACTACAGTTTTGACTTCGCACAACAGGTTTATAGATACCTATCATTCAAGATAAGTTATGAAAGAATCCTAACACATAGGTGCATTACCCTTCAGATCCACAGCAGCCAGGTCCCATGTATTTCTTGACCCCAAGAAAATGTGGCATTTTTGGGATTTGTTGTGAAGCTATTCCACGTCAGGTGAGTTCTATTAGAGATATAAAAAAAATTATAAGCATTACCTTTCAAATAGATCAACTACCTCATTGATGAGGCAGCCAACATAGGCAAGGGTGCAAACTGCACCATTAGCCTCCTTCACCACTTCCTCTCCCATCACAACTTGGGTGCTGTCAACCTCCAACTCCATGCTGACAACTGTTCCGGTCAGAATAAAAATCGCTTTATGATGCAGTACCTGGCATGGCGAGTTCTGACTGGACTTAATGAGAATGTAGAAATCTCCTTTATGCTGGCTGGCCACACCAAATTTGCTCCGGATTGGTGTTTCGGCTTACTCAAGCAGACTTTTCGGAGGACAAAAGTTGGGTCATTGGCTGATATTGCTAAGGTTGTTAACACTTCAGCAGTTGTTAACCATGCTCAACTGGTGGGGATGGAGGATGGAACGGTGATCGTCCCCCAGTACAACTGGTCAGAGTTTTTTTCCCCGCATTTCAAACGACAGGCTTTCAAGGGCATAAAATCAATCCACCATCTTGTATTTTCAAGGACAAAACCAGGATCAGCTATGGTCAGAGAATTTACAGACTCAGTAGAGAAGGAGCTAACCTTTCTCACTAATGAACATTGGCATCCATCACCCCTGCAACTGCCAGCAGTTATTACACCACCAGGCCTAACAAATGAAAGGAAACAATATCTTTATGAAAAAATAAGGGAATTCTGTCCCTTGGACTGCCAGGATATTGTGTGTCCGAATCCTAGTCCTAGTCTCTCCATTACTCCTTCACCTGCCTCTAACCATCAACTTCCAGTTCCCCCATCACCTAAAAGACTAAGAAATAATTAAATCATTGATAGTTATTTTGTATTGTTTATATAAACCTCCCCTACATCAGTTATAACTATTATTTCTTACTCCCCCATCTCAGTATATCACTATCTGCTGTTGCACAACTAGCGCAACAGCACTCTAAATCCAAACTAACGCTAGCTAAAGCTTTACCAGTCTGACTACTTGAGTGCTTATTCACATACAAGAAATCACTAGTTGCTGCTACTCAACTAGTGCAACAGCAATCTAAATCTACCTAAACACTAGCTAAAGCATTTACTAGTCCAAACTAACTACTTGCAGTGCTTACTCACCTTCAGGAAAACCTTTTCTAGATCATCATCATCTTCTTTATTCATCGCGTGGTCAGTCTTAGTTTACTCATAGTATACGGGATTAGTCTTAGCCGTGCATAGCAACGTTTGGAATGCAATTATTCTAAAATTTATTTTTTGGTGTGTGGTGCATGTTTTAGCCTGTAGCATAAAAGCTACATTCTCAAATGCCCCCAAACTTTCAGTACAAAGTAATTAGGTATTATAGATGCCAATTACATGAAAAAAATTTTTTGAAAAAAAAAAGGCAATAAGGCGGGTTTTCCCAAATCCGGTCACATATGCCTTTACATGTCAATGCAAAGGATGTTACTTTGATTACACATAACTTTGTTAAATTAAAGAAAAATAGTTTTATCAAATACAAGTAAATAGGGATGGTGTATGGTAAAGGGTCACCACATGTGCTATCATTGATTCACTCAATGATAGTGTGATCACCTGCAGGACAGAATAGCTGTGTTTTTAGCTAAATATTAAGTTAATTTCGTGATGTTCTGTGAAGGTATGTAAGTGCAGTTGTGCCAGAAATAAATAGTTCATCGTCAGGTCCATGGAAACTACATCGCATCGTCATTCTCCCACCCTCTCTCCTTCTTTCCCCACTTGCCCTTCCCCACTCTCACCCACCTCTCCCCATCTTTCCTCACTCTTCACTCTTCCCACATCTCTCCCCCACTTTCTCTCTCCTCTACTCCCCTTCTCCCCCCTCTCTCACAGCTACTTCTTCTCTCCCTCTCCTATTCCCCTCACCCTCACTTACTCCCACCTCTCTCTCACCTACTCCCCCTCTCCCTAGTAGTTGGATGGTATCTGATTGTACATTTTCAGGTCTTCAACTTGTCAGAGAGGAGTTATGATATTTCTCGTTTCAATAACCAAGTGTTGGACTTTGGTTGGCCAGACCACCTGGCTCCATCACTGGAGAGACTCTCAAGGTAACTAGCTCTTGTGGTTACCACTCACCAGTACTGACAAATGTTGGAGCAATTCTAGCTATAGTCAGTGTTATGATAGTTATAATCACATGGACTGTGGATTAGAGGATCACATTACATATTATAACGTAATTATAAGAGCATGGGTCAGCATAGTATTTACAATATAGATTATTTACTAGACATAGTAATGTATCTTTGTAACGTTATTGTTTTATGTCTAACACACCCACATTATATGCAGTCATTAGCATGCTTACATAGGGAGCAGTCATAGAACATACTTACATAGGGAGCAGTCATAGAACACACCCACATTAGGCACACCCACATTATATGCAGTCATTAGCATGCTTACATAGGGAGCAGTCATAGAACACACCCACATTAGCATACCCACATTATATGCAGTCATTAGCATGCTTACATAGGGAGCAGTAATAGAACACACCCACATTAGGCTGTCAATGGACATGCCTATAATTATTATTAGATGCAGTCATTAACAGTCTAGTCAGAACACACCCACATTGGGTGTGGTCAAAGGACACCCATATTAGCTGCAGTAATTATCATGTCTGCATGAGCAATCATAGAACACACCCACGTTGGGTGTGGTCAATGGACTAGCATTAGATTTTTAATTGAGTTGGTTTTAATTTTTAGTGTTTGCAAGTCGATTAGGTCGTGGTTGGACTCTGACCCCCTCCACGTAGCAGTAGTCCATTGTAAGGGAGGAAAAGGAAGAACAGGATGCGTCATAGCCGCATTCATGCACTACTCTGAAATATGTCACAGGTAATTAATTATCAGAATAGCTAGTGTTCTGGCATACCTCACAGTGAATATACAGTTCTTTATTTAAAAAATCACCAAGAATCACTGAGCATTCATTGATAGCTTTTTTCAAAGAAACATGCAGTGACATTTGTTCCACACACACATACACATATACATGTACATACATGCATACACAGATATGCATTCACACATGTACATGCTTGCAAACATTATACGTATGCAAGTACTCGTACATTTACAGACTTGGGCTTACTGCTGGTAGTCTTGTCATCTCCATGGGTTTACAGGTTTCAACTAGGCAATCTTTTGTTCTTAATGACCATCTTTGACCCACTTCCCCCCTCCCCATCATTAATAATCTATGGCCAATTTTTAACACTGGGATGCCTACACAATCCACAGTATACTATATAGTTGGAAATTTTTGAGGAGAAATATCTTCGTGGTTTTCAATAATCAAATTTATTCGTGGAAAAAAATTCATTGGTTTACAGCTCAGTGCCGTCTCAATTAAACCATAAAATTAAAAGTTTATGGGTAAAACATTCGTGATTTTACTCTAACCACAAAAACCACGAAGATATTTCCCCCAGAAAATTTCCTGCTATACGTTAACTAAAATTAATAGGTAAATATTTACAACACACAACATTGTATTTACTATACATGCACACACTCTTACATATCATGAAGTTTTGTTGACAGTTAGGTAATGCCATGTAATAAGATGTACTTTATTATTGAAAAGGGTTGGTTTTTTTCCTTCTATATTTAGTGCTGCTGCAGCTCTTGACAGATTTGCTATGAAGAGGTTTTACGATAATAAATTAGGCGGGGTTACCCAGCCTTCCCAGAGGAAGTACGTTCATTACTTCGCAGACCTCCTTGCTGGGAAAATAGATCTTCACGATCCGTAAGTTGTTATGGGGAACATTATATCATTACGTTTCATTGAAACTCCTATTCCTAATTCATTGAATCCAGTTCTAATGTGTGCACTAGATCTCCTATTCAACTAATCTATTGAATCTAGTTCTCTATTTCTAATGTGTGTACTGGATCTTCCATTTCTTATCTATTGAATCCATTTCTAATGTGTTCACTAAATATCCTATTAAACCAAAATGTAACATTTGCTAACACTCCATTTTATAAGCTTGTACAAGTCTAATTCATGCCAAAGTTCCAATTCTAAAGTGTGCAATGATAATCCAATTATGTATCCAGTTTTTTAAGATGTAAGTTTACCAGGCTCCCTCGTATATATGATGCAGACCTGTTGTTCTTCAACATGTACTGTTACATGGCATTCCTAACTTTGATGGCAAAGGAGGTTGCAGGGTTTTCTTGAAGATTTATGAAAACATGAAGCTTGTTCATACTTCAGGGCTCTAGTAAGTACATTCTGTTCTGAATGTGAAAAACCAATACCCCTCTGAGGCTTATTTAATTCTTCCCTATTCCGGGCTAGGGACCAGCTGTGTTGATTAATTACTTTATAAATAACAAATTCCATTTCTAATTATGCACTTCAAATTCCTGTGGGGTTCTTTGGTGGAAGTGAGAGAGGAATAATATTGAGGGAACATATCCCGACTTCTAATGCTATCTTCATAACTTTTATTTAACTGCGTTAGTGTTTAATTGGTTAAGAGAAGGAAGTTAATTAACTTGGGGGGGGGGGGGGGGGTGTGATCAGCCTGTGGGAATATAGAATAGCTAGCGAATGTCACGTGCAATATGATGGGTGGAGCCATAGTAAGGATAATTCATATAAATTTGTTATAAATACTACATGACACACACTCACATAAACATTTACTATTCTAGAATTGTTCTCAGTTATTAATTGGTACACACCACACAGCTTAGTTCCTTGTTATTGTTATAAGGTGGACAGAGAAGGCCAGTGTTGCAATCTGTTTCTACATGATAGAAAAGAGCTCCATCAGTATTAGCATGACTACCAGGTAAGGATTCTTGGTCTTTATCCACACACTCAAACATGGAACGCTTGTGATTCTTGTGCTCTGTCATGAGGTATCCATAATACTCCCTGGTCCAGCCTGGAGAACAGCTGGCCTTGCCTGGGATCATGACAACTTTTGATCTAGTAGATACACTGCACAGGGAACATTATGATTATTTGTTCCATGTAAAGCGCCTTCATACTCTGTCCCATACACATTGGCATATCCTTGCACACCACTGAAGAATGTGAGGGTGAGGCTGTACTCTGGATCCTCAGGCATGCAGAGGTAATTTGCTCCACCCCCTGGTTGAGTGTAGAAGGTCCCTCCAATGATTCCAGAGTAGAGTAACTCTGTGCCTTGTGGACAAGAGCTCTTCCCCCACCTGATGTAGATGACCCCTCCACTGCCTGATCCAGGGGTACCTTGTCGTCCAGTGCTTCTATCTTTACCAGGTGATCCAGGAGGCCCAGGAGGTCCAGGAACTCCTGGGAGACCATCTCTCCCTCGAAGAAGTTCTACAAACACACTGCTCCCATTATTCTCAGATACCTGAAGACTTGTGTGTCCAACAGACCCTGTCAGGAATGGAATAGTATGTCATGTTAACAGGTTTGGTTGTGTACAGGTAGAGGATGCTGAAGTAGATACCTTTTGGCATTGTGATGTAGCAGATGAAGAGCAGGGAGATAATGGCTGTGTAGCTCATCTTGCTGATAGTTGTAGGAGGAGACTGGTAGCTAGTTAGTAGTGATATTTCCAATGAAGTGACTTGTGCTAGATCTCTCTCCTTTTATACTGCTCTGCTGCATGTCAGTTGAAGTGTGCATGCATTCATTCTGTTCCTAATTACCTGTGCAGTGTGACAGGTTCACAGAATTTTTTACTTGTGGTTCAAGTGCACACGTACATTCTGAATCAGGTGACCTATATAGTGTGACATTACACTATTTGTATTCCTTATGAATGTGCCAGTTCAAGTATACTTGCATGTATTCTACATGTTACAAAAACCTCATGAAGGAGCATTTTAATGATATAGTTTATTCTGTGGTCCACTGCAAGAGATGTGGATTAAATAATAATATTATTACTATTATTAATATTATTTCTTGTGGTTCAAGTGCATGCATTCAGGAAACCTACACAGTGGGACATTACAGCATTAAAAGAAATGTTGTTTCTTGCATGAACATGTCATGGCAACGCTACATATTGCACGTCTTTGTGATGATTTATAAGTATGAGTTAGATCCCCTTATAGTTTTGGAAACAGTGGGCGGAGAAGCCTCAATTTCAACCAGTTGGTTTCAGACAGTAATCTCACAGGGAGATCTAGAAAAGGTAGGATTTACTCAATTTCAACCAGTGGGTTTCAGACAGTAATCTCACAGGGAGATCTAGAAAAGGTAGGATTTACTCAATTTCAACCAGTGGGTTTCAGACAGTAATCTCACAGGGAGATCTAGAAAAGGTAGGATTTACTGGTAATCCTTTGCTCTGACTAATAGTCTGACCACAGTCCTTGCTCTGACCACAATCCTATGATCTCTTTTCTTAATAGACTCTGTCATTATGTTCATTTATTGTATGCAATTAACAAATTAATGCTACATCATTATTTTCTGTTCCATTGTTAGTGTTTGCACTGCTGAGAAGGAAAGGCTAAAAATATCCATTTATGGTGGACTCAAGTTACAGGGAGAGATACTAGTAAGTACTAATAATAATTTTAGAAGGTAATTTTTGTGAAATTGTTATGAAAAAATATTCTTGTTTGTTACATGATTAAAAATTTTCACAAGTATTAAGCCATACACTAATAATGCATGATTGTGTCCTGTCACATGTGTATAGTTTTGTCATTTTTGTCTCTGGTGATCCTTTCCAAACAGGCATAGTCACCTCACAATGTGGGGAGGGGAGGGGAGGGGTTAGCATGAATTAAGTATTGGTAAAGGATCATCATTCTGTATGTATTATGTTCTGTGGTAAAGGGTCTCCATGTGCCAGCTTACTATGAAACTGGGCTATGTTTAGTAGTTTAAACTGTGCTCATATACCTTCTGCCCACACCTACTTCTAACTGCTTGGAGTAACAACATCCAACAATCACTGATCCATAACATTACTACTACACACACCAAATATTATGAATTAAGTGACTTTCTCCTCTTCTTCCCTCCCCTCCCTTTCTCTTCCTTCCTCTTTCCTCCTCTCCCCTCTCCTTCCCTTTTCTGCCCTTTCATTCTCTCACTTCCCCTCATATGAAACTCTTATAGTCTTTAGCTGTATAACACACTGATAAGAGAGTTTCTTTAAATATGAATGGAGGATCAGTAGTGTGCATTCTAAATACAATTCGTCTCCTAAATAGAATTCATCTCGTTGCTAAATGGAGTCATAAACTGAATATTAATCCATAACACGTCTCATTACTGACTTCTTCCCACCTTCTAGTTGAAATGTTTCCATAAAAAGACTCACTCAGGAATGGACTCTATCTTTCGCTGCCAATTCCCCTCACCTTTGGTCAAAGATGACCTTCGTCTGGTATATGCGAAAGCAGACTTGGACGATGCATTCAAGGACAAGAGATTTCAAGAAGACATCAAAGTGGAGCTTCTCTTTTGCATGGCTGATCAAACAGATAGCAATGGTATGGCTATATAATAATAATTATGTACCTATGTCCACTTAATGACATCATAGTATACTATAGGGATGGGGAGAGGGGGAGGAGGGAGGGATAGGCAACTATTTGTGGGGGAGTTTTTCCTTTTTTTTTAGTTTTAGGTAATAAATATTTAAGGATAGTAGATTCTTTGTAAGTTGACATAACTATAGTTTATTTCAACTTCAGTTGACTCTCTTTCAGTGGAGTCTGCCTTCAAACCTACTCAATACAGTGTCATTTATATAGACTCTCTCAATACAATGCTGATTAAACAATGTGACATTGTAGAGAAGGAGGAAAGGGGTGGGAAAAGGGTAGAAGGGAGGGGTTAAAAGAGCATCTGATTATATAGGACACAGATTAGCAGGGGAACATTGGGAGAAATGGCTTCCTTTTTATGAAAACCTTTGTTTTTTGTGTTATGTACTGTAGCAAGAGGTTCCATAGCTGATGTGAGGAGCTCTTTATTGAACAACAAGTTACAACCACCCCAAACTAATGGATCAACAGACCTCTCCCATGATATCATGGCCAATAGGGACTCTTACATTGCTTTCCCTGGAGGATTTGACAATGGCATACCAGGAGGAGAGGATGTCCCTGATTTAATGAGGTAATTCTATAGACACGCATGTATTAGAGAGCATGTCCCTGACTTAATGGAGTACGGACCTACTCTAGAGTGCGGACCTACTCCAGAGTACGGGACCTACTCTAGAGTACGTTTTAACTGTATAATTGTATCACAAAATTCTGCAGTCACGAAACTCCAGAACTAGACAGGAAGGAGAGGACAGAGAGTTCTACCAGTTTTAAGATGGATCCTAAAGACATCGAACGTGTCCATCATCGAACTGAAATATACACTGTCATCAGCAAACCCTTTAAAAAGTCCGAAAGGGACCCTGAATTGAAGCCATATAAATCTGTAGATGCCTTAGACACTTCTTCCCATGGATCAAAGCTCCCTGGAATCAAGATAAATCAACCTCCCTCTCGACCGCCTCCTCCTAAGATGCAGAGAAGCATTACTTCTCCAATTTGTTACTCTAAACCCATTACACGTGCCCCACCCCCTTCTGTCCCACCCCCAGAGCCACCAACTCTTTCTCCGAACCAATCTGATTATGCAGAATATGCAGAATTGAATGATCCCTCCCCTTCCTCCTCGGAAGGCAACTCCCCACTTCACCGACCTGGAGGGGGAGTGCCCCTGGTAATTAAGCAGAGTAACCTGAACAAGAGAACAGAACACAGCGACAGAATCCAGTTAGATGTACTGGGAAGTTCCCAACCTTTGAGGCCTAATCTGCCATCACAGAGTTCAGATGTTTTAAGAGAAAATAAAAAGCTGATTCTCCACCAAAAGTACTCTAAGATTAGAGAGGAACTCATGAAGAAACAGGGACTAGTTGATGAAGCTGACAAAGATGATGTCAAGAAGAAAGAAAGACCCAAACCGCCACAGGGTCACAAAATTCGCTCTCGGCCATCTTATGATGAGGTGGAACCAGATCTAGAGATCAGGGTGGAGCCCTTGTCTCTTGGGAACCAGAGAGAAGAAGATGACTTCTGGGTGAAAGTTAAATACCCAACCATACCAAGGAATGAGGAGAATATTGGCCGAAGGTCAACGAGTTCCAGCAACCTCACCAGTTCGGACTATTACTCTAACCTTGCTGAGTTGCAGTTAGATGCACAAGTGGCCTCTGAAGGAAGTGGCAGTGACTCTATGGGTAGACGGAGGCACTCCTTCTCTGAAGGGGATGACAAATTGATTATTAGAGCAACTTCTGTGAACAGGTTGGTTTTATTCATGGTTACTGCATACTAGTAGAGTGGATTATAATGTGATATACTAGGTAGAATATAACAACATGATAAAACTGGTAGTTGAGTAGATTACAACATGATATACTAGTAGTAACAACAAGATATACTAAGATATACTAGTGATTACAACATGATATACTAGTAGTTTCAACAAGATATACTAGTGGTTGTGTAGATTACAACATGATATGCTATAAACAGCAATTATTTAAGCTTTTTTTGTAGTAAGCTAAATTTTTACAACCATTCAGCAATCTTTATCTCAAATAATAAGTCATGTTATATTAGGGAAGGTTTAACCACTTTCTGGTAGGATGGGGGTTATATGTGGCTACTTGCATGCAGAAAAACTGAAGAAAAAGATGTTATGCTATTAAAGCATGATTTATTAGGTAGAATTAAGGTTATTTGTGAGTCACCTTTAGAATATAGCAACTTATTTTGGTGGGGTGGGGGTGTTGGGCTGGCCCTTTTCTTCTATTGATCCTTCTATGTAGTAGTAGTATCATTTTGGGGCAAATTATGTATTCATAGTTTTAGTTTTCCTCTTGATTCAGATAACTATACCTGACTGTTGAATAATAATAGCTTTGAGAATTCCATGTTTATTCTATACATAATAATACGTTTATTCTATATAATGGCACGTTTATCCTATATAATGACAACATGTTTATTCTATTTATAATAATATGTATTTATATGGTGTCTAATAGTGACCAAATATGAATAACACATGTATTTTGTCTAGCTAAGTAATCCCTTTGTTATTTCTTTCAGAGAGTCTATCATAGCCATTGCTAATAGATCTTTATCTAACAATGGACTAGATAGTGTTGAGCCTCCGAGTAGCAATCCTGACTATAAAAACCTCCAGTATAATCCTGACGGGTCACTCAGCATGGAGCCAGAGAGTTCATCCTTTAGAGATCAGATAAAGATGCTTAGATCTGCTGTTGGTGGATCAGCACCTCCACGAAACTATGAGAATACAAGATTTCAGTATGGAAATGAGAGAAGTGACATGCATTATGATGATGATTATATGAATGACACTGCTGAAGGAATCAATCACACGTATTCCAACCAAGAAGAACTACTCATGCAGGTACGTATATACAGTAAGCTATTGTTTTTTCTTAGTTTGGAGAGCAGATAAGCCAACTGTATTCAGTAAATGATAAAGTACAGTGAAAATAGCATACTAATTAACCCTAGGGCATCAAGATCAGTGTTAATAGTTATGGCAGTGATGGGGTCATGGGCTCAGTAAGGGATGGGAGATATAAACAAAACAATACTACCAAGTCTGGCTAAAACAAGAATACAGTTGCAGCAAATAACAGTAGAAATAGTGTTTTATTTAGTTACTAAAAAAAAGAAAAAAAAAGAAAATTTCTGGCATAAATTTTTGCATGTTATTAATGACCAGTTCCATGTGGTGATTTATTGACCATGTTCTGTGCATGTGTGATCTGATAAAGATGCAAGCTGACAACATACCACTACCTGATGAAGCTGAGAAAATTCTCCCTTTGGAACCTTCCCAGAGACTACGTCTCGGATCTGGTACCTCCATCCTCAAGTTTCTGAAGAACAACATCCTGAAACCAAAACAACCAACAGAAATTCACTCCGGCAGCATCAGTGAAGTGGAGCGTGACAAGACCCTTGCCCCCTTTGCCATATCAGGGGTTTCTGTGGGACGCGTTAATCGAGATTACGAAGCTTTCTTTAAAACTAGTGCTTGGGAAAAGAGTGTGTCAAATACTGCTAACTCTCCAACTTCTAATGAACCGCCTCGATCCCTGGCTTCACCACCTAATGGAGTCATGTCTTCCAATGTCTCCAGTGCAGCTATGTCTGTTTCTCAAGGTGAAAGGTCTGAGCAACAGTGCAACAGCAGAGGAGATCAAAAACCTGATAAACCAGTCAGACCACTTCTTCCATATATGAAGCTTCGAAATAAAACTAATGAAGATGCATCAGACCAAAAGGACAATAGAGTTCGGATTTCTCCTCATCAAAGTCCACCATCGCATCGGAAACTTGGGCCCAATGCTCCTGTAAAGAGAACACCATTGCTCCCTCCCACTGCAGCATTGCAACGTCAGCATACGGAGGTACATGCATGTTTGTCGTAGCTAGTATCACAGAAGGAAGAATTACATACAGACAGTCTTTCATTTAGAAAAATAGTTGGCGGGGGGGAGGGGAGGGGAGAGGGTGTGGTTGTGAGTAGTGTATTGTAGAAGATAGCACTCTCTATTTTGTTTTACATACCAACTACCTGGGTCTAAGGACATAACCTCTTCCCTAGCTATGTATACGTTCTATGTGAGGACTGAAGGAATAATGGTGGGGTGGAGTTTCAGACCATTTAAGCCTCACCCCACACCTACATCAAAGGGAACTATCCATTTGAAGGAATAGAGGCCTTCTATACCATAGGGAAAACAATGATACATAGAACATGTTAGAACTTGACATTATACAGTAACTCCAGTGGCGTCTCTAGCCACTTTGAATACTGGGTGCAAGCTATAGTTGCATGATAATACTTATTCTTATTCTCTACTTAATCTCTATAATAATAATAATAATAATTATACTTATTACCTCAGTGAACTTTGAACCTTTGTTTGTGTGATCATAATGACTGCTGTGCTGCAGCAGCCGCAAGTTCTAGTGTGTAGCTCTATGGCCTAGAATTAAATAATGCTTTTTAGCTGGTAGCTAAAGACTGAGCTACTCTGCAGGGATGCAAGTAAGTGTTATGGGTGCAAGTTAAGTTGTTCTGGGTGCAAATGAACCCATTTGCACCCCTCTCACGACGCTACTGAGTAACTCTAATAATTTTAGAACATGACATAATGTGTTGACGTCTCTTATTTTTTCCATAGCGTGGTAGTAATCTGCATTCTCCAGCTACTAGCAACAAACCTGCTCAGATGCCCTTGCCTAACACTTCTTCTCCTCCATTAGTTAGCAACCAGTATCCCTCACCTCCTAGCAGTCATCCGCCATTACTTCCCACATCTAGCAACCACCTCCCTAGGCCTGTATTGCGTACACATGCTAAACTCCAGGCTAGCAGTTCTGATGCTCCTGCTCTTCCGAAACCCAGACAAAGAGGTAAGTTCTTTTGATGTACAATATGTCCCTATAGTGGTTCCATGCCCCTCACCATGCCCCTCCCCCCAAACATAGAATAGAGGGGGTCAAGTCAAAAAGCTTGCCACATGCCTACTATTCACTAATCAGAGAGCTTGGAAGTAGTATGAGAGCTGGAACTAACACAAAAAAGCCATTAATTTTGTTATGAATTAATCCATTTTTATTTTTTTTTAGAGTTATTAATACGACAATTGAGTGTGACTATAGATGGGGTACCCATGTATCCATTATTGCTTCATTTTGTTCTCTTCTAGATTCAGATCGATCACAATCTATTGACCCTCCAAATGTGATGGTACGTACAAAAAGAGTTCCTCCTCCTCTACCTCTCCCTTTCCAACCAGTCCATTCTTCTTCAGGTCAGTCCTCCTCTCTAGCTTTCTCTCCTTTCCTCTGTCATTCCTTCCATCCCTCTCTTCCTCCTTCCCTGTCCCTCCCCCTCTCTCTCCCTCCCTCTCTTTCTCCCTCCCTCCCTCTCTCCCTCTCTCTCTCCCTCCCCTCTCTCGCCCTCCCTCTCCTTCCCTCCCTCTCCTTCCCTCCCTCTCCTTCCCTCCCTCTCCTTCCCTCCCTCTCCTTCCCTCCCTCTCCTTCCCTCCCTCTCCTTCCCTCCCTCTCCTTCCCTCCCTCTCCTTCCCTCCCTCTCCTTCCCTCCCTCTCCTTCCCTCCCTCTCCTTCCCTCCCTCTCCTTCCCTCCCTCTCCTTCCCTCCCTCTCCTTCCCTCCCTCTCTCCTTCCCTCCCTCTCCTTCTCTCTCTCTCCTTCCCTCCCTCTCCTTCTCTCTCTCTCCTTCCCTCCCTCTCTCCTTTTCTTCTCTCGTCGACATTACACGTAAAGATAACCTCTCCTTGTTTCAGATTCCCCTCCAACAGAGTCACAGGTCAGATCTCTCATGCTGTACTGGTATAAACCAAAGATTACTCGGGAAGAAGCCATAGAGCTCGTGTTGCGTATGTCTACTGGTTTCTTCATAGTACGTGACAGCTCGACAGTTAAAGGAGGCTATGCCCTCACACTGAAGATAAATGAGGCTATTGTCAGACAAAGGAAGAAGATGACTCCAGGTAACCTATTCTTCTTAGGGTGCATGGGTGTGTGGGATAGGATATCTGTGCTATTTAAATTTCACTATATATTTTTCGTATACCTACTCTCGGTAATCACAAGTATAAATAATGTTTCAATATTATTTCATTAATATTTTAATTGACTTCACATAGCTAATAATGAACTTGATTTGGTGTCACACATGATATAACTAGATAAATAATATTCAAATGAATGTATGTATAACTACTTTTGAAGTATTGTGCATATTTTGTCTTTAGAGGAAAAGGTGACAGATGACATGAAAGTTACACATTTCCTTGTTCAGCCTGATCCAGTGGGAGTCAAGCTTCAGGGATGGAGTGAAAAGCCATTCAGTAAGATAATGTGTTGGCCTGTTCTCTAATAAGAGTAAAACCTCTATTGTTGTAGATTAATATAAGAAAAAGTGGATAACCAACCTTTCAGTTCTAAGCTTAGTCAGCATTTTCTCAGCTATCATTATCACAGTTTCAGTGTTGGAACTGCATTAGAGCACTATCTACAATATTAAAAAAGCATTTAAAGTCTGAGTATTCTCCTATATAGCTGCTACATTAATACTATACATAACATGTTATAGCAGAAAAATAACATTCCATGTTCATGTGATAGATAAATATGTAGGCACATAGGTTAGAGGGAGGGAGGTAATAATAATGATATTCTTACTTGTGTCTATAGAGAGTCTTCCAGCCTTCATTGCAAGTCACGTCATAGACAAGATGTGCCTTCCTTGTAAACTAGTGTTACCTGAACTGCCCTCACAAGTCACTAGAAGACAGGCTGCTGGAATAGCAAAGGCCATGCAAAGTGGAGCAGGTAAAGAACTTCTTTGCTTGCTTGTTTGCTGTTGTTGTTTGTTTAAATGCTATAAATTCCTTCAAAGGTTATTTAACTTGCTTATATGTGACTACATTGAAGAACCTCACTGGTCAATTTTTTCTATTATTCTAGCTTGTGATCTCATCTATGTGGGCAGTGTTGATGTGGCTAACTCTGGCAGTGATTCCCTGCTGTCCCAGACAGTGCAACAGTTGCAAAGTCTGGATTTGTCTGCTATGAATATTGTTACCATTACAGTATCTCGTGAAGGTATCACTCTACAGGAGAATTTCAATGGGTAAGACAGCAATAGCTATTACCCCACTCTCTGTGTACCATAGTGAATAGAATGGCATCAATACACCTTGAGCTGTGCACCATAGTGAATAGAATGGCATCAATACACCTTGAGCTGTGCACCATAGTGAATAGAATGGCATCAATACACCTTGAGCTGTGCACCATAGTGAATAGAATGGCATCAATACACCTTGAGTTGTGCACCATAGTGAATAGAATGGCATCAACACACCTTGAGCTTGGTTTTTCAATGGGGAATTTGATGTTGACACTAAGTTTTACATGACTTATATCAGATATTATTATTATTATTATTATTATTATTATTATTATTATTATTATTATTATTATTATTATTATTATTATTATTATTATTATTATTATTAAAAATAAGTATATTCATGGAACATAGCTACTATCTGATTTAGTGGTGGTCATTAATAACATTTGATACTATCCTTGTGCCAACAGGTCCAACTTGAAAAGACAATATCCGTATAATCTTATAACCTATTGTGGATTAGATGCCTCTACAAGGTAAAATAAATACTCAGAATTATATAATATGGTATAGATTATCTGTGCAGGACACTCTAGTACACCCTTGTATAGAAGTTATGCTTGTAGGGTAAAACACTGAAATTAAAAGTGTTGCTGTATTTCTGGGGTGGAGGTTCTTTTGGTAGTACCAAGGTTCTTTTGTAGTTGGGCTGGGAGACATGTTGAATACCTGTAGTATTTTAAAGTTTAACCTTCAGTTCAGGAACAAACTTGACCACTACCTGTATGATACCTGCCTACATAATGGACTTCCTGTGTTGTTAGGCATCTTTGCTTGCAATAATCTGTGTATCTAGTTTAACCTAAAGAAACAAAGACTCTACTGAAATCTTTTAGGCTTATTATTTTAATGTGTGTATTGTTATTTTTGAAGGTATCAGAGTGCTATTTTGTACATGTTTGTTCTCCAAGATATAAGTAGAGTGTACTGTCGTCTATAAAGTCATTTATTGTGGCTCTTGCAATGTGCTTCGATTGTCATATTTACTTTAAAGTTTTACTGTTGCTTCAAATAAGTGCACTATTTTGCTTCTGTAGGTGGAATTTCCCCAGTTTACATCATATGGGTGAGACTGTGCTTCTCACAAATAAAATGTGAGTATATTATGTATGGATATGTACTGTATGGGGACTAAATTTCAGATGTGTTAACTTCTCATTTTTATTGGGGGCTGACCCTGTTGTTGAAAGTAACCATTGTCAAGTTATTTCTGCAAGTTGGTGAGGATTAATTTTCGGTCAATAGTTCTCCATTTAGTGCCCACTGCTAACCGCTAATAATTCTCACAAACTTCACATTAACTCTTTTATAAATAGCTTTGTTTTTGTTATTCTTTTGTTGTTGTTTTAACTGTTAAATTATTATTCTGTAGATGTTTTGGCATTGTACATCGACCTTTGAACTCTTTTGGATTCTCTTGCATGGTGTTTGCAGAGTACGATTGTACCCAACCAGTATCCTCTGTGGTCAATTTTATACAAAAAATGATGCGAGAACATAAACATTCAAGCAAGTTTAACTAATTATTATTCAATGCCTATGAAGATGAATTTCATTGAAATAACTATTATAATGATCAATAGCCAATTACATTATTTTAACAGTTAGCTTTGTGAAATATTATCAAGTCAGCATCCTATAATTATGAAATGTGTATCTATGACTTAAAGTTGATTGACTGTTTACCTGTAGCTACTATTTTTGTTAAAGTGTTATTAATTTTTAATATTACTATTATTATCATTCTAATAAAAGGAAATGTTATTCTAATGAAAGAAAATGTTACTCTCATTATTATTGAATTACATTACATTTTTGTGATAATCAAGTTTTATTGCTGAGTGTGTATTGCCTGGTTAGGAAACTCAACCATAATTAGTTACTAGTGGTAATTATAATAATATAATATTATTATTATTATTATTAATTTTTAAAAAAATTAATACACAAAAGTAATTATTGTTATTGCTATAAAGTTATGAGAAAAAATCTCAGATCTAGACAGTACTTCAGTTGGATTTGGTAGAGATATCGTTTCCATTAGGAAAAGACATTTCATATGTGCCACATCCTGGAGTGACCACTATAGCACTCAACTGCTGTCCACAGTCATTTACATACACATAAAGTTAATTATGCCAATTGAAGAAAGT
Organism: Diacarnus erythraeanus; assembly: GCA_964016965.1. Classification (NCBI taxonomy): domain Eukaryota; kingdom Metazoa; phylum Porifera; class Demospongiae; order Poecilosclerida; family Podospongiidae; genus Diacarnus; species Diacarnus erythraeanus. The sequence goes on from OZ024673.1 coordinate 6,037,759, forward strand.
TGACCATGTAGTGATGTATGTATTTATCATACAGTGTGGATACAGCAGAGTGATGGATTGCATTGAATGTGTTGATATGATACAGTGTGGATGGATGTGTAATAGAGTAGTGGAGATGAATCATATAAAAATGGTAGACATAGTTTAATGATAATAATAATTAAATTAGTAATTATAATTATGATCCTTACACTGTTATTAAGAGTTACTTGGTCTTCATCTCTGTTCAAGAATTCGGGACAACTGTTGGAATTGGATATCTTTTGTTTAGAAGTGTCACATTGGAGTGAAGGAGTACTACTTGAATGTCCATAAAACCTGATAACAAAAACCAGAGTGTATGAGTGGCAAGCTAGCTAATACAGTTACCAAAGATTCTAGATGATGAAGTAATGTAATTACGTATATTATCACTTACTTCCTCTTGAAACTCCCCTGGATTCTACTAAACTTGGTATCAGAAGGCTATGCACAGAAAAATATGATTATGAATAATCATTAATAGCTATACTTACAGTATACGTTGCTTCACTGGTGGAGGGTGGTAGTTCAGACAACCTATAAAAGTAAAGGTAGTCAGCATAGCTACTACATTCTACATAGCAATAAGTGTTTTCCTCACTTCTTCTTGTAATACTCAATTTCACTGTTTACAAGAATCACATTGAGGCAGAGATGTTCCTCGAGGTGCTTCTGTTCTATCTTCACAGAAGCTAGCTGTTTTTCAGCTATGGCGAGACACCTTCTTGCTTCCATTAACTCCTCATGAGCTTCAAACTCCTTTTTCTAACAGGATTGGTAATGTTCTACTGTCTCTATCTCCCTGTTTAGAGTTATGAACTTACCTTTGTGGAGTTGGCCACTTTCTCCAGATGTTTGTCAAAATTTTCCTCAATCTGGACTCTCTCCAATTCTGATTTCTGCAACTTTTCCATTAAGTCATGATGCATTTTCTCAATATTTTCCTTTGACTTCAGTTCATCAGATAGCTGTGCTTCAAGCATGGCCACTAATTCATTTTCAACTATTGCATAATCAGTTATTATAATAATACAGTCACTGCACTAACAATAATAGCTTTATGATTGCCTATTAGTGGATGTGTATATCAGACTCTTCACTCTATATTATATTAGAATAATTGTATGATGTCTGTATTTATAATAATATTATCATTGACTATTCTGTTTGTTACGTACCTGATGTAGCTTCCTCTTCTTCGTTACTTATCCCATCCATTAATGCAGGAAGCAATTTGGCACTCTTTGCTTTTTCTATCTTTTCCTGTGTTTGTTGCATAGCTTCATTCTGACCTTCAATCTCTTGACATAACTGATCATATCTCTTCTGAAGCTTTCGATGTTTTGCTGAAATGATAATTATAACATTATTGCAGAAGTTTCTGGCTTTATATTGTTACAACTAACTACTTACATTAAGTACCATTATTATTAAATTTGGGCACTGGCCAGCTACTAGTGCTGGAAAAATAGCTATATAATACACTTAGTAGCCATAAACTAAACTTTGTAGTCATGTTAACTAAACGTACAAGATTTCAGAAGAATTCCAATGCATATAGAGGCAAGAGATGTAATGATTGGACCAAGAAAAAGAGTCAATATTGGAGTGGGAACTTCATTTACGAGCATCAAGATCTAAATATATAAATACAGCTATAATCTGTATTATAATAACGACAGTTCTTCACTACCTTAACAGAATACAGCTTTAAAGATTCAATGAGAACTCCAGGCAGTGGTTCACTCATGTTAGTATCCTTTAACATAGCTTCAATCTGAAATGTATTCTTCTCCTTGTCCCCCCTCCTAAGTTCAATGAAATAGGAAGTCATAGTGTTCAGTAGCTGAAGATATGGAGTGAAAGAACTCATCCACTCTCCACTGACAGAGTTAAGGTGATAATTGATGGTTAGAGTGCATTTGGTACACCTCTGATGGTCTATGGTAGTGATATTCAAGTCATCCAACATAAAGTAAGTAGTATTTCTTTGGGAAGAATAGTCATTATGGATGAAGTAGATGTCATTTGATTGCAAAGTGACATTTTCGAAGGAAGCTAGAATGAGAAAAAGTGAATCATCAACGCCAGAAAGACAATAAAGTTGATCAAGAGTTGTTATATTCGTGTACACATCCATTGTCTGATCCCCATTATTTATGTAGTATCCCACTTCTTTGTTAGTAGAGGTATAGATTTCTCCTTGCTGGGGAAAGATTCCCTCATGTATGGGAGAAAAACCCTATGACAATAAAAATAATTTATTATGGCTATCGTCAGTGATATTCTTACCAACTGTTGACGTGGAGAACAATGAAATATCATCTCCTTCACAGTTGAGGGCAGGATGAATCCTCGGTTACCAGATATCTATGAAAGAGTAGAATAGCTAATGGATTATAAAAGGAGCTAGCTATTGTAATGATGTTTTACCTCGACTTCCCATATTTGATGCTTGAGATTGTGGAATGGTCTCTTTGCAAAGACAGTGACTGTAGCAAAGGCAGGATAGGAAAGAAATTCATCTTCTGTTGACACAAAATTTTCTGTTGTGTATCCGTGAGAGATAGGAACTACCGGGGAAATATGAACAGATAAGTTTCACTGATGCCTTTTGCTGATAATTTACAGTACTTACTGCTGCATTCATTATCACAACAGAAAATATCCATAGAGGCATTCAAGGAAAATTGGTAGAATACATGCTCATCGAGTATGTAGAGAGAATTCTCTATCTCCATGTAATAGAGAGTGCCACTCATAAAGAGTGACAAAGTACTCCAAAAAAGCGTAAAACACTGTAGCATTGCTTCAAGTATTAATCTTCAAGTATTAATCACAGTGTAATTCTGACTATATTATTTTACTTAGCGGCGACAAAAAGGCAAATTAAGCAGTAATAAGTCTTCCACCACAAAACCTTCTAAGGAGGACGGCAGAATTGAGTTTATATTATAGCGGGCTACGCGCGCGTAAAGAGTGTTACCTGGGCGACTTACACATGCGCACAATAATAGTCTAATAATAATCCTCCAATAGGTCGTCATCATTGCATCTGGTTATTGTAACACACTCTTCTCCAGTTAACTTTCAAACCAAATTTTCAGAAAAGATAGTTACATAGCTAGAAAATTATTAGACAACTGGCAGAAAATGAGTTCCAAGTAAATGACTTGTAAGAAACAACTGGCAAAAAAGACTTGTATGTAGCATTTTGCCTTACCTTTTAATAGCAGTAACTAGCTAGCAATAATTAACATTGTCGATCATAGCAATCAGTAATGCCAATCATTAATATTTTCAACAATGTGTCAAGTAGTATGAAGTATTTTAGTGACCAAGATAATGTGAGTTCAATTTTAATGAATAGTAGCAGTTAATTATTCTCTAGGCTTATATTATTTAAAAACACAGCCAATCTGTGCTCTTTATAAACACACACACACACACACACACACACACACACACACACACACACACACACACACACACACACACACACACACACACACACACACACACACACACACACACACACACACACACACACACACACACACACACACACACACACACACACACACACACACACACACACACACACACACACACACACACACTAAAAGCTCGATCTTCCTTTGCGCATGAGCAAACTCCATTGTCATGGTAATGCTATGGTAATTTGTTCCCGCGCACAGCGCTAAACTCATTCTGCCGTTCTTAGAAGATTTGCGAGTAGAAGAGACCGTTTATTTGTGCTTTTTTGTGGCCGATAAGTAGTTAAAATTGTCATTAGTGACGCGATTATCTTGAAACAATGTTTCATTGTTTTAAGCTCTTTTGGAGCACTTGGTCACTCTTTATGAGTGGCACTCTATATAACGAGATCATAAAGATTGGAGACAACTCTCTATTCCTGTATCCATCAGTTGAACCTGTGTTCAATAAATTTCCATTGAGGAACTCAACAGACATCCTCTGCTGTGATGATGAATGTAGTAGTAAGTATTACAGCTAGCTAGCTAACAGCTAGTCATATCAAGTATGTAGCTACACTGAAGCATGGAATTCACATTTTCCCCTGCAGTGCCTATCTCTCATGGTTACACAACAGAAAGTTTTGTTTCAACGAAAGACGAATTCCTTTCATACCCTGCCCTTGCCAAGGTCACAATCTTTGTAAAACATTCCGACATTTACAAGCAAGAGTTATGGGAAGGCGAGGTAATGCTTAATAACTTTATAATTATAGTGGAAGCTCAGAATATAGGGATTAGGTCTACTGTACCCTGTAGGGAGGCTGTTGGAGGTTAATGCTTAAGATAAATTGGGTGTTTAGTTGTCATTTGTACAGACAGAGGTTGTTATAATAAAGGATCTCTTACCAGAGGTTCTACTGTATGACTGCATTCTAATAATAATATTGTTTCCATAGATATTTGGTAAACGAGGTTTGATCAAGTCATCAGCTGTGAAAGAGGTGATAATTCGATGTTCTCCACATCACCATCTGCTATATGAAGATCAGACCATGAAGATGTGCATGAAGATGACTGATTCTCATGATCTAGATCAAATTTGCCCTGGCATTGATGATTCAGCTAATAGAGTTCTGGAAAATGTCACATCTGAATCGAGTGATACCTGTTTCATCTACAATGATAGTTCCTTCAGCATTACAGATGAAGACTTTCTTACTTGCCCTCGTGTCACCTCTACTATGGAGGTTTCATCATCACCAGACAATGCCACCTTAATAGCAAACGGTTCCTGTAATCAGTTGTTCCATGCTGATGGTGATGCTCTCTTGACTTGCCCACGTGTCATCTCTTTACTTTCCATTCTTCCCTCATCTTTTGACAATGTCACATCACCAGGAATAGAGCATAGCATTTTTGACAGCTTCACTTCAAATCTCACTACCATAGATCATCTGGAAAGCACCACATCAACCCAGATTATAGATTATCACTTCTTTAAGTCTATCTGTGAAAAGAACACGTGTTTCCTCACTCAATGTCCTCAACTACTGAACACTATGACTGTAGGAACTCATGTCTTCACTTCACTGAGTGATGAGGCAGAAGTGAATAATATGTCAATTAACGATGTGAATTCATGGATAGTGTTTTTACAATCTATCTATATAAAAGTATGGCTACTATACATATTATAATAAGAATTAATGCAAAATTCGAATAATAATTTTGTTATAGCCTTAGTAATAGTAATAATAATAAGTATTATATTATTTACAGATCTCTTTGGGTACTTCAACTAATGAATCCATCCTATCCTTGATTTTTGGTATCACTGTTTTCCTCCTTTACTTGACAGGACGCTATATGATGTACTCCATTCAAGAAATAAGTAAGAAAGACACAATTTTCAGCTATTACCTTATTCTGTAGCTGTAAATTTATTATTATAGATGATATTATTCTGGAAATAGAGAAGGATTGTGACAAGCGCCGCCATCAAAGATGTGCTAAGCTAAAAGAGATTCTGAAAGAAATGATAGAGGAAGTTATTAACGACGAAAAGGAGGTTAAGACCAATTTGAATCATGGACACAAAACTGATGATGAGATGAAAGGTATGGATGTTGATATTTTGAAGCTGTACCATAATACTAATTCAATCAACTAGCTATAATGGAAAAGGATAGACTGAGAAAGAAGATCTCATTTTTAGAAGAAAAGACATTAAATGAAGAGGTCTGTAAGCAGATAATTATGATGCAACTGATAAGATACAAAATTTAAATTTAACCAGGAGAGCATGCAGACAAGTGAAGGGTTCAAGAACGAACTGGAACTGGAGCTGTTCAAAAACTGTAATGAAGTAAGTGGTGTGCCAGTGGAGTGAGTGACACTTGTTTCATTGTGTTGTATGTGCTACTGCAGTTGATAAAGTTAAAACATGACGAATACAAGAAGAAAACAATGAAACAAATTAGGGAATTTGAATTGGTCCAAGAGAAGCTGATGAAAGGGTTTAACTTGAGTGAAATTGATGACTACAAGATGAAGTAAGGAAGTGTAGTTTCACAATGTATGATATTGATTTTTTAAATTTAGTCTTAAACAGCTGATTAGTTCTAACTCCACTACTGATTTCAGCTGGATAAATGAAGTCATTTCCGATGTAAGTACAGCCATACTGTATATAGTTAATGGCACAGTAGTTGTTTTTCACTAATATTAATTTATGATTGCTTCTCCATTATGTATTTGGAATTCCTCACATCACATTCTTCTCCCACACTTGTGATAATGTAATACATAATCGCACATCCACTGCTCCATACTCACCTCATCACTCAACCGATACACATTTCACTTACTACAAACTAGTGCTCCTCTCAACTATAATTTTAATCTTGTTATCAATATCAGCCTTTGCTTTATTGTATTAGGGATGAATTAGGAAATTTGTATGACGACTTTCTTCCTATTCCAAAGGAGTCATCTTCCTAATCCACAGTAAAAAGACTATTTTTGTTGAACCTATAAAAATTATCTTAAGTATATCACTCTAATCTTATTGAACATTGTATTTTTGTGCACTTCTCCTCATTAAATTATAATAATAATAATTTTGAAAATAATAATATTGTAATACCCTTGCCTGCTGGAAACATGGAATGTGATATAGAGTGTGTCTGATGACTGAGTGCTCATTAATATTGATTGTGTACTCATTTATAAATATATAGCTACTCTAGCATGGTGGAACCATCACAGAATGTAATACGTGTTTACAAAAAATGTAAGTGTGGTAATTTAAGTTCCTTGTGATCATTATGTTAATTGTCTTATTCACTTTTATACTGAGCATGCTCATAAATGTCAGATCCAATTCTGGTTAGGAAGAGATACAAAATACATTTTTTCTTACTCCTATGAGGGCTAGCTCAGCCACATTGGATGACTGATGAGACCCTTTACCCCATTAGCTATTATTACTCATCACTAAGTCTTCTGATTTATAACTCATTGTAATTATAATATCAATCAAAATTATTCACATTACACACTGGAAAAGGAACGCACATCCCCATCTTAGGTGTCATGGCCTTCACCCCTTTTACAAATTCCTGGATCCACCCCAGCAAGAGTATAATAAAAAAAAAGTCCACTCCCCAATTGCACCACACATGCAGTCCTATTGATATGTAGCTAGCTATAATAATGTAGATACTGGTATGGCTATGGACTAATAAACCTTGCTGAATAATTCAGATCCACTCCCTAATAATTGTCTTACTCTTTACTGTGACACTTGTTGATCTGATTCTTTAACCAGCTACTCTATAGTATTATAGTTCTTCTAGTCTATTATAAGTTGTTGCAATGCTGGCAGCTTATTACGTATCAAGAATTTAGGATGCTAGGGCGACAAGTTAATTAATCCTCGTTAGCTACATATGGGTTCCTGGAAGGAGCAAATATATCGGGTCGTGTGCCGTTTATATTTTTATCTACTGGATTTCTTACCGTCAGGGGAAAAAATGCTTACAGCGCTCTCACGACTTGGGAATAGCTGAGACTAAAGAACTATACCTTCTTTGATGCTACTGTAGTGAATTTAGGATGCTAGAGCGGCAAGTTAATTTTTCCTCGTTTACGTATGGGTTCCTGGAAGGAGCAAACACATCGAGTGTGCCGTTTATAGCAATTAGTACTGGATATCTTACCATCAGGAAAAATAATGCTTACTGCGCTCTCACGACTTGGGAGTAGCTGAGGCCAAAGAACTACCTTCTTTGATGCTACTGTAGTCTCGGATTACAATGTTATTAGCTAGCTACCATTCGGATATTCTATCATTGTTTGTAAGCATATCAAATCTTAGCTTCCCATGGAAGTGTGTAGCTAAGTATTCAATAGTGGTAGACAACTAAAGGAACTTAGTTAGCAAGTAGATAGTATGCGGAACGTTATACAAGGAAGCAATTTCCTTGCCTCATACGTATGTCTCAAATAGCTGACTTTCTTGATTAGCTGGACTATTGTGAGAGAAGTTCACAAGTGAGAACAGATGTAACTATCACTGTAACGTACTTATGTACTTACACTATGATGTTTTTAACTATAGATAGCTATTATATAGATAGAGAGCTAGCTATATACATGCTAAAATTATTTACAGTAACATAAGAATACACTGCTCAACACCTATAGCACTCGCTGTGATTTTATTGTACAGATTTCTTGTCAAGGAGCAGTCGTATCAGCAGAGAGAGTACAAAGTAGTCATTATGAAAGTGCTACAGTGCTACATATCTCTACTCTTTGTGATTTCCACTGTGAAATGTGAGTTTTCATGAAACTTTTCTGTAATAATTCAAGACCTGGTGTGCAGTCATCACAGGTACTGGGTTGTAAATAACTAACTGTTGGGAGGTTAGTTTTGTTGCTAAAAGAATCTATTGAATTCTAAACCTTCAATAGTAGGTCAGGTCAACTCTAATGAGACTTCAGACACCATATTAAAAAGGGGCCTACATCTCATGGTTGGAGAATAAGTTTCCTACTATGGTTGCAGGGGGGTAGGAAGATGATTTGAGTATAATTATGGCTATGTGGGGCTCCAGTTAAATGTTGGGAATGACAGGTGGTCTTTCAACACAGGTTAAATGTATTGTAAAATTGAAACACTAGAAAGTGGTCTTATAATCCAGGGACCACTGTACCACTTGCAACATGACCTTATAGTTCACTGTACTGTATCATTTTTAATGTGGGCTCCAGCCCTCAGAGCCCCCAAGGTTCCTACATTAAACACCTTATGATCAGCATGCAACTGTACTATAATTGTGGGGGAAGTTACCTCACCCCCCACATCCCCACCCCTTTTGAGCCTCCCCTAGAAATGTAATAAAATCCATAATCACTGCTGACTGCCTGGGTATTGGAATCTATCTTCAGCAGGATAATATTTAGCAATATTACTGGTGATATTATTAATGGTTCCTACCCCTAAGCGTTGTATAGCTAGCTAAATAAGATCTATAGCTAATAATGCACATTATTATTTATAGCCTTTTGTGGAGATAACTGTAAAGTGTTAAATGTAAATGGAGATTGTGAACAGTGTACAGTTGGTTTTGAAAAACCAGATTGCTGCAGCTGTCTTACTGGTTTTTACATAAATCAAGGTGTCTGTTGTCCAGAAGGAACAACTGGAGGTGATGAGGAATCAAGTGAGTAACACTATACACTATAATCAGGATGATTGTAACCAGAGTGTACTGTGCATAGTACCCTGTCTAGTGGGGTCTGAGAAAAATGATTTTAGGGCTAAGTAGATTTGATGTAATCTAGGCATGCAAGTAATGATAGTGTCTCAGTTGCCTAATCCTATATATAGAGTATTAGATTAATTATTTGCACCGACATATTCAAATGATATCTCATGGAGTTAGCTAGCAAAGAAAGGGCTTGTTTCAATTCCTTTCCTGGATTTGAAATAGTATAGGCAGTAGCTAGTACTGTAATAACTCTCCATAATTATGTGTGGTAACTTTGATGTCTGTTATGTTGGTTTCTTTGTGGTTTGTCAGTTTGTGTTATGGTCTAGCCCTTACTGACTGATCTGTATGTGAGCTATTAATGGCGATTTTACTTACTGTAGGCAAATCCTGGTAGATATGTGTTTATCAATGTGACTTTATAGTGATGGCTTGCTGGACATGTTTGTTACTATAGTCATAGACAATGTCTCATGCCATTAACTACAAACTAGCATGGCCTCTGAAAACTCATACCACCACCATTGGGGGCCTATGCTTTGCGTGCAAACAAAACGCCCACTTCTCAGTTTATGGCTTCCGTCTTTGAACTTCTATATCTAGAGGACGGTAGTGTCTAGAGCTATAGTTTAACTTACATCTAGGAGGTAGTTTAACACACTTTAGGCTAAAGCTAAAAATAAAATTTTATATTTTTCGTGAAGTGGTTGGTTTTCTCAGAGCTTATCACAATTTAGTACATAAAATTATTATGTAGCTAAAGCTACTTTACAGATATTAATAATATTATTTTATAACCCTTCCCCCCCTTCCTCCCCAATATCCCCTGAATGGATGAGATTTTAATAAACTTGTTCAGATATTATTGTCCCCTCCATAATGCATGGTTATTCAGTATCATCTTTTGTAGGAGCGTTTTGCAGTGACAGGTGTGAAAATCTAGGAGATCGTAGAGAATGTTTAAGGTGTAATAGTGGTCATGTGGAACCTAATTGTTGTAAGTGTCAGAATGGCTATCAAAACTCATCAGATGGAACCTGCATCATTGAGCATTTTCTTCCATATGGCGTGGCAAATGGAGACAGAGTTTTTCCACCTAATGATGATACAATTAGTTCTGTGGGAAATATAGCAATACCTTTGAACTTCTTCAATACCTTGCAGACAAAAATATTTGTAAGCTTAACCATTACTTTTACGTGTATAGACTATTTTTTGAGCATGATGGTAACATTACACAATATTATTTTCTTCTTTAACAGGTATCAACTAATGGATTCATTCAATTTGTAGACGAATTGAGTTTAAACTTACCTGAGTCCCTCTCCGTAGGCTCTGCTGTTCCTTATTCTTTAATAACTCCATTATGGATAGACTTGATAACTACAGATGCCGGTTCTATCTATTACAGAACTACAGAGAATGCCAGTATTTTAGATAAAGTGGTTGAGATGATCACAGACGTCAATTCTAACTATAGTGATTATCAACCTTCATTGGCTGTAATTGTGACATGGGATGATGTACCGCTGTTTTCAGACAGTTCAAAGCATGTAAGTACCTATGATTCTAAGTTCAGGCTGAATAGATGTTATGATTCTAATAACAAATAATTATTAACTGTACATCACTTAACCATGATTTTTATTTCTAGGTTTCCTTCCAAATTGTATTATCAACTGATGGAAAGCGGTCATTTGCTGCGTTTTTATATAATCGTTTCACAATTGCCTCATTGTCCCCTCTCTGCGGTGTCAGTCCTCTTTATATAATAGGATTTACTGTAGGAAGTGGAAGAAAATTTGCTGCTATATCAGAGAATACTCTGAAAGAAGTCAATGTATTTCGTATCGATGGTATGCATACTATATCATGAGGATAGTATAGGACTGGAAAAGCTCTTGAATTTCAAATTGTATTATAGAAATACTCAAGGTTGTGGTGGCAGTTTGTATTTTACTGATTAGAAACTTCTTTGGGTAAAGTTTGAACATGTGTCAAGTCCATTTAAACATTAAACCTAAAATAGACATGATTAGAACAATATTAATGTATCAATGTATGTTATGATTATGGAGGTTCTCAGCCTTTGAGGTTCAGTACACATAAATACTTCAAGGTGTTACATGAGCCTATTATGCTCAAATATTACTTATTTCTCTTGAGCTTCAATACATGATTATGAATAGGACCCATCCTTCAACTGCCAGTAAAAGAGCTACCTATTATACTTATTCAGTATCTACTTATACCAATAATAATAACAGTAGAGATGTCAAACATCTTTCAATGTCACTAGGAGAATGCATCACAAGTGTTTTGCCTAGTGATGTTTGTCCATTGAGGTCTATGAACTTTGAGTGTGGCTCATCATTAAATGCATCTAGTTGCGTCTGTGATGAAGGATTTCAGTCACCTATGTGTACAGGTACAAAGCAATACATTATTTAAAAAGATTTTGTAGGAAGGTCAAGGGGTGGGGGTTGTGCACCATTTCTTGACTACACTGATTTTTACATAATTATACAATAGTCTCATAATAATAATTATTACAATGACACATGACTTGATAACTTATAAGAAGTTTTCCATTTTTTAAAATGATGTAATAATAATTATAATATCCTCTAAACTGTCATTAAAAGGTGATTATCAGTGAGGATTATAATTTTTAAAAAGTGTCCTGACACAATGTCAGACCAACATTGATTTTGTTGGAACAGGATGCACAATTGTGCACAATTGTCAGAGCAGGTATTAGCTTTTGGATTGAAAAGGTAACCAGAGAGGGGGGGGGGGGGGAAGGAGGGAAGGGAGGGAAGGGAAAGAGAAGACAAAGAGAAGACAAAACAAAACAAAACAAGAAAAAAAATAGGGAATGTATTTGAACCCATACCTTCTGTTTTGTAGCAAGGTGACTTTACCTTTGAGCCACAGGGGCAACACTAATGTAAATTCATTAGAAACCCATTTAAAGGCAGCAAATAAGCCTGACATTTTGACAGTCCATCAGCTTGCCTGTTCAGTCATTGGAGCCTTTTGCTCGGTATTTAGCTGATGACCAACCATAATAATCTTCACTGGTTATGCTGATTGTGCTATTTAGCTATAGTACCCATGTAGAAAATATAGGAGGGAAGTGAAACTTTAGGTAAGGAAGCTTCACCCCTAGTACATAAATAGAACCCTGATGATGTATGAGTAAAGTAATTGATACTTTAATAACACATAGAATTTTTCACTTTTGGAGAGAGCAGAGGTGACAGTGTAGGACCTCATGCTGTTGATGAATCATTTCAAATTTCCATACCTCTTCCAATTGTGTTCTTTCAGAAAAAAGAAACAACGTTACACGTAAGAAGTTTTAGTTTGTTATGTAATAAAAGTTAGTTATCGTTATCTAGTGCCATGCCAGACAGCATGAGCCTCAAATAAAGCAGACACTGAGGGTTGTAACTTACTTACCATTAAAGGAAAAGTATACTGAGTCATGACTGGTCAGTGAGCTATTTAATGACCTATGTACATAAGTTCTAAGGCTTATTCCAACTACATATCTTTTTATAACTCTATGACAACTATCGGCAGTAAATCCTACTCCATTATACCTTTTAGCTAATAGCTGTAGTATTGATGCATGACAACCTCGCAAAGTTCTACTATAGTTTTGTAAAAGTGACACAGAAGCACTATATAGCCAATACATTACTGACAAAATCTGTAGTTTGCAATTTTGACAAAATGCATTTATTATCAAAATTATAATATCCAGAGAATTTGTAGGAGCATAGTTTAGTGGCTGTGCTTATTTTCCTTTGGAGTAGCAGAGTCTACGTATAAAAACTATCTTATTTTGATCACCAGTCATTAAATTGTTCAAGTTAGCCACCACACTCAGCTCTCAGTATACGTACATCTCTGAGAAGCCCTTTTTATATAATAATAATAATAACAATTATATTAAAAAGCCTCCACTCTTGGCAATAACCTATACTTATACATATATACATATAACTCTATGTCATGGCCATAATTATGAGTCCAGTAATTTTTATGTGCTTATGCACTATAATAATAATAATAGACTGTGAGTTGTAGCCAACTAGCTAGCATCTCCATCATTCTAATGTCTCCCCTCTAGAGTCTAGGAATGGCATTTCTAAGCAAGACCCTAAGTCCACAGTTTATTTTAATTATAGCTACTATAAGAGATGATGTAATAATAATGTTATTTTTAGCGAATGATGTTCAGGTCTCAACAAATGGAATCATATCCTTTCAATATGAACTTTTGAATTCATTTCTTTCCTTCTCAAGAGATGACATTATAATATTAATAATAATAGTGATTAATCTTTATTGTTTTAACAAATGGAATCATATCCTGAAACTTTAGAATTCATTCTTTTTCCTTTTCAAGAGATGATATTATTAATATTACACCTAACAATAGTATAATAATAATAGTGACAATCTTGTATCTTTATCTTTGTTCAGGTCTCAACAAATGGAATCATATCGTTTCAGTATGAACTTTTGAATTCATTCAATACACTTCCCTTTCCTTCCTCTGATGTCCCTCTAATCGCACCTCTCTGGGCTGACTTTGATTTCAGAGAAATAGGAACTATCTTTTACAGAGTTTCTCAAGATGAAATAATTTTAAATCATTTTTCTCGTCTTTTAACAGAGAGAAATCCAAACTTCAGTAGCTACTATCCAACATTGTGTGTTATTGTAACGTGGTATTCAGCTACACACTCTTCTTTGGAGTTTGAGGAAACTACTGTGAGTAACAATAACTACGTATGACGTATGACATGTGTTTATAATAAGGGCTACTGGATACAATGAACCTAAATTATACCTTTTAATAAGACATCCTTTCTATATAGGCCACTTGGTAATGTCAAGTTAGAGCTTGTATCATTTTTGACAGCTACATAGACACCACTTTAAAAGTGCTAGAAGGTCACTGGATGGGCTAAATACAAGTCTATGGGGCCAAAAAGCACAGTGAGAAAGAGCTTGGGTGAGGGTGAAATACACGTGCCTTCCCATGCATAGTGCATAAGTTAAAACCGGGCAGTTCAGCTTTGCTATCTTCATAAATCATATCTATAGATAAAAAATTTGTAGAAAATTTATTAATTTATTTATAATTTTATATTTTTTTAATTTTTTAGGCAACATTTCAAGTTGTGTTGGCTACTGATGGAAAGGCATCCTTCGCTGTGTTAATCTATGATGATCCCAGTAGAATTATGTCAAACATATCTAATATCAATGGTATCATCGGATTTGATGCTGGAGATCAGTTCAGAAGTGCTACAATAATATCAAGGAGAAATAGAAATAATTCTATACTTAACAAAACCAATATATTTCGAATTGATGGTAAGATTTAATGTAAAATAAGTCAATTTGTTTTCTATTCTTCAAATCACCAAAATTTATATCCTAAAAACAGAAGAAAGACAAAAATTAGATGTAGTGGCCTCATTTCATAAGGTTAAATATTAATACACAAGTTGTTATTTGGAGATGTGTCCTAAATAATTATAGAGACTTCCTCATTTCAGGGGTTTAAAATAGAGGTGTTCTACAATTATATGGAGGTATCCTATTTTTAGAGAGCAGCAATAAAGGAGTTCCAATGTATACAAAGATGTTCTCATTTCAAAGGGTTGGAAAAGAGGGCTTCCATTATGTGTGTATTTAAAGGTATCCTCATTTCAGGGAGCTGGAATAGAGGGCTTCCACCTTAGTGTCTTTAAATCATAATTATAATACATGTCTTATGTACGTATAACAAGATATTCTTTTAGAAGAGTTACAGGAAGAACTCAATTAAGGTGTAATACTAGCAAGGAACTGTCCGGCTAATAGGACAAAAAATGGGCATAATAGACCAACAACAGAGTGTAATGAATTAATGATTGTATTACATTGTACTAAAAGAAACACTCTAATCAATATTCACCCATTTTTAGGTACATAAAATTAACATGTCCTCTGGAAGAAAATGTATATATACGTACTTAGCAGCAAGATGTACTTTATGATAGTGAGATATGTTATGTACCCATGTCATTCAGTATGTCTTTAACCACTAGCCAAGAAAATATAGCTAAACACATCAACTCCTTATGTGCATAGATTTGTACTTAAGGGATACACTATCACCACAATAATACAACTGACATGTATACCTGGCTACAATGTACCTGTATCTTTATAAATTTTAGGTAACTGCATCACAAGCATTTCTACTGGCGCTAGTTGTGTGTTGAATTCTACTTCACTGCAATGCAATGGTTTTGCAGCTTTTTCATGCCTGTGTGAAGAATCTGCTCTCAGTAGGAAAAAGTGCAGATTGACAGGTAAACTTACAGCATTCAATTCCCTCTTACACTAGTATTATTATGCTGTAAAAAATATGTGAATGGATTTGACAAAAGGAATCACTTTACACAAGCAAATTGAGCTTGTAAAAATGCAACATTTACATTATCAGGTTCAGTATTAATAATTTGATACTAAGATACCAGGTAAGTTAATTAACTATAATAATTATAGCATGTACCAGCTAATAATAGTAGCAATGAGGTAAGTAGCTTTGGCATAGAATGAGATATAGCATAAAAGTAATTTCCAAGTGATGTGTCCCCTTTTGTCCAATTCCATCACATCCTCTGAACTGCTTAAAAAATGGTAACTTTAATCTAACACTGCTTACTTTTTCAATATACGTAATTGTTGGCCCAGCTAAATATATGTTCATATTTTACAGATTTCTTACATTTTGGGATTGTAAATGGAGATAGTGTTGGCCCAAGAGCTGTTGATGAATCGTCAGATCCCATTGTTATTGATATTCCTATTGTCTTCTTTCTGAAGAACCAGACTAATATCTTTGTAAGCTGCAATAATATTATTTATAATGAAGACATAAAGCAAACAATAATTATAAGACATTCAAATTTGAATCTGAGAGCAAATGAATCATGTGGAGTTATGGAAATTCACTCTCAACATCATTAGAATGACTACAATAATTATTATTCTATTTAAAGAATTCAACTGTGCTATAGTTATGTTTCTTATAATATAGTTAGCTATTTTGGTCCAGCTGACAGTGTTCTTTTAGTAGGTTAAAGAGGAGAAACACCTCCACAGTTTTACTGTTTTGTGAATTTCTAATTACTATGATGTTATTTTCAACCAAACCAGGTTCTATTAACAGTGCAGTTTAATTACCCCTTCCAATATTAAAATAGTGAATTTTTATTATAATTATCATTTTGTGTTAATAATTATTCCATCAGCCAATCCTACAGTATTAAGCTTAAGTGTATTGATATTATTTAACTGTTCCAAATTCTGTTTATTTAAGGTATCAACAAATGGCCTTGTATCATTTGAAAATGAGTTCACCTCACATTTAGTCACAGCTTTTCCAAGAACTGTATCTCCTTTCGTTCCAATAGTAGCTCCTTTCTGGGCTGACTTCAATTTCCGAAAAGCTGGTAGTATATATTACAGAGCTACAAGTGATAATTTTACTCTGAATCTTCTGAGTGATATTATATTATACTTTAAAGGATATTCACCAACTTTATCGGTTATTGTTACCTGGTTTCAAGGTCATGTATTCAGATTTAATTTTGTGGTAAGTGTGTTATGAAATTTTGATCTGTCCGTACGTGTTCATAAATAATTCACGAGCTTATGGTATTTATGAATAATTCATGAGCTAATGAACACCTAACTGTATGAGGGCTGTTTTGTGTTACAGTTACTTCACACCTAACTCTTAGGGCCAGCTAGAGCCTGGGGTTAGATGGCACTCTGATACTAACTGGAATGCAAACTTAAAGTATGACATGTGATGAAAAAAAAGCAGTATTAATTTACACAAACTCCCCACAAGCACCACTGTGTGTTGGGTACTTGCTAGTTAATAATAATTTAGCACAATTATATCTCCATTGTAGCTAGTTATCTGTGCCTAAAGAAATCTTTAATAATTCTGCATGCAATATAATCATTCAGAATAGATAAACTCTTACCCTTAAGACATTCACATAGGCCGAAGTAATAATCCAGCTGACAACTCCTCTTTTACATCTGGTCATTTCAGGTTACTCACAAATCCCATCCATTGAAAAGCCATTGAAAAGTAGCCACTAGTATTTAGCTATGTTTGAGCATTAGTGCAAAAAGAATTCTTAATTTTCATCGTAATTTTGGCTATAGGAAGTCAGCTACAACTTAATGGTTTATACCACTAAGTGAAGCCACACACCTGGATGTACAGTGCCTGTTTGCACATTTTGGCCATAGTTGTCATTAATGGAGGTTATACTACCTTCCAAGTTTAGAAGTTTTATTCTTCATTGATCTTGATATTAGTCAATGTGACCAAAATGCTGTCACGATCAATAAAGTTAATTATGTACTGCCATAATCTGGAAATTTTCAAGTTAAAATTATATTTTTTAATTTTAATTTCAAAATAATAATAATAATAATAGGTTATCAGATAATTCAATTTCCAAAATGGTTCTGGCTTCCGAAAATGTTTTACTTTTAGATTTAAAGTATAAGTGCTGGCTTATTATTTAGTATTTTTATGCAATATAAATGGCCATTTTGGTAAATATTTTCACTGATAACCACAAACTTTCTCATGTGTTGCATGTAATAAATTTGGAAAGACATTACCGAGCTAAACTACTACTAATAATAATAATTGTGTATATATATATATATATATTTAGATAGATGTTCAATTGATTTTACTAACTGATGGTACAGCATCTTATGCTGTGTTCATTTATGGAAGTATAAAAGGATCTATCCAAGATAATAAATTTGAACCAGTTATTGGATTTGACACAGGAGATAAGAAAAATGGAGAATCTATCTTCAGCAGGATAATATTTAGCAATATTACTGGTGATATTAATAATGGCACAATCTTTCGTATTGATGGTAAGGATAATTATCATTATATTATTATGTATGTATGTGTAGACCATGTACTGTGGTCACATACATGAACTTCAAATGAATTAAGTTAATTTCTGATAGCTTTATGATACAAATCAATCTAGCATGATAAGAAAGTTCAGTGCAAGTCTGTAAACTAGAAGTGTAATGTTTCATAACAAATTGAACATGATTTTGCATAATTTAGCTTTGCCTCCTAAAATATACTATGAGGAAATCTTCATCAGAGGATTTTCTGAACCATTAACTGTCACTAGAAGCTTAAAATTCAAACTGAATAGCAATCCTGATGAAAATGTCCATTATATAGCTAATATGTTACTAATAATAATAATAATCCTATATTGCAGGAAATTGCATTGTGCTTATAAATTTGGATACTTGTCAATCCAATTCTGTTCCTATTTGGTGTGATTCTCTAAGTTCAACAACATGTTTATGTAATGCTGGGATAAGATCAACTGAAAGTAATCCCTGTTTAGGTAAGTATTTAGCTAGGCTTGTCACTTACATAACATCTACCCCTACTTTCACAAGAAGAGGGTTTTAAAATATCCTGATCTGTACACAAGTATTCAAATCAGTTAGTCTAGAGGGGAATCTCAGAGATGACCACTAACATAAACCAGCTGTACTCTATAGTCTGCATCATAGGATTTGAAGTAAATGTTTGACTACACCATGTCATAACTAGTTGTCTTTCTCATCATAAATTGGACAGATGTAAAAAATCTAACGTTTAGAATTAGTTATTAATTTTGAAGTTGGAACTACGTAGCTACTAGTCATTATAATATCTGAATATCCAAAGAGAAATCAATTTATTTATATTATGTTATTGGTGGGGTCCTGGTCACCCCTAATTATAGAGATCAATGACATATAAATAATACTAGCCACTGCTGTTGGTTGCTGATTTGTTGTTGTTTGGTAATATTATTGTTGTCTATAAATTATAGAGTTTCTTCAGTTTGGTGGCAGAGCTGGTGATGACATTATTCCACTCCCTAATCAGCCCACAGTTACAACTAAAAACATCAGCCTCTCTACTCCTCTAGTATTCTATCAGAAACGAGTATCAACTCTTAATGTAAGTTTTATTAAGTCTTACAATCAAGGCTACTTACTATAGCTAATAATAGCTAATGTGCTTGTTTGTCCCATTCATGTTTCTATTAATACTCTTGTGCTTTAACACTATCCCCTCTAATCAAGACACTTTACTTTGTTTCAAAGTTTCTTGAATTAATAGCACTAAAAGTGTGAGTAAATGTCTTTCTCTTGGATGGAAAATCATACATCAAAGTTATTATTCTGAATCACATCATACATTTTTGTGGTAGGTATCAGTGGATGGACTCATAACAATCAACTCATCTAGCTCACTCCCCATGAAGATCACTCCTCTACTGATACCAGTATTAGTCACGGCCAGATCTACTGATAAGAGAACACTATATTATAGAGTGATCAAAGATGATATGGATTCCCTTGAAGAAGTGACTGCTATAATCACTGGCTTCAACCCAGATCTCACTAACTTTCGTCCATTACTGGCAGTCGTTACAACATGGCTGTTTGATGATGAGAACCATACATTGGTAACTTTATAATCTTGTTGCATTACCTATAACTTTACACTAGCCAATGGTATCTCAAGAAAACACACTTTACCTAATAATAAAGGGCTAGTGAACTCAAAACATATTTCCTTCAAAAACTCTTTTCATATTTCTTTTACTTCAGAGGACATGTGTACAATCAATATTATGTACTGATGGCGACATATCATTTGTAATCTTTCTCTATGAGAATCCAGAAATACTCTATAATATTAGCAAACCTGATCCAGTGGTCAATTTTGATGCTGGAGATTTAATCAGAAGAGTAATAATTGCAGATATTAACTACACATTGGAAATGAGAAATGTATTTCGTATTGATGGTAAGTACGTAAGACACAGGATTATTATTAGCCATAAAAAATGTAATAATATCAGAGAATGCAGTATGTAGGGATGACCAGATCCTATACATCACACAATAGAGTAGTTATGCCTCAATTGTTTTCACATTTCATTTTCAGCTGCAAAATTGGTGAAGTTAGTAAGTTAGTGGAGATTTACACTTGTAAAAATTATTACAATGGAGATAATGAGTTCTCCAATAAAGGGCAAATTTTATTGTTACAACAGCTTGAAATGAATAAGCATATTAATAGTATTATTATAGCTAGCTATGCAGTGCAATAATGATTTGATTATAATCTATAGGCAAGTGCATCACAACTGCTTCTCCGGGTAAAGTGTGTGGATTGAATTCTGTAACATCAACATGTGATAACTCTCTAACTGCTACAAACTGTATATGTCATTTTGGATATGAGCACGAAGATGAATTAAATTGCAAAGGTCATTATAACATCTAGAGAAATTTGTACCTTAATCAATCAAAATTCCAGTAATCTCCCTAACCTACCCTCACACAGTGATCACATACTCACATATAGGGTCATACCCCCTCACTCTTAAAATATTGAATGGTATAAGACTGCTCTATACAGAAATAAGAAATATGTGCTGTTCCTAAGTTGTACTATTGCAGTAGCCTTTAAATCATTCTTTTCCTCCTTATTCATGGCCTATGCTACAGATATAAATGAGTGTGAAGTGGGTACTCATAACTGTACTCAGACATGTAACAACACTGAAGGAGGATATATCTGCACCTGTAGAGATGGATACCAGCTTGACAATAGTGATAACGGAACTTGTATTGGTATGTCTTATTAGTATCCACATGGAAACTGTAGATACTCCTGAGGATTTGTTATGATGAATAACAAGTACATATTATTATTATTACCTGTGGATAGTATACAGTTTAGACCAAGCAAAGTTGATTCCATTTTTCTCATCACTCACTTCCCAGTATTAAATTACACATGGAGGAAGATTTTTCATTACTGACTATTTTTATGTGTTCTTTGCTTTGTGCATAATAAATACTAAGAACACAGTCTCAGGCAGCCTAAAACTTAAAATTGTCCTGAGAGCTATGCTCCCCCCTCCAACCCCCAACCCCCATGTTTTGTGAGCTTTGGTACCCCTTACGTACCTCAAAATCATTTTCCTATACCACTGTTTTTTACCTGAACTTGGAGCAGTTACACTGTTCATTAGCCTATCGACCAGCAATGTCAATATCTAGCTAAGAACTAATTATTGTTGGCTGGACATCAAGACAGTCTGAATAACATTAAGAGATGTGACTATAAAGTCATAATGGTTTTAAGTAATAATAATACTTAAGCAGTAGAGAGTTAATTTCAAAGCTCAATAGTAACCATCATAATTAATTTGATGCACACATAAGGTATCTATAGTTACAATGCTCAGCCACTGATTATGTATTACGTGGCATTAATAATATAAGGTCAGGCCATTAATATTAGTAAAACAATGCTCTCAATATACTAACTACTTCTAGTCACTTCCAACTGGCAGAAATCTCCATAGAAATACACACACCCGTCAACCACAAATTTCCCTTGACAATGATATTGCATGTCTTTTATTTCAGAATCTGATATAGCTAAAGTGTCATCAGGTTCAGATGTGTCACTAGTGGTTGGATTATCCTCGCTTTCTTTACTAATACCAGTATTGGCAGTTGTGGCTGTAATAATTATTCTGTTGTACATCAAAAGAAAGAAGAAAAGAGATTTAAAGTGAGAAAGCAACACAGTAACAGATTGGGGGTGGGATCTTAGGGAGCACATATATACCCTTCTCTCTTTCATGGTGTACATATAATAATAGTTGTTGTTATAGTCACTATCTTAACTTAAGCATCTCTCTTATGAACTGAGCAGCATCAATTTTATTGAATTGTTAACATTATTACAATCTAAAGTCAATGCAGTACCTACTGTGACATTGTCACCTTATGCTATAAGTTAGTGTGGCTAAGTAAAAGTGGGCATGGCCAAAAATTTCTAATTTTTAAAGTCTTTTCATCACAATCCTTCTCCCTCCCCCCCACTGAATTTTCTATATAGATCTAGCTATCTCTGAAATTCTAGAAATGACATACATTAATTGCCTGTTTTATTATCTATTATCATGTAGTTTTGAGCATGAAGAATCTCAACATAACTCTGGTAAGGAACACTATTATTATGCTGATGGAAAGTTTATATTATCTGTACTCTGTACACAACAATCTACATCTCTGAATAATTATAATGTTATTCAAGGCATATTTAATAAAATTAATACTAATACTAATAATAATTGAGATGACTTGTGCTCACCCCATTAGACAGCCTTGCCTGGATTTTATTAGTAGTACTATATATACGTATACTAACTGTTTATTATGCCATCTTATTAAATTTTAGATTACTCAGTCCATAGTTCATTCAAACACAATCTACCTAGATCCCTCTTGTTCAATTATGGCAGCATTGATCTAGGAAAAACAATTGGACAAGGTAACTGGATTAATGTGGCTGTATAACTAGTAATGATAATAGTTTTTGTTATTAAAAAGGCGAATTTGGAATTGTATATAAATCCAAGCTCAAGAAAAATTCTCAAATCACTGAAATTGTAGCAGTCAAGACACTTAAAGGTATAGCTGGACTTTTTTTGATTTCATTAATTTAAGCTAATTTTCAGGATTTGTACAAAAAGAAGTAGTGAAAGATCTCCTCAAGGAGTGTGTTAAAATGTCCAAGTTTGATCATCCCAACGTCCTCAAGCTAATTGGTGTTTGTCTTGATGGAGGTCCTGCTCCTTACATGATCATGCCATTCATGGAAAATGGCAGTCTCCTTTCATACCTCCAGAGAGAAAGAGAATCACTGCTATTGGAACCTGGTTCTTTAGACTCTGATGGTGTGGTAAGGATATTTGTGAATCATTGAAAGTTAACTTTGTTAGCAATAATTTCACCGCTCCCTCAACAAAATTGTAAGATTATAGAAAACTTTACAGCATGCAAAGTTCATAATTTTCACAGAAACTGTGATTCTACCAACTTTAACTTTACTGAATAGCTAGTTGAAAAATATTTTATAACTATAACAAACAGCTATACCAATAGCTGCTAACAATCAGTACAATCAGATACATAAGGTGTGTTATTAATATATATTTTTCTTACTACAGAATGTTCAAAAGAAGTTGATGGACATGTGTATACAAATCGCTGAAGGGATGGAATATCTTGCAAGTAACAAGGTTGTTCACAGAGATCTGGCAGCCAGAAACTGCATGTGAGTATAATATTATGTGAGATAACTTATCCTAAGATGTGATAATAAAAACCAGTACGAGAATGAAGCTACTTTGATGTAAAGCTTTTAACCAAATTTTGTTTCTGTCTTCTGGTATGCATTGCTGTTTTATATAATATTTAGCTACATAGTAAAGTAATGTTACACAGCTACATAGTGCTATCTTTATAAAGATATCTGGTTCTCATCATCAAACAGCCATGTTGTAACGACTGCCTGTAATGGATGAAAGTTAGTGAGATCTGAGTTGAAGTCAGTGACTAAGACCTTCATTTGCTGATCTAGTAACCACATATACACATATACACTCTTCATAAGTTATGAGTACCCACTATGCACTCATTTATATTATCTGTAGCATAGGAAATGACTTACAATAGTATTACATCTTGCATAGTTAATTATTTCTGTATAGAGCAGTCTTATACCATTCAATCCTTAGAATATCTATATTTCAAGAGGAAGGGGGTATGACCCTATAGCTATGTGATTATGTGATTATGCTAAATTACATGATATTAATCAACAAAATACTAAGAAAATAATACAGTAGGTCTCACAATCTCTTCTATGGACACCTTATTATTATTGTACAATTTTTTTCAGGATTGATGTTCACTTTGTTATCAAGGTGGCAGACTTTGGACTGTCTGAGGCTATTGATACAGCCAAGGAATACTACAGACAGAGTGATGATGTTATTATCAAATTACCCATCAAGTGGCTGGCTCTTGAGAGCATTAATGATGGAGTGTTTTCAGAGAAGTCAGATGTTGTAAGCATTTATCGTAGTAATTAAAAGTAAATTCTGTTAAGCAGACACCTTGCTTTGCATGCAAGAGTACCTGACAGAAATTCATATGAACATGTTGGTTATTAATAATATGTGAAGAATGCCCAGAGCTTGGTCATTCACAGCGTTACAAAATAATGATTTTAAGGCTCCCATAATCATTTATTCTTAGAAGCTAGATTCTTTCTTGTTCCTTCATAATATACTTCCATCCCTTCATTGCTGTTCACTTTTGCAAGAAATAGCCAATTGAATATCTCCTCTAACTTCAAGACATAACTTCTACTGGTCACTGGCCATCTGTAAAATATCATTATATGTAGCACTAAGGCTTGTATTATTTCTGAATAATTCCTGGGTATTTGATACTTGATATAACGTAAATTAATGATATTAATTCATATACTCACTAGTGGTCATATGGTGTCACCTGTTGGGAAATATTTAGTGGAGGAAAGACTCCCTATCCAGGAATTAATCCTATTGACCTGCCTTACAAACTGGAGTCTGGATTTCGGATGGAAAAGCCACTCAATGCAGCATGTTCAGAAGATATGTAAGTCTAACACTAGAAGATTATGTAGGTGATCCCTGCTTCAAAAGGCGTTGAATTACGTAATATCATGTTCTTAGTTATGACCTAATTATTGTATATAGCTACGTATGTAGATATGATTACACTGAATTAACAACACTGGCTAAGCTATAATATTTGGAAAGTATAAGGGCTGAAAAACTGCTTTATTTGAAGCATTATAGTCTATTGAGAAATTGTATAGGAGATTCAATAGAGCAAACTAGTGGGCACTTGTGGAGACCTAGCAGCTACTCTGCAAGTTTTGAATTTGCTCCAAAGGTACTTTCCCAGGCTTATACAAGTGCCCTTCTTGGTTCTGGAAGGTGCCCTTTTTGGCTCCACAAATGCTCCACAAGTTTTCCAAAAGTGGCAATCACTGTGGTACAGTTCAAAAAGTGCCCATCTTGGCTTCCATACTTGTATATAACTAATCCATCTCCCCTGATCATGTATGTATCTACATAATAGTTAATGTTTATTTGAATAAAAACAGATATTCTACAATCAAGGATTGTTGGAAAAGGCAGGCTGAACTAAGACCTTCATTTACTGATCTAGTAACCAATTTATCATCTCATCTGTCAACATTGGCTGACTACCTGGATATCTCATCCACACATGATGTTGTAGTAGAGATCCACACATCTAATGAAGATAAAGCAACTATTGAAAGTGCATGATAATAATTGCTAACATATTATTATACTGAAGTAGCTAGCTAACTGGATGTAGCCAGCCATTATCATCAAAGTTCTATTATAATGATTTGTAGCTATAATTATATGATTCTGTGTAATTAGTTAATTTAATGATAAACAATTATAATAACAATTGTGTTGATGGCTGGAATTTTCTATTATTATGATGCTCACAGCTGGAAGGAAAGTGAGGAGATGTTACAATTACAGGTTACTCAGTTTATTTAGTGGTATAGCTCTGTATGCACTCTGCAAGATTAACCTATAGCAGTTTAAAAAGCCAATTACAAGTATACAGACATAATAAGTGATGTTTTTTTTGTTATTATTATATAGTGTCATTTCAGGATATAAAAATTGAGCTAAAATCAACTCTGTTTTTATCCACAACCCAATCACAAAAGGGCACATGCTTACATATTCTATTTACTTAAAGCTGTTTCCATACACTGTGGCATATTTGAAAGCAGATTGAGCAAAAAGAAAAATTAATAATAATTATTATAGCTAATAAATGCAACTTGAAAACTTCCTACTCTTTTTCAAGAATTCGTACATCAATCAGGAAAATTCTTCTCTTGCCCTATATATTTTATTACAAAGCCTACTTGTAGCTATGTATAGCTATATACAGGAACTTGTGTACAGATTTTAGCATGAAGAATTGGAATGGTGGTTAACTTGGAAGCAAATGCCTAGAAAAAATGTGGAGAGAGAAGACAAAGTGTGGTCGTCATTCTCAGAGGATCTATTTATTCCAGCAAGGCTGGAGAACTGGATTCAATGGACTAGGAATAGGAGGTCCAGTCAAGTGCATACATTAGAACTAGATTCACTGGATTAGAAATAGGAGATCCAGTGTACCAAGTACACACATTAGAACTGGATTCAATTGATTAGAAATAGGAGATCCAGTGCACACATTAGAGCTAGATTCTATGGACTAGGAATAGATCCAGTGTACACATTAGAACTGGATTCAATAGATTAGAAATAGGGGATCCAGCAGTGCACTGGATTCTATGGACTAGAAATACGTAGATCCAGTGCACACATTAGCTAGAACTGGATTCAATAGATTAGAAATACGTAGCAGTTCCAATGTAATATAATTTCAGTATACTTATGTTTGGATCATGATAGCTACACAGTTCCACTTAACAACTCACGGATAGTGGAGATCAATTTTTCTAGCAAGGAGGTCTACAAGTAATAAACATGTATACTTCCTTTTGGTAGGCTGGGTCACTCAGCCTAAATTATTATGGTAAAACCTCTTCATAGCAAATCTGTCAAGAGTTGCAGCAGTTCTTAACAACAAATTACATAATAATAAATTATACTACATACGTAACTGTCAACCAAACTTCACCTGTGTGTGTGCATGTATAGTACATAGCTACAAGTGTGTTTAGTGTATAGGTTTGTAACCTATACCATGCACGAATTGTGTAGGCATCTCAGTATAAAATGTAGCCATAAAAATTATTAATGGTGGAATGATGGAGAGGGGGGAGTGGATAAAAGATGGTCATTAAGAACACAGAAAGATGTCTTAGTTCCTGTGAGATGACAAGATTGGCGGCTGAGGGTGGGGGCTAGAAAATTTTGAAGGTGGAGGCTGAGCCCACTTTTCTGCCCAAATTTTTTGCCTACAATATTAAATGATGTTTTTATTGAATGTGCACAACTTGCTAGAATGTGTAAGGCTCTGTAAAAACAATCACATCTAATAATAATTAGCAATGTAATACTACCTGATTAAAAATTTGTAGCTCAAGTGCATGCAATTGGTTTCTACACTTAGCACCCCATTTTCCTCACCCTTAGCCCCCCCCCCCAAAAAAAGAAAAAAAATTCCTCAGCCACCTCTGCTGAATATATGTGGTAAGCCCAAGTCTGTACACTGTCACATTGCATGTTTCTAGCAGGCAAGGTTATATATTATATACGTATTAGCTATTAACTCTCTATTTTTCAAAAATGTTATTAAAATTAGGGGAAAGAAAGTGCACAAAAAAAAATATTTGTGTTAAGATAATTTTTATAAGTTCAAAGGAAATAATCTTTGTACAGTGGATTCTGTCAGTTGAAAGATGGTTCTCTTGGAATACTGTCATACACATTTCCTGATCCATCCCTAATAATATTATAATCATAAAGCAAAGGCTGGTATTGGTCACAAGATTAACAAGTTAGTGTCATGTTTGTAGTCGTGAAATGCACATGTTTGTAGTACATAAGTAGGTTTAGTGATGAGGTGGAAGTAATTGATCATGAGTAAGGCAGCAGAATGTGATGTGAAGAATTTCAAGTGCACCATAAAAAAGTAATAGAAAATACGTATTTATTAGTCAAAAGTTGCTACTGTGCCTTTAACTATACAATGTAAGTATGGTTTTACTTACACTCGAAATAGTTTCATATTTATTAGTCAAAAGTTGCTACTGTGCCTTTAACTATACAATGTAAGTATGGTTTTACTTACACTCGAAATAGTTTCATATTTATTAGTCAAAAGTTGCTACTGTGCCTTTAACTATACAATGTAAGTATGGCTTTACTTACACTGGAAATAGTTTCATTTATTGAGCTGAAATCAGTTGTGGAGTTAGAACTAGTCAGTTGTTTAAACCTAAGTAAAATATCAATAGCTACCTTACACAGTGAAAGGATGATCTACATTTCCTCACTTCATCTTGTAGTCATCAATTTCACTAGCAGCTAGTGATACATTCAGAAGTCTTTTCATCATGTGACTTAGCTTCTCTTCAGCCAATTGAAGTTTCTTTTTTGTCAGAATCAGGCATTCATTTGCTTCCTTCATGTTTTTGGCATGTTCTAACTCTCGCAACTGCAGTAGTGCATACCTCCAATGAAACAAGTGTCAGTCACTCCACTGACACACAACTTACTTCATTATGGTTTTTGAGCAGCTCCAGCCTGTTTTTGAACCTTTCTCTCATCTGCATGCTCTCCTTGTTAAATTTATGTAGCTTATCATTTGCCTCATGTGTTAACTTCTGCTTACAGACCTCCTCGTTTAATATTTTTTCTTGTAGAGACGAGATCTTCTTTCTCAGTCTATCATTTCCCACTATTATAGTTAGAACATTATTAATAGAGTTATGCTAAATTTGTATTACAGTAGACCTTCATTATAAGAATCCACACCCTTTATTTCATCATCAGCTTTGTGTCCAGAATTCAGATTAGTCTTAATAAAGAGTATCTCCTTTTTGTTAACTTCCTCTAGCTTCAGTTTCATTTCTTTCAGAATCTCTTCTTGCTGAACATATTTTTGGTGACACTTGTCACATTTCTTCTCTAATTCCTGAATATCATCTACAAATATAGCTACAGAATAAGGTTAATAGCTAATAATTGTGTTATTCTTACTTCTTTCTTGAATGGAACATACAAAATAGTGTCCTGTTAAGTGAATGAGGAGAACAAAGATACCAACAATCAAGGATAGGATGGATTCATTATTTGAAGTAGTAAAAGAGATCTGTAAATAATCACAAATATTGTTATCTATTATTGCTAAGGCTATAAATTTTTACACTTTGAATTTTGCACTATTCTTATAGCAGCCATACTTTTATATAGATAGATTGTAAAAACACTATCCATGAATTCACATCGTTAATTGACATATTATTCACTTCTGCCTCATCACTCAGTGAAGTGAAGACATGAGTTCCTACAGTCGTAGTGTTCAGCGGTCGTGGACATTGAGTGAGGAAACACGTGTTCTTTTCACAGATAGACTTAAAGAAGTGATAATCTATAATCTGGGTTGATGTGGTGCTTTCCAGATGATCTATGGTAGTGATATTTGAAGTGAAGCTGTCAAAAATGCTATCCTCCATTTCTGGTGATGAGACATTGTCAAAAGATGAAGAAAGAACGGAAAGTAAAGAGATGACATGGGGGCAAGTCAAGAGAGCATCGCCATCAGCATGGAACAACTGATTACAGGAACCGTTTGCTATTAAGGTGGCATTGTCTGGTGATGAAACCTCCATAGTAGAGGTGACACGAGGGCAAGTAAGAAAGTCTTCATCTGTAATGCTGAAGGAACTATCATCGTAGATGAAACAGGTATCACTCGATTCTGATGTGACATTTTCCGGAACTCTATTAGCTAAATCATCAATGCCTGGACAGATTTGATCCAGATCATGAGAATCAGACATCTTCATGCACATCTTCATGGTCTGATCTTCATACAACAGATGATGATGTGGAGAACATGGAATGATCATCTCTTTCACAGCTGAAGACTTGATCAAACCCCGTTTACCAAATATCTATAGAAAAAGAATGTAGTCATATAGTTGTATAAATGTGACAGGATCTGTGAAAACAGCCCACTTCTCGCAGGATATCAAAATTTATTTTTTTAGTTTTAGGTTAAAGTACCATATTACCTGCAGGGTGAGAGTTAAATGGTAGCTCTAGGCACTACAATTCTCAAGATATAGAACTTCAAAGCCATAAATCTGTTATTATGATTTGTTTACGTAATGCATAGACTATAAGTTGAGGTGTGAGTTTTCTAAAGCCACGCTTCACTTCATATGAAGGAAGTTTTTTCAAGGCTGAAATTTCACACAACAATGGGGGAAAGGTAGTAGATACTAATAAGCTAATAAAAATATTTTGCCAAAAGTATAGTTTTTTGAGTATAACATAAAATTATTAAGCATTACCTCGCCTTCCCATAACTCTTGCTTGGAAATGTCGAAATGTTTTACAAAGATAGTGACCTTGGCAAGGGCAGGGTACGAAAGGAATTCATCTTTCGTTGAAACATAACTTTCTGTCATGTAACCATGAGAGATAGGCACTGCAGGGGAAAATGTATTTATCTAACTTTCCATGCTTTGGTGTAGCTACTTGACATGACTAGCTGCTGCCTAGCTAGCTGTAATACTTACTAATACATTCATCATCACAGCAGAGGACGTCTGTTGAGTTCCTCAATGGAAATTTATTGAACACAGGTTCAATTGGGGGGCACAGGAATAGATAATTTTCTCCAATCTTTACGATCTCGTTATAATATAGAGTGCTACTCATAAAGAGTGACCAAGTGCTCCAAAAGAGCTTAAAACAGTGAAACATTGTTTCAAGATAATCGCAGTCACTAATGACTATTTTAACTACTTATCGGCAAATAAACAGCAATTATGTCTCTTCTACCCGCAAATCTTGCATGCAGAATGAGTTTAGCGCTGTGCGCGGGAACAAATTGCCATAGCAATTATCTTGCCATGGCAATAAAGCATACACATGCGCTTAGCGTAGAGGACTATCAATAGCACTAGCTAATAGCTATTGATTTTTTCTTCTGTGACACATAGCTAGCTAGCTATAAAAAAGTAGTTTATTTTGGAATGCACAGGTTTGTGTTTCTCTCCTCTAGGTAGCTACAAGTCACTTTGGGATCAGCCTAGTGGCAAGGTTGTCTTCAAAGCTGATTGCATCATTTTCAGTTCTTTATACAAAGGTTGTTTTTATTTTAGAGGGTCTTTTAGTTAATATTCCACTGTAGTACTATTATAGCACTAAGTATTAGTGGAGAGTGGATTCATGGTTCAAAGTTTAGTACTGACCTCTATGACAGACAAATCCTCAAAGCTTCACAGCAGGTTCCACTGTAACTACTTCCAAAGAATTGAAGTTTATAGCAATAGTTTAACACTCCTTTTCATGCTGATTTCCTATTAAGACTTGGTAGTTCTAGTTAGCTATTAGGTACCATAAGTTAGTAAACAGTCAGTTTAGCACAAAAGCATACAAAATTAACAATGGAAACTGGAATCCTGTTTTTCCAATTATCTGTTTCTGCCGCAAATAGCTAGCTAGCTAGTGGGTGGTGTGTGTTTAGGGGTTAAATTGGAAAGAGTAATAATAATAATTATTATTATAGGTAGGCGCCAGAATAAACTTAACCTTACGTAGCAGTTTCGTAGCCGTTTAAACGCCCACACGTTATTACGAAACTAAGCGGGAACGCTTCATGTTGCGTATAATTATGTTTCGCAAAACGGTAACCGCGTGTGTTTTTATTTTTGGTTGGTTAGTGGCGTCATTCTCAGGACCAGAAGCTCTACATCTGGACTGGAAATCAGTGAGTTGGCTAGCGGCTGAGCTAGGGCTAGAGTCAAAAAATAAGGCTGGATAGTTTGGCCCAGTTTAGTTAAAATTCGAGTGTAAAAAAGTGGTAGCTTAGAGGGATGGGATTTAGCTATTGGGGGGTGGGCTATAATTATGGTCAGGGCTAATGTGATAGCTACTACCCAACTTCTCCCACAATGTAGTGACTTATAAGTAAAATAAAGCCTAGTATGTAGTCAAACTACTATGTAGCTATATTCATAGAAAGTGGGTTATTTTATGTTATGAGATTTGTAATTATGAACTGGGATTTGTTATTGA
Source organism: Diacarnus erythraeanus (assembly GCA_964016965.1). Lineage (NCBI taxonomy): Eukaryota > Metazoa > Porifera > Demospongiae > Poecilosclerida > Podospongiidae > Diacarnus > Diacarnus erythraeanus. The sequence continues at coordinate 6,069,871 of OZ024673.1, forward strand.
CATTTACTAAGATTTGTGTTCCTGGTCATTCTGGGTGTGAAATATGGCTGCCAATGTTTTGTATAATTATGTCTGTGGGGGGCCTGGCCATTCCTACAAACACCCCTAGTAGCAGGTTGGAAGCCTTTATTTAAGGCCTGATGTTTATTTGTAGAGTTTCTCTCCCCTAATTGAAGCAGGCACTTTAGTCAAGTGACCATTTGAGAAATGCTAAATGGGAAAAATGCTGTGGTACTAACATAGACCCCCAGCTCCTTTGTATAGTGCATTTAATGCTTTAAATTCATTTGTAGAAAAGTGCTACTTGGTAAAATTTGCAGAGGAACATTCAGTTGCCATTTGTGATGAAAAAATGTGTTGGTGACAAGTCAGGGGAGAATGTGGAGGTTGTCATTAAAATTACCTTGCTACAGTAGAAGCTGAGTAAATAACAGTGCAGGTTGTAGTTAGAGTCAAGCTTTTAAACATGTTATCTCTGATGGCCTAGTAGCTTTAGTCAGATTGGCAATGTTATGACAACTGTACTGTTTATAAACTGATGTGGTCAGTGAGTGGCTGTTTTATTATAGATGATTGGATCAGATCATTTGGATTCTGAGGGTTGGGTTAAGATTCACTATGTTATGTGAGATTGTTTTCAGATCAAGAAGATGGTCTAGCTCAGGTCTTGGATGGTGATGGTCAATAGTCCAGCTCCAGTGTGTGATGCCACATCTTATCAATGTACCTGGTGATGCTGCTAAGTCTAGTAAGTCCATGTGAGGAGAGCCTGGAGGCAAGTGGGTGGAGTCTTGTGTTTAGCCCTTTTTTTTGTTTTCAAGAAGTGATAGTAGCAACAATATAATCCTCTTCCTTAGAGCCAAAAAAAACAGAGTGAACAAGAAGACAGAGAGAAATCCTGGGAGGAAGTCTAAGAGAAACCTAGACAAGGAAAATATGTATTAGACTATGTAGACCTCAGGATCTAGGAGCCTACCTAGGGAAATTACGGTGGTTGAGGGGAGATTGAGAGGATATTGGGGAATTGGAGTGGGTTCTTTTCTATTGCCTTTGTTGTGCCTTCCTTCCTAATAGTACTGGCAGTTTTTCTATGCTCTAGTTGTGTTCTAAATGTGGACTCCCGATATCCTTTGTCCCATTGCAATTGTTTTCATCCCTGAATATGTGTCCATGTTAAAGAATTAAGTCCATGCAAGTGAGGTTCACCACTATAATGTATTTTTAGTGCACATAAAAAGGCCAATAACTTACTTGGTGTGTACTTGGCTGATAGTGTGATAGGTCATTCCATTAGGCTATGAAACTGGGCATTCTACAATAATTGTGTATGATTCTCAAGAGCTTGGAAGTTATAATGGTTTTCCATTTGATACACACTGGTCAGGACACTTTTTATGGTATAGAAATCAGTGTCCTACAAATATTATTTATTACTACAATTTTTACAGGAATGGCACACCATCTGTGCCCTCACTGCCCTGTATCTAAAGCTGAACTTATCACATCTAAGTTTAATTATTCAAGCTTCTATTTTAACTTTCCTATTTATTGTTTATGAAAATTTAATATCAAATAATTTGATTATGAAAAATTAATATCCTGTGGCATTAAATTTAATAATTCTTGGGATAAGTTTGTTTAGATGGTTTATAAACATACTTCCTGCACTTAGTAATACCAACAGTGTTCCAAAATTCAATCAGTTCATCCTTGTGTGGCAGGACTTCTCTTCTAATATGCTCTTTAAGCACTGCTATTGTCTCATCATCTTCCTGCATACGGTCTTCAACTATCATTTTGATCTCTGGAGGGTTGACCACTTACAGGGAACCTACAAAGGCAAAAACATAGCTTACATCTGTATCTCTCCCAATCCCTCCCCCTTACTATCTGCCAAGTTCTAGGCATGGTATCATTTGTAATAGTTGGTTGGGGTGAGCCCATCCTCCCCAACTCACTCCAAAGTACTCTAAGCATGGATTTGGCAAGTTTACAATGGTCTTGCCAATGGGGACAGGTAAGATAGCTAGCTAGTAGCTGACAGGAAAAAAAGCTAGCATGGGCAGGATACCTGTGAATAGTTCCATGATGTACTTCCGTGAGAGCTCCTAAATTCCCACCTTCAAACCTTTCCTTAGAAGAACAGCTATTGTTGGTGCTCTCAACCCTTTCCTCCACCAATAAAGCACCCTGCTTTTTGTAAATACTGCATGATTATTATATAGAAAGTACTAGCAATGATTTCTAAATAACGCCCATTGCATGCACCGTGTAATAAAAATATTAAATGAATGGTGCTCACTCAAGCATTTAGTTTTTACAAAAGGGATTGACTAAATTCACATAGATTCATGTCATTACGTAATTTTCCTGGGGGTCAAAATTATGGCTGCATGTGTGGGGTGCAGCTGCCTAGAGCGCACCACAGATAGATGTAGAGAGCTAGCCGGACCTTGATTACGATGGAAGCTGGTAGCAGTGCTAGATCTCTTAAATGGGCTCATGGCTTGAGTCCCATTTCTGGTGGTTTATACTATGAAGGAGTTGTGGGTGATTTAAGTATAACTCTTGACATGCACACAAGATACTGTGACTACATTTGGCATTAGAACATCTTATCGTAAAAAAAAAAAACCCCTTTGCAGCAGATAAGGAGAATGTTCGAAAGGTAATAAATCCCAATAAAATAGTGTGACATGTATAACCAGATGTGCATGCATGTACAGTAATGTAGGGGGCTCCAAATAGAGATAGGCATGCATGTCAAGGCAGTTTCTGGAGCAATTTAAGTGATCTATTTGGTTGTTTTTTTCAAATATCACCAGAATGTAATTGTAGATTTGTTTCCACACCAGACTCACATAACGACAATATAATTATTATAACCTCTTTTTGTTATCTACTATAATAATGTGTCATACAGACTCTAAAGCCCAAGTCAAGGATATTATGGTCGCATAAAATCGGACAGAAGGTGTTTGAATTAAACAATATACCATTCTCCATGGGTGAAGTGCGGTTTTTTGACTGTCAGTTTGGGCAGGATTATAAGTGTAAGAGTCGTATGAAGCAGCCCAGAGGTGGTCGTGTATGTTTACAAACTACCCAGAAAAAAGGTTGTCCTGCCCATATTACTATACGAGAATTTATTCTTTATCCTGATTACAAAATTGTTCCAACTTCTGATATGAGCAAAAATCAGATACGATGTCTCAAGAAAACCTCACTACATGACCTACAGCTAGCTCAAGATAGCAGAACTGATATCAAGACTATTTCAAAGTATTGTGTGCCTTCCATCCGAAGAAGCCCACCACAATGTACATTCCACAAAAGGTCCAATGTCTTTGGCTCAAAGAATCCACCCAGTATTGATTCAAAGGATTCATGAACTTGTTGCTGAGGGGGTTACTGAAACAAATGAAGTTAAACGATCACTCAGGGTGTATATAAAACATCTTAATACAGATGACATTATTAACCCAAATGACAGATCCTACAACCCCACCGATAAAGATATCAGCAATCATGTCTACATTGCCAAAATGAAACTACAACTATCAAGCTTGGATCAAGAAAATGCTTACATGAAGATAGAAGCATGGAAAAAGTTGAACCCTCAAGCAAGCTTCTTTTTCAGACCATATAAAGAAGAATGTATAGGTGATTATGAACAGGAAAATACAGTACAGCTGCCATCCAATACTCTTCTTTACATACATCAGGAGAAATGGCAACATGATTTGCTTGTTAAATATGGAAATATCATGTCTTTATTGGATGCCACATATAAAACAACGAAGTATGAATTGCCTCTTTTTTTCCTTTGTGTCAAGACAAATGTTGGGTACATAGTTGTTGCAGATTTCATTATCCAGGGTGAAACATCAGAGAAAATACAGGAAGCATTAGATATTCTCAAGTCCTGGAACCCCCAGTGGCAACCCAACTTTTTTATGACTGACTATTCTGAAGCAGAGATACAAGCCATAACAGTATCATTTCCTTCCACCACAATATATATATGTGACTTTCATCGTGAACAGGCATGGGAAAGATGGGTGAAAGATCATCATCATAAAGTTGCTCAAAATGATCAAGATACATTACTTACTCTTCTTTGTAACTGTGCAAGTGCTCCTCCAGCTGGTGTTTATGATAGCTTATCTCGTGATCACCATTATCAGAGAGCAGTGGAAAAGCTAAAGGATTCTCTGCTATGGAAAGAGAATGAAAAGTTAAGAGAGTGGTTAAATACTACTTGGCTTCCAACATCAAGAGTAAGTCTGTGTTGAGTCAAAATCATGCATTGTTAGTACTTCTGTCCAATATGTGAGGTGGGAGTAGAAATTGTCAGATGTATGTTGTGCTAGCATGATCATGCACTATTTTGAACATGTTATTAGTATTATGGAAAAGCATTATAGTACATACATGTAGCTCCATACATGTGGAAGAGTCATTCAATTATATTCTAATAGCAGCAACTTTACAGCTTTTGTGTATTATATCTTTAGCGTTGGGCAAGATGTTTCCGGGATGGCACTTATCATCATGCTATTAACACTAATAATGGTGTTGAGGCACAAAACAAAGCACTAAAATATACATATCTCCCAAGGAGAAGGACAACTACATTTTCTGGAATTATTACTCTCCTGAATGAAGATTATTTTCCTGACTGCTATCGAAAGTATGTCTTCCTTAATTTCAAGCAGTCAGATAAATACAGGCTATTAGTGATGTTGTTCCTACCCAGAAATTGTAAACCTTCCCAGTTCAGTGTTAGCTTCAATAACATCACTGATATCAAACTTAGCACTGTTAACTTTTCGGTCTAGGCAATGTATGATTACTTGTTTCAATGGGGCATTTATACAAGCTTAATTTTGGTAATGTTGGTATGCCTCCTGAGTGTTCGTGTCCAGATTTTACAGAATGGAATATTCCATGCAAGCATTTCTTTGCAATCTTCCGTTTATTCCCGCAGTGGGGATGGAACAAACTTCCTGATCATTACCTTAATGGACCTTACATGAGTAGTGATCAGACAACTATAAATACCTTCTTTGACACTTGCAACTCAATTATAGTTGTTCCTCAGAACAAACTACATTCCATGATGATATTCCATCACAAATGGACAACATTCCTAAGAAGGTATATTAATTTTTATTAAAAATTGTAATGTAAGAATTTATTGTTTATCACTTGCAGGCATTAAGTGTGTCTCATGCAGCTATGAATTTAAGAATTACTTTGGAAGGGTTAAAAACCCTTTCATTTAACTGTCAAGATTCTGACCTTCTGATGTCAATAAATGCTGATGTGAAAAAGATTCTGGAAAGGTTCAAGAATCAATTACCAACTTCTGAAGGATTAATTCTGAGACTATGTGCTGCAGTTCAAGCAAGACATGCACTAATCAAAGCTAGAAGGAACTTTGCAATTCTTCCTAAACAAGCTCATAGAGGCCGTCCCAGGTTGAACTCAAAATACCGTATGAGAGTAGGTGTAAAGGCGCAAACTTCCAGAAAAGTATGTTATTATATGTACACATACTTGCACATAAAGTACATTTATATATATATAGCTTGAGGAGTCATTGAAGAAAAAAAGAGTAACTCACCCAATTTCTGTCAACTATTCCAGGTATGCATTGTATCATAATATACCGTTAACTAACTCAGCAGATTATTGACCTACTTAACTGTCCTTATATATTTTACTGGATCTGGCTCTTAGATTACTGAATCTATACTACGTAAATTAGTAAGTAAAATTTACTGTACTAGCAAACCCTTAAGTATAACATTACAAGGAGAAGACCTATCAGGTGGTGGAGGACCCACTTACGGTGATAGCAATAACTGATCCTGATGGACCAACCTTGTTACTGTTGGTCTGTTAGAACCAATTATGGTGGGAGGACCACCATTCAAGCAATGTTGTAGAATAGACTATAGCATTTCAAACGTGTACTGTACATTGTTATTCTGGCTCAACTCTTGTTATTTTGTGGGCATGTTTGTGTGATCTGTTATTGTAGGCAAGCCTCGGATAGCGATGAAGTGCCTGCTGAATGTAACATGAGCAAACCTTCTCCAGTTCAAGATAGACCAAAAGGTATAGTTACTAACTATTAAGCTGCATAATAGCTATGTTTATATTACTATTTTCAGCAAAACGAGGACGTTGTGGCAACTGCAGTGCCTGCAAGTGAACTGTTGACAATGTTCAAACTGCAAGGATATGAAAATATGGTGGACCTGGACGAAAAAAACAGTGTTGCATTCAACGTAAATGTGAGCACATGCATTGATAAATTTTTTTGTGCATTCCTTAAATATTAATATTTTCACGTAACCTTGGTCATTTTCAGTCTGATGGCATAATATATAATCATGCAAAACTATAGTGTTCTAGTGAGCCTAGTTTTATCAAATGAGTCCCACCCTAGACTTATACAGTGATTTTGGGTACAGTGATTTTGGGTGGCACCTCATGGGCAGGAAAAGTGTTCCAACCTCCCTGACTATTGTCTGTTAAACAATATAATATACTAGGGGTGATTTCGTGGTAGATCTGGACGAGGAGGGGTGGGAGAGGTTGTGAGGGTTTTAACCCCACCCTTTTGTTCTTCTTGTTAGTTAAATATCATTGATACATATATCAGAGCCCCTTAAGCCTCAGAATAATCCAATCTCTTTAAAAGATCCTTTTATCAGCAATGAGGGGGGGAGGTTGTAAGGGTTTTAATCCTTTGTTCTTCTTAATATGTATTAGAGCCCCTCCAACCTCAAAATAATCAAAAATTCCTGGATCTGCCCCTGGTGATTTTCACCTCACAACAGATCTCTCTACATTGAGAAGCAGAGTGATCAATCAAATTCAAAATGAATCATCCCTCTATGACTCACATTTATTTTTTTATTACATAGGTTTAGGCCTATCTTTAAGGGCCAACAATTAATGGTACAGAATCTCTACTCAAGATGACAGCAAGACATACATGCATGACACACATGAACTTTGACCCCAGTAAAAATGTAACCAAATTGTGCCATTTCTCCTGATGTATAATAATTATAATTAATTAATGATCTGAAAAGTTCACTTGGAGGGTTAGACTTCCATGATTCATGTAGGCATTTTCTTGATACAATTCCTTTGGCAATGGCTTGGTAGAGTCTGTATCATTGGTATACAATACTATTAAAACATGTTAAGTTGCACAGAGGGCACTTCACTTCTTCTGATTGGAGCCCCTACCATCTTGCATGCATGCACATACCATCTTAGCATACACACAATTATTATGCATGCAACACTACCTTTGGAACCTTCTCCTTTATCATCTGCAGCAAAGGCAGACTTTTTGTGATAGTTCTGAAGAGCACAGCATCTCAAGAATTTCACCTAGTCATCTATACCAACCAAAATGAGACTGAGATGTGGTACTACACTACTATCAGATGTGCTATATCGATCAAAAGGCAGCAGCACCCCGCGCGCAGTCATATACCCTTAAGTTTTTGAATTTTGACCCCCTGAAAAATTACGTAATGACATGAATCTATGTGAATTTAGTCAATCCCTTTTCACAAAACACCTAAAACCAGCATTCATAAAGGCCACCACAACTGCAAGAGTGTATTGTCATGGAAGGCAAAAGAATGGTACCAGAGTTTCACCATTGAACACACAGACACACACTGGACATTCAGGCTCTCCCTTTCATATTCATTTGTGTCTAGCTAATATTATTATATAACTACTCTAAGGTAGCTAATAACTACTCTAGCCATAGATTAAAAACACGGAAGGGGGATTGGAAACGGCACCATGTGAGCTATTGACTTGCAGCTGCAGCATTCAAGCGCCTTGATGCCATCTGCGTTACCGCACAAATTAATTTTTAGAAAAGTTTGCAAATTCTCTTCTGGGGAAGAAAGGTGTTTCAACGCCAGAAAATCGAAAGTACAGCTCTGAAAAATCAAATACTTGTTGCATTTGTTAGTAAGTATCCTTAGAATAGTTAGTATACAACAGGAAACTTCATTACGGGGAGTTATCCCTGTAGCTAAGTAGCTAGCGTGGTGAGGGCATTTTTTGTGTACCTGTTCTAGGCTAGCTATAATAGCTACCTGGTTTCTTTATAGCAGTTAATGATCAAGAGGGTTTGAACTTTTGCATGAAGCTTAATAAACCAATGTCAGTCCAACTCCTGTCTGTTACAATGGGGTTGAATGTGAATTTTATAGGTATGTTACCCTCATTTTTATCCTCCCTCTTATAAACTGGTTATGGGACCTACAAACATTCAATGCAGTTTTTTGAAATCTCTGAACCCTGTTGCTTTGCATGAGCTATAATAAGCCCTGTAAATCATTGAATTGGCTTGTTTATGGCTGAATAACTATCAAGATATCAGTTTTAATGTGCAGGTTATGCAAGAAAGTTCCATTTATCAGTGCACCAAAAAAATTAATGTAGAAAACAACAAAGGTGTATTGTGAATGTCGGGCATATCTATACTGCCCAGTTCACTCAGTCTACTTCATCTGCTTCACTCTCAATCCTCCGTTCTGCCCCATCCTCAATTCCTCACTCTGATTACTCAGCCACTAGGATCCCAGTTATCCTCCCAGTCTACCTCTCAATTGTCCAGCTTCTCCTCTTGTTCAACATCAGTCTGCTTCTCAATTGTCCCCAGTATCAGCCTATCAGTCTACCTCTCCTCTTATGCAACATTTACCCTTGAATTTTAAGGAATTGAAGGTGTCAGTTTTGATCAGCATTTTGTTGGATTGTAAGGTGCCTTCTCTGACCAAGCTTCAAGACAGGGTGGATGTTAGGGTGGATGTTTTGTCATCGCTACTACAGTGTACATGATATGCACTTGTTGGATTATTTGTGTTTTTAATTATTATTATTTCAACCCTTTTGAGTAGGATGGATAGATACTAGTGCCATCACTGACACACATCCAAGTTCCAACCCAACTCTTGGTCTTCACTAAAATAGAAACACTGGATGGAGTAGCATGGGTAATAGTAATGTAGCATGTACTTGTGGGCATGGTAATTGAATTTTTTTCTATACAGGTCCATTTCAGTGTGCACATTGCTAGTAATTTTGAATGGACAGTGCAGATTGGAGAAGACACTGTGCAAACAATGTGAACTCTTCGTTGTGTGCTTCTTTTTGCACCAGGTCATGAATTTAGTTGCCATACCTATGTCATTAATGTATTAGTGCTACAGCTATACACACGTTTATTGCCCGAGCTATTATGCAACACAAAACAACACGTGGTGTATATGGTGGTATAACTCGCGGATGGTTTCACGCGAAAATAATCGTTTCCAATCCCCCTTCCGAGTTTTTAATCTATGCTCTAGCTAAGGTAGCTAGCTAATCAGATAACTTACCCCACGTGTAACCAGCTAGCTTGGCAGTCTGGTACGATTCACACCTTGTGAGTTTTCTTTCTCTACGAAGGTTGTTACGGTACCTCCTAGTCCTCCAGGCCAACTAGAACACCCCAACAGATGTGGAGAAGTTGTTAGAAGAGCCAACAGTCGGAACTACTATGGAGCGGTGTTAATTTATTCAACACTAATTTTGTTCACGCGATTATCTAAGTGGGAACTTGTCTTCTAGCCCCAGTTGTTTCTTTATCAGGTAGCCTAGAGCATCTTCATTCAATGAACTGTAGACAGCTAGAGGCAATCTTGCTCAGATCTCCCAGTACAAACCTTTCTGGACCGACGACGATGATCGGACTAAGAACTGGATCACAAGACGTCAGGTGCTAATTAATTCCGTGTCACGCGTACGCGCATTAAAATTTAATTTAGCTGCTAACCCTTTCGCTACACTAATTTTCGATTTTTTTTGGATTTGGCATTGGTCGTCACTAGGTGCCGGCGCCCCAGGCAGCAAAAGGTCGCGCAGGTTAGCGTGACGTCATGCTGGCGGCTAGCAGATCAAGGCAGAAAGAATGAGCTCCTTGGAGACTCTTGCTGGCCTGCTTATGGCCTCTCTCACACCGACGATCCTCTACGGCACTGCCCCATGCACTATGCCACTCTCCTTTTCTTTTCATTTTTTTTTTTTTTTTTTTTTAAAGTCCATATAAAGCGAACATCAAAGGAAGATCAAAGGCAGCTCCTCCCTGTGGTCAAACATCTGAGAACTGACGGACCACAACCCATTGTTCTGACTTCCGATGCCGACAGTCAAAGGTTGGCGGCAGGAGGACGTCCTGGTGCCGACGGGTCCGAGTAACGGACGGTTGAAAAGTGTGTAAAATTACACTCTTTTGGGAGCGAAAGGGTTAGTCTAGTCACTCCAAGGTCAAGAGTTCACTGCTGAATGAAATTGACCCATATCTCTACGAAAATCCCAGCCCACATCTTCATTTCTTGCACAATTTCAGACAATGCCACAAGCTTCAGACCACACACCCTTATGTGACATCACAACACACCTTATACCCTTATGTGACATCACAACACACCCTTATGTGAGACCATCAACAACAGGTCGTTTTTGACCTCATGTTGCTTTAGTCAACTAAAACTATAAGTTAGTACCGGCTATTAGTCACAAAACTGGTCTCAATTAGTCAAAAACTAACTAAAAGTTGTCATACTAAAGCTTACATTGACCATAACATTAATCACTAAGGTTGACCAAATCTTTGTAATACTCCTTGTGACAAGACTTGCTACTGGTTTCACTAACAGTTACATTATTAAAAAAATAATATCATCTTTGAATCATAGATGTTTTGGAGCATGGGGGCACACCCTGAATGGGAATGAGGTTAGGGGTGGGCAAGGACTCCGTGCTATAGAATACCATTGGGTAGGAGACTATCTAGCATGGTTTGTTACAGGAAAACACTGTAGGCTTTCCAAAATAGCTTAGCTTACCTAAATTAACAATTTTAGCAATACAGATGTACCTAGTTCACCAGTGTGTGTATGAAGAAGCTCGTGATGACATTCTTGATTCTGATCATAGGTATGACTCTATGTGATGAAGAGATGAAAAGGCTATGCTCTGCAGTCTCTGTAATTGTAAAGAAGCTATACCAAAGAAGAATGTAAAGTTAAGAATATTCAATGGAATAACACATTTCAGAAATTGCTTTACTTTAGATGCTGAAAGGTTATATAACTAAATTTGGCATATAGGCTAGCATGTTCCTTATTGATCTGCATGTTTAACCATGGGTGGGTGGAGGGGGCATTTCTCCCATGCTTCCTATGCCTATGTGAATTCACGCAGTCTTCTCAAAAGTATTATAACATAATAATGTTTATTAATATAGCTAATCTTCACTATATAGCTACTGAAGTTAGTTTTGATTTGAATTTTTTTGAGTCTAGAAACTTTTGGGGTAGGTGCAAATTCCTTTATCTCCTCATGTAATCCATACCTACATAATGAGAGCTTATAAAATAAAAGAGGAAAGGAAGGAAGGTGGGGAGGAGGGGGGGGGAGGTGCCCCCACACTCTACCTATAGAGTCTACAGGCCAGCTAGATACACATCTGGTTCCACGCCCCTCTAAACACACCCAGGGTCTTCACACACCCCTTCTACCGGACAACAAGGGGGTTCCCCCTCCTCCTTCTGCGAGGTCTACAGGATCTAGACACACCTCCAAATCTCTCACACACACTCTCTAGGTCAAGTGGGGGTTCAGCTTGACACACCTCCACTCCCACACCCCTCTGGAGGGTCTACACACACCCTTCTAGCGGGCCACAAGGGGGTTCCCCCTCCTCCTTCTGAGAGGTCTACAGGGTCTAGACACACCTCCAAATCTCTCTCACACACACACACACCCCCCCTTAACTCCCTAGGTCAAGTGGGGGTTCAGCTGGACACACCTCCACTCCCACACCCGGCCCTCTGGACACATTCAGGGTCTCCACACACACACACACCCTTCTAGCGGGCCACAATAGGGTTCCCCCTCCTCCTTCTGAGAGGTTTACAGGATCTAGACACACCTCCAAATCTCTCACACACACTCTCTAGGTCAAGTGGGGGTTCAGCTGGACACACCTCCACTCCCACACCCCTCTGGAGGGTCTACACACACCCTTCTAGCGGGCCACAAGGGGGTTCCCCCTCCTCCTTCTGAGAGGTCTACAGGATCTAGACACACCTCCAAATCTCTCACACACACACCCCTTAACTCCCTAGGTCAAGTGGGGGTTCAGCTGGACACACCTCCACTCCCACACCCCTCTGGACACACCCCAAGTCTACACACACCTATGTCGAGGTCGAGGGAGTCTCAGGAGGGGTGTTCCCCCACAACACTCTCTACAGGCAAGATAGTGATTCTGTGGGCTGGACACACAACCTAGGCTCACACTTCTCAGCTCAGATATTAGGTTAGCTTAGCTACGGAACTTACAGCTGCTATCAATGTCACTGTCCACTCCTTCGCTTAAAAGCCTGGAGCCCCAGAATTCCAATCCATATTGCTAGGTCCTCGATACTAACCCTTTCGCTACACTAATTTTCGATTTTTTTTGGATTTGGCATTGGTCGTCACTAGGTGCCGGCGCCCCAGGCAGCAAAAGGTCGCGCAGGTTAGCGTGACGTCATGCTGGCGGCTAGCAGATCAAGGCAGAAAGAATGAGCTCCTTGGAGACTCTTACTGGCCTGCTTATGGCCTCTCTCACACTGACGATCCTCTACGGCACTGCCCCATGCACTATGCCACTCTCCTTTTCTTTTCATTTTTTTTTTTTTTTTTTTTTTAAGTCTATATAAAGCGAACATCAAAGGAAGATCAAAGGCAGCTCCTCCCTGTGGTCAAACATCTGAGAACTGACGGACCACAACCCATTGTTCTGACTTCCGATGCCGACAGTCAAAGGTTGGCGGCAGGAGGACGTCCTGGTGCCGACGGGGTCCGAGTAACGGACGGTTGAAAAGTGTGTAAAATTACACTCTTTTGGGAGCGAAAGGGTTAAAATCGGTTAGGAGTGAAAATGAACGCCTGCGCCATGAACTTTGAACTTTGAACGCCATGGTTACTTATCCAGAAATGGATGCCATGAAGTTTGCTTTAATTATTCTTAATTTGTTTATTTTGGATGTAAATAGTGAGTCACTTAAAATTATCATTCCACCCTCGATTTATGTGGAATTCATTATTGCTCTTCAGGTCAACAAGTTATGGTCGGAATTAGAGGAACATTTGAGGTTATACTTGGCCAGCCAATCGTGATAATTTGTTCTGTTACTGAGTTTAAAGCAGGTACTATTACCCTTCGTGATGCTGATGCTGGTATGGCAATAATACAGGAATCCCGTTTGACTAATAGAGTCTTAAATAATACAACCAAAGAATTTACATTCACTTCATCAAAGAAATCTGATAATGGTAAAATGGTTGCCTGTTATGTTGCTGACTTTGTATCACCAGTAGCTATCATCACTATTTATTGTAAGTGCTGATATAATACAGGGATCTATAACTTAGCCACACTATAACTTAGCCACATTGTACTGTTCATTAGCTAATGGTTATAAAAATAATATCTATGACCAAGGTTTAAAGTGTATTATTATACAGTTGCAATTAACTTAGCTATATCACTGGTAAGTTAAGGCCTGGGTCCAGCATTTGCAGTATAGGTTGTACAAGACCTTGTACAGACCTTGTACAGACCTTGTACAGTATCTTGTACTAGCTGTTACTAACATGTAGCACAGTAACATGAAATTACATAAATTACATAAAAACGTAACTGTGAAGAACTGGACTTATGTTTAACATTATTATTTTAGTAGCCTGCAGCACTATTATATTATATCAAAACAGTTATTCTTATTGGTTAATCACAAACAGTTATTTTCATTGGTCCATTATATTTTATCTCCATGGTATATAATCATCATGTTGGTTTATTTTTGTGAGAATATTCAGAATCTTATTCCTGCAAAAGTGTCTATCTTGTCTCCTGTATTTTAAATAATAACATTGTTGTTGCAAAACACTCCTCTTAGCCAGCATTATTACACAGAGTTCCTTCACAATAACATACAATACATGAAGATGTTGTAACTCTAGTGAGTGGCAGTCTGGCAGACATTCAATTCTTTGAGCTAAGGTCTGAATTGGTTCCCATAGACCTTAACTTAATCTGATGGTGCCATTTCGTGCACAATTCAATGGAGATTATGTCATAAAATGGCCGAAAGTCCTTACCCAATTATGTTGTGGCTATGCCATTTTATATGTCAAGAGAGAACATAGGAAAACCATTTGTTCAATGCAGCCTGCCATTTTATATCAAGTATAGGATGCCATTCATGAATTGCACACAAAATCTGAACTCTTTACAGAGGTGGGAACCAATTGACATCTTAATTATAAAACACCATTAATTTTTTCTTTTGGTCTGTTACAAAGAATATTTTCTTAAATAAGGACCAAAAGGTTGTTAAGCCCACCAAACAATAATTGTTCTTTTATATAAACTTTATTTGAACACATTTATTTTCAGAGTTATGAAAGTTTGAAGTACACTTGTAAAATTGTTAAGTTGTTGGACCCAGGCCTTAATTGACCAGTGATAGCTAGCTATATTGATTTGCTGAAAATTCTTGTGAGGTGGAGAATAGATATCAGGCATGCAGATTTGACAAATCAGATGGAGTGTGTGGAAGTTGCTCTGAAATGATGATAATGATGATTGTGGTGATTTTTGTGGCTAACGCTTAGAATTTGCCACCCTATGTGCATTTAGCTAACACCCTACTCAGCACTGACTTCAGCACGTTCTTTTGTACTTATTTGGTAATATCTATAGGTGACATTTCTAGAATATTCTATATCCATTATTATTATATAGTTGTGTTCTGTGATATTGATTCAGAGTTCAAAAATAATTGTTTGATTAAAAAGCTAAGATAGTAGCTAAACTTTTCCTGATAGGAAGACACCACAACTGGCGACGAGGATCGTGGATAAAACTCACTGGCATAAATGGCAACTCCTATCCTTGGAACTCTCACTGCTTTCAATCCAGATGTTGATTCAATTAAGACATATCTAGAACGGGTGGATCTCTATTTCACTGCCAACTCTGTGGTTCATGCCAAGAAGGTCCCAGCACTCCTGACTGCTATTGGCCCATCCACTTACTCTCTACTGAGCAACCTATGTGCACCGGATGCACCCAAGGACAAGTCTTTAGAAGAAATTACCGAGATCTTGAAGCAACATTTTGAACCAAATTGATCGGTGATCGCTGAACGCTTTCACTTCCACCGTCGCAATCAAGCAGCTCAAGAAACAATGGCAGAGTATGTTGCAGCATTGCGAAAGGCAGCACTTTATTGCGACTTTGGTGCATTCCTAGACGAATCACTACGAGATAGGCTCGTGGGTGGCTTACGGAACGAGGCTATACAGAAACGACTACTATCAGAAGCGGACCTCACCTTAAATAAGGCCATAACCTTGGCCCAAGGGATGGAATTGGCCGATCGCAATACTCGTTCGTTCAAAGGTAATGAACCCTCCATCCATAGACTCAGTGATAGGAAGCAACCATGCTATAGATGTGGGAAGACTAACCATACACCATCAGACTGTAGATTTAAGGACGCTGAATGTCACGCTTGTGGCAAGAGAGGACATATAGCTCCTGCCTGTAGGTCTAAACCCAAAATCCAACCTAAGGGCAAACCACCTCACAAGAAGCCCCATAAGAAACAGGGTACAAATATGGTTCGAGAGGAGCGAGGGGAGACAGATGAATCGGGATCTGAAGAATTTCATTTGTACCAATTCAAGGAAACACGCCCAAACCCAATCCAGGTACCACTCAAGGTGGAAGGCAAGCCACTAACCATGGAGCTGGACACTGGAGCAGCTGTCTCAATCATCTCTGAGGCTACTAGGAAGGCTATGTTTCGACACATCAAACTTTGTAAATCAAACATTGTGCTTAAAACATATACAGATCAGCCAATGCAGGTCACAGGGCAACTCAATGTCCATGTTCAATATGGAAATCAGAAGGAGCCACTGGTTCTGGTGGTTGTTGCAGGAAATGGCCCAAGCCTGTTAGGCAGAAACTGGCTCAAGTACCTTCATCTGGACTGGCACCGAATTGGAACTGTACAGACACCATCAGCTGGCCTTGAAGCCCTGCTGTTGAAGCACAACAACCTATTCAAAGATGAACTAGGAAAAGTTCGACCCCAGAAGGCTACCCTTCAGGTTAGACCAGAGGTAAACCCCAAATTCTTTAAGCCTCGTCCTGTACCCTTTGCTATTAAAGATGCCATTGGCCAAGAACTTGATCGTCTGGAGAAGCAAGGGATTATCAAGAAGGTCAACACTAGCAATTGGGCTGCCCCTATCGTTGCTGTCGCCTCCCCTTCGGAGTAGCATCTGCCCCTGCTATTTTTCAAAGGTTAATGGACACAATCATACAAGGCATTTCTGGAGTTATTTGCTACCTTGATGACATATTGATCACGGGAACCACCGAGGATGACCATCTACACACACTAGGGATAGTCTTGGAGCACCTGGAGGACCATGGTTTCCGACTGAAGATGTCCAAATGTAATTTCCTGGCCAAATCTGTCGAATATCTGGGTCATCGAATTGACCAGCATGGAATCCAAGCTCTTCCAAGTAAGGTTGAAGCAATCACAAATGCCCCTGAACCAAAGAATGTACAGGAACTTCGATCTTTTCTAGGACTACTTAACTATTATGGGAAATTCATCCCAAACCTTTCGAGTATCCTCCACCCCCTCAATCAGCTGCTAAAAGACAAACAGAAGTGGGAATGGAGCAAGGAGTGTGCCCAAGCTTTTAAAACAGCCAAGGACCAGCTCACATCTGCAAGGGTTCTAACACACTATGATCCTAACTTACCCATTGCACTAGCAGCAGACGCTTCTGCCTATGGGATTGGAGCAGTAATCTCACACATATATCCTGATGGAAGTGAAAGACCTATTTCCTTTGCATCTCGAACTCTAACTTCCAGTGAAAGAAACTATGCTCAGTTAGAAAAGGAAGCATTGTCCCTGGTATATGGAGTCAAGAAGTTCCACCAATATTTATATGGCCGACACTTCACCTTGGTCACCGACCATAAACCATTAACTGCCATCCTGGGATCTAAAAAAGGAGTTCCCTCACTAGCAGCCGCACGACTGCAACGTTGGGCACTGTTGCTATCAGCCTATTCCTATGATATTCAATTCAAACCCACTCAATCTCATGGTAATGCTGATGGATTGTCCAGATTACCTCTGAATGGTCAACTTATATCCTCAACACTAGATGCAGCAAGTATCTTCAACATTGCTCAAGTCCAATTCCTTCCAGTCACCTTCCAGCAAATTAAAATGGAAACAAAACGAGACCCTACTCTGAGTTCGATCAGCAGTTTTGTCAGTAATGGCTGGCCCAACAAAATTACAGATAATCTCAAACCATACAAGATACAACAGAATGAAATAGGGATAGAAGATGGATGTTTAATGTGGGGAACCCGAGTAATTGTTCCACAATCTCTCCAGTCCAAGATACTCCAGTCATTGCACAATGGCCACCCTGGTATAACTCGAATGAAAGCTATTGCCCGCAGTTACTTCTGGTGGAGTGGGATCGACAAAGCCATAGAAAACCTGGTCAAATCATGTGTCTCTTGCCAAGAACAAAAGTCAAATCCCCCTGTAGCACCACTTCATCCATGGGCATGGCCTACCTCTCCATGGAAGAGAATTCATATTGATTATGCTGGCCCCTTCTTAAACAAGATGTTTCTCATAGTAGTAGATGCTCACTCAAAGTGGCCTGAGGTTATTCAAATGTCTTCCACCACAACCTCCAAAACAATTGATGCTCTCCGAACTCTTTTTGCTAGATACGGATTACCAGATCAAGTAGTCAGTGACAATGGAACCCAATTTACCTCTGAAGAATTTTCTCAATTTATGAAGGCGAATGGAATCAAACACAGAACGATTTGTACAGACATTTAAACGAGCTATGAAGGCAGGAGAGAGAGATGAGCCATCTTTGAGTACTCGGTTATCACAGTTTCTGCTCACATATCGTTCTACACCACAAGCCACTACTAACTCTACTCCCAGTGAATTGTTCCTACAGAGAAAGATACGTACTAAATTTGACCTACTCAAACCAGATCTCTGGAACACTGTTACCAGAAAACAGTCCCTTCAGAAGAAATATCACGACCAACATTCCAAGACTAGACAGTTTTCAGCTAGACAACTGGTGATGGTCAAAGACTTCCGATCTCCATGAAAGTGGATGCCTGGAACCATTAAAACTCAGTCAGGACCTGTGTCGTACCAAATTGAACTGGAAGATGGTCAAATTGTGAGAAGGCACATTGACCACATCTGACTTAGGTCTTGCTCTGCCAGCTCAAATGAGGATACCCCATTCCGAGACTGTGATCAAAATTTTGAATTCTTTGATTCATTGCCCTCGTTTCAGACACCAGAAGCAGAATCTGCTGAAGCTGAAGAAAGGCAACCTACTCGACGGTACCCACTTCAAGATCGTAGACCCCCAGACCGATTAATGAACTGGCACATTTAAGAGGGAAGGAAATGTGGTGATTTTGTGGCTAACGCTTAGAATTTGCCACCCTATGTGCATTTAGCTAACACCCTACTCAGCACTGACTTCAGCATGTTCTTTTGTACTTATTTGGTAATATCTATAGGTGACATTTCTAGAATATTCTATATCCATTATTATTATATAGTTGTGTTCTGTGATATTGATTCAGAGTTCAAAAATAATTGAAAAGCTAAGATAGTAGCTAAACTTTTCCTGATAGGAAGACACCACAATGATGATGTGCTATACATAATTATTAGAGTTTTTCATCACGTGATCCTAATTGATTATGTGCTGGGCGCTGGCCATGTTGATGTACAGCTGGTGCATCGCTTGTGGCGGATACACAGTCAAATTATGCTGAAAACCTCTTGAATGAAGCCAAGAAGCAGTATAGAGCCAAAATATAGCAATGATAAATGGCTTGGACCCCTTTGGAGGCAGCCCATGCGAAGCAATTGAGACCATGTAGAGGCCTGTCACTGTGATTTGGTGTCATATTTAGTGCTGCAGACAAACTTTATCACTACATGGCAGTTTAAACCCCATGAATCCCTTGAGGCCTACAACTAGTTTGTGTGTGGATGGGTGAAGGATGTTTGTACGTGAAAAGTAGCAGGAAAATTCGTAACAACTGGACGAGTAAGCATAGGCTCCAACTGTCAAGGAACGTCCTTGACAGTCAAGGATTTGATAGCTATGTCAAGGATCAAGGATTGCAGCCCTATTGTTTGTCAAGGAAGTGGTCATGATGTCTATTGTGACCAGCCAGCTGGATTGAAAAAAATAAAGGCTTTGGCTATTAAAAGGCTAGATGATGAAGACCCTCTCAATCCTGTTATAACTTTCTATGCAGAACTAACCAAGTTCAGAAACAAAAAAATTCAAGATTTACTACTTCAGAAATTAGAGAATGCCTGGTTTATAGGCATTCTCTAATACTATACTAGCTAGCAAGCTGCAATACTCTGTATTTATGATTGTGTTTATGGGCGTGGTTGGTGGGTGTGACTATAATTAGTAGTGGGCGTGGTCTTGGTCAAGGATGAATTTTTCATAAAGTTGGAGCCTATTATTATCTATTGGCTATGCATAATGCTGCATGAGTGCCAGAGCACAAAAAGAATAGCTATGTCTTGTGGTAGCTATATATCATCACTGCTAAGAATCAATTGTGATTTGCCCACTGTAATTGTATAGCAGACTTGGTTGAGACATGTACCATACATCACTGCAGTGCTATTCTACCTTGGAAGCAGTTGTTCGGTTAAAAAGCAAGCAAACTAGCACACAAGTGTCAGTGGATTATTCCTCTTACCTGAAGAATGTGGAATACCTGCCTGTCAAGAGATTGATTTTACCTCTGCTAGAAAGAGAAAAAGAAATCTTGATGCACAGATTATGAAGTACAAACCAGCAGCTTCAACAAACCATATACGTATTATTCAAATCATACAGATTTAAATGCTGGAACAAGACCAGCAACCCTTTCCCTCAATTCTGAGTCACTGTTCACCATATTATTCCAAAGAGATTGCTTCCTACTTTTCCAACCCGCAGAATAGTCAATTATTATTGTTGTTGTTAGTTATTGTTACAACAAAATTTATATTACACATGACATTGCACATTTTTATTATAGCTATATACTCAAAGTAATAATTCTGTTGAATGAAATTTTCTTATAACATCCTGAATTCTCAGAACAGCCGATCACATCGCACCTTGCTATCTTAGCCGTTGTACACCAAAATGGCCAAAAATCAATTTTCACTTGACCGTGACGTCACATGAAAAAGCTCTATACATCTGAACAGACTCCCTGAAATGCGGACAACTCCTGTACAATGGACAAGAAGAAGGCACCAATTGATCTCCATTTGGAGCTAATACAAATGTACCCCTCATAGCAGACACTTCTTAACTCTGAACATCAGACACTATCACCTAACTCAACTTCACTCTACAGTACAAATTAACCTCTTATAACGGACACAATGCCACACACCCTGCTGATTACTATAATTTTTTAAAGAGCAATTCTTATAACAATGATCACTGGCTTGGAGATTTTCTATAATTTCCTTCATCCTGTCTGTGTAGGCCTTAGGTCCATAGAGTCTATAAATACCGGGCACTTCAAGGCCATAGCAGCACCTCTGTTCACTTTTCCATCGGTAACTTCCATGAAGCCTTTGTTTATTTCCCTTCTTAGAAACTTCGAGAATGTAGGTACCAAGTTATAAGGTACATGGCCAATAATCTCTCTTTCAGGACAGCAACTGCATGCATGTTCATCACAAGAGTTCCCAGGCTCCCTCCTAAGCAGCAAACATTGGCCTAGCTGAGGATCCCAATTTTCCATACGGGCATGGTAGCCTGTGTTGTAGGAATGTACTTCTACAATCTTCAAGTTTGTTGTGGTGACCTGGCTTGTCATCTTTGGGTACTTACTATAAGATAGCTACAATATAGCTGCTTGAGTACTTGCATGATATAAAATCCTGTATTGTATTGTGGTCACGCACACGTGGTATAATTTGCAATTTTTAATTGTTAGTAGTCTCTCTTATCATCTTGAGCATGAGTAGTAAGAATCAGTGTGCTAGTACTACACTGCAGTGTGCTGGTAGTACGCTGTACTACAGAATCAGTGTGCTAGACTGTGATATGTATTTGTGACTCTCCATAGCATGCATTGTATTAATAACACAAAAATTGTACTTTACAAAAGATGTTACAATGTGTAATGGGATGATCTAGAGCTGTAATGGTTCATAGCTAGCTACATGTTTGAAGACTATTTTTCTCAACCCCTCTACAAAGGGCAACCCCTCTACAAAGGACAAAACAGTGGGTCCCAAGTGTATCCTTTCAGAGTGGTTTAACTGTATACCAGCTTTGTCACAGATTAACTAGAGTGTAAACCATAGCACAGATTAACTAGAGTGTAAATCATATGGCATAGGGTATAAACCATAGCGCAAACCATAGCACAGATTAGCTAGAGAGCAAACCATGGCACAGATTAGCTAGGGTGTAAAACATAGCTAGAGTGGTACAAACCATATGGCTAGAGTACAAACAAAGGTACACATCATTAATTACTACAGGAATTAGCTAATAGCAACTAAAATCACCTTCATTATTATTTTAATAGTCACTAGCAGTGAGTAAAAGCACAAACATATATTTAATATAACCATATCGATTAGGGGTGTGGTTTTTGATCATGTGCTTGATTAGCATACACATGGGTGAGAATAAATAGTAATATTATTACTTGATTTTTATTATTGTTATTGTCATCATTTTGACAAAAAATTTTATATCCTATGATTGTGCAGATATTGGGAACTATACTTTAATACCAAACAATCATTTCCAACAAAATATTTTGAGAGTGATAGAAGGAGCTAATGCTGTAATAGAATTTATGATAGATGCCAATCCAAGGGACAATACATTGATAAGAGCTGATGGAAAAACTTTATCCAGCAATATTCGTGTTGAGTATGACAGAATTGTATTTAATCAGACATCTCGGAATGATAGTGGGAGTTATTCACTTAGCACTACTAATAGAGCTGGTTCAAGTAGTGCTTCATTCTCTGTGGTTGTGGCATGTAAGTTTAGAGAGTAAAGATTATTTTTGTTAGCTAAAAATATGAATATTTCATACAGAGTTTAATCATAGAGAGAACCAGCTGCATAAACAGCTATGACTGTGGAGATGTGTTCCTTCCTTTGTAGCTCCTCATCAGAGGATCTATAGTTAAGATAGCTACGTATGTTTTTACTACCCTATTAGGCCATGCTCCAATGCCATACAAATATTATGGGAGATATGCAGGCTTGACTAGACCTCACCCATAATACATTATGCCTCAGTCTTTGTTTCATTTTTTAGCTGTTAAATACACTTATCATTATGTTAGGCTGTTAAAAGATCTAAATCTGCAGAATCCATCACCACTATGACTAACTAAGAACTGCAGAAAAATTAATTATATTGTTCTTCTTTCTTCTATCTTTTCCATGGCTAGCTTAATATCACTTAGAGAAACTTGGTTCTTCTTCATCCAAGTATAACTTTCAAGCTCTTTCATCACGTGATCCTAATTGATTACGTACGTACGTACGTACATGTGGTGGAGCGCTGCCCTGGCCATGTTGGTGTACATCTGGTTCATCGCTTATGGCAGATATGCAGTCAAATTTTGCTCAGAACCTCTAGAATGAAGCCAAGAAGCTGTATAGAACAAATAATATAGCAGTGATAAATGGCTTGGACCCCTTTGGAGGCAGCCCAGGTGACCTGTAGAGGCCTGAGATTTGGTGGCATATTTAGTGCTGCAAACAAAGTTACTTTATCAGTTTCTCGGAAAAGGCATTCAACTAGCACACAAGTGTAGATTATTCCTCTTACCTGAAGAATGTGGAATACCTGCCTGTCAAGAGCATTGATTTTACCACTGCTAGAAAGAGGAAAAGAAATCTTGATGCAGCAATAGATACAGTATATGAAGTACTGTAGTAACCTTACACTAGGTTTAGTACTTTTGAAAATCTTATTATTTTACGGACTGAACATAAATCACATTTACAGGAAAGATATAATAATGAAAACCAAAAAAGGAAATGATAATACGTAAATGAGATAATATAGCTAGCTTAGATAGATAATCACTACATTTCCTCCCTCCTTAAAAAAAAAGGAAAGTAGATAAAGATAACACACACTAACAGTACTGATTATGGTACCAGTTCGGTTGAGCTCTGTTTCGAGAAGGATATCGAGCAATAGTAGGTGGAACTCCAGTGGAGGTCTCTGTAGATTCACATGTATCCGGCTCAGTTCCATCTACAGTGTTTTGCTCTAGGAGTGGAGCAACTTCTGGTTCTGTAGACTCAAGAACAGGTGGATCTAGGAACTGGTGAGAGTCTTCCTCTTCGGGTTCTGGAGTAATGGGTATATTCACTTCACCTCTTTTCCTCAAGTGATCCTGATGGTACTTCATGGTAAGGCCGTTTTCGATGTTGACAGTAAAGGACAAAGGTCCAGACATCCGGGAAATGATACCAGGTAACCATCTGTCTCCCTGACCATGGTTCCTAACAAATACTCGTTCTCCAATAGCAAACTGACGAACTTTAGATCCTTTGTCATGATTAACCTTCTGTTGCAGCTGTTTCTTAAGAACTCTCTCTTCCATAACTGGTTTGAGAACATCCAGACGGGAACGTGGTTTTCGACCCAGTAGCAATTCAGCAGGAGCAGTACCTGTGGTGGTGTGAGGGGTTATTCTGTACTGAAACAGAAACCTAGACAGCCGGTCTGTTAAGTTGTCACCGTGCTGTTTTGCCAAACCTTCCTTTACCACTCTCACTGCACGTTCAGCAAGTCCATTAGATGATGGATGATATGGTGCTACTCTTGCTTGTCGAATTCCGTTTTTTTGACAAAACTTTTGAAATTCCAATGCTGCAAATTGTGGACTATTATCAGACACGATTGTATTGGGGATCCCAAACTGAGCAAACAGTTTCCTTAGTTGTTGGACTGTTGTCTGAGCAGAGGCTGTCTTCAAAGCAATGGCTTTAATCCACTTAGAATGAGCGTCAATCACCACTAACACCATCCTTCCTCCTATGGGACCAGCATAGTCCACATGAAGTCTAGACCATGGCCTTGTTGGCCAGCTCCATGGCTGCATTGGTGCTGATGGGGGTGATGGCTGACTCTGTTGGCATTTGTTGCAATTCTTCACCATTGTCTCTATCTCTTTGTCTAATCCAGGCCACCAGACCAAACCACGTGCTAGAGACTTCATTCTTGAGATTCCAGGATGACCACAGTGTAATTCTGCTAACACACTTTCTCTTCCCTGTGGGGGAACAACAACCCTGCCACCCCAGACAAGACATCCACTTTCTGCCGACAGTTCTAACCGTTTTGGCCAGTAGGGGGTCAGGTCATCGTCTTGCTGATTAGGCCAACCTTGCAGAACATATCTGAAGACTCTAGCCATCAGTGGATCTTTCTTTGTCCATGTTGCTATTTGTGCAGCAGTGATGGGTGCATTCTGCAACTGGTCTACCATGAGAACAACTTCTGCTGGAGTAGTTGTCTGAGAAGGTACTTCTGGGAGAGGTAGTCTACTCAGTGCATCAGTGTTTGCATGCTGAGTCGTGTTCCTCCAGGTGATGGTGTATTCATATGATGCCAATGTCCAAGCCCAACGTTGAATTCTGTTGGCTGCCTGCTGAGGAATAGCTTTGTTCTCTTTGAACAGTGATAGAAGTGGCTTATGGTCAGTTTGGAGAGTGAAATGATGTCCCCACAAGTACAAGTGGAATCTTGTAACACCAACCACACAGGCAAGGGCTTCCTTCTCTATTTGAGAATACTTCTTCTCTGTATCGCTCAAAGTTCGTGATACAAATCCGATCGGTTTTTCTGAACCATCTGGCATTTTGTGTGAGAGCACAGCTCCCAGACCATAGTCCGATGCATCACATGCCAACTGAATATCAAGGCTTGGGTTGAAATGTACCAGGACTTGGGAAGAAAGCAGGAGTTTCTTAGATTCTTCAAATGCATGATGTTGAGGCTTTTTCCATTGCCATTTCTCCCTCTGTCTCAACAGTTTGTAGAGAGGAGCCAGGACTGTTGACAAATTTGGTAGAAATTTGGAATAATATGACAGTAAACCCAGATATGACTTTAGTTCAGTGACGTTTTGTGGCTTAGGTGCTTCCTGCACTGCCTTAACTTTCTCGGGCACAGGATGTAGTCCTTGTAGTAGTACTGGTAGAGGTTCTCCTGAATAGGTGTTGAGGCACACTGAAGTGGGTTTCAGGACCTTTTTGAGTTGCAACTGTTTGAAAGTCTCCCTTGAAACTAGAGACACACTAGCCCCTGTATCAACTTCCATTGTCAAGGGCTTATCATCCAACTTTAGTTCTACTGGATAAGGTTGAGTTGCTTTTTAGTTGACAAGGTTCAAGGCTGTGATGTGGTTGAGTGCATCATCTGTCTCAGAGTTAGACTGATTTGGTAACTGAATTTGTACATTCTTAACATGCTGACCTTGGCTTCTTCCTCTATGGGGAGGAGGACCTTTGCTTCTCTTCTTAGGTTGCCCAGAACTCCTTTTCTGCCTACAAGCTTGCTGTATATGTCCTTGTTTACCACAGTTATAACACTTAGTACCCTTGAAAGGACAGTGGGCTGAGGGGTGGTTCTGTCTACCACATCTGTAACAAGTTGGGCCAGCCTCTTGTCTCGTTACATTGTTAACACCTTTTGATGACGACTCACCCGGACCTGCACTGTTCTGGCTTTGCAGCTGCTTCGTCTTGGAAGCTGCAGACTCCCAGCTTTGTGCACGCTCTACCACCTGGGAAAAGGTAAGACTATCCACCACCAGCAGCTTCTTCTGGATTGCTTCGCTGCGTAGGCCACAGACGAATCGATCACGGAGGGCTTTGTCCAAAAATGTCCCGAATTCACAGTGAGCTGACAAACGCCTCAGCTCTGCAACATAGTCAGCCACAGTCTCGTTAGCTCCTTGTTGTCTCCTATGGAAGTTGAAACGCTCCGAAATCACTAATGGCTTGGGCTCATAATGATGCAGCAATACTTCAGCTATCTCTGGGAAGGTCTTGTCTCCTACCTTGGCAGGTGCCACCAGGTTGCGTAGAGTTGGGCATCTTGAGGAGTTTGACCCCAAGAATGATATTATGGCGGCCTACATCGAGAGAGCGACATTCTACATAGAGGCCAACAATGTGGCAGAGGACAAGAAGACTGCTACGTTCCTGACTATCCTAGGAAAGAATACTTTTCAGGTCCTTGCACCAGCTCTGACTGTAGTAGTCATCCCAGCCACTCGTCGCCAATTGTGTAGTAATCTTACACTAGGTTTAGTACTTTTGAAAATCTTATTATTTTACAGACTGAACATAAATCACATTTACAGGAAAGATATAATAATGAAAACCAAAAAAGGAAATGATAATACGTAAATGAGATAATATAGCTAGCTTAGATAGATAATCACTACAAGTACGAACCAGCAGAACCATGTATCCAAATCATGCAGATTTAAATGCTGGAACAATGACAGCAATCCTTTCCCTCAATTCTGAGTCATATTCCAAAGAGATTGCTTCCTAACTTTTCCAACCCAGAATAGTCAATTATTATTGTTGTTAGCTAATGTTACAACAAAATACATGACATTCATTGTACATTTTTATTATACTCAAAGTTAATAATTCTGTAAAATGAAACATTCTTGTCACACTAGAACAGCCAATCACCACGCATCTCGTTATTGCATTGTTGTACATTGTACACCAAAATGGCCAAAAATCAATTTTCATGTCACATGAAAAAATACTAACTACCTTAAAACTTACTGAAAGTAGCCTTAAGGTAAAGGGTCACCAACATAAAAAGCATTGGTCTGACATTTTATATATAGCCCTCATTTATATATAGCCTTTTTACTGAACATTTTAAACATCATTCTGTGTTTTTTATTATAGACAGGCTGATCTGACACTTATAGCTATGTTTAAGTTGCTATTATAGTTAAAATAATAATAATATGTTTATTGTAGCCAGCTATTTATTTACACTAGTGAGTAAACTAGCTAGCTATTTACTGTATTATAAATTATTAATAAAACAAGCATCAATATCCCAATCTAGTTCAGGGGTGGGTGGTGGATCTAGTACCTTGAAGGGGCCTTGAAGGGGCCTTGAAGGGGGCCTTGAAGGAAGGGTAAGACATAGCTCTAGTAGATTGGGAAGGGGAGGCGGGGCAATTATCCTCATGGCTCCCTTCTCCCCAAGCCACCCCTGGACCTCATCTATTTCCTTCACTCTATATAACTTGTATAACAATTATTAGCTATAGAGTTTATGCAATAATGTAACAAACTTAGCAACTGTTTTGAGGCACCATCTTTAGTGGCAGAACATTCAAGTGGCAAGGTCTGCTGTTAATGAATCCAGGACTTTCTAGTGCTTCAGATTACTTTAATTGGCTGGATGTGACTGCTAAACTGCATTACAAAACAAAACTTGGAGGCCTAAAAGACCCTTACCTGCAGTTAGCTAAATATCTTAAAGAAGTAGCCTTATAGCTATATCCAGCCATTAATAATAATTATAGAGAGCAATAAGTATGAATCCAGACTTTTACATGCCCTAGGAACTCACTAGTGTAGTAGACACTAGGAGAACCAATAAGAAAGTTATATATGTCTGAGTATTCAAAATTAAGCCAATTTTGCCAATCTTCTTCTCCTTTTTTGTTTATGTACCTACTTGGCCATGGGCTGTGTGAAACATTCACAAAGCTGTCAGCTACTGTTGTTGTACATGTATCACTGGCTTAGGTGAAGCTTGCTTGAATGTTGCTGCACTTTTGTTAGGGAATACCCAGTATTAACAAAGATTACATAGCATGTATTTGCCACCACCATCTTTTCACAATTTCACACTAGCTGACATGGTCTTTGTTACTCCACAAGTCAAAAGCAAAAAGGATAATATTAGTGGTGTTCTAGATAAGGTGATAGCAGAAGCCCCATCAGCTTGTTTCAATGTACAAAGAAATAGCTATCAGCAGCTAGCATACCAGACATAATCTGAACCCCATGTACCCCTCTATTCTAAAGGCACTTTGCTAAGACTCCTTATAAGTATTTTTGACATTGACCTTTCTTACCCTGAACTGCTTAAAAGTGTGAAGAATTTTTCAACTCATATGCAATCACACCTACTTTGGCAAAGGTCATCAAGGAGAAAACCAAGGATCAAGCACAGTCAAAGATCTGCTGCTTCAAAATTTCAGCAAGTATGTTGTACTAATGAAACACATTTAGCACAATCCCTTATCAAGACGATTTGTTATCCTGAGAGTGTTTCATTCAACTCCAGAGCTAGAATGTGGGGCTGTGAGCATGAGAAACAAGCAGTCATTGAGTATGAACTGCATGAAAATAATAGGGAGATTCTACTCAATGTGTACCATGCGTATTGCTTTCAACTTCAAGTTGAATTGATGCTCAAGTTGAATTGATGCTCAATTGTGATTTTGTCATTTGAAATGTTGTTTGTTCAGCATCCATAATAATGGATGAACCTATCATTACAATAGCATTAGACATTTCATCAAAGTTGCTATTCTTCCTGAAATTATGGGAAAATGGTATTCATGGGAGCCTATATTTAGATGTTCTACCCGAAATTAATTATGGAAATGGCATTCATGGAAACCTGTCTTTATTTCGATATTCTTCCTCATGAGAACCTATATCATTATTGGGTAAGATCTTTAACGACATTGAAATGCTTAATGAAACTGATCAGGACGAGTCACAAAACCTTTTGTGCTGTTGTAGGGAAGGAGAAATCTGGGACTATTATTGCCTGTGAGGATCATAGAGTGATTTCATACTGAACATCTACACAAAGAGAAAATTCCAAATGGTAACCGGATTGCAGGAAGAGAAAGACATGAAATTTTTAATTAATAATAATAATAATCACAATAAATTGATTCCCAAAGGAGGTTGTGCATGTCTTGCAAATCTTACATTCTTTGTCGATTAATGCAGTGCAAGTCCACCTTCTTGAAATGGAAAATGATCTGACCTAAATCTTGACTTGGTTCATGTGATCATGCATGTTGTCTGCACAGAGATATATAGAGTGATCAAGTCATATGCTAGCAACCTCATGGGCCAGCCTATTATTTTCCGGTCAAATACTGTGCAGAGTTTAACTTCAGCACAGTAAAAGCACTCTCATGATGTTAAATTCTTGATCAAATCATCAGGTAGCAGCTTTTCTAAAAGGTCACAGTGCACATCAGAGACATGACCTTAGATATGACACCCTGTGGGGGTATCCCTATAAGAAACTTTACTGTATTATGATGTTTACTTCTTAGCTGCTTGATTCTTGTCCTTCAACACTGCATACTCAATGGTAAGATTCTTTTTCTCTTCAGCTGAAATTCTCTCTGCACACTTCTTACCCAATTTCTCTTGATCTGCTTCCAACTCCTTCAAATCCTTTATGGTAAGATTAGTCATTGTGAAAACACTAGAGTGTTGCTCACAGTAAGTAACACCATTAGCTACCAGCGTCAGATTCCAACAGAGCTTCTAATTTCTATATACTCTTCTTTTCTTTGCTTTGGACATTCTTTCAAAATGTTTCATCTCCTCTTTCAATGTTTGCTTCACTTTGTTATTGATATGAGGAAAAATTGAGGGTACATTATCTGGAAATAGTGAGTTATCATAATAGCTCCAGAAACAAAATGAACACTACAAATCTGCATGAATGTTCAGCTGGTTCCAAGTTTTTGCATGCCACAGCAGTGATCCATTTCGCTCTTCAGGAAAACTGTAAAAATGAATTCAGATTCCTGAACCCTTCCTGTAAAAATTAGCACAGCCAACAGCACAACAGATCTTGCATATCATTAATTTCATGTTTTTGCCATGCGCCACTCAAAATGGCCATCTAGTATTGCACATGATCAGTTGTGACATCACTGCATAAACTCTATAGAGGGAAATCAAATCTGTTTGGCATAGGAAATGTGTGTGTGTGTTGGGGGGAGGCAAAAGTGGGGTACAATGGTCATACTTGCTATATTTTAAAGTTGTTTTCAAAATTTACAATGAATTGGAACTTTTCTTTCAGTATCTATAGAAACAAGTTCCTTTGCTATATCTATATTATATCTATATTCATAATTTTTATCTGTTAAATCCTTATGAATTTGTAGAAGCATACAATTGTTCCACCTTTTCTCTGTCATAGTTGATACGTATGCGAGAAGCCTCTTTAAAATTTAAAACGTGTTTTGTAGATGATGTGGATATGGTCAAGTATAGTCTTAGCAGCTTATGAAAACTGACTTGTAGTGTTCATTGCATCACACAGTTTGCACTGTGGTCAAAATTATGGCCATTTCTTGTGAGCTTCTTCAATAATGATTTAACAGATGACTGAAAAGGCTTGAGCAGCAAATATCACTGCAAACAGCTATAGGTTGAGCATTTGTATTCTCTATAATAGTGCAGACTTACTATTGGAAGGTCCACTTCTGGCTCCAAGTCACCCTTTTGTTTTCTGAGTTAGATTCATCATAAAAACAACTACAGAGTAGCCAGCATAGCTTAGGAATATTGTGGCAATCAGGTATTACATGCACTTGAGATATGGTTTGTCTGCTGAAGCAAATCAGTTGTACATATTAGTGGTTATGAAAAAGTGGGGGACAAACCTCCCCCCCCCCCCCCCCCCCCCCCTTTCCTACAACTATAGTAAGTGTAATGTTTTATTCTGCCTATAGATCATCCTATAATAACTGTGACTATTAACATCAGATGCAACGTTTCAGATTCTGTATTATACTGCTCTGCAAGGAAAGGAGTGGCTGTTAGTATCAACTGCCAAGTCTCTGCTTTTCCTAGTGGAATACTGGATATCACATTTAACAATAATGAAATATCTGGATCTCCAATGAGCAGCAATGTTTACATTAGAAATCAAACAACTATTGTTATTAAGAGTTTAACTTCAGCTGATTTCGGAGAATATAAGTGTGTGGCCACTAACAATGTTCATGGGATTTCTATGACTGATGTTAAAAAAGTTGTCCTTCAGGATCCTGGTATGTATGTACATAATAGTTATAGTATTAACATCTTAAGAGTGGCTCATAATATTAGAATGTTTATTCTATCATTGTTCACCATGGCAGCGACATATATTATATTATTTCATGTGTGAGACTAGGATTTTTAGAGTGAGAGGGAGATAATGTATTTTGTGTCATAAACAGATGCAAACAGATACAGTTGCTGGAAATGTGAGAAGCTTAAGACAAAAAATAGCAATATATAGCTAATCCCCAAACTAGCTGCTACAACTAATAATAATAGTGAGTAGGCGAGTAGATTTTACCACACATTATCTCAGTTTATATAATTAGCCACAAAGTTTGGATTTTACTTGAACCACTCACATAATTTATTATTATTATATGTAGCATTTACTACCCGCACTAAATAATAGAACATAGAGTCTAAAAAGGTGACCCCTGCAGGAAAGGTCACACACTACTTGATGCATGCAATCATGATTACATGACAGGAATAGACATAATAAAAGCAAGTAATTATATGAGTCTGTTTCATCACACTCCTCCTTCCGAACGTAATGATTTTTTGAGTGATGATCCTTCAGAGAATAACCGAACCTTTTCAGTGGGGTTGCTGCTATGGATCATCTGTCTCATCCACCAATTTCAGAAGATGTGCTGATGTTAGTAGTATAAAGTGGTTTGATTGAGGTCTTTAGCTGGCCTTACTGGTTCAACAGCAAGATCTGCAATATCACTAGTGAACCTTGTCTCAGGAAAGCATAGCTTCAGATGGTTGAAGTGGACAATGTGTGTTGTCTTTATCCCCTTCATACTCTTGATCAACTTACCCACACATTCAATAATCTTGAAGAGTCCTGTCCAGGGGTGATTCGATTTCCTTGAGCCACCTGGAGGGTTAACTGTATTGTGTCCTTTCCAAATCTCAAGATTGATATGATGCCCTGTGGATATTCCTATCATAGTGGGCCTTCTAGCTTGCATTCATTTTCTCACAAACAAATCAGAATGCATCCTACATATAGTCCCTCGTTTACATGCTGGGTATAGTCAGTAGTTAGAGTGGTCATGTCACTTCCAGTTGGCTACTGATGTCATGTGTATAGCCTAGCTTGTCTTTCGAACATCAGAAAGAATATGCCCTGTGTATGAGTACACATTGGAGTTGTATGCCAAACAAACCTTGTGGACCCAGTCAAGGGGTTTGACTTAATGGTGAGGAGTGTTTGGTTAAACCAATCCACCAAGCCATCACACTATGGGTGGTATGGGGTTGTTCGTACTTTCCAAATGTTGAGGATTCTACAGATTTCTTGTAAAAAGATGGATTCAAATTACTTTCCTTGATCAGAATTTAACAGGTCAGATAAGGAGAACTGGCAGAAGTTTTCATCTTAGCCACAGTGATAGCCTATACACTTGCATCAATTTGGTGTTGT
Organism: Diacarnus erythraeanus; assembly: GCA_964016965.1. Taxonomy (NCBI): domain Eukaryota; kingdom Metazoa; phylum Porifera; class Demospongiae; order Poecilosclerida; family Podospongiidae; genus Diacarnus; species Diacarnus erythraeanus. The sequence goes on from OZ024673.1 coordinate 6,102,683, forward strand.
AGTCTCCTGCATACCTTCAGTACATACGTAGCTTCACTTTCAACTAGAATGTCAACAGCTACTACATACCATCGTCTGTAGTGGTGTATGATTAGTTGCACATTTCATAGGTCGAACACCAATCAATTTCATCCCTGGACAGTAAAATCTCTCCTTCATTTTTCTAAGGGTCTTCTCATCCCCCAAGTGTCCCTCAAATACTCCATCATGTAGTTGTTGGAGAATTTCTTTCCTAAGAACATAAGATAGCACCACTTGCAACCAGAGGTTACTTTTACAGTTGTCATAATAATTCCTCTTCAGAAGGCAATCATTTACGGTCAAATTCACCCATACATAGTTGTGTTAAGCATTGTGCTTTTGATAGCTGACTAGAATGGCTCAGATTATTCGGCCCTCAGCTAGGAGTCAAGGTGGCCATTCTCTGCCAGTATGACATCAGCAAGGACATAGCTACCAGTAATAATTTCACACAATCGCCAGAGGAAGGACAGCAAAGTGTACATAGAGTTAGCAGTTCACCTGCAGGACCTTCTAAAATGTGGATAGTAGGATGTGAGATCATGGTGGAGGACATTATGTGAAAAGGTAGAAGAAGAAGCTGAGGGGGGAGGATCTAATGTGCTTGGAGAAGGAGGGACAGTAAGGAGCTCAGCCTAACCCCGTAGAAGAGTTGGAAGAAGGAAGTCAAGGAACTGGGGTTAGCCTGGAGTGCAGCAGATGAGCTTGCAGATTGTTGTGATTCAGGAATATATTAGGCAATCAAAGACTATACATGGAATGGTAAGAGCTAACGTGGGTTTACGGACACTGGATCAGACATTGAAGATCAGCTTCGGGAGGAACTCAGTCAGATGCAGAAGGCAGATGAATTATCTGGAAGATGAGTGGGGAACTGATATCTAGTCTTTGTTGGAAGAGTAGGGTGTTGTATCAAAGTATATAGTTACACTGAAGAGTTAATGTAATGTTCTCACTCACAAAAAACATAGAGCCAAGAAAAAGTGACTCCTGCAGGAAAGGCCACACACTACACAAGAATAAGGCATAAAAATTTAATTATAAGAGCACGAGTCTGTTACAACAGCAGTTCCATGTTAAAATGATTATGCAGTAAGCTATAATGTATATCTTTCAGATATTGAACCAACAGTAGCAGGGAACTATTCTGAAGGTAATAATTTATCCACAATAATGAATATTCTACTTAGCTAACAATATTCATTATAATAATAGCCTTTTCTTTAAGGAACTTCTCGTTCCCTAGCTATCTAGTGTAGGAACTTAATAATAATAATTGAGTATTATTACGTATGCTTTCCTTGGTTATATTCTCTCAAACTAATAGCAAGACAACTCTTTAAATGGCAAGACAAAAATCAAGGAAGGTAACGTGATGATAATTATCATCTAATTTTATTATAGCTACTTGAAAAATAATCAATGCCACAATCATTACTTCCACTGTATAATAATATACATGACATTATAGCTGCACATTAAAATTGTTATTTTCTTTACTTAGGACACCACATTCTAGTAGCTATGGTTATTTTACTGGTGACTATAGTAGCTATACTCAGTTAACTTTGTGTGACATTCAGATATTATATTATTATAAAGCTATTTTATGATGTATGTATGCTCAAGACATTATGTACTTCTACAATATCATCCACATTAAGCACAATGAGTAATGAAGTCAGGGGAGGCTCACTGCCCTTCTGGTTGGATGGGCAACTTTCCAAGTCACACTACTTTATGGTAGAGTATTCTTATTTTTGCGATATAGAGATAAGTTACAAAATAGTGAATGTACCAAAATACTTCTTGCTATCTTCTTTTAGTCTTAAATCTTTAGCTATTTTCATAAAATCCAAATTATTTGTAAATTTCTTATGGTTAGCAAGGAGAATGCAAAATTTTTGTTAAGACGGTTTTCAGTCATCATTGATCGTAAGTATGTTAGTACCCGTCTCAAAGTAGAAAATGATTGTTCTTGGGTTGCAGATGTTACTGGAATTGTCATGTACAAATGTAAGAGTTTATGAACCTCTGAAAGCAGATTGGTACATTCACTATTTTGTAATTCAGCTGTTTTCTCTTCTAACTAGTACACAACTAAGAAATGGCCACATGGCTACATTAAACACCTTATGATCAGCATGCAACTGTACTATAATTGTGGGGGAAGTTACCTCACCCCCCACCCCCCACATCCCCACCCCTTTTGAGCCTCCCCTAGAAATGTAATAAAATCCATAATCACTGCTGACTGCCTGGGTATTGGCATCTACAAGGGGGAGGGAGGATAGGGGAGATGGGAGGATGGAGACAGGGGTAATGGGAAGCCCAAAATGTCTAGAATGTTTTTTGTAACAGTCACTATAGCTAGTTAGCATTCACACATGGGTCTCATACCTTTGCAATAGTTGTATGGTACCTATTCTCTCCATCCCCAATTAAGAATCCTAGATGAAACCCTGGATACAGGCACATGCCAATATTGCTAGTTACCTATCCTTACTTTCTTGTTGCTGCTAAGGTTTAGGAGAGGCCTTCTAGACACTCTAACCCTCCTCCTATTATTACTGTACAATCTAGCTTATACATAGAACTGTAGTGCCACTCAAGGCAACCTGTGGCAGCTTATCTGCATTAGCTACCTACCTTCTCTGTCAGTCTACTTGAAATTGTGTACACCTGGAACTAAGTTCAAGGTTGCAACCAATTTGTGGCTCATTTTCTCAACCTGACCTAGCTATTCCTGAAAGTTGAGCTCCTCCAAAATAAAGCACTATAAGATGTATTAGCTACTAATCTTTAATGGTTAAGGTCATGTGCTGTTATATCATATTATTTTAATGATTATTTTTAGTACTTTATACAGTGGTACCTCCGAAGAGAGGACAAATTAGGACCTAGTGCATACCTCCCAACCGCCCTGATTTCGGCGGGACAGTCCCGAAATTTGTGTTATGTCCCGCTATCCCGATTTAGCTCACTTCAGTCCCGCTTTCTCCAGTACTGCGTAGTCAAGCTCATCCTAGCCAGCTCAACTTATTCACTGGAGCTGCAGCACAGCGGTTAAGGTGATGGAGGTCATGACCTCATAAAGCCACACCCAGATCTCAACTAGAACAAGACACACTATATATGCTCTTGTTTCTTGTAAACTCAACATTGACAGTATGTGTTTTGAACTAGAAACACCAGCTGAACTTCTCAAACAAGCTAGGACTGCAACAATGAAATATAACAGAGTTCACTGTTCGAAATTAAATAATTAACCATCTGTAGTGTAGCTACATAATTTTTTTCATTTAAGTTTTCAAATTAAGAGGTCGATCAGAAGTATATAAAAGACCAACCATGCACAGCCACCTACAATAAATTTACAAAAAATAAAAGAAATCTCATCTCACCTTTTCAACTTCAGTTGACCTGTCCCTATTTTTTGTTTAAAATCCCACATTTTCACCAATTTTGTCCCTCTTTTTCATCTTGAATGGTTGGGATGTATGCTAGTGTAGAGAAGTTGTCCTCTTTAAGAGGTCGACTATCTTAATAGCTACAATATTTTATGTCAACAGTATGAGGACAAAACTGAAGTCAACAACAAGAATGGGATAATTGTTATAAGAATTAAGACAGAGCTATTAATAGAGTTAAAGAGTTAACTTGATGTACTTTGGGGGTCTGCAGTTGAATATTCCAGCAATGTGGGCAAATACATGAGCATAATATGCTACTGTGTCTATTACTGAAATCACAGTAGATAATACTTTACCATCATCCAACATCAAAGCTTCAGTGTTGGCACCAGAGGGGCTGGCTATGGGCTAGAAATTCCTTGCAAGTACAATTAAGCCATAATGTGACCAACTTAAACTAATGCAGGTTACATTTGATGCACCACATCACTTTCACTTCATTAGGTGTGTGGTCTCTTGTCCATTAATGGAAGTAATTTTTAATAAGAGTAGTCCAATGTGGCAGTTTGTTGTCCAGAACTGCTTTAAGAGGTAAGCATGTACTAGTAGTTCATAAAGAGTATTCTGTACCAGGGCGATTGTCCGCTTTTCGGGGAGTCTGTTAAAGGAGGTTCCACTGTATTTGGAAATGTTGAAATCCACCCACTGTGGCCAAGAAGGTTCAACCCCCAAGCACCTCATCCTACACCCTCCAACACCATGTACTTCAATTATATCCCTACACCCCTCAACACCATGTACCTTAACTTATTCCTACACCTTCCAATTCAACTTTTCCCTCTACAACCATGTGCGTACCTTAACTTTATCTTTGTACCATAGCAATACCTCAACATTATCCTCAAACCCTCCAACACCATGGTAAATACTTGGCATAGCTACTTACAGAAAGATGTCCACAAGTCACATATCAGGAGTCCAGGACTGGCAGAGTTATATACATGCCCATTGACTGAAGTATACATAATAATAAACATAATAATAAACATAATAATAATAATATTATTATTATTATTATTATTATCCATTATTGAATACCCAGATTAATTAATTATTACATCCTTAGTGAGAATACTTACCTTGGCCTCAGGCTGGGAAAACACCTTGGATGCAATAAATCTGGATATTCAATAGCAGGGCAATAGTATAGGGTGCATATTATAGTATGTACGTACTAAGTGCATTTTTCATTAGTATGTTATTATGTTACAATTTTTGAAACAATGCAACAGCTATTTTGGTTGCTTTTATTGTATTCGAACTATCCTTATTATTCAGTAAATTTGTTATATTCTCTTCACTAGCTAGTGCTAGAAATTCCTCTGCCATTCTTCTTGTGGAGAACAAGAAATCAGATTATTGGGCATTAACTAGGCTTAGATAAAATTAATTATGCTCCAATTTTTATCCAAGATGTTATTCTTGGATTCTTATGTGAGCTACCTATTATTCTCTCAAAGTCACCTAAGGTTTCCACTGGATTCCCATATCTCAATGTATTATAATTACGTACAAAAACGACATTACAGTACATTTCTCAGCTGTCCCTATAGCTAGGGTATATTGTAGCATGACAGATGCTTGTATGTAATCCTCTAATGAGTGTGTCTGTCTGTCCATGAAAGAATTTTGTAGCAAAGAAAAAACCCTCTCAGCAGCAGCAGCAGCAGAGGATGGTTGTATTGTAGGAGTTACAAGCTATTATGTGGAAGCTCTTTCACTACATATTATGTGCATGCTAATTTTATTTTCTTACCCATGCATACAGCTGCATGGTTTGGACATTACTGAGTTCAGAAATGGAAGCTAGCTACTAGTGCTTTTCTTTTAAAGTCACTTGCTGCTTTAATCCTACAATGATTTATACCCATAAACTTGACTATTATACAAGTATAATAGCTTTGTGCTGTGCTTGCATGTACATGCTAATTGCTAATTAGTATCAAACATACCACCTTGCTATAATTATTTTTTTTGTGCAAAAACCCCATAATTTTACCTATTATTCTGAATCATCATTATTATTATTCCTGGATTCCTTAGCTTACCTATTATTCTCAAAATTATGCCAAGCCTAGCATGTGCTAGAGTATTGACCCAACTGCTGGCCTAAACTTACAGGTGCCAGATTACCCAATACAACAGCACTCTTTATCAATAGTCTGTTGGTGCTTATAGTAAATTTTGAGTTATTACTAATAGGGATCAAGTGAACACCTCCTACAGTTAGCTAACTTTTATAATTAATAATTTATCAAAGTTAATTTGATTACACATAGTTATCTGTCATAATAATAGCTGATAATAATAATAGTCATTGTAAGCTAAAGCTACTTCAGTATAATAATAATAATAATTATGCTATATCTACATTTACTATAACAACATCTGGCTCAGAGGAGAAATCCATGTAGTCAGCCATTACAAGCAGTTGAGATGATAAATCGGTTACCAGTTCAGAAAATGAAGGCCTTAGTTCAGCTTGACTTTTCCAGCAATTCTTGATTATAGAATACCTGAAATAATACAGTATGAAATTGTATAAAATTACAACCAGTTACATGTAACTTACATATTGTCAGAACACGCAGCATTAAGTGGTTTTTCCATCCTAAAACCAGTGTCTAGTTGATGAGGCAGGTCAACAGGATTAATCCCTGGATAGGGAGTCTTCCCTCCACTAAATATTTCCCAGCAGGTAACACCAAATGACCACTAGTGGGTATACACACACAAAAAAGCAATGTGAGTAGCTGCCTAGTTTGGAAGTTCTCACATAGGCCATGTGTATCTGTTTTGCAAGTCAATCAGTTCATTTTGAACACTTTCTTTATGATGCCAAAGTAGCTAAATACTTACAACATCAGATTTCTCTGAAAATACTCCATCATTAATGCTCTCAAGAGCTAGCCATTTGAGAGGTAACTTGATAATAACATCCTGATCTTGTCTAAAGTATTCTTTGGTTGTATCAATGCTCTCAGAAAGTCCAAAGTCTGCCACTTTGATTACAAAGTTGACATCAATCCTGAAAATCAATACAGGTAGTATATTTATGTACAGTAGCTAATAAACAAGAAAACAGACATACACAACAGCTAGTACAACATGACCATAGCTATTGTATTAAGTATAAATGTATGTTGAATGGCTCTCTCTTGGTCTTGTCCAATTGCATTCGAACCCTACTTTCTAGTCATTCTGCACAATGTCAATGATTTATGGCGCCTATAGTTAGTCATGTTTGATTTTCACACAAAATAGTGTATGCACAATGCAGAAATCCAAACTGATGCATATAATAATTCTAAAACTGAGCACTAAATTTCTCATAGATATAACAGCTACCAGCCTTTCAAAGGAGCTTACGTACATGCAGTTTCTGGCAGCCAGATCTCTGTGAACAACCCTTTTACTTGCAAGATACTCCATTCCCTTAGCCACTTGTATACACATGTCCATTAATTCCTTTTGAACAGTTCCCTACAATAACAAAATTGTTAATTTAATGATATATAGCCAACTATATATAACAGTGATAGGCTAACCATGTAGCTAAGTTTTAATTCATCAACAAAGTACATATCTATTGACAGTTCATTTTTCACAGTTACTATTAAAATGAGATCCTTCACAAGTATCAGACACCTTGCCTATCTGTTCATGAACCATAGTTTTCTCACTTAATATGACTTTACCTGTCATTCAGACTAGCAAGCCATTGTGGCATAGTATAATGGACTATAAATTATATTACAATAATACTTGTTAGAGCTGGCTAATAGTAACTAACCAGCTATAATAATACATAGCTCTTAGCTCCTCCTCTGTTACATGACCAGTTAGTAGTTACCTAGTAGAGCTATATGTAGTAGCTCAAGAGGTTATTACTCTTACACTGCCAAGTGTAGTACATTAAAGTATTAATATGCAGTACTCCTGTACTACCACACTAACCATCATGTTCAAAAATAAATGACTTACCTGCTGTAATTACAAAAAATAAATGATAAGAATTGTTGTAAAAAGGTAATGTTTATTACTTAAAATCTCTTACCACATCATCAGGGTTTGAAGAACCAGGTTCAAATAACAATGACTCCCTGTTTTCTTTGAGATATGCAAGGAGACTGCCATTTTCCATGAATGGCATGATGATATAGGGAGCAGGACCTCCATCTAGACAAACTCCTATTAACTTAAGGACATTAGGGTGATCAAACTCAGACATTTTAACACACTCCTTGAGGAGATCTTTCACTATTTCTCTCTGTATAAAACCTAGGTGAATGAATTATAGCTAGTTAGACAAAAGTAACCATCATCACTATCTTACCTTTAAGTGTCTTGACTGCCACAGTGTCACTAATCTTGTCCAAGTAATGCTTTTTGAGCTTGGATTTATATACTATTCCAAATTCACCTTTGTCATGAATATCAATAACATATAATTTATGTATGTAGCTATAATCAATTACCTTGTCCAATTGTTTTTCCTAGATCAAGGTTGCAAGAATTGATCAAGAGGGATTTAGGCAAATTGTGTTTGAATGAACTCTGGACTGTAATATTTCGCAATCTGTGTTCCACTATAATAATAGGTATAAATATTATAATACCTTTAAAAATGATACATGAAATGAAGTGACTTATTAGTAAACAGTGCCAATGTATGGCTTCACTTATAAGTGTTAGTTAAGAGGAAGTTATAGTTTCTACATTGTATATTTGGACTGTAGATAGCGAAAAGGTGAACTTATTTAAATAAATTTGTACTGAGGACCTTTTCTTGCTCAAATACATTATTATACGTAGTTAGGAAGTAAGATAAAAATTATTTTGTTATTATGTTACTTTGGGGATAACTGGAAATGAGTGGATATGCTGTGAAAGATGTCATAACTTCCTATCATGAATGTCCATGGGTGAAGATAGGAATAGTTTATAAGTTAATAGAATTGATTTACCCTAATAAGAATATTATAAGAGGTACAAAAATAAATACTTTATCCAATAAAGGGTTTAATAATTCTCAAAACTTTATAATAATTATTATTAGAATCCTAGTTAATTTCATAAGATCATCTATCTCATTGCAAACTCATACTTTCAATAGGCTTGTTGACTGTACGTAAATAGACTGTATTATTTAATTATTGGTTGTGAATGGTGTCCAATATCTACGCACATGACATGATGAATAATAATAATAATATAGAAGTAAAGCCTGCCCAAAAATTTGTGAAGATAAGTTGCTGATAGGTCCTAATTCATAGCTATTGTATAATACTTGGAAAAGCTAGTTACTTCCAGTTCATGGTAAGGGTGACTTGTATGAATAAAAATAATATTGTATTATTTTAAACCTTACAGTATTGATTTTCTCCAGATCTTTCTTGTAAACTATATGATAAAATATTAAAGCTAAAAATTAATACTTTGCTTAATGTTTACTGCTTACAATTCTTTGTTACTTTTCTTCTTTCTTTTAACACAGCACAGAACTACCACAATTATTATCACCAGAAACAGTAGTACTATTAGAGAGGTGGGTACAACGACTTCTGGTTCCACATCTGAGCCTCTTTGTACCTCTTCCTCTAGAACTGAAAGTATAATTATACAGGAGTATATAAACAAAAGAGTGAGTAGAGTCATTGCAATTATGTATTTCTATTATAAATTATGGGGTAGGAAATGCCACACCCAATATTTCATAATGAGAAGTGTATATGTAATATGACATACCAATACAAGTTCTGTTATCGCTACTGTCAATCTGGTATCCATCCCTACAAGTGCAGATATATCCCCCTTCAGTGTTGTTACATATCTGAGTACAGTTATGAGAACCCACTTCACACTCGTCTATATCTATAGGTCATAATGGGATAAGTTTTGAGGATGAATAAAAAACACTTTACATTTATAATATGTGATAGGATCTGAGAAAACGACCCTTTTCGTGCAGAATATCAAAGTTTATTTTTTATTTTTAGGTTAAAGTACCGTAACTTACCTACAGGGTGCAAGTTAAATGGTAGCTCTAGGCACTACTGTTCTCTAGATATAGAACTTCAAAGTCTGGAAGCCATAATTTGTCTTAATTGAGAAAGGGCGTTTCTTTACACAAAACACATAGACATTAAGTTGAAGTGTGAGTTTTCTATGGCCACGCTTGGCAAGTAGGAAGTTGTGAAACTTCACACAATGCTGGGGGGGGGAAGGTAGCAGCTACTAATAAGCTAATAAAAACATTTTGCCAAAAGTATACTCCAGTTCAGTTTTTTGAGTATAACATAAAATCAATAATTGCTCGAAAAAGGAAAAGGTTGTTTTCTCAGCATATTATAATAGTTATTATTATAAGACCCGTGCTCTAAAATTTGTTTTTAATTCTGTTATTTGAATTTGTCATGATCACTCAGGCTGGAGGAGTATAGACAAACCATTGACTTAGAAAATTAGCTAATTGTTTTATATAAGTTTAACATCTTCAGCTATTGCTATTACAAAGACACTGAACATAGAATGAGCTTTAAATTTATTGTCTCTAAATTCTATACAGCTGAAGCAGTATAACTCACAAGTAAAGATAAACATGGCTACTAAATAGCTATTATAAATCAGATTCTGATAGCTAGCCCACCAAAAATTAATATGAAAGGAGCTCATTCTAAATAACTGATTAGTTTTACAATTTGTTAAATTGTGCATCATGAGGCTTTCAAAGATAAATTGAGTAGTGCCATAGTTAGCTCAATAACTTGCATGGGTTTTAAGATTTGATACCAACTAGCTAACCAATTTAATGGTTTTATGACTGGAAAACAAGGCTTCCCCACAAGTCTGTGACATGTTAATATGTAGCTACAATAATATAACTAGCTAGCTACCCAATTTGATAGCTATCTATCTCATTATCAGTGCTATTATTCTTTTATGTAGAAAATGAGATGAAGCTTTTACTCATAGATGGTAAAAGGTCTCATAATAATTTCTCTATCAAGCTGTTGTAATGGATACCTTTGCAATTTAATTCATCTTCATGTTCATATCCAGAATGACACATACATTTTGTAGCAGTCAGAGAGCTATCACACATTAGTGTTACAGAATTCAATCCACACATTTTACCCGGAGAAGCAATAGTGATGCATTCACCTAAAGATAATATTATTGTAATTGTAGTTATTACTTTGTTATTTGCATAGATAATTATTCCTTATACAGTGGAATCTCTTTAAGAACTCTAGCACTTGGTCCCCAGGAATTTGTTTGTGTATGTAGCTAGCAAGAACCATGTTGTATAAAGTTTTTTACATTGAAAGGTAGTAAAAACAGATTATAACTCATTCATTACAGTCAGTGAAACTTTAACTACATACATGTACTGTAAGAGATGACTATGTGTGAGTGGCTACTATTCATGGGTGGCATCTGAAGGAAAAATGATAAATTGTTTATTATATATACAGTCACAAAAATTATAACAATGAAGTGTCTATATACATACTATATCCTTACCTATTTATCAAAATAATAATACTGTATACCATACTAGTGAGAATAGTGTCTGAACAAGTGATGCCCATACTGGAATAAATGTACTATTTCTATACTTACCATCAATACGAAACACAGTTCTCATTTCAAATGTGTAATTTGTCTCAGGTAAAGATATTCTCCTTGTCATATTTCCAGCATCAAATCCTACTTGATAGGCCTCATTGTAAATCACACTAGGATCTTCATAGAGAAAGATTGCAAATGATGTGATTCCATCAGTGCACAGTATCGACTGTACATATGTTTTCTGAGAAAATATAGGACATTTCAAAGAGTTTGATAATTAAGTTACAGTTTATGGGAGTAATAGTTGCCTTTAAAGTAATATTAATAGTTTAGCTACATCATGAATACTGTTATAATACATTATACACCAGCTACAGTAATATATAGCTATATGTTCCACTCTTAAATGGAAGATTATAATATGATCAGACACTCGGTATATCAGATAATATTTTCATTGTTTGAGATTCTTATTAAAATTTAATAATTATCTCTGTTGCATGAATTGGTAAAGATGTTTCTAGTAGTCTGCAATGCATTAATTTAGTTACCAATGAAATCTCATCATCATCAAACAGCCACGTTGTAACAAGTGCCAATGATGGACGAAAGTTGGTGAGGTTTGAGTTAAAGTCTGTGATTATAGTAACCACTTCTTCGGTGGAATAAGTCACTCTATAGTATAGAGTTCTCTTATCAGTGCTCCTAGATGTCACATCTCTCTGGACATATAGAGGAACAATGAGAGAAGGAAGAGTTGTACTGCTATTGGATAATGCTTCTCTCCCTAATGTTATCAATCCATCAGTAGATACCTGTCATAACAAAAATGAGTAAAATATCAGCAACAATACAATGACATAAGTTATAAGTTTTGTCTAACTGAGCTTACATGGAGACTTGATACTGACTTCCTATAATATACTAGAGGAGTGGAGAGGCTGATGTTTTTAGTTGTAACCATGGGTTCACTAGGGAGTGGAACAATGTCATCACCAGCTCTTCCGCCAAATTGAAGAAATTCTAATTACAAACAACATAATGTACATAATTAATGGTATCACTAATACAAGGCTAGTAATCTCTCCCCAATACTCACTTCAGCCCTTCTGTTAAAAGAAATGGTAAACTTAAAAGAAGAGATAAATGCTATGATACTCTATCTTAAGTCAACTTACCTAAACAGGTATTGTTTTCAGTTGATCTTATCCCAACATTACATAAACATTTTGTGGCTGCCTCATTATTATCACACCTAATTGGCACAGAATTGGATCCACAAATGTCATTCTCTTTTACCACCATGCAATTGCCTACAAATATTAGAGCAAGAAGACTTAATATTATAATAATTATTATTTTATAATGATTATATTTCTGCTTGTACATGTGTTAAGTATAATTTTCACTGTAATAGTCAATTAATTCTACATGTTTGACTTTTGGGTTTAAGAGCTAATTTTAATATGTAAACCAAAACCCTTTTAACTTCCATTATATTTGAACAGTAGATAGCTCAATAGAATCTTATTTTTTAACTGGTAATGTAGCTATGGAAAAAGGGCCAGAAGTAATGATCTTTTTGTTCCTATTATTTTTCTATGAGAAATGTTAAACCAGAACTGGAAGGGTGTGGTTATTTGACTATTATTCCCTGTGTGAATTTCCCTGGGCTTCATTAACTTTTTTTTTATGGTTAGGAACTTTAATAAAGATAGGGACAATTAAAATGGAGACACAGATAAAGTTAGAAATTTGGGCTTAAGTTATCCACATGGCATATATAATAATAATAATATAGAAGTTAATAATGATAGTTTAATTTAAATAATATGTCAAATATTTGACTGCTCTTTTTGAAGGCAAGATCAATTTTTACCATTCATTAGTGGTAATTCCCTAAAATTAATATAAGAACTGCTAATAAAAAATCAGATCGTTATTATAGAAATGGCTTAGAAAATCTTTTGATGAAAATTTCTAACACAAAATAATGTCACCTTATCATTAGCTATTACTACTACCTCATTCTTTACCATCAATACGAAAAAGTATTGCTATATCAACAATTCCAGTAATGTTGCTAAAAATACTTGTTCCCAACATCGACAGTCCATTTTTTCCATCTCCTGCATCAAATCCAACTATTGGTTTGAATTGCGTATCCATAATTGATCCCATGATACTTCCATAAACGAACACAGCATAAGATACGGCCCCATCGGTTAGTATAACCATTTGAAGATCTATCTAAAAAATTTAAAAAATACATTATAATAATAACTTCAGGTTATTATAAACTACTGATAGGAAATATATATCAAGGTTAAAGGATTGAGTAGGTTTAGGAATTCATCATTAAGACTAGGAAAAGAAAATAAGAAGAAATAATATTATAGTCCTTCGTGTAGCTTCTAGCACTCTTTATATAGCAGTGATGGATTCTGTATATTATTATAGTATATAGAGCCTTGAAACACTGAGCATTAAAAGGTTATTGTATAATTATAGTAGCTGAAGATGAACAATGGGAAAATATTAAGGCAAACTTTTGTAAATTTGTATTGTGCCATGGGTAAGGTCTCATCATCCCTAAATAGAGAGTACTACTGCCCTCTCTGATAGCTGAACAAGCCACTTTTGAGTGAAGTGCTCCCTTTTGTCAAATCTTAAATTGTAGTAACCCTATGACATGCATCATAGGGCAAATTTAGCTCACACTTACCACAAAGTCAAATCTGAATGTTTGGCCCTGAAACCAGGTGACAATAAATGCCAAAGTTGAAGAAAATCCATCAATAGTATAATCAGCTATTAAATCATCCAGATACTTCAGAGTAGAATTATCTCTTATTGTTCTGTAATATATGGAACCAACTTTTCGGAAACTGAAGTCGGCCCAGAAGGGAGCTATTATTGGAACATAAGGAGGCAGAGTTCTTGGGAACGATGTGACTAGATGTGATGTAAACATCTTTTCAAATGATACAAGCCCATTTGTCGATACCTTAAATGAAATAAAAAATTTTATCAGTCAATGTGTTATCAAAATGTGAGAGGATAATAATTATTATTGTGGAAAGGAAGATAACAAAATGGATCACATTTGGCCACTGCAGCAAAGTGGAAGTACCACTTCCAATGTAGAACACAAAGACATAAATAAAGAACAGGTGACCAGTTATCATCTAAAACTTAGTAAAACAATTATTAGAAGATTCTATTGAGACCACATCACCTGAGTATTGAGATTGTGATTTCAGAATGTATGTAAAGAAAGGATCAGAAGAGGATATTTCTCTCTCCAAAAGAAATTTTGTCAATCAAAATAGCCTGATTTAGCAAGGAAAAATATGTGCAAATTGGATGTTTATAGCTAGTTTAAACATTAGTACATAGTGACTTTAGCTTACATGCAACATTATTAAAAATCTATTTTTGATTTAGTCATGAACTACATTTTAGCATTTTTTAAGCATACCTATATGTACCATTTAGAAATTTGTGGACAGCATTGTAACTTACAAAGAGATTAGTCTGGTTCTTCAGGAAGAAAACAATAGGAACATCAAGAGAAATAAGATCTGATGCTCCATCAACAGCTCTTGGGACAACACTATCTCCATTTACAATCCCAAATGGTATAAACTCTATAATATCAAATGTTATTCAATAATATTGCTATAATATAAAGCCAGTGAAATTATAAATAGTGGTGGTGATTTAATTTGGTGGTGATTTAATTTAGTGATGTTTTAATTTAGTGGGTGGTTATAATTACTTGGTGATGCTTTATTTCCATCAATTTGGAGAAAATAAATTTTGCAAATAAAATTATTGTTGCCAGATGTCCCTGTATGGGCATGAGACACTCACAATTTGAAGGTCCTGTCTCATCCCATCTGAAAGAAATGACATTTATTGATGTCATCAGAGCTTCCAAATGTTCCGGAATGGCCGGGACAATCCCGGTATTCTAGTCTACCAGAGTGTCCCGCCCAGTACTACAACTTGTCTATTCAATGTCCCAGCCAGGAGGCGAAGAGAGGCAAACAGCTATGTAAACTGTGGCCATAGACTATTATATTAGTTTAAATAGCGCCTGATGAGCTGCAAGAGGCCAATTGAACTATTATAAGCTGACTTTGCACTGCATGGTTGTCAGTGCTCAAGCTTTTCAATCTGCTCATCATTAACCAATAATTATAATGATATTCATAGAGAGTGTGACACAATTTAATTGGTGGGCATGGCTTGTCCCAGTCAGACACTTGGAGAAGTTGTAAGTTATGTGTCATGTAACTCCCAACAAAACGAAAAAACCAACCAGAGTAGGACTAGCACATTTAACACAAATCAATAAAACCAATGACATTTTCAAAATTCAAAATTTCTTTCCTATAATTATAGAGTATCGATATGAATATACACATTCACCAGCATAGTTACATGATGTCACATGACCAAATGTTTATCAGTTTTAATTAGATACTCCCGGACCAAAATAAATAAATCACCAAAGAGCCAAATGAAATCACCACTGATAAAGGGTACTACTATACAGTAATTCCTAAGTACATCTACCTGTCAGCCGGCACTTTTCCACATTTAGAGCAGATTTTGCACACAGGCATGACAAAGCTGTAAGACCATCGCATTCCAATGAAGTAGAATTCAATGCACAAATATTTTCAGCAGAAATATCTGTGATACAATTACCTGCAATGTAAAAAATAAATACAGATTTCAATTAGTGGCAAGTAGGTTCAAAGTTCTTAGCACTAGCTAGTTCCCTGAGTTTTATTGATGTAATTAATGTGTGAATGGGGGGAATACTCACATATCCCCTCACTCCCCCATTCACATGACAGCTGTGGTCAAGATCAGTAATACCGTAAATCTGAAAATTTTCTGAGTTGAAATTTTATTTCAGAAACAGTACCATATTTAGCTAATAGGCAATTTTCTAAATGATGCTAGCTTTTGAATTTTGAAAATTTTGAGATCTATAATATTCATTCCCCTATATTAAATTCCATACCCTATTATGTAAAGTGTTATCTCCCTTATACTCTTCTACAATAACAATTATATAACTATAATATAGGAAAAAAATAGAGATGCCGATTGATAGATCATTGCCTGCTTACCATCAATGCGAAATATATTGGTATTGTTAAGTATAGAATTATTTCTATTCCTCCTTGATATTATTATAGCACTTCTGAACTGATCTCCAGCATCAAATCCAATGATACCATTGATATTAGATAATATGATTGACATAATTCCACTGGGATCATCATAGATTAACACAGCGAAGGATGTTTCTCCATCAGTAGCCAATACAACTTGAAATGTTTCCTATTTAATGTTTAAAATATTACTTTTGCTTAAGATTAGATCACTACCATCTTAATAGTTGTTACATAATAATTTTCTTTTAATAGTTATTACGCAATAATATTATTTGTAACGTGTTTTAGCTATTGAATCAATTATTATTTAACTCACGGTAATTTCATTGAATGTAAGAGAAGTGAGCGTAGCTGAAGACCACGTTATAATAACACATAATGTTGGATAGTAGCTACTGAAATTTGGATTCCTCTCTATTATAAGATGAGAAAGACGGTCTAAAATCATTTCATCTTGAGAAACTCTGTAAAAGATAGTTCCTATTTCTCTGAAATCAAAGTCGGCCCAGAAAGGTGCGATCAGAGGGACATCAGAGGAAGGAAAAGAGAGGGGATTAAATGAATTCATAAGTTTAGACTGAAAGGATAAGACTCCATTTGTTGACACCTGGACAGAGAGAGTTAAAGATAAACAGCTATAGCCATCAACTATAATAATAATGAGTGTGCAAATATATAGTATCCACTATAATAAGATCATACAATAAAAATTTAGTAACCATAATAACTGTATTCATTTTTCATTACTATACAATGAAGATTAATTTAGCAGATTCTTTGAGATGTGCTAATTTGAAGATCTTCAGAGGTAAAAGATATATATGAGAAAATATGTACATGCATTAAAATGTGATATTGTGGAATATTACTTTCTATTTTAGAATCTCATCAGAGAAGGATTTGTGACTAGTGAGGCAGCATACTGCCAGAAAATATTTTTGGATGGCCATGACAAAATAATTTTATCACTGAACCAATCCCCATTACCCCTCTCTCTCCCAGAAACTTTTTTGAAAGTTCAAGTTCTAGCTTAGCAAAAACCTGAGGGTGGGATCGAAATTTAAGCTTCTATTTTATTAAGGTGGTATATAACTAGGCCAAGGTAAAGTGCCCAGAACTGATGAGCTACTCATTTGGGTTAGAAGTAAGTACTTCAATGCCTCATTACACTTCTGCCCTTATTATATATACAAATGAGCTATATTATGGCCTGTAAGACTATTATAGTTGATTGGCTGACAATTAATTAATATTCATATACACATAAAAATATATTATTGTTAGTACATAATTATCAATAATTGTCAAAGTTTTTAACATTATTTCTTATGCTATACAGTAATTTAATCTTACTGTGAGTTAGTCTGCTCACTAGCTACACTTTTTAAATAACAGGTTTGACTTTCTTACATGCAATGTTGTTTCTTTTTTCTGAAAGAACACAACTGGAAGAGGTAAGGAGATTTGAAATGATTCATCAACAGCATGAGGTCCTACACTGTCACCTCTGCTCTCTCCAAAGGTAAAAAGTTCTATGCATTAAACAAAGTGTGAATTACATCACTCATACATAGTGTATTACTATTCACCTGTACATAATGGTGACTGAAATCTTTCATCACAGACGCAACTAGATGCCTTTAATGGTGAGCCACACTCAAAGTTCATAGACCTCAATGGACAAACATCACTAGGCAAAACACTTGTGATGCATTCTCCTAGGGGCATTAAAAGATGTGTATATAATGACATCTCAACTGTAGGTACTGTAATGGAGGCATGGCTAGATGGTACTTTGGTAAATTCTCATGGTTGTGTTGCTAGATCAGATTTTAGCACAAAAATTAATATTTTGAATTAGCATTAAAGATATTTTTTAAGAACGTAATTGAATCTCAAATAGAGAAAATTTTCCTGAACCTTTTTCTTATGAAGACTCTTGCTAAGGATTAAGTTTGGAACACACACATTGAAATAATAGTGAAACTTCTATATTATTACAAACTCCAGATATGAGACTATCTCTATAATTAAATTTGTCTCAAGTTTCACTAAAATAATATAGTACTATATGTACCCATACGTAACTAAATCGGAGTAACTGTAATATATCTGCCAATGAACGATTGATACTCGTGAAAAAACGTGCATACATACATACCATCAATACGAAACACATTGATTTTGTTCAGGACATTTGGTATATTCGTAAATCTCCTTCCATCTCCAGCAGTAAATCCTATTAAAAAAGGAAGTCTATTACAGGGAGATGATATTAAGTCAACTGTGAATTGACTATATAGAAGAGCCGCAAATGAAGTCTTTCCATCAGTTGATAGTACCACTTGAAAGGAGACCTATTATTATAATAATTATGAACACATTATTATTACACAGTCATGAATAAAATAATATATATGTGATAGGATCTGAGAAAACAACCTTTTTCCCGAAATTATTGATTTTATGTTATACTCAAAAAACTGAACTAGGGTATACTTTTGGCAAAATGTTTTTATTGGCTTATTAGTAGCTGCTACCTTCCCCCCAGCATTGTGTGAAGTTTCACACCTTGTAGGGACTTCCTTCACACCAAGCGATGCCTTAGAAAACTCACACTTCAACTTAATGTCTATGCATTGCACTTCAACTGAACGCCCTAAGACGAATTATGGCTTCCAGGCTTTGAAGTTCTATATCTAGAGAACGATAGTGCCTAGAGCTACCATTTAACTTGCACCCTGTAGGTAAGTTACCACTTTAACCTAAAAATAAAAAATAAACTTTGATATTCTACCGGAAAAGGGTCGTTTTCTCAGATCCTATCACATATTATTTCTTAATAGTGGTCATTTATATACTATTAAGGTTAATATAATATTAATTATACTTACACGTTTAAAATGATTTGATATCAATGGTACATCATCCCACGTCACAATTACAGCCAATGATGGCCGATAATCGCTATAGTTGGAATTGATATCTGTGATCATCTCAACCACTCTCTCCAAAATACTGGCATTCATTGTAGTTCTGTAATAAACTAAACCAGCATCTACAGGATTTAAGTCCATCCATAATGGAGCAATGATAGGAAAAGGGAAAAAATTCGACAATGGCTCCGGTATATAGGAAGAAAACTCATTTATGAATGAAATGAGTCCATTAGTTGATACCTGTTGAGAGAAAGTATCATAATATCTACATGAAACTCCATGTTTAAGCAAAACCTCTGAATAAAAAGCACATTGGGATAAGCTCTACAGTCCCTTATAGGAAGGCTGTTCTTATCTTGGAGGTTAAGATATCCACACAGAGGTTGCCCTTATTAATCTGACTGCATACCACTGTGATCAGATGAACTTACATATAAATGTGTTTGAAAAGTATTGAAGAAGTTCAAAGGTACTGAGATTTTCATGAGACCAAATGAACCATCATCTTCAGATGGGAGAATTTGATCTCCATTTGTAACATCATATGGAAGAAAATGCTGAATGATGCATGCTCCACTAGAAGATTGTCGAGTATTATGCCGACACTCACAGCAAAAAGGTTCTTCATAATCAGTGTTACATCTTAAACATGTTACACTACCATCTTCTTCACATCTGTCATTGCAAACTCTATTTGCTGCAAAGAGAGAATTGAAGACACTAATGTAAAGATGTTATTGTTACTGTTCACTTTATTGTTGTTGTCAAGTAAATTTTGCATATTGTATCTTGTACAATAGTATTAATATTGAAATTTTTTATATGCAAGTTTGAACATAATTTCTCCAATTCATTAGTATACATTGTATATGTCAAGTATTTCAGACCCAGTAATAAACTTCTAAGCCACAAAGAGTCTATTATATCATCTGGAGCTATAGCTAGTTGCAACAAACATGGAAGTGGAAAAAGTATACAACTAGTAACTTCTTTTCATGAAAACTCACTAAAACATTTACCCAAACAACTGTTCATTCCATCTAACTGGCTAATATAAAACTCAACAGCTACGTATTGCAATTCAACAAACATAAAATGACTGACTGACAACTGATAATGGTAGACAGGGCAATATCTAAGGTGTATCCAGTCAATAGCTAGTTTACATAACAGTCAATAGCCGTATAGTTTACATGATACATGAGTAAGTGGTTCACATGACACAGTGAGGCAAGGCCAATTAATTTTATTGTTGTTGCGTAACAAATTTAACCATGTTGAATTAATATAAACATACATAATTATAAAATGAGGCTAGCTATAATATTATGATTCTTGGACCACTATAATATTATACAATGTTTCTCATCACACTTTAAGCCTCCTAGAGCATTCAGGTGAGATGTCATTATTACTATCTGACCTTGCTTCTTCTTTGCAGGTATGTACTTTGAACACTTTATTTTTGCATGTAAACTTTTGCATTACACAAGATGAAGTTCAAAGATGAGGTCACTATTTACCATGTTAAATTTAAATGAGATTATTGTTTGCAGATGGGAGTGGCTGATGTAAATAATGCCATGGTTTATTACATTAGCCAGTGGCTGAATTGAAAGCTAATTCTGTAACATTAACTCTCCATGGTGGTAGCTACATACATATATACTGTGTGGGTGATTATGGAATGCTTTCTCTACATAATTGCCTTCACAGTTAGCTAGCAATGGACTGACTACCATAATGAAGATACTATCCATGCTAGCTAACCAAATAGCTACTTCACTTACAAGTGTCAAGTCACTACAGGGACAGTGGAATAGGTCAGGGAGACCAGGCAGTTGCTTGATCCATAATTCTAAGCTACTATGCTACTTTGCTCATCAATTTGTAAGAGGTAGTATCATAGTACACTTGGCATTTATTTTAAAAAAGCTGTAAGAACAAGTCGGTAAAGTAATCTGTCAAAAAAGTAACAATATCAACACAGCCAATTGATGGTTGAAATAATAAATAGCCCACCTAGATCGGGAAGAGGGGGACAACTGTCCCCAATTCCAATACCCACCTCTCCATGCATCCCTGTTGTGCGTGCATGTGCATGTGTATGTGCATATGTGTGTGTACATCTCTCAGTGTGTGTGTGTGTGTGTGTTCGTCATTGGAAAATGGGGGGTTACCTGACCAGTCATAAAGTGTTTTCTCCATTCAATAATTTACTAGCTACAAAATGCCAAGTGCCAATTTGTCCAACAAACATTGTCCATCAATATTATATAGTGAAATAAATCAGCCCTCCATTTGTGTATACATAGGTGCAGTGGTGATCCTTTACCTAATGGTAAGCTCTCACCAGTAAAGCTACCATTTAACCTAGCAAATGCAAGCTCTAGATAAATTTAGTATTAATGATGGTACACAGATTTGCATGACTCTTTAATGAAAGTAAAAGCAATGCTACTTTAGCCATTATTGAGCTAGAATCGAAGAACTACAAAAAAAAAAAGATGAACAATAACTGCAAAAAATAAAATCTTGGTTGTGGCTCCTAATTAGCTATCTGTAGTGGTGATGGATTCTGCAGAATTGTTTCTTCTACCTTTTAAGGGCTAGCTCATAATAACTACAATGATTTGGTTATTTCTCACATATGATAGAAGCAAATCTGTGTATCATTGTTTTAGTATTTTTCATTAGGTAAAGGGTCACCACCATGTATGCACAAAATAATGAGCATGATCTGTCCTTTATAGTGGAGTTTGTTGACACTTGTAATTAGTTTGTGTTGTAGATGTGTACTTATTAATATAGAGTTTCAGTAACTAGCCTTAGTGATAAACAAGCTAGTTAGCTATAACTATTACTCATGTGTCATGTAAACAAGCTGATTAATTACTGTGTCATGTAAACAAGCTGATTACTGTATACCATGTAAACAAGGGACAGAATTTGAAACAGAGAGGTGTTCTTGTCTGGAACATCATGGCTATGTTTGACTTTCTATTAGTCCATTCAGGAGTGGACTTACTAGGTATATCTTTGCCTAATTCTGTTCCTACTTGATTTCAACAACCTACTACTCTTAGTTAAGTTAACAATACTTAAGGCTTCTCTGTGAAAAATATAAAGCTGCTTGTGTATAACTACAATCATTCCCCCTCCACCTCCCAGTGTATGTGTATATTATAACAACTATAACATCATTACCAGTTATGTAGTAATACTAACAGCATAATGAGATATTATGTTTACTATAGGTATATATAGCTATGGAAATAATAATTTAATCCTCACATGAGTAAATTGATACTTCTGCTGAACAACAGGTTTGATTTCCTACTCTAAAATAATCAAATTGGCAGTCACAGCAATCTGGTTCCAAATATCCTACTTTACACTGTGAACAAAGTCGATCCACACAATTATCTTCACAAAATGCTGTAATCATAAAACATAGCCACTTATACAAATACAAATAGTACAATGTAAGCACTTATTATTATTATTATTATTATTATTATTATTATTATTATTATTATTATTATTATTATTATTATTATTATTATTATTATAGTCCATTCTCAGTCACTTGAAGTCGGGCTTACATTTCATACATGTGTCTATCAATTAACACCAAAAAAAACTGGTTTCAGTTATGCATGCATGTGGCATACATTTCCTTGGCCTGTTGAACCACTCATATTCTTTGTGGTCAATGGACAAGCTTGTGCACTTACTTATGGAAGATGCAACTAACTTTGCAGCATGACGATGTAATAGGCCTAGCTATAGATCATATCAAAAAAACGGCCTTGTTATCAGGAGTCTGCTATTGATTGAAACTATTTTTCTAGGGCTCAAGTGAATACAAATAGACCTTAATATCATCCTGTTATTAAATTTAATAATAGAGGTTGGTGAATAATTTCGCAAAAACATAATAAGCAGTCATTGTTGTAGTTTGCATACATAAGTTTATCTTCACCATAATGAAGACCTTGGGACAATTTTTTTTCAATTCCCATGGGAGTAGTTATAGGCTTTGCTCTAAAATAGTAATTGTTACAAAGATAGTCGAAATACTTATGCCCCTGATAAGCAATGAGAACATAGCAAGCTATTTTTCTTACTAGCATTGGAAAAATAGAGAATATAATAATCATAGTATTGAACTCACAGTGTGCAGCATGACTCACAAAGAGTAGAGATATACAGCACTGCAGCACATTCATGATAACTGTTGGTTTTGTTTATACAGCTGATGATAGAGGACATAATCACAAGAAGTAGAATAATTATAATGAAACTTTTGATCAAAGGACACATTTTGAACAGTGGAACCTCTAAATAAAAGACACACACACACACACACACACACACACACACACACACACACACACACACAGGTTTATTGTCCCTTGTAGGGAGGCTGTCCTCATCTCAGAGATATTATTACATCCCTATTTAGTACATTCAGTCCCACAGACAAAAAGTGTATTAATAGTCTAACACATTCTCCAAAGCCAACAGTGCTTTATGAGTAAACGGTCCTTGTCCTAGGGTGGACTCAGACCATTTACTGCCATAATATCTTCAGCATCTATTACATACATACATACCAGATGGTTTATTCTTTGTACAGAGGTTGAAAGTTTCATTTCTAGTCTGTATCATCTAGTGAAGCCAAAGAGTGTATGGTTGCAATGTAACCACTCACCTGTTTGTACAGGCAAACTATTAGCTCTACAACTAGTGGAAAAATATCTGCATTGATGTTATTTGGTACGTACAGTGTAACATTGGTTATATGGACCCTATAAGACTAGCTAGTTGAAATGTCTCTTAGTGTTTATTATGGCAAGTCAAATAAGCAATTGGGTAGCTAGATAATTAAAGCCCATATAAAGCTATGTCTATTTTGTCTCTACTAAAGTTTGGAGCTTAGAGTTGCCTTTATTATAAAAGCTCTATATAGCCAAGTCAAGTATGACAGTCACTTACAGCAAAAAGCAAGCCCAGTAGGGAGTTGAAGCATTTATTGTCTTTCCCCCACAATACCAGTGGGCTATTATTTCTATAATATTATAACTAAATACAGTAACTGTCCTCATAAATAATTGAGTTCTAAAAGGCCTGAAACTAATGAATGACCTTGTAATATAATACTATATACAAAACTAATTGATGGCTACATTCAGAGTTAACTATAATTATGAACTAGCAGAATGGTTGAATAATAAGTAATCTTAAGAATGCCTGTACCATATGGGACATGTAATGCTTCTGTTAATTTAATGGAAATCTTATAGTAGCTTCCATATTTGGACAGTAGAAGTTTCTAGAAGTGTTTTTGTACTGATAGTGTATGTACCTTCGCTTTTTATGTTCCTGTTTTTTTTCTGTGAAACTGAAAGTGGAATGGGTGTAGTTAATTTTACTATTACTTCCTGTGTGAATGTCCCAAAACTTAGATAACTTAATATAAAAAACTATGCACAAAGATTTAATGGAAGTTAGGTATTTTATGTTTAAAAGAGTACTCATCCTAATAATGCCATGCATTCTTCTAGTAATACTGTAATAATGTTTGATGAGGGTATGGGCATTGCAAGAGTAGAATAAAGTCTATTTCTCCCTTTCTATTTCTTTAGTTACAAAGCCAGTACCCCTCCCTCCCTCCCTCCCTCCCTCTCTCTCACCCTCCCTCCTTCTTTCCCTCCCCTCCTTCCTTCCTCTCTCCCTCCCTCTCTCCCTCCCTCTCTCCCTACCTTTCTCCCTCCCCAAGGCTTAGCCTAGCTTAAAAAAATCGTTTTTCACTAAAGAATCACTGAGGTTGCTGCTTTACCAAAGTACATGACAATGTAGCTAATATTCATAGTCTAGTTTATCTAGCTATTAGTACAAAGGTGTAGGAACTGGGGGGCACTGGGGGCATGTGCCCCCCCCCCCCCAATATTTTGGGTCACTAATACAAATATTATTCCAGTGCCCCTCCAATCTGACCAAATAGATTGCAGATTGCTTGAAGGAATCAAAGTCCTATTCAAGCAACAACTTAAAGTTAGCTGATGAATAGGCAGTTTACATAAGTCCTTATTGACTTCCTATACCTAGTATCAACATTTGTGGCCTATGGTGTCTCTCTTGATGCATGTAGCAGCTGCTCAGAGCTAGGTACGTATCGTTGAGAAGTTTATAGGTGAAAATAAGCATTTTTGGTTCTTATTAAATTGTATTAAAAATGTTCGGCTAGTGGGTGTGGTCACTCAAAATTTTCACCGACACACACACTTAGCGATTCCTTTCCATATGAGTGCCCACCCCCCCCCCCCCCTCCCAAGCAAAATCTCAATCCTACACCTATGTAGTATAGCAAGTTAGCCTATCTGGCTAATATTACACTATCTAATCTAAACAACTAGAGATTCATATCAATCAAGCTATTTCTAAACTTCCCTTATGGTTATAACTTGATCCTGATCTCACTTGACATAAAATTAATCACGACACTATTATTAATATACCGCTAAAGTTCTTTTATTTCAGGTAATATAATAATCGTCAGGAATGTCTCGTCTGACATTAGATCAAATAACTAGTAATTAATTATTAGGAAAAATATATATTTTCTAATAACCACAAACACAATAAAATTGAACGCTGCCTCGCCCCCCCCCCCCCCCCAGAAATGAAGCCACACAAGAAGAGCATTTACCTCCCACTGTGCTCAGGTTCTAAATATACTATACAATGAGTAGATCATAGACTCAAATTTAAAAATTCTCGATAGGTTAATCTTTTTGGCAACCTTACTCCTCAAAATGATTAAAATACCACAATAATCTCATGTTTGTTCATACATCTCTAAACTTTTATATAATCTTGACTATGCATTTTGACTATAGCTTGATTTATCTTTTTTTGGCAGGTACAAGAATTTTCTACATGTCTACTTGTCTACTTGATTTCAGGGATAATAGCTAGCTACTATCAAAATTCATAACATTATTAAGGTAATTATTATTAATACCTTTATCTACATTGTTATCATATCTTTGTACAGTGATCCTTATACTTTTAACCCACTCCTGAAACAAAAAATTAATAACAATAGCCTCGGGGCATTTCACAGGAAGCAATACTTAAAAAAACCACTCCCTTATCACTTTATTCTCTACTAGTAATGTCCAGCTACTGGAAAATATACTTTTGAGGACATCTATGATTAGTTACAACACTAAGGCTTATTGGTATATATAATATTGAGTATATATTTTCCATATTTGTACTAAGTGATTTATAGAAGGATACATAATAATTATAACTAATCTTATAATGATAATTGAAAACATTGTATAATGCACATTAGCTATGATTAAAATATGATTAGCTAATATCCATAGCCTATGTATGAACAGCTCTAGGGATATTAGGGGAATAGGGTGTAAACACATGGAGTTATGAAATTACTTTTACATAATTGCTAAATTTTATAGAGTTAAGACTAGAGAAATTATAATTCTTACTTTTACAATGAGTATAATTATGGTCCCTTACCACTCTGCTTTACACTTTTTAAGTCAATATTTTGGTCAGTTATCGCTACTGACCAGTGCAGCAATAGTTGCCCATATATAGCCACACTGAATTGCATTTTAAACAATGCTATTAGCTAATATCTTCATAACAGCTTACCACCATATTAGCTACCCCTTTCTATCTAGTCCTAACCTTTATATGAAAATTTTGCTGTATCTAACATATCACCTAGATAGTTTAATGCATATCATCAACTACTAGCTGTCTAGCTGCTCCAATTAACTATACCTAGCTAAAGGTAACTAACATTTTGCAGAACTTGATACAAGCCTGTAGCTACTTCTTTCTCGGGCAACGGCTAGTTAAGCAATGTCATTTACACCGGAGTAGTAAAAATTTCTTATCACGCAAGGAATGAGCTACGTAGCTAGCTAGCTAGCTAGCTATATATGACTGGCATCGCCGCTTTGAGGGGGGTGGGGGGTGGGGCAAGATAATTGTAGGTTACCATCCCCAATGTCCACCCCACCCACCTCCAACCCTATCTGTATTTTGTTACCAGTAATTAAGTGCATGTAATAGTCATTCGATAGTTCATCCTGACACATGCACTTACAAAATCTAGCTATTAAGAGTAATCAGTAATCCAGCTGGAAGTGTAAGATGATCAGACAGTCATGTTATTAAAGGTTAGTGTAATTAATTCCCTGGAGGTGTTAATAACCTTATGATAATATTATGTGTTATACATGCATTAACAATACTTATCTTTCATATATATACACTTTACAATGCCTTGAAAGAAGCATTCTTGTAGCATTTCTATATAGCTATTATTCATAATATTATTATTATTATTATTATTATTATTATTATTATTATTATTATGTGTTCATGTGCTTTATTGTTGGTAGCTATTGGCGAGCTACATATAGTTCAGACGAAGATTACACAGTCAAAAAGCAGAAGTGTGCACGGTAGATTATTGACTCAAATAATTGTCAGGAGAATATTATGAATTCTCTAATACTCTGTTGCTATGTCGAGAATGTATTAGTGGTTAAGGTCATGTGCTGTAAACACTATATTTAATGATCATGTTTGCTTAGTACCAGACATGAATTTCAGGTGCTTCTATGTGTGTAAATTCCTTACATTACATCATTACTATTACATCATTACTATTACATCAGTATACCTGTAATATTCAATGTAATAATACAATAGTCCATAAGAATCAGGATACTGTAAACATAAAAGCTAGCACTATGAAAAGCTAGATTGTACAATAGGGGGGTGTCTAGAAGGCTTCTCCAGGGGCTGATCGGGGGGGGGGGGGGGGGGGGGTGAATAGGGTGACATGTCACCCCTCTCCTCTTAATTTCATAATTTCTATATGTGGTATCAGCAACAAAAAACTACTAATAGTCATTTTCTAGGGTAAAGTTGTTTAAGTTTATCACAAACTTCTTGAATATCTATTGAGTATTGGAAATAAGTGGACATGGCAGCCACTATTTTTCGCTTGAAAAAATTAAGTCACCCCCTTTATGAACTTTCTGGATCAGCCACTGCTCTCCCTTTTGAAGTTGAGAGCTAGCTAGCAATATTGGTACGTATGTGCCTATAGCCAGGGCTTCATCTAGGATTCTTAATTGGGGGCGGGGAGAATAGGTACCATGAGATCAGAAGGGACCCATGCATGAATACTAGTGTGTAGTAGCTATAGTGACTGTGTCATGTGTTACAAAAAACATTCTCAAAATTTTTTGGGTCCCCCTCTTCCATTTCCCCCATCTCCCCCTCCCCCCATCATCCCATCCCCCCTATCCTCTCTCACCCTCATAGATGCCAATACCCAGCAACAGGCAGTGATTATTACAGATTTTGCTACACTTCATTATTCACTGTGCTTCATGGACACTATTGCATCATCATTATTATAGAAGTACATAATGTCTTGGGCATACAAAGTACATTATAATAATATAATAGATGAAGTTAGTATAGTAACCAGTAAAATGATCATAGCTACAAGAATGTGGTGTTTCATCACTCCTAAGTAAAGATAATAGCTAACAGTTATTTTAATAATCTGATCCAGTGTCCATGTGTAAACCCACAGGCCTATCTTTAGCTCTCACCAATTCAATTATCCCTCCTCCGGCTCCGGCTAGTCATCCTTCCCACACTTCTTGAAAGATGTCATCTGTAAGCTGACCTCCACCACATCATCTGCTGCACTCTAGGCAACCCCAGTTCATGACTTCCTTCTCCCAACTAACTCCATTCTCCTTACCGCCTCTCTTTCTCCAAGCACATTAGTTCCTCCCCCCTAAGCTTCTTCTTCTACCTTTTCTTTTCAAGAGGATGCATTCTGACTTGTTTGAATGCAAGCCACAGGTGCTAGAAGGACCACTATGATAGGAATATCCATGGTATCAACCTGAAGATTCATGGCTATACAATACAGTTTGATTGCATCCTGAATGGGACCTATATTAACTGAATGTGTGGGTGAGTGTGATTACAGGATGAAGGGTATGATGGGGTAAAGACAAACACGTTGTCCACTTCAACCATCTGAAGCCAAGACAAGGTTCACTAGTGATGTTGCAGATCCCGCTGTTGAACCAGGAGCCAGTAAGGCCAAAGACCTCAATCAAACCACTTTACTACTAACATCAGCACATCTTCTGAAATTGGTGGATGAGACAGATGATCCATAGCAGCAACCCCACTGCAAGTGTTCTTATTCTCTGTGGGATCTTCACTCAACATTAATCATAATGCTCAGAAGGAGAAGTGTGATGAAACAGACTCATAATTACTTCTTATTATGTCCATGTAATCATATATGTGTGCATCAAGTAATGTGTGACAGATGTCACCATTTTAGGTTCTGTTTAATATGATTGTAACATTAACTTAACCAGGAGAATTTGCAGATGCTAACACATAATTAAATAATATTTTAGTTGTGGTAGCTATAGTTGGGGATTAGCTATTGCTATGTATTTTTTATCTTAAGCTTCTCGCATTTTCCAGCAACTGTATCTGTTTTCAGCTGTTTATGACACAAAATACATATCTCCCCCTTACTTTAAAATCCTAGTCTCACACATGAAATGCTGTGTCACTACCATGGTGAACAGTAATGACATTATTATGAGCCACTCTTAAGATGTTAATACTATAACTATTATGTACATACATACCAGGATCCTGAAGGACAACTTTTTTAACATCAGTCATAGAAATCTCACGAACATTAATAGTTGCCACACACTTATATTCTCCGAAATTGGCTGGTTAAATTTTTAATAACAATAATAGTTGTTTGATTTCTAATGTAAACATTGCTGCTCATTGAAGATCCAGATATTTCATTATTGTTAAATGTGATACCAGTATTCCACTAGGAAAAGCAGAGACTTGGCAGTAGCCACTCCTTTCCTTGCAAAGCAGAATTAGCTACATCTATTATAGGATGATCTGTATACATATTGGCAGGATGGAACATTATACTTATAGAGAGGATTTCCTAAACCCAGCAACTTTGCCAGTTATTAATCTGGTATAGCTCAGAGTAACTTCTTGACATTTCATCTGATTTGTTCCAAATCTGCTTGCCTGATAACTTTTCTCTACCTCCCAAGACAAACCAAATAGGTAATTGCAACTCTATAATCAAAATAAACTTTACACCTGCTCACCTTTCATCACCAGTAGCTAGCTATCATCACTAATTTTATTAGCTAGCTATAACTTAACCACAGCTCAATGCTGCCACCCATCCTCTTGTCCACGCCTCCTAATCCACCCCTCCTTCCCCTATTAATCCCTGTGCTTTTTATAGCTAAGACAACTTTATTTCATTATAATTAGCATTATTAGCTAATGAACACTACAATGCCTATACAGTAGCAGTACTTGGAAAGCAGGTGTGGATCAGTACTAGCTACACCTATATTAGTCTCTATGAAGGTGATACTAGGAGAAAGATGTGTCATTCTTATGGTTATGAAGCTTTGTATTAGTTAGATACAAATGAAGGACCTGCAGGGGAAAAAGAGGGTTATCAATAAAACTGTCAGGAAAAAGAGGGTTATCAATAAAACTGTCAGGAAAAAGAGGGTTATCAATAAAACTGTCAGGAAAAAGAGGGTTATCAATAAAACTGTCAGGAAATACCTGCACAGAAAGAAAGGAGTTATCTATATCTGCAATTAAAGATGGACAAAGCTATACAGAAAAGAAAGGGTTATAAATATTGCACAGATGCAAGTGTCAACATTCCTCACTGCTAATTCTAGATTGGAATGAGAAGGAGGCTATTGGATATCACAGTTTAATATAGCAGCTGTATAACCGTATAGAAATAGCTACCAGGACCCACCCTTAAGTTATTGTTAAAGAATATGTGATAGTCAGTAAACATGGACACTTTTACATAGCTAGCTGCCAACTGGATAAAGACCACACCCAAACCAACCACGCCCTAAATGATGTAATTTTAGTGATGTCATGCCAAACATGTGACATGGAGGCATGGTTCAAATGTGTCAAGTGTTTTGCAATGAAACAACAAATGGGGGCTTGTAGAAATGTTGAGTGACTTAGAGGTGCAGTGTAAACTAGCTGGCCAGCTGGCTGTCTGGCTTCTTGGGACAGAGTGATAAGATCTGGGACAGTTGGCAGCTATGCTTTTGATCCAGTGAGTCTACATGGTCACTGTGGGAACAACCGGTAGCTAATTATGTACACAATACTATATTAATATAAAATCTTTACATTAGTGTCTAGCTCCCAAAGGCATCCTTCTAACAGAACTCAACATTGTCCCAGCTCCCCTGAAAGGTCCCACAGGAGTCTGCATGACCACTGTGGGGCAACTAGGGGCAGAAACAGGATGAGAGACAGATGCATGTTGAGGAACGACACTATGCTGGGATAATGACAGAGTTTGAGGTAATCGATGAGGGATTGAATGCTGAGAAAGTAGAAGAGACCTAGAATTTGATGCACGTAGATTCTGTGGATGAATGGTGGTGACTTGCAATGGTCTTGATACAGGTAAGTGGTTTGGAGGAACTGTTGATGTCATGGGCATGGGACCAGAGTACTGTGGGGGAACTGGTGTTGATACGAGAGTAGAAACAGGTAAACGTTGTGGCATAAATGGTGCTGGCATGGAACCAGACACAGGTAAATGTCGTTGGGGAACCGATGATGGCATAGATGGACTAGACATGGATAAGTGCTTAGAAACATTATGAAAAGGAGCATATTGATTATGGTTCTGTGGAGTCATATGCTGGATAGGAGAAGCATGTAAGTTGTTTTGCTGATTTGCTTTCTGAAGGTATTGATGTGATCTTTGACTAGTAGTCTGCTGATGAGGTAAAGTAGGTACCTGTAATGCCGATCTAGTGGTATTAAAAAGAGGAGATGGTTTGTTTTGTATGTTCCCAGTAGGAGTAGTTTTGGTAGAATACTGAACAACTCCATCACCCCGCATTTCACTTTGAACATGTGCTCTAAATAGAGAGCTCTGCACTCCGGGGTTCTTATTTGTCAACATCGTCTTATCCTTGGAGCCAGAAGATAGGCTAGCCCCCTGTTGCAGGTGTGTAGTATGAGACGATTGTGACGGAGTTCTCTGGTCAACTTCCATCACATTTCCATCAGTATCAGATACCACATTCAATGGTGTTACATTACACCCTCGCTTCCTTTCAATCTCCATTAACTCCTTAATAAACTCACCTATTTCAGCTGGACGGAGGTCAATGTGCTGGTTTGTGGGTGGTGGACCATATTTAGAACACAGTACATTGTATATCCATTCCAAGTACGGCAAGTACTTTTCCGATTTTTTTCGTATTTGCTTAACAGTTACTATGTCCTCAGTGAGTTGTCTTTTTATCGCAACCTCTACCCGACGTTTTCGATGAATCTTTTGGAAGTTGTCAATTTCGATAATCTTTTGAAAAAGACTGCTAGGATCCTTAAAATAAAATGCTATATCAGGACTCAGCTTATCTCTCTGACTCAGGTTGACAACTGAACAAGGTTTCTTACAATCATAGCAATAACCAGTGCTTCTTGGTTTAGGAAGGGGAGATGAGGTGAGGCAGTGATTGCAGACAAAGTGGCCACAACTGGTAAGGAAGACTGATGTAGATGTAAGAGGAGCTGTAGACGAGAAACAGTTTCCACACCTTACCCACCACTCCATGGCTCCTACAAAGGATTGATATATAATACATTAGGGACCCTTCAAATCAATATTTCCTTGAATTGTACACTTTCAAAATCACCATTATAATTACAGTCTTGAAGTATTAGAATGTAAACTGTATATATCCCTTTATTAAAACAATGATGTACTGCTCATTCCCAGTAATGGGTTTTACTATATATATACCAGAAAACTAACAGGAATGATTATTGATATTCATTGGGTTAGTAGCATCTTTAGATAGTTACTTAGGTAACCCAGTGTTTTATACTTTTCATTTCTCTCTCGTCACATCAACTTTACCTCTGCTTCCACAGTCTTTCATCAGAATTAGTGATTACATTGAATATTATATAATACATATATTATATAAACTGTTTAGATTTTAGAGCCTTCAATGTTTGCTTTGGATTGGATCAATAACAATTTGGATTTTCACCACCGCCCTAATGTATCTCAGAAGTGCTATGACTTTAAACCATATAAGGTATGAAAATGTCATGTTCATAAGACATTTTTGGATAAAAATTGTACTTGGATTTTTTGCTACAGAAAAATTTGGACCACTCAGCTTGAAAAATTGTTCTATTATTTTAAAGTGAACACAAATAGTGGTAAAATTCAGCAGTTAGCAACATTTCCTATAAGACTTCTTGTGTGTCACTTGATAAGTTGGCCAGATAGCCTGGCCTTATCACTAACAAGGTACAAGCTTCAAGGTCATGTCACCCACTACTTGTGCAGGCCAGCTGCTTAACTAGCTTGGCTAAATAATTTACCTGTGGCTATAGGAAGCTGGCTACATGTCCTTGATAATGTATATATGCCGGATACCTGCTATATTGAGGCTACCACCAAAGGCAACACCAACTATGAAGGATGAACGGCTACCAATGGCATCAGGTAAAAGGTCGACACATCGCCTAGTGCATGTATGTACGTGTACGTGTATAAAGATTATACTTTATATGTGTGGAGGGGCGCGCGCGCTCTTAACGCTAATTATAGCTAGCTAGCTAGCAAGCGTTTACCCTTTACCTACTTTACAATGACACTACATAATGACATTTATTGCAGATGAGTAGTTATAATGGCTCTGACTCAGTGATAATATTTAGACAGTCTTTACACACATGTTTCAGTATGAGATAAACTAGAAATTGCTGCTCCGTTGCTGTCTTGATCATGATGAAAACCCTGAGCTGTACTTGGACGCTTGGTGGGAATGGTTGTTTGTTCAGTTGTTTTATTTTGCCGGTCAAATAATGTCTGTGATTGGACACGCTGTGGAGGGATTCGTGAGGTGGATGATGAAATGGAAGAAGAGGATAATGTGGGGTGGTGAGAAGCATGAGTCGGTTGAGCATCAATGGTAGAGTTAGAAGACTGCTGTTTAAGAGATGAACGAGGACTTCGATGAAGGTTTGCCTAAAAGAAAAACGAAGAACAAAAATCAATTGGCTCGTGTTTTGGCCCATTGGGTGGGTGGAGGGCAGGGGAATGGTAGTTCCTCCTTGCCTCCTGTTTTTCTTCTCTGTATTCAAGAATTTCCCCCCAACTTTACACTATCTCTGCCAGTAACTACTCAATATCAACATTGAGAACATGTAACTCAGGTGGTATGTAAATTATACATGTAACTCAATCGATAAACATGCATTTATTATCTAATGGCTAATCCTCTATGGCTGTTAATGTCTTTGTATTCTTAAAAACCCTTGTGTTACAGACAAGAAGACTTGGTTATTATACCTTTGACAGCTGAGAGCAGTTTTGATGACTCCTTTCCAATTCCATGTACTTCTTTCGAAGAGATTTGTACCTTGAAAACACACTTGAACACTTCTTTTCAGCTCGAAGACACCTGGATAAAGCAATGACAGCGCTCAGTGAACCAAACATATGAAAAAAGAAGGACCCATCAGGTTCAGCTAGCACAAGGAGAACATGCTTGTTTGGGAAGGAGACATTAGGGAAAATATTTCTTGGCTTTTCGAACCTATTCCGAAACATAATAGCTAGCTTTTAGCTATAAATTATGTATTTATGGAGGTGAGCTAAGCAAGCCACACACTAGTAATTAGAATGAGTGGTTTCTATTGTATATACATGCATTCTGATACTTCTATTTAATAGAATACACTCATCCCACAATGTTAAGCATTCTTGATAGTAATTAATATCTGAAAAGGCTCTATACTCAAACATAGCCATTATTACAATACATAGTACCCTTATAAAAAATATGTAGAAATGCTATATATATATAGTGCATGTACAGAAGTATTGTTACTGCCTATCATTATAGAAATGTTGCTTATATAGAAATGCTGCTTATAGAAGCTGCTTGTGTAGAAATATTGCTCACTGAGATATGTACCTCTGGATAAGTTTTGTTTCAACTTCTAATGTTCTCTGCTCAGCATGCCAGAGAGATAGTTGGAGGTTACTTTCACTCTCTTTCAGAGTATCCACTACAACCGACTGCTCTTCAAGCTGTTGACACAAGTTGGCAATGGTTTGTTCATAAATGGAGACAGAATCTGTGTCCTCGTCACAATCCTGTTTAACCTGTCAAGGATATATATACATATACAAGACGTTTACAATGAGAAAGTCTGTATTCTAATTCCTGAAATGCATGAGGACACTGCTAGTGGTACCCCTCTATTTCAAGCCCTGCCCCCTTCTCTCGCCCTTTCTCACTCTCTCCACACCTTACCCCCTCCCACCTCTCTCCCACACTCCTTCCTTTTTCCTAAAAAAACATCGTTTAAGAGTCGCCCAGAAAGAAACATCGTATTCCATAACCATTTCGTCCTGGGAACAGAACTAGTCAGAACACTATTAGCCAATAATGATATTTATTTACCAGTAACTGAAGTTGGTTATGGAGAATTTCCAGTGCATCCATCCCAGGTAATCTAGATTCTTCAGAGTCAGATGGTGACACTCTCACATCTATAGAATTATACAACACCGTGCAAACTTGCCATGACAAGTATTTGGTAATTCAACTAGAACCCATATTATATCCTAATATAGTGCTATATTTTGGAGGAGATCAACTTTCGAGAATAGGTCATCCATTTTGAAGCTTTTCAGGAAATAACTTTCATGTGGCCAGAGCCAGGTAAATGGAGAAGGTTAGTTTCAAGAGAAAAAGTTTGGCAGATCTTTCCTAAATTCATGAAAAACTCGAAAAGTTGAGCTCCTCCAAAATAAAGCACTATATGGTTATGTAACTTAACTTCCAAGTACTAGTTATAATATATAGATTCAGGTACACAATCATTCACAAAATAGTTCTCCATTTATCTCACATTATCACATATTATATAACATGACTATTATTATAAATCTCCATCTCCTTCATAATATAGTTTCCATTATATCTAACTTACTGAATGCCATATTAGCCAGTTCAGCAGGATAGATAACTAGATTAGAAACTGGCACTAATCCCTATATACAATAGCTCTAAATATATCATACTATACACTGCACTACACACTTAGATGTAATAGCTTCCCAGCAGACTGGCTTTAGCAGACTGGTTTTAGCAGACTAAGTTACTATTGTTTTTAGCTAAAGTGGAAACTGTTGTTATTTTAAATGATGTGTTAGGGATAGAAAAACTGTGGTGTTTATGATGGAGATGCCCTGATATGCAATACATGTATGAAATAATGAAGATCGTGGATACCCAATACTCAGAATTGTTACTCATTTGTGCACAAGTAAGTCGACACCTGCATGTTGATTTACTTCACTTGAAATAGTTAGTGGTTTCAATGACGATAATATAAACACTCTCATCCATAACACACTAATAGTAGCTATATGAGTGGAAAATGTCACAGAGGTCTAAGATGACTTCTGTTTATCAATAAATCGTTACTCTTGCATGCCAGCTCAATTAAGGTAGTCTTAAAAGTGCTATGAACATCTTTTTGGCAACTGGGAACCTTTGTGAATGGACATTACTGATACAAAAATCAGATCTACAACAACTTTTATCATCTTCTTTAGAGGCATGTATTACCTCATTAAGTTTTATATGAATTCCCTCATTCCTCCAAAGAACCAAGAAAGACATAGCCTACAGTTGGGGGCAATTTCCCCCAATACCCACTTCCCCCCAGATGTAGTTATATCCTCATCATCCATTCTGATCTTCTAGCTACATACTCAATGTACACTGAAAAGATAAATAACAACAAACATTCTTCTCCTTTTGAAGCATCCAGATATGACTGGTCTATTTGTAGTTTCTGCTGGGGAACTAGTCTACCAAAATCCATTTCTGAAGGACACTCTAGAGCTACAATTTCTCCAAAAAGCTGAGATGTGTTTCTGCTAATAATTTGAAGTATGTAACTAATCCGCATTATTGTGTATACCTTCATCACTAGCTAGACTCTCTCAACATGAGATCAATTACATAGGACACAGTATTTCTCACTCCCACTCTATCTACACAGAAGTCTTACCATCTGTGTAAGTGTTACCCACTATTTCTCTCTCCTCCTTCATGTGTGATACAGACTCTCTCTGTAAGAAAAGTCAAAAGGTTACTTATTTCAGTATGAAAACATTTAAATACATTTTGTATAGTACTTTGTGTGTGATTTTTATGAAAAAACAAACAAAAATGAAATAGAAATATGTACCCATGTATGTATTACCAGCTGATGGTCATTTGGTAAAGGGTCATAATATTTGGGCAGTTTAAAGGTGGAATTATAGACAGGGTGGGTGGCAGGGTTATTGGGAGGGGGGTAGGTAGAGTATGGACAGGGTGTAAGGATAGGTTAAAGGGGTGTGGTGAAGGGTGAAAATATTTCTAGAGGAGTAAAGATGCTCCAGACAATTTTAAACCATAGTTAGCTATGCTGGTCTTATCCTGGAGCACATAGACTAATCTATACTAACTTAACCTCACCTCTGAGGAAAATCCAGAATCTCTCGCATAATAACCTCCACTGTGGGGTCTTGTAGTATAATGTTCAGCATTACTGTTCATAATAAAACGAATAAATATTAATTAATCTTCTATGTGTAAATTCTGTACATTACATCATTACTATTAAACCTGTAATATACCCGAAATATTCAATTATTATTATTATAAGATTAATGTAATATACCATAATATAATACTCTTAAGGAAGGTTCTAGAGTTAATCCCAAGTCTGGACACACTCTTCTTTCTTTAGGTCTAATTTCACAGACAAGTGTAGATCCGATACAGTTAATAAGCACTAGGCCCACAATTCCCCCCCCCCCCCCCCCCCCCCACCCCTCAGGGTGTACATGGGGACTGAGGAGGTGGCATTGTTGTAAATATGACAATAAGATGGAAGGGAACTGATAGCAGCAAAAGACAGCACAGACATGTTATTATGTAATCTACATAAATTTGTGGGCATGTTCTATGTCACAAGGTCAAAGTTGCAACCAATGAAGTTGCTGGGAATGCTGGCTATGTCCTCATCACAACCAGTTGATTACCCCAGACCAACTGATTTCAATCACTTGAATGACAATAACACACAGGACCAGCTAGCTAGACATTGCATGACCAAAGCAGACAAGCTGACTCTGCAAGGCAAGGATTTCTATTCAGCACAATTTGGCATTACAGCAATAACTTGAGCACTTATTCTTATAACAGGATCATTAACCAGGAGTTTCCCTGATTCCCAGAGATATTTAATTAGTTCACCTCCTTTCTTTGTTGTAGCTGGTCAACCATCCTTTTTATTATTGACCATTGTTACCAACAGAAGTCAAGTGGTGAAACCACTACTACAGCCAAATGAACAACTTACAAACATCAACAAACAAACAAACAGAGTCTGAAATTGTATCTATTGCCAAAGCTATTTCCCTTGACTTTATCTAGAAATAGAAATCCTCCTCTTTATATGAGATTGTTCTTGGCAACTCTAGACAAACAGCATTAGATGTTGTTGTGGTAAACTTTAGATAAAACCACAGCTATCTCTCTGGTCAAGCTAGACAAATTGTCAGCCAGGCCCAAGGGGTTTAAAAACCCACAACTCATGCACAAAGGGTATCATGTAACAATATTCTCAGCAAGGTCAGAGCTCCCATTAGTTGTACCATTAAGTACAGTATACACACTCTAACAGCAGCAACAACACGGAGAGACTATACTAGTAAACATCTAATTGTTATTCCTTACTCTCTGGTCATAAGGGTAATATGATCTCCATGGAACATATCTCATTAGGATCTATATACAATCCCTGTCACACCCCTGCTTGAAAGGATCTAGCACTGGTATTGCTGCCACACCGCTGCATGAAGGAATCTAGCACTGGTATCACTGCCACACCCCTGCACAAAAAATCTAGCAACTGGTATTGTTGCCACACCCCTGTTTGAAAGAATCTAGCAACTGGTATTGCTGACTGGCCCATAGCTAGTTCCCTTTACAAGAGGAAGTTTTGTCACAGTACAAACAAGTCTCACATTACAGGAACGAAACATGAAATTAGCTAACACAGGTTATAATATACATATAATACAGATCCATAGTGTGTAGTGGATATGTATGTGGCTTCTTGTAAGAGAACTATAATTATATTCATCATGAAGTGATCCAAGTATCATGATGTGACCTCCATGCACAGCCGGTTGTAACAGAATCTGTTCAGAGACATGCACTTCCAGTCATGAACACATGAACAAGATCAGATAGTCTAACTGTATGTATAACCTTGTGGCTATCAGCTATACAAGTTCTTTCCCAGAAAAGTAAATGTGGTATTGAAACAGGTTCATGCTTGATGTGGTATTAAAGCACCTGTTTCTTCATAGAAGAAGCCATGTATAGTACAAACATGCAGACATGTATACACACCATAAGTATATAACAACTGTGTGACAGTGGTGTGTAATCAAAAGCATACGTAATAGGTGTCTGTAGGAACATCCTACATGTGATCTTTTGAGCCAGTTCATAGAGGTATGATCTAATCACATGTTCATACATGTCACTGAACTGAACTATAAATTCTGTGGAGGATTTGTCCATGTCTACATAACATGCACACTTCATTGACGGCCAAATTACATTGGCATCCAATCAAGCGATAGATGATTGGCTCCAATAAAACCATCAAATGAGATTGTGAAACTGAGAAAAGCCAATAGTGAAGTACAGAGTGGTACTAGAGCTGCCTAGCAATGGCATGTAGCTATGTGTACAGTTAATTCTATTTATACTACACAAACAGGACAATAAACAAACAATGATCGATGTAGTAGGAAATTTCATGTGTATACCTAATCTTAAGGTTCTCTTACTACCGCACAACAAGTAAATTTACTTGTTGTGCGGTAGTAAGAGAACCAAACAACCAAACAAACAACCAAAGAAAACAGCCATACAAAACAACCAAACAAAACAGCCAAACAAAACAACCCCTCTCCCCACAGATGTTCTAAAAACAATTGGGTCAAAGTACACAATACTAACTAACACACAGTCCAGTGTCTGGCTTCTTCTTGTATTTCTTGTCTGGAGGTTAGAGGGCGTGATGAGTCTGATGACCACTATGGTTTTACTACAAACCACAGGATATGGTCTAAACCAGAAACTAAGAATTATAGTACTACTGCTGACTAAGCTTTTCCTCCTTAAAAAAATGATGCAGGGAAATCTGTCAAATCAGGCCCACTCATTTTAAGAAGACCAGTTCACTAACTCCCTGTAATTAACAAAACACTTGCCCCTGACTTAATGGTGCTTGTATCATTGTTTTTGACAGCCAGATAGACCACCTTCCCACACTT
The DNA here is from genome assembly GCA_964016965.1 of Diacarnus erythraeanus. Taxonomy (NCBI): domain Eukaryota; kingdom Metazoa; phylum Porifera; class Demospongiae; order Poecilosclerida; family Podospongiidae; genus Diacarnus; species Diacarnus erythraeanus. The sequence continues at coordinate 6,143,499 of OZ024673.1, forward strand.
TTCTGGTCCCAGAGGATGATGACTATAGCTAGACAGGTTTCACTGCACTATGTAGTTGTAGATGTTGGTGAGTAGGAACATAGATTTGTAAGTCCTCCTATTCAAGATGATCACACATGCAAACTATACATACCACTCACTACAAAGACTTGCTAGATCATGTGTGCACAAAACCACTCAAGTTACCATTTTAGGTAGCATGGTAGCTAACCAGGGGCAGGTTCAGGAATTGGGGATTGTATCTTTGGCCAAAGGCCACAATGCCTTAGGATGAGAATGTGCATTCATTCTCCAGTACATAGCCGGGAAAGGATTGATTAGCAATGATTGATATAGAGCGTAATTTTATTGCTGCTTTACAAGAATGAATACAAAGCAGAAGTGATAAGCAGAAGTGATAAGTATTAGTTAATTAATGCGAGGAAAGGGGTTAGAAGCAAAAGGGAGGGGGTTGCAACTCCACCCAACCCCTCCCCCCTTCTAGATCCATCCCTGCTAACATATGGGACCTTTTATAGAGTAGGGGTCCAATTATGATTACTAGAATTATAACAGACTATATAGTGTAGAGGCCACTGTATTGCAAAACAGATGTATTTCATGAAACTTCAATGCTACTGACATGGGGATACCAGTGTATTAATAACAATAACAGCAACTGAAATGAGTTCACCATTCTAAAATCAGGTCAGTCCCAAGATGTTTAATGGAGAGGTTCTAATATTATAACATATTCCAAAGCATATAATTATGTATTCACCTGGAACTCTTCTTGGCAAGTTCCGATTCTGAAATTATAGAGACTAATGTAGATATTACACAATATTATGTCACAAGAAAACAAACTAGATGTACAGATATTATCACCATTCTTTCGGTTTCCTCTTTAAACACAAACTGAATTACATAGTGAAACCGCATATATTTACACCCTCTCTCAAGAACACCCTATCAGTATCTTTACCAGTATCTCTCCTAAATTATGGCTTAATAAAGCAACTCTTGCAATATTAGTACCCATAAGAAACAACACTTGTTCAAAACAGACTGTCTTCCTGGGGAACCTGACAAATGTGACATTATAAAATCAAGTGTAGGCAGGCTAATAAGATTAAAACTCCAGGAGTAAAGATTAATGGTAGCCTTTCAAAGTTAAACTATGTAGTGACAAGGGTCCATACTAAGACTTTAGGTATACACACTTTGGTAGTTGTGAAACCACCGGTGGTTCGTGATAATAATATGATTATACGGTCACTCTACTGATTACGGAGGGTTACATAATATGTATGAAAAGAGTGTGCACTGGAATTGAGGGTTCTACTGTGCTATAAACAATGTCAGGAATGCTTGCCAACCAACCCTTTCTTCCTTGGAACAGCAGGTTCAGTTCATGAAACTATATTATCTTACCTTGGAGGTGATTTTGGCGGCTCAGAGAGGTTTCTATTGATACGAAGGATTTCCCCAGAGCTTGTAGAGTGAGGCTGTGAAAATAAATAAATAAATAAATAAATAAATAAATAAATAAATAAATAAATAAATAAATAAATAAATAAATAAAAATAATAAGGGGAAGATTATTGTAACACACAAAGAGTTCCCTAGAACTGGTGAAGTGAGGCTGTGTTACAATATACAGAGTATCCTCACCTCCCCCCCTATAGATTTTGTAGAGTAGAGATATAGAGGAAGATGATACAGTACCTTAATACACAATGGTATTGAATTACTACTTCTAGTAGACAGTTAAGGAGAATGGTAGTATTACTATATACATTACAGCAAAGGATAGATCATTACTATCAACTGATCAGCTCATTGTTATAGACCCATTAGTATAAGTTACAATACAAATGATTACCTTAGGCACACAATGCTGGGTGCACTGGCTACTGGGTGCACTGGCTACTGGGTGCACTGGCTACTGGGTGCACACAATGCTGGGTGCACTGGCTACTGGGTGCACTGGCTACTGGGTGCACTGGCTACTGGGTGCACTGGCTACTGGGTACACACAATGCTGGGTGCACTGGCTACTGGGTGTCCATAATGCTAGGTGCACTGGCTACTGGGTACCCACAATGCTGGGTGTACTGGCTACTGGGTGCACACTATCAATGCTGGGTGCACTGGGTGCTGGGTGCACATAATGCTGGGTGCACTGGCTACTGAGTACCCACAATGCTGGGTGTACTGGCTACTGGGTGCACACTATCAATGCTGGATGCACTGGGTGCTGGGTGCACAATGCTGGGTGCACTGGCTACTGGGTACCCATAATACTGGGTGCACAGGTTGCTGTGTGCACTGGCTATTTGGTGCACATAATGCTGGGTGCATAGGTTGCTAGATACACAGTATATTGGCTGCTAGGTACATAAATTCAACTGATTATTGCCGCCACATGCTATATACCACTGAGAAAGAGGGTAGGTGGTGAAGTGTACAGGTGGAATAACACCTGTTTAGACATAAAGCAATTGATCTGGAAGATACCACAAGTACAGCTCTATCTAAACATATCAAGTAAGAGTCTAAGACCTCAAGATTTTTTATGAAGATGAAACAGGAACAAAGACACACACTAGAAACCACAATATCTTATACAGGTGCTATCTCCCAATGACGTCTCCCCAGTGACGTACATAGACTCTCAAATGGTTCATGAAACCACCATGTTAATTCAGTGGTAGTAGTAGTAATAATATTCTTACTGAGTGTTACATTAATGTATGAGTAAAGTGTGCGCTGGAATAGAGAGTTGTACTGTACCATAAAACATACAGCATCTATGAAATGGCTGGTTGCCACCAGCAACTTAACTTCAGGTGGAGAAATGTCCAATGAAGGAACAAGGGCTTCTGGACTGTAGCCATATATTTAGGAAATGTCTACTGAAGGTATACAGAGTGCCCTAACTGTTCTATTGAAGGTTTTCTAACAACAGCTATACTCTTGGAGATGTCCATTGAAAAAATAAGGGCTTCCTGGCTGTAGCCATACATTTAGGATATGTCTACTGAAGGTAGAGTGTCCAAACTGTGATGGAGATGTCTATTGAAAGCACATAAGGTTTCCTAACAGTATGGCAATACTCTTTGGAGATGTACTTTAAGTCACAATGGCTTCCTAACTTTAGCTATGCTCTAGTAGATGTCCACTGAAAGGGACAAAAAATGAATTCACTTTAAAATGGCTTTTCTTTGAGTACATCTATTATTATTATTTCTCTACCGGCTACAGACACGATGCAAATGAGATCTGTAGCCACATTACAAATGAGGTCAGATTCATAAATGGTGTATGTTAGATGTGAAATAGCTAGTAATCTAGCCTAGATTCTTCCAGTCCCATAATTATGTCTGTCTCACTATAATCTCAATAATATCAGTAAAAATTGTTTCCTGTTGGATTCCTGAACATCAAAGGTAGTTTATAGGAACACCTGCTGTACTCTGAACTCAACTGGGATATATAGAACTAACAATCCAACACAGCTGTGACTTAACATCCACTGCTCTGCTCAGAGTCACAGCTGCTGGTATACTACAGAGAACCTCAAAGAATATCACAGAATATGCACAGCTGATCCCTAAACTGTGTACAGAATGGAGGAAGCTACTAAGAACATCACAGAATTGTATGCACAGCTGACCACGGGGTGAAGGAAGTTACTAAGAACATCACAGAGTATTAATAATCTTCCTATGCACAGGTGATGCTCAGCTGATACTCAGCCCTGACATTATACAGGGTAGAAGATGTTATCACTATCCTGAACCTCAAAGAATTATTCTTCCTATGCACTGACACTGCATAAGATACTAAAAATGTGCAAATGTGATGCACCCACAAGATGGAATGTACGCTACCTGAATTAAAAACCTTTAGTTATTAGAGAAAATTAAATGGCCAGCCTTTCTGCATTAGGTAGTTTCCAAGATCTGGCCAAAAGTAAATGCTTTGGTTTGGAGCTACCAACAGAATGTTGGCCAACATAATAATCATCATTATGATGGACAGGAGTTTCCCCTCAAACATTAACCATATCAGTGGGAATGTCAGACAGTAATAATTATGCTATTCAGTATCCATGAAACCGAACCCTGATTATCAAGGAATGGAGGAGGGTTAACTCCATTTTTAAGCTCTCTCATTTTACTGGAAGAATAGGGGCACTGAGTAACTGAGTAAGACATTCATACATGTACTATGAAAACTGGGGAGGACACCAGTCCTACTAGTGAAGCAAATGAAGCAGTGTACTATATATATACACTGGAAGTCTGAAGTTAAGAGGAGTTTCAGAAAATCTCTAATTAGTGGAGATCATAATAATATTATACCCAATCTGGGTTCTATCTACTGAAGGGGGAAGGGCCAGGGGAGAAGTTTCTCTTTAAAACACTTCAGCGTTATAATAGTATTATGAATAGGTATCATGGGTAATGTTTATTTCAACGGAAACAATCTCAGAGCAAGAAAATTTCTGGTGATGAGGGAGCATACCCCCAGACTCTCCTAGATCCATAGGGCTAGCTCCCCCTCCCCTATCCCTCCCCTTTAGAAATTTCTAGATAGATCTCTGTCAATTAGCTATAGTAACACAACTAAATATGATAAGAAGATAGTTCCTCCTCTGGTACGGACCTCAAATAAATGAGGACACCAGAGGAATCTCTAAAGCAAGAGTAAGATACCAAGCACAGTGTATATAATTATAGAAAGGAAATTATGCATTGCATCACAGGAAGATTCACTGTACACAAGGAACAGTGTCCATTGAGCATACAAAGCTCTGGTATATCCTCCATTGACTACTTCCAAGAGAATACAGCTAGTGAAGCCACCCCTTACAGAGGAATACACATTGAAGTCTATTTTGGACACTTGAGAAAGCATCCAAATTGAAGAAGTGACCTCATTTTACAGAGTAAAGGAAAGCATTTACTATCAAATGTGAATAGGCATGGGAATGGAGTGTTTAACAGTAATGTACACTAAAGGCTACACAATTGGATCAACATCTAGTCCCCCACCCAGCCAACCCCTAGTTTAACAAATCATACTAATTTGTAAGACAAGTTTAGCCCACGATGACGTCACTCTGAACCCAAACCAATGACGAAACAGGTCAACAAACAAATTTACCACCACATACCTGCCAGCAAGACAGTTAAATCAGAGCATTCACATCATAGAACTATAATACATTAGCCATAGACCCTCATGGAGTAAGACAAAAAACTGGTGGATAGGGGCATGGCTGACCACTTCAGAGGTGTAACTTTGATAAAATATTCAATGGTATTTAACAATAATGATAGGCCTTTTGTGACCTCTAGAAGACTAATAAAAAGAGGCTACTGAAGTGTGTAAGGTGGTGTATTATGGCTGAAGGTTGCTTATAGCTATAAGACTAAAATACTAATGTACTGAGGGAATTAACAAAGGTTCCAGTAGGTATTCAAAACATCACGTACACATGTCTACTCTACCAACAGGTGACGTCCATAAAAAAGATTATACACTGCCACCAGGCTGACCTCATTCTCTATAATGAACTTAGTCATTGCTTCCCACCAACACCCACTTACAATATACTCATCATTCTATCTAACCAATGGTGCCTACATTATATAGGTAGATTTCCTTTATAGTCACAAGGCTGAGTGCTTGAATGGCTAGAATGCTAGTTTGAACAGCATGTCACACTTAGTTAACTTTCAGTCATCTTTATCGAGACTGCCCGGAGAATGTCTTTCTCATCCTTTTATTCCACAGTGCCTCCCGCCCTGTGCCTCCATTGTACTCCTTTTACCCGTATTTCCATAGTGCTCCTCCCACCCTATACCTCCACAGACTCCTACAACCCTATACCATAGTTATAGACAATGACCTGATAATGCTGGACTCAGTAACAGCAATTAGTATGTTCAAATTAAGTACAGTTGAGTCCTGTACTGTCATCAACTACATATCCCACTCTACAGGGAGACAGGGTATGTAAGGAGAAGGAAGAGTTGTGTTGTACAATTACAAGTCCAAATCAATTGCCTAACAACCCACTCTACAGGGAGACAGGATATGGTGAAAGAAGGAAGAGTTGTGTCGTGCAAGCACAAGTCCATCATTATTATGCAATTATCGTTGAATCATAACTATTCACTCAGTTCTAATGTTCATCTCTCTACATTTTCTTTCATTCCTCTTATAGCAGCATTATATTATTACTCTTCCCATGAATTCTGGATATATTTTAAGGGCTTGTGTCCCCTAAACACACTCACCTGCTAGCTATTTGGGGATAGAAACTGACAGTTGGAAAAACAAGACTTGGTAGTTCTAGTTAACTATTACTGCTGATCCATAAGTTAGTAAACAGTTAGTTTAGCTTCAGAGAACAAAAGCATGGAAAAATAACAATGGAATAATTATAGAGGAGCTGGAATCCTAATGGGAAATCAGCATGAAAGGAGTGTTGAACTATTTTCAATTTTTTTGAAGTACAGTGGAAGCACTCCATAACACCTATCAATTACTCTATTTACCACCTCACATTTCTGAATAAGATTACTTGTGTAGTAACAGAACTTCTCTGAAATGAGCCCACCCCTCTAATGAAGACACTTTAATTTGTCCAACTTCACCCTCTCTCCTCCCCTCCTCTGAAATGAGACCACCCTTCTAATCAAGAGGCTTTAATCCAACTTCACTCTCTCTCCTCCTCTGAAATGAGACCATCCCTCTAATCAAGACACTTTAATTTGTCCCAAGATGCCCAGAATAGAATAATAAATAATACTTTAGCCATTCTTAGGCAGCGGAAATCAACAAATTTTCACACAGTGTAAACTACAAATGCTATTTATACACACTCTGATGGAGAAATGATATGGTACAATGAAGCTAGCTATCAACGTAACTATCAACATCAAAAGGACTATATATAAACTAGAAATATTGGCTATTTAGAAGAAGTACTTAACAATGTTTCAAATGCTAACTTTACAGAGATGCTTCCTCTTGATTACATTACAGATTGCTATCCCAATCAGCACTAGAACTAACAGCATCTTTAAAATGTACTCCTCCTTGAAAATTAGTCTAACAATGCTAATTAAATGTTTTCCTGAAATGGCACTGTTGCTATAGTTACAATGATGCACAGCAAAAATAGTATGCCATCATAATGGAAGAATGTCTGCCCTGCTCATTACATACAGTCTAAACCAGCCATCTGCTATAACAGTCTACCATTACTCACGTCTCTTACCTAACACCATTGCTCAGCCAAGCAAAAAACCAAGTAGAAAAAACAGTGAGCAAGTTAGATGTTTGAAGGGATTTTGATGTGGAAAAGTTAAAGTTCCATAGTGTCCGACATGTCCCACCATTAAAATACACAGAGGGTTACATTCTAGCTACTGTTAGGGGTGCCTTAATCAACTTACATCATTACTTCAGTCATATAACATCTTAATAAAAGAAGACCTGTACTAATCGGGTGCGCTTACATTACATCATTATTATTATTACATCAACACCTACTTCTAGCCACAATAATGGTGTTGATGTAATGCTAGGGCAAGGGCTGAGGCCTAGTAATGGTGTAATTTACACATAGAATGAGAAAATGAACTTCTCTCTTCACAAAGGAAGCTTTTTAGGACAAATAAACTCCTTTAAACAGCCTCTCACTGCAGGAACAGAGGAAGTAAAGGGATCTAGGTAAAGGATAACATAACTCCTCTAATATTGGGCCTAACAGTTGCAATAAATCACAGAGATTGAAGCAATACATATTTTCTCACTGCAATTCCTAACGAGATTAGGAGGACACAGCCAGGCAATTATGCTATCACACAGGTAATAACAATACTAATTAAGTTTTAGCCGGCTTGTAATAGATATGGGCCATTATAATTATTAAAACAAGGATTAATTTTCATACAATCAGCAACAAAACAAAATGAATCACCTGCAATGGTTACTAATGATATTCATGTGCCAATAACTACCCTGTAACAATCCTCTGCCTCAGCATACTGTGTTCAAGCTAATGTCTTAGTACACTGTTTTCATTAAAAAGGATTTTGATACTAGAATCTACTTAATGGATAATGGCATTCTTGAGTTATGAGATCAAGAGTTCAACCTTGTACAAAACACTCTGATGACCTTCTGTGCCAATGTTAAACTATTAAACTCTGTACTCTCAAAAGCTTTTGTAGAACAGAAGTATGTAAGCTTCAATTTATTTCATGTGAAAATAATTTTTTGGTCACAGAGATCACATGAAAATTTAATTACAAAAAAATAATTTTTTAAACTACGGTGTTTTGTTAACTTACAGAGAATGGATCTTCATGGTCACTCCCAGAGCTAGCATCTCCTCCATAATCTTCATGATCATCTCCTGTCTTCCGTATAGGTACATATCCTCCTCCTCCTATGCCAGTCCCCTGACTTACAGATCCATTTCCCGATGTGGATGACTGATTACGACCAAATATTTTCTTTGCTCTGTACTTTAGGGAGAGACGTTCAAAAGTCCGAGAAAACCCACTGCTGTGAGAGATTGTGGGTGTGTTTGGGTTTGAAATGGTAGTGGTGGAACGAGGTGTGGTTGAGTTGCCACTATGAGGAGAAGTAGGTGTGGTCTGGTCTCCATATGTCATAGGATTGGCCAACATAAAAATATCGTCCTGATGAGAGGGAGGGAGAGAGGGAGGGAAAGAAGGAGGGAGGGAGGGAGAGAGAGGGAGGGAGAGAGAGGGAGGAAAAGAAGGAGGGAGGGAGGGAGAGAGAGGGAGGGAGGGAGAGAGGGAGGGAGAGAGGAAGGGAGGGAGAGAGGGAGGGAGGGAGAGAGGGAGGGAGGGAGAGAGGGAGGGAGAGAAGGAGGGAGAGAAGGAGGGAGGAAGAGAGAGAGGGGAAGAGAGAGAGGGGAAGAGATAGAGGAAGGAGATAGAAAAAATGTAATCTCACATTACCTAACATCTATAGCTAAACTGATGATTGAGTTTTCTGACATTAGTGTTTTCAGGTTACAATATCATATATCATAAGTTCACACACTAAACCACAGTCTATTTAACACCAACAGGAAAAGGAGTGTCCACATAATCCAATTGAGCACAATCTAGCACACACTCATAATTGAGGTGAGCAGTGTCACTTTTGAAGTAAGAGATAAGCTGTTATCCCTACTCCCACAGATGTCCACATTATGCCCTTTTTTTGTTGGGATGTGTGAGAGTACACCAAATTGAAGATGACACTTCTGTGGCAATTTAGATACAAAAAGCTTTTAACAAGAACAAATAAACCAAGAAATTGGCATAATGTGGACCTAGCAGTCTATTATTGGCCACAGCTCTTGCCCACTAGCAGTATATTATTGGTCATAGGTCAGTATATTATTGGTCAGAGGTCTTGCCCACTAGCAGTATATTATTGGTCATAGGTCAGTATATTATTGGTCATAGGTCTCTGCCCACTAGCAGCATATTATTGGTCATAGGTCTCTGCCCACTATGTATAAACAATAATAATTGTAATAATTGGTGGTAAATGTATTGGTCAGGACATCTTTGTGTAATCTGTTACCCTTTTCTTCCCCACAAATCTAGGAAAGGAGTGGGGTCTGGTCTCTTTGAAGTAAAAAATGAAGTAAAAAAAAAAAAAAAGCTGGCCAATCAGGTAGCTTGAAAGTAGCATGTGATCTAGGCTTTGATGCATGAAATACTATTATTATTATTATCAAACTACATGATTTAAGCTACTTTCAAGCTCTCTGATTAGCCTGAAGAGCTGGTACTGCTAAGTTTTAGTTTAGACTAACACTTCCCTGTGGGGGGGAGGGGTCATTCCCTGTAGGGTGGGAAGGGGTCAGGAGATAGCACTATTTCAAATATTTTAAAGCTATCTTGTGCTCTTAAAAAGAAATATCACACTTTATTCCACCAAAAGCACTATTGGGAAAGCTCCTGCTTACAGTTATACTACTCTGTGTGTGATAAATTGCCATGTTTTAGACTATAAAATTAATGAATGATGAAGACACCAGCATATGTTTCATTTATACTATTACTGATAACAAGACCTGCTATTATAACTTGCATGAGAGTCCATGCAGTTTAGAAGAACCATCATTCAGTCAATTCAGGAAGCTAATGAGAGAAAGTCCAGGTCTTTGAAATGCATGGTATGAATATCTATACCTTAGTAATACTACCATCACATGTACTAAATTCTAATTACATCTTCTGTGATAACAGTGTTCAATACTCCTGGCAAGAAATATTTTTATTAGCAAGAGACCGAATTAAAAGCCTTGGTGGTTTCACTCCTTCACTCCCACAGGGCTCACTTGAATGGGAGACTGTTACAAGGTGTATGCTGTCATGGCATCTCCTCCCTGCTTTAGTCTCTCAAGTTAGTAACTAAAATTGGCATGTTGGCCAAGTATTTTGGCTAGTAACAGAAATCAGAGAACTAATGTACTAATTCCATTTGGGATGGGAAGGATATATTTGTCCCCCTTGGACTTTATACAACAAAGCACTAACAATGTGACTCAGGCCCATAGCTTATTAACTCATTTTCTGGGGGGGGGGGGGGGGGGGAATGCACCAGATACACTCTCATAAAGTCTAGAAGAATATTCTCATAAGAGTCAAGATTCAAAATTTTCCTGAATGCTATGTAATTGGCTAATTGGCTTGTACTTCTTCAATAGACAACTTTTTGACTCAACAGACAACTTCTTTTCTTAAATAAAAGCATGACACACTTGTGTTCCTCCTACCTTATAAGCTAGCTGATAGCTAATCCTTAGAACCCTCTGCTCTGGTCTAAAGGTTGAATAGAGGGTGGGCCACAATCCTTAGTGGTCACTTTGTCTAAAGTCTGCAGCTGCTTGGGAGAATATAACAGAAATGCTTTAGATGTGGTTCACTTCCATCCATAATATTAATCTACCATTCTACCTGGTTACTTCTGATCTCCACTAGACTAAGAGTTATTACGCTCTGGGACATTTACCCCAAAGGGTAATCAATTTATGGGACATTTACCCCAAAGGATAATCAATTTACAAGAACTATGTACAGAATCTGTAGAGAAAGTGGCACACTAAACCCAAGATTATCTATACACACCTCAATAACAATTTCAAATGACAACTAAAATAGTACCAAACACTTAGCTAGAGCACTTTCTTAATATTATTACAGCCCTCAAGTATTTATATCCACCAAAAACTCTATCCATCAATTATACATGGTAACCTCCAAGATATTGCTAAGGCTGCAGGGTCATAATTATTATCTGGAATTAATCTGTTTATGAGTGTGTGTGTGTGTGTAGGGTTTCATGTGTGTGTGTGTTTGTGTGTTTGTGTGTGCAGAGTGTGAGTGTGAGTCATGTGAGTATGTGCACATCTGGAGAGCTGGTGTGTATATCCAGAGCCCATGTGCGTATCCAAGAGCCTGGTGTGCATACAAGAGCCAATATGCATATCTAAGAGACCATGTGCATACCTGAGAGACCATGTGACATATCTGAGAGCCCATGTGTATATGTGCATATCTGAGAGTCTGTGTATTTGTGTGAGCATGTGTGAGTGTGTGAGTCTGTGTGAGTGTAAGAGTTATTATTTAATCAAGCATGAAGTGCTGGTTAAGGAGTGGCCCCCACAGTAGTAATAGTAACCTATTATTATACATAATAATTATTGTTGTAAATACTAACGCAATAAATCCCAAGGTAGATGATACACAAGACTGTACCCCTTACTGAACTCCACAACAAGGCTGTGCTCCACACATCAAGTATGTGCTCAGTATTGAACTACACAAAGTGTTATTGTTATTAGACTACACATCAAGCTGTGCCCTCTACTGGATTACACATCTAAGTTCGCCCTGTACTGGACTATACATCAAGGCTGCACCCCTGTACTGGACTATACATCAATACTGTGCAGTGTGTTTCCCATTTGACAGGCAGGTGCAGAAAACGCTACCTCACAAAATTACCCCAAGGTAATCGAACATCTGAAAGAAAGTCTGCCTATAACAATACTGGCAGAACAGACTCTAAAACTGCCCGTGGGGTAGGTCAATCTTATGCATATTGCATCCTTATAAATAGAGAATCTACCTCAGATTTCCCAGAGGGATTTTACAAACTTGTGGGTTAGTATAGCTCAATAAAAAAAAACCTATTATCTTTATCTTTCCCCTTTCCAAAAATATAGTTATTCTAATAATAATACATAGTGAAACTATAACAATATTACTTATCCATGTACACCATTACTGATTCTGATTAGACAGGGAGGGTCAGCTGTAAACTAAAAAATATCATAGCAGAAACATCCTTGTTTATTTTTCCCAATAAAAATAAATTTTCCTGTTTAGTGACTATTTCATAATTATTATAATTAGCTATAATATAGGCTATAATAAGCTATAAAATACAATATAACTATATTATTAATATCATCAATGAAACACAAAATAATAATATTAGAAATGGGTGAAGAAAGGTGAGTGTTCCTTATAAGTTTGAGAGCTGGTTGAAAAGTACCACAACCCACAAACTTAGGCCATGGGAGATCATATCAGAGTTATAAAAAAAAAAATGTTGAAAACAAGGGGATGTTTTAGTTCTAGTGATGAAATTTGTGCCCCAGGACAAAAAGTTACCAGCTACTCAAAGCTAAAACCCAACAGCTGTTTAGTATCTCAGAACCAACCAAATCAATAAAAAAAATGTTTGTGGCCCCGCCTTAGGCTGGGCCCATTGCCCAGCAGTCAAAAGGGGATAGAGGTGATTAATGCTTGTATTGAGATGCTAGTTCAGAGCTTGGGCTAAACCATACCAACCTAGTCACACTCTTCTTTAGTCTCATGAAGGCTGGCTAGTCACCCGACAAGGACAAGGCTGCGACAAGGCTGCCTTGTCATACAGAGAAAGGTACCTAGTCACACAACAAAGCTGCCTAGTCATATGCTAGAAACAGTATCGACAATTTGTTGAACCTTGAACTCTAGTACAACCACACCAAATGCTGCTGCTGAGTTAATTCAACCACTAATTTATTGCACTGCAATTATGGCCTATGTACAGTACAGCCATAGAATTATGTACAATAGTACAGCCATAGAATTATAGCCTATGTACAGTACAGCCATAGAATTCTGACCAAAGAAAATAACACAGAACATGACATCAACATTGTTATTACATTATACAATTACATTAACCTCCCATATCCGTTTCTTCGATAATGAAGGAGCAATAATGACCAGCAATCACAAATCACTTACTTACCTTATATAATAGCGCTTTATTACGGAGGAGCTCAACTTTCAGGAATTAGGAAGATCCACGAAACTTTTGCTCATGTTCATATTTTCTTCTCCATTTACCTGGCCTCTGGCCTGGTGAAAGTGGAAAAGCTTCAGGATGACCTATTCATGAAGTTGAGCTTCTCCAAAATAAATCGCCACAAGGTACTATTCCAATATAGCGCTTTCATGAGGTCAGAGGCCAGGTAAACAGAAAAGCCCAGATAAATAGTTTCAAGAGCAAAAGTTTTGGAATCTTTCCTAATTCGGGCTCCTCCAAAACTCAAAAAGAAATCTACTATTCTGTATTTCAGCGATTCTGTATTTCAGGTGGGATGAATCCGAAGTGAAAACAATTTGGAATTATAGGCCGATAGGTTCTAAAATTGGACTCCCAGGAGCTATAAGGTATCACTTATAGGTGACAACTTGACACCATACAAGAGGGTGCCAAAAAAATTCTCTTTTCCATAGGGTGAGAAAATACACAGATAAAGTAAGAAAATCACAGTGGAGGAAATCTTAATGTAGCAGCAATGACTTCGCTATGACCCATAGAGACTAAATCTCTCAGCTAAGGTTTAGCTAAAAGGTTCAATAGAAGAAAACTTGGAACAAACAACAATGAAAAGACATACGACCAGGTCATGGCTATTTCTGAATATTTACACTTATAAACATTCATGCTTTGTAAGCTACATAACCACAAGGAATGTATGAGAGACAAGGAGGGAGGCCAGAAATCTTCTACTAAGCCAGGTAACCTCAAGGAATGAGAGACTAGGAGAGAGGAGGCCAGGAGAGAGGCCATGGTCTTAGAATTTCTGGGAACAACTTTGCAAGCACACACACCACGTTGACTTTGGCAGCTGCTAAACCACAAGTCTATGCAATTTACTAATGAAATTACAAGTGCCTTATCTAGTAATATTTTGCACATGCCTGCAAAATCTCTCATTCTGCCTACCTCCAGGACACTTGTCTCTGTGACAATACAATGTATTATTTTTAAAAAATGGCTAACAGCTTTCAAGGTCCCAATGTGCAATGTCTCACAGTATATCTGATTTACCTTCTAACCTCAGAGCTCTCCCAATTCATGAATAAAGTCAATCATACTATAGATGACTCTTTGTGGTAGTCACAAAAGAGATGTGTACTAACAACTAGTATTTTTTTTTAATACAACAGCTAGATACAGTCTAGTTAAAGTTTCCCTTCTTACAACAGGTAGAGTTGTTTGCTCTCCAACACAACCTCTCCAACACAACCTCTCCAACACAAAGCTAGAATACAGATTTCTATTCAGTGAACATGGTAGAAAAACTAGTTTCAAAGTAGGTTTCTACTTGGATTGTGTTATGTTGTTAAATTACATTTTACTCTCAGCATTGAAGAATACAAACTTGGTAGAATAGAATCTAGTCTTTCTCTAGCGAGCTGACCTGATAACTAGGATAGCTGGCTCATAGCTAGCTCAGCAGCCACTCACACTATATCTTTTTAATAATAGTTGAATGACTTACAACAGGATTGTCCTGGCCTAAGTTAATCTTCAAATGCTCCTTCGTACACCTCTCCTTTTTGTAATTCTCCATTTTCTTTTGCGACAGCCGGCCCGCAGAATGTCTGAGACACTCACAACTTGCTGAATACGAGTCCTAAGACGAATTCGGAAGAAGTTTAGACCTCGATTAACGACTTCTAACTAGCTCAATTCCAGCCCAGATCAGCAGCTAACCAATCTTTTATAGTAGAACTAAACCACTTTTAATAATATTCATAGCTTTGTGGTTTCCTGGGGTGAGAGGTGGGGTTAGCATGCCGCACATTTACTTCTTTATTGCTCGCCTCCACAACGGAAGAGGCGTACCATAAAACACGCCTACCAATAAAAAAAAAAGGGAGCCATGTTTGTACCGCCCCCATTGGTAATGAAGAGCTAATGGTAAAGGCAACCATACAAAACTATAGCTGGATTACTTCGTACCTTTATGCTGTGAGAGAGAAGTGGTGACAATATTTCGACTACTTCCTGGAGACTAGCTCGCAGCCTGCGAGGACTACCTCTTCGCCAAGTTAAAAGGTATTTTTGATTTAGTCAGTAGCTAGCTAGCTAGCTATCTAGCTAAAACGTGTTATCTAGCTATTCATTCAAGCAATAAAGCTCTAACCATCTACATGTTGGTAAATTAATCCTCTGCAACTACATACTGTTGAGTAGTTCATGAACAAGGCTGTTATAAGCCAGCTCTAGCATGTAGATCATTTGTCCTGTGGTTTTTTTTGCTAGCAAGTAGCTAACCATACCATTTATATTGGAGCTGAAGTCAGTGGTAATGTTTATATCCATCATACCTCATCTAACTCTAAGCACCTATAACCATGTCTGTTCAGGGTCTATAACAGATGGGTGAAATAGTTTCTACTCTGCATGGCTGTGTTAACATTACACTGAATGTGGTGTGGACTTGCCTACTGTCTCAAGGTTAACATTTCATCAGAAAGCCTGAAATCTTTCTACAAGTCCCTCTTGATACACATTAGTACTCACACTATATTATCATCTCGTGAGTATACTGATGCTACATAGGCAATAGATTGCATATTGGATAGCCTCTATATGACTATTGGCAGCTCACCTCAGTGGCAACATAATGTTATCATGGACTGTACTAAGACGAGTCAGATGGCTGAAGTGGAATATATTAGCAAAAGATTAATTCCTTCTGTGGACATGAATGACCCTCCAGGATGTAGTTGGCTTGTTTAGGTTGCTGTATATATACTATAGCTAGAATAATTAATAGCTTTCCTGGGCCCTAGAGGCCTTAATTTTATTCTGTTTTATTGCTATGAAGTGAAGATTAAATCTTTCAATTTCTACTGGGAATGACAGGTCACCTTACCTGATGACTGTCACACACATCATGCTGAAACCTCCTTAATGAGTACAGAGATACAGGGAGATTTGTTTATCCTCTTACAAGGTGTTTAGCTATCAGTAATAAGAGATTCACTCTGACTCCAGTCGATAATAGTCTTTGATTAGCAGATATCCTTTTTATATTGATTATGTGTGGGTGATGGGAGTTATTAATTGTTGTTGGTATTTTCTTTTTAGTGAACTTGGAAAAAAACAATTTTCCAAGGACTTTGATCCTCAAAATCTTCAATACAGCAACATACCAGTCCTCCTAGAGTTCTTCCCTGATAGTAATGTTGTCCGTGTGTGTGTTACTTAAATAAATATTTATTGATAAGACCTATGCATAATATATTGTATAGTGAATCACTATTGTAAAGAGATAAGGTGTCCATTGGGTACCAGTAGAATCCATTAGCTATAAAAACTTACATTTATTTTCATATCATAACCTGTTATATTTATTTATCTCATGATGGTCTCTGTAATGATAGAGTTACCCTATTGGTATCATATTATATAGGGATCCTCTGCCAGGACAATGGTGATTTCATCTTTTGTTCTATTCAGTCATCCTTATGGGATGGAACTCAACTGGTGACCCTGTATGTAGTGGAACCTTTTGTAACTTGTGCACATGCTAATATTGGTCCTAGTAAGAGGTAGCCTGCTGGTAACCCATGGGGACAGGTAGAGAGGCAGGCTTATTTACATGGTGCAACCTGTATAATGTGTTATCGTGGTGATCAACCCCTTCTGATGCAGTGTAATATTTGCCATTATTGTGGGCACTCATGAAACAGAATAACTTACCAGTGGTGGCTATAAAAAGAGGATCAGTTAGATTTGTGGCAGACTTTGAAGATGGATGGACAGCTTGTCCAATAAAACCTACTTCCCACCACTAGTTGACTGCTGTGGTTTGTTGATCTGTTCTGAACCCTCTACTTCTAGACAGCCTGGAATACATGGCTGGCTGTGAAGATCTGGTGCGAGGAAATTTGATGTCAGTGTACATGTTATATATCTCCTAGCTCTAAAGCCTAGAACTGGTCTAATTTAAGGTCATGCCCTCAGATCTTATAGGACCAGGCAATCAGCTTGGACCAGACCCTGGAATCTAGCTCTGGCTTCAGATGTCAGGACCAGGAAATCCACCTGGACCAGACCCTGGAGTCTAGCTTTGGCTCAAGCTCTCAGGTCTAGGCAATCCACATGGACCAGACCCTGGAGTCTAACTGTGGCTCAAGATCACAGGTCTAGGCAATCCCTGGACCAGAACTTGGAGTCTAGCTCTGGATTTGAAAAGATTATATTCATCTAGGCCTGTTTAACTTGTAGTGCTAGTATGACTTGTAATGTTAGTATATAGGAGATTAGTCTGTTATGAAGAGAACATGGTTGTCTGGGTACAATAATCGATCTAAATCAACTCTGTGGGCTGTGGTATTGTCATTTGCAGCTACACTGTAATTTCACAATACATGTTTACAGTTCCTCTAATGATTAGAATCTCTGAATAAGAACGCCTAAAAGCACAGTAATTAGAATAACTCCTCCAATGATGGTACTTGATATAATTAGATAAAGAATTCCATGTGAATATTTCAAGTGTACAAACTTAATTAATTGTTATACCTGGTTGAGTGAAAAACACAATGTTCTGATTCATGCAGGCTATTAATTGTACGGAAATAAACAATAATTCTATCTTGTATAAAGTTATGGATTAGAACTATAATGAGTTGTGCTGTTTCAATGTGGAGCAATCCACAACTGAAAACAATGTACCCAGTACAAAGGTGCAAACTTGCCGGATCAAAATTATTATTATAGTAGTAGCTTAGTTAGCAGTATCTGTAGTCTGTGAATAATGATTATTGTTATGGTTCTCAGCCAGTATTATAAAATTCCACTTAAAATAGCTTTGGTAGTACAACTGTTGTAAACCGTGACAATACATTACGTGTTGTAAGTCACCAACTTATTTTGATAACACATGTAAAAAGCGCTGTAATGATTACAAATTTTTACCCCAACACAAATTCCCTAACTTCCCTAAAGAGTGTATGTGAGCTCCTTGCCACTTCTCTACTGAACCTGGTATGTGTAGACTCCACTCCAGTTCTGTTTCTGAATGATATCGTGTTACTATAGTAATATGCTTTTGTGGCTTCTTCTTGCATCTGTCGAGCAAAATGTTTGAGTTCTCCTAAAATAATAGCTTTCCAGGTCAAAGGTTGAAGGACTTGTTTTTCTTTTGTTTTTTGGTTAATTAAAATCAACAGAAACCAGCATTCAAGCTCTAAACCTGGCATTATATTGAGGAAAACTCAAGGATGATAATTTTCCAAGTCACTATAATAATGATCTCCTTCCTATAAAGACATAGTCCATTAGTATATATACCACATTCCAAAATGTATAGAGAAGTTAATTCCCACTAGAAAATCATACCTAATACCCCACTATCTTCCCTCTAAGGGGATCTATAGTATACAATAAGGTTTCTGTATTCAGAGTGTACAGGATATTGTAGCTATTCAAATCGGCCATTTCTTTGGTGTTGTGGTGGATTCCTTCCCTGGAGTGATAACTGAACTAATTGTTGAAGATGTTGTGCTAACTAGGGGAGTCATTAGGTGCTAAACCTGTTAGTTGAGTGTTCTGGCCTCACTGTTTCCATGGTAGACCTGGGTCTCTTCTGGTCTCTCTGTTCCCATGGATTAGAGGATTCTTGCCTCTCTTGTTTCCACAGGAGGCCTGTGATTGATTAGAGGGCTCTGACCCCTCTTCTGTTGTTTAGTGGGTCCTCAACTCCACTGTGTCATCTTATGTTTTGCTCATGGCTAGAAGGCACAGACACTTAGGAGTAATTCCATAAAGCCTTTTAAGTCGGCTACTTCAGCATTTTTTATAAGAACTTTTCCTGGTGAGAAAAGTTGACAATGCCTATTTCATCTTGGCCACACCTATACTTAGCTAATTATCAGAAAGAAATAATTTAATAATGTCATTAGTTTTGATTTGTCTGTCTGGTGGTGCATGAAGACCAATAATGACTGGTTGTTGGAGCTCACAGTCTTTGAAAAGACAAAGGAGTAGGAAAGGAGGAGGGGGGGGATATTTGGATTGCTCACTATCAAATACCCCTCCCCCCTTCACTCCTCCCCCCCTCTTTTCTCTCATGTTCCTACTCTGCTGAAAAGGAGATAGAGCCTTTGAATCACAAATCACGAGTATCCAAACTGCATCTGGAACATTTGGTAACTATGAATCATGGCTTCACAAACATCTACATTATTGTATGGTCATTGTTCATTTTTCCAAGGTTATAGAATTTCAAACCATAGGACAGATTTCCTTTATTCTAAGTGCAAGAGCTTCTCTGCCCATCATACCATAGGAGAAACTGGATAGAGGGGTAGCCTCATTCGGGTGAGGACTTGAAGTTCCTTTACATTATACTCCTAGGACATATCCAAGTGTTGTTATTATAGTGGAACCCCTCTATTCCAACTCCCTGAAATAAGGACACCTCTATATACAGTGGAACTCCTCTATTCCAACCCCCTGAAATGAAGGCACCTCTGTATACAGTGGAACTCCTCTATTCCACACCCTGAAATGAGGACACCTCTGTATACAGTGGAACCCCTCTATTCCAACTCTCTGAAATAAGGACACCTCTGTATTAAGGATACTTAGATATGTTCCAAATTGCAATAAAACTATACTCCTTGGAAATGAAACCACCACTCTAATAGGAACACTTTCAAGGTGCCCAGAACGGACAGATTCCACTGTATCTAGTCCACTTAATGGTATCAGATCTTGAAATAGCATGAAACCTGCTAAAATAATCCAATACTTATCAACTGTTAATTATTAATTTATACTGTAAGCTAACTCCATAAAATATACTTTAAAAATGAGGATAAACTTTCATGCTGAGGAATAATAATATTTCTACCCTCTGAAATAAAGATACTAACAATTACATTAAAGACTTCTCTTATTCCAGAGACCTTGGGGGGGGGGGGGTGTCCTGATTAAAGTGGTGGCCTCATTTCAGGGAGTGAAGTTTTACTGATGTTAATACACAAGCTGTCCTTATTTCAGGGTGTTGCAATAGAGGAGTTCCACTGTATACAGAGGTGTCCTCATTTCAGGGGGTTGGAATAGAGGAGTTCCACTGTATACAGAGGTGTTCTCATTTCAGGGGTTGGAGTAGAGAGGTTCCACTGTATACAGAGGTGTTCTCATTTCAGGGGTTGTAATAGAGGAGTTCCACTATATATAGAGGTGTTCTCATTTCAGGGGTTGGAATAGAGGAGTTCCACTATATATAGAGGTGTCCTCATTTCAGGGGTTGGAATAGAGAGGTTCCACTGTATATAGAGGTGTCCTCACTTCAGGGGGTTAGAATAGATAGATTCCACTGTATACAGAGGTGTCCTCATTTCATGGTGTTGGAATAGAGGAGTTCCACTGTATACAGAGGTGTTCTCATTTCAGGGGGTTAGAATAGAGGAGTTCCACTATACACCCATCAGTCATCTATAGTATGGAGTCTCCAAGTCTATGAGACAGAACTCCTTTAAATGTTGCATCTAATGAACATTGTAAGGAATCCCTCTTGCCTTGTAGGAAGACCTTTATTGAATGAATTAGATGTCTCGTTAACTACACACCTACAAAATATGGCAGCTATTTACGACATTAAGTACCTATATAACAGCTATGCATTGTTTACCTGGTCAGTTATCAGCAGATTAGGGGATAATAGTAGATTAATAGAGTGAACAGATGCCTCTCTGGAGTGTCATTTTTTTGTGTGTGTGTGTTAGTCTTAACGTTCTTTGCTAGAGAGCTTGAAGACTATTTGGGTGTTCACATGCTGTGCATGTGAACACAGTTAATATGTAGTGACTAGAGTTCTATGAGTGAGAATTTAATTAAGTGCTGGTACATGTAGTGGCTTGTGGTTAGTTGTAATTTGTTATGTAGTGGAAAAGTACAGCCTAGTGATTCCTGGGTAGGTGTATAGAGATCATGTATTACCTATTCCTGGGTAGGTGTACAGAGATGTATTACCTATTCCTGGGTAGGTGTCCAGAGATCATGTATTACCTATTCCTGGGTAGGTGTACAGAGATAATGTATTACCTATTCCTGGGTAGGAGGAAGGAAAATAGTACACATTGTGTGAATTGTGAGTCCTAAAAGAGGTGTCTTAAAAAAGAAATGTCCCAAGAAGAAAAACATTTGAAAAGAGGTGCCCTGAATATTGGTGTCCTAGATTTAGAATTATAAACCTCTTCAGGAGGACACCAGACCTCTGTCCCCAGAACTTCCAACAAGGTTTAAATGAACAAAGGACAGTTATTAATTTTGGCCAGCTGAGGCCTTTTCTCCTGTTCCTAACAGTTAAGAATTGCACGTGAACCGATTTGGGAGTGAAGTGCTGGTAATAGGTCTAGTTAATCGTTACTTCTAGACAAAGTTGGAGACTTCCTCCACCATGTACAGTATTTGTTGCATAGATCATGTTTCAGTAGCTGTAAACAGACAGTCAGTTAGTGTAGGAACTCTATTTCTAAGGTCAGTTCTCTTTCTCTGAGGCCAATTAATATTTCTCTCTAAAGGTATCTATGTTTGCATCTTGAAGAGATTTCAGTTCAGGAGGTTGGAAATAAAGAATTCACTATTTTAGGGTGTTTTAAATAGAAGTTTCCATCAAGTATAAGAAGTGTTCTCGTTTCAGGAGAAGGTTCCACTACATACAATAATATATAGGGATTTCACTAATGTGTCTTCTATTCATGTCAGAGTCAAGAATATAGAATTCACTAGCATAAATCTCCTAGGATTAGGTGTAGACATCACATAATACATTGATGAATGTAATTTTAGGGAATATTGCAAAACTGTTTAGAGTACAAACCATTATATGTGGTGGTGATTCACTTTGGGAAGAATTGGAGTATGGTGGTTTTTACTCTATTACTCTACCTGAACGTGCAATATCCCCTGAATCATTCCCCTGAAACATTCCCTTAAACATTCCCTGAAACATTCCCTGAGACATTCCCCCTAAAGCCTAAATACAAGCAGTGCTATCAGAATTGGATCCAGCAATTTTCATAAAGTGGGGGTTATAAGACAACCACACCCATAACCACACCCATAGCTGCTTTAACCCAATCAATAGGACAATAATACAATTGCATTTTTGCATTTTGCCAACCACAAATTTATAATTGGAAGGGGGAAGGGTCAAACCCACTGAACCCCACCCCCCCTGGATTCAGCCCTGGATTCGGCCCTAATCCCCACTGTAGATCAGTGATCCCACGGAGTTAAAGATAGGAATGGGTCATAATCCCCACTATAGATCAGTGATCCCACGGAGTTAAAGATAGGAATGGGTCATAATCCCCACTATAGATCAGTGATCCCACAGAGTAAAGGACAGGAATGGGTGGAGGGGAGCATTTCTAGAAGCTATCCTTGTAGATTTCAAATAAAAAATATTAATAATATTATAATTATGTAATAATATATAATAGATGTATTTAAACCAGAAATCCAAAATAGAAAGTTTAAGAGTACTCTCCTGACTAAGCTAACATCATATGCTTTGCTTCCACCAACAAGTATATTATATAAGATTACTTTAAAAACCCTTTTTTTATTTAACTTCCTCTTGTTATGAGCCTATCCTATGGCTGCATCCCACCACCTAGTGTTTGATTTTTCTCTCCTCCCCCTTAAAAATTCCTTTAAATAGATCGAAAAGAATATAGTCAATAATGTTATGTAGTATATACACACATACCATGTGCTTTTGTTTTGACTTGCCAAATCGAATAGTTTGTAAAATGACTGAGACATGTTTCTCCCTTTATGCATAAATAGTGCTGTAATAGACGGAAGTGTTCTTTATTGTGTTCTCATTAAATACGGTCCTTGCTGAGAGATGGAATTGGCTCAAATATTTATAGTGTTGGCTACACTTCATGTGGTCCATTTATGGGATGATAATGCACAGTGTGGACCTCTGCTGTGATATTCTGTGTGGATACTGTCATATATAGAGGACACTGTGTGTGATATAGAGGCACTGTGTAATATAGAGGACGCTCTGTGTGTTATAGAGGACACTCTGTGTGATATAGAGGACACTGTGTGATATAGAGGACTCTCTGTGTGATATAGAGAGCACTGTGTGATATAGAGGCACTGTGTGATATAGAGGACACTGTGTGTGATAGAACTAGGACACTGTGTGATATAGGAAACTCGGAAATGTCCAAACAAAGGCACAGTTAGAGCCCTACTCCTCAAAACAGTGATGTAGGAACAAGAAAAGCAGAGAGAGATATTGCCTCTTCGATGTTTAACAGTGAGCACTTCCAATCTGAAACTGTTACTTCACATGTGACACTGCTACATCTGTTTTTTTTAATTCCCTATTCTGAACAAGAAAAGCAGAGAGAGATATTGCCTCCTCGATGTTTAACAGTGAGCACTTCCAATCTGAAACTGTTACTCCACATGTGACACTGCTACATCTGTTTTTTTTAATTCCCTATTCTGAACAAGAAAAGCAGAGAGAGATATTGCCTCCTCGATGTTTAACATTGAGCACTTCCAATCTGAAACTGTTACTTCACATGTGACACTGCTACATCTGTTTTTTTTATTCCCTATTTTTCCCAAAATTAAATAGCTCATGAAGATAAACATCAACCTTACATTCTATTTGTCTATCCTCCTTCCCTTCCAATATCTTCCTCCTTCCTACTTCACTGCAAAACTGGAATACCTCTTCCAGCTTCCTTTACTGTTATTCATGGTCTGTATTAGCAGCAGGGTCAGTGAGGGAGTACACAGCATTGTGTAAAATCAGCTGACCTGGAAAAAAATTTGCCTTGTGGGTGCTAACTAAAACAACATAATTGAATAGAGATGATGTAGCTAACAGGCTGTGTACTAATGCCATTTTCATCTAATTAACTTCAGCTAAAATCGTTGTGCGGAAAAGTAATGAGATATCTTACCCACTGGAAATCCCATACTCTTCCCTAACTCTCCTCTACCCCTTATGCCAGAGATTTCTTAAAGAAAATGTGCTGGTTGTGGTAAAAGTGTTTGGGGGGGGGGGGGGGATGCAGTCCTGTCACATAGAGTTTTCTCCCTCCCCCTCCAGATGTGTATTAATGTAATAGCTATTGCGTTATACAGTAAACCATTTTCTTTGTGAATTTCAGTGCTGGTGTTGGTCATACAGGAACATTCAATTGCATAGCTTCACTGCTGAAGAGAATAGAGGCTGAAGGCACTGTAGATATCTTTAATCTCTTCTGACAATTCATTTATAAGAGAACATACCTCTCTCCCACCCCCCAAACACACACACAGAAAGAAAGAAAGAAAGAAGTGTCAAAATGTTTGGCACTAGCCAGCTCCTCAAGTCAGCTATCTGGCTAGTCAAGATACCCTGAAAGTACCATGTGGTCTAATTAACGTTTATTTGGGCAACCTCATGAATTAATTCTACTTTTAGGTTCTCTGATTAGTCAGTTAGGTAAGGAGCAGCTGGCCTTTTGATTTCAAAAACCAGACACCTCTTGTTTTAATGGGGTGCTGTAGCTAGGTATGTTACTTTTGTTAACTAAGGAGTTCTGGAGTTCCATTAAATTAATGATCCTTAGAATGTTTTGACAATGTTCCCCATTATGCCAGCTTATGTGCAGTATTCTGACAGATTATATAGTCATCCACCAATGGCTGCTCACATGGTATACACCACCATAGTTGCCAGCAACCCACCTGCCCAAATTTGTCCCTTCAACATTTGTAACACACCTGAAAGGTTTTAGTGTGTGTTGTCTATACTAAAAAGAGACAATGCACACACACACACACACACACACTGTCTTCTAGTCATTACATGTATTAGCTTACTCTAACATGTTAGTTGTGGGGATGTTTAGAAAGGAAGGTGGGTAGGTCCAGATCTGAATTGCTCAGATAATAATAAACATCGTCACATCTACATCACTCAGAAACAATCATAGCTCTCTTTAACAGGTCTTTAAGTGCTAAAGCTGGAAGATAGATGAAAGAGTACATCTCTTGGGGTTCTAACTTACACATAATCAGTCACTACTCCTTGAACATGGTAGAATTATCAGCTACTTCTAGCTAGAGCTGCTCTACCAGTGAATAGAGAATCGCAGACTCCATCTAAAGTTTCTATATTAGTGATGTAATCTATACAACTATATTATCAAGCTCTGGGCTGAAACTGACAGAGGCTACATGATCTTCACTCACTCAATAAGGCTACATGAATATACGTTACCTTGTCTAATTCATGGTTCCATCAGCTGGGCTGTTCTAGTCCTCTATAGCCAGACATATGTACCCTACCTAATCTCCTCATCTATGAGTTCTACTCTCCAATAGTAACCACTTCAAAAGTGACCACGTTACAAAAATGACCACTTTCCAATAGTAGCCACTTTCCAATAGAGACCACTCTCCAATAGTTTAAAAATCCTGACTCTGCTATGCCTTCTAAGATGGTTATGACCCCAGAGTTCCCCTCAGATGTTCCATTATGCACACTACAGAGGGTTATAGCCACAGAGTTCCTCTCAAATATTCACACTACAGTCAGTCACTACTAGGCCTGAGTACAATATGCTTTCTATTATGCTATGCTCCTATTCTCCTTATACCCATTATTCCCCATTATTCCCCAAAAATCATTTTATCGGAGTATTGTACTGTAGCATGATAGATGTCTCTACATAGTCTTCTAAGCAGCTTTGCTGCTGTTCATTAAAAGTGTTGTTCAAAAGTGAAGTGCTCTTTCTGAATCAGCTGATGAAGGCTGTATCAGTAAAATCATTCTGCACAAGGTAAACCAGTGAGGGAACTCACCAGCATGCACACTCCACCACTTTAGTTAGGGTTATCAGAATTGAGCTGGGAAGCTTTAGAAAGATAGCTAGCTAATGCAGAATTATCTACAAAAGGGAAAACTCTCAGTTGATCAAGGTCAGAAGCTGTAGGCTGAATTTCATGTACATAATTCCGATTTGCACTGCACATGAGTCTGTAATGCATGACTGGCTATGTAGTAAGTTTGTAGGTGACCAGTCATGCATGTTAATAGTGTCTGTTGTGCTGCCTGCCCTGAGCCAAGAACAATAGCTGAAATTCCTGAAATTTTTACCCTATTATGCTTCAATTATGCCCCATTTAAGATTATGCTCAAATGGAGCCTATTATGCCAAAAGAATATGCTGCTTATTGTACTCAGGCCTAGTCACTACACTTTTGGACTTTGTGGTGAATCCAGCACTTGAGATCACACCACAGATATAGGACTCTGTCAGACTTCGTAGTAAACAGATGGTATTCATAATTGTAGCCAAAACCACTAGGAAAGCACACATAGCAAAGTGGTGAAAATCATGCAACTTAGGGCTAATCATCTTCTCCTTCTTTCCTCCCAAAACAATTTGGTTTTATGTATGTTGTATAATGCTCTTGCTTTCACTTTATGCATGTTTGGAATAATGTTATGTGCATGGACAGCTTGAATGAAAGGATTGAGCCTAGGCAGTTGGTCAGACTAGGTTTTAATGATCCTAGCTAACACATGCATGTGATAGGATCCCAGAAAACGTGCCAAGTCTGCAGGGAATATCATTAGTTTTAGGTTAAAGTGCAATAACTAGCCTTCAGGATGAATGTTCAATCACAGCTGTAGGCTCTACCCTTCTGAAGATATAGAAGTTCAAAGACTGGAAGCCATAAATACCAAATTATTGAAAAAAGGGGTGTTTTACTAAGCATTGTCCATTGTGCTTAGACTGTAATAAGTTGAGATGAGAGTTTTCAATGAGGTAGTGATTTCAAGGTGTGAAATTTCACAGGAAGGTGGGAAAAAGAAAGCAGATACTAATAAGCTAATAAAATTATTTTGCCAACTAGTGGACTAGAAAATAGGCGTGCAGACTATATAGGCAGATTAGCTATGTTTCAATGACATTATATCATTATAGTCAATTATATCTGATGGGATCATTATGGAACACACAAAATTATGTGAGGAAATCACTCTAATCACACCTGTTCCTAATAATCTTAACAATTAAAGACACTATTAGTTGAACGCAATACACCACTATAGAAGCTATTTGGTTTCACCATACTTATTTCTGCTATAAATATCTGCTCCTGGCCATTAAAGATGTAATACTAGAAATGATTGTGACCTCAGAGTCAATGCCTTTATTAACTTTGACACCCTTCAATTGGCTACACTAAGGCTGAATTATGGTCATAATGCAACTAGTTACTACTAAGATTTGGGAAAATATAATGCCTTGATAATAACCAGATCTACAGCATACTTCTCAGCTGATCCATTAAAAGAACTCTCCTTTCTTAATATAGGCAGTAAGGATAACCTGATATCCTTTTACCATTAATACAATAACAACGTTATTACTTCATGGTGGCTGACACTGAGACATAAGTACATATATTGAAGAGTAGAAGTCCATCTCACGATAATTAGAACCATGATAGCAAGTATCTGTCTCTTTGAACTACAAACTTTGCCCTGAGGTTCACCTTGATCTGTAACAGAACCAAAGAACAAAGGGATGCCCAAAGCCACATGCTAGTTTTACACTTAAAAATACCTCAGATATTGCTATGTATGGTCATATTCTGTAAAAATGGATTATTGAAAATAAATGTTCTCACGGTCTCACGGCTAACCTTTGACTTGTAAGGAATAGGACCATAAGAATATACAGTTAATTAGCTTTCTTTTGCGGTTTGGAATTTTGAAATCTGTCAAAAGTAGTAAAGTTATTGGGAAGGTGCTATGAGATAGTTGAAAAGACAGGAATTATTTCATTACACCAATAAGGATCTCTCTTCAGAGAGAGAGAGGGTAACCCTCTATTGTCAACAGTACCAAAGAAGGAGTGATGGAACCATCTAGCTAACTGCAGTGGAACTTCCAACTTTTCTTGCTGAATAATTAATTAAATTGACCTCTCCATGAGTTGTAGTACAAGGTTTTGCTGATGAGTGTCTCTGTTTTGATAGAGAAAAAAGTTCATAATCTGTATCCATAAATATGAGTGGCTGTGGGCAGGTGGCAACCAGTCATCTTAAAACTGTTGACAACTGGCTATGTAGTGAAATTAACTTAAAGTTTAAAGTCAAAGGCAATATAATTCTTCCCCCGGAATGCACCTTGGCTATTTTTCTTGGATCTAAAATCAAAATTTTTGTTGGAGGAGGGGGGAGGGGTGATTTCCCTAGATCCCAGCTAGGTAAAGGATACTTGTACCTTCCCCATAAAATGCCATAACCCTTAATTCTCCCTTTTAGGCAAATTCCTTAAGGAAATCCAGTAAGTTGAACTAGTACAGATGGCAACCAGTCATTTTAAACTGATCACTATTATTATGTATGCACAATGTAAACAAAAGCAAGGCAAGTGTCTATAGTACTAGTAATAATACTAAGCATTATTCTGTGAGTCAACAGATACCTGTGTATCAGGTTGTTGTTGTTGTTGTTGTTGTTGTTGTTGTTGTTGTTGTTGAATATGAAACTTCCTGCTTATGTCCTGAGCTCATATGCCTAATTTTTTTCTATTGCAGTATAGGAATAATAAAAATAATAATTATTATTAATAATTATTATTAATAATTATTATTAATAATTAATTATAATAATAATTCTGGTGAGCTGATAATATGCTCTTTCCTGGTACTTCCTCTTGGTGTTATGTAGTGAAATGACTATATAATTATATCTCTGTGCTTTAAGGCTTCTCTGTTATATTCATAATGCACTGTAGTGTTACTTGTCTCCTCACACTTTCAATGACATATGGAGGATTCATCTCATCCTTACATACATAAAGATCTCCTTCAATTTTGCCTTTTTCAATAATTTTGTTTCTATTTCTTTTCCTTTAGACTTTGTTTGGTCATACTAAAAGTGAAGGTCGTACTCTTGCCATGAATCGTAGCCATGAGATCCGAATTGGTGGTTCCTCTCCAGGCAGACCTTACTTGAGCACTTCCTCGTCTTTATCCTCCTCATTCGATCGTGATGAAATCAAACAGGTGACCTTTGTCTAGGGAAAGGAGAGGGAGGGAGAGGGAGGGAGAGGGAGGGAGGGAGGGAGGGTGGGAAAGGGGAGAGGGAGGGAGGGAGGGGATGGAGAAAGAAGGAAAGAGGGAGAGGTGGAGGGAGAGGTTGGAAGGAGAGGTTGGAGGGAAAGGTGAAGGTGAGGCAGAGATGAGAAAGTGTGAGAGTGGAGTATGAAGGAGAGGCAGTTACATACTCTATTACATCAATCCTTTGAGCTCCAGGTCAACTATTGCAACTCACTTCAGCACACATCCCTCTATAACAATAACTGTATAAAAACATTAATCCATACCTATCTATATAGCCCTAATAAGTTAGATATAAGCATCTCATGCCTATTATATGGATCTGTAACAACTAATAATTAATTTCTTAATGATCACTAGCTTACCAGCTGAGGTTTTGCTCTACGTAAGAACTGGCTACCTCTGCGGCCACATTAGCTGTATAGTGTTTCATAATATTGGCATATACCTAATTGCAAAGTCGGTTATTGTTATAAATATAACAGCTGTTAATGGCTATATTATGTATATCCACTCAGTATTATTGTTGTTATGGTATCGGGGTAGGTTTTCTAAACAAAGTGTGGTCATATGATAGTTTGACCACATAAATGTTTACCTCCATAATTATTGTGGTATATTTATGGCTAGGCATAATGGTATTTATTTTCAACCACAACCTCCATAGAGTTCATGATATCCTTACTTACTTAGTCTTGTGTAGCTGTTGACCCTTTACCTGTGTGTGTGTGTGTGTGTGTGTGTGTGTGAGAGAGAGAGAGAGAGAGAGAGAGAGAGAGAGAGAGAGAGAGAGAGAGAGAGAGAGAGAGAGAGAGAGAGGTGCTGGGTGGAATGACCTCTCCCTCACTCATGCAGAGACTTTCTTTGATGATACCACTACAATTATATATGTGGAAAGAAAGGGGGTAAAGCCTGTCTCTCCTGACCCCACCTCCCACTCTGTATAGCTAACTAGTATTCTAACTGTCTATGCTGACTATACCAGGACTCACTCCCAAAGCATTTTACAGTTGCCTGCTTGCAGTGGCAGATCCAGGATTTCGAAAAGGGAGGGGCAATGATATCACAGAGGTGGATCCCAGGATCTTGAGAGGGGGGAGGCAATATGAGACATATATTCATGATTGCCTAGTCCACTTAAGTACAATAGATTATGACAAAAGCTTAATGAAAGTTGTTTGTTCTTCTATCACTGGCATATAAACCAATTATATCATCGTAGAATATTCCTGTAAGCATACAACAGAACTAGAGCATTGAGCCGGTCTTGGCCCATCATGGACCACTTTGGAGCCTTTATGTATTTGAGGGCTAAGTTTGCTCTTTCAACTGTAACAACAGTTACTGGAGCAATTGACAAGATTGTGGCAATATTTTAGATATGATTTTGGCAAGAATTTAATGTTTCAGAAAGTAATGTAGGAAGTCCTTAAGATAGAAACTTTAAACTTCTTGAATTTGTTGAACTGATGCTACACAGAGGTGTTATCCCAATCAGTCTGTAGCTGCTTCTCAATGACTGAACTTTTGTCCTTTGAATGGTCTGTCACTATGGGATGTTTTTTTTTTTATTGCTCTGTTACATGATGAAGCCCAGCTAATCTATACACCATCAAGGGTGGGTAATTAATGTTTACAAGGGGCCACTTGAGAAACCTGAGTAGTGAAGGAGCCATACCAACAATAACAGTTTTCCCCATGGGGGGAAGAAGCATCAAATTATGATTAGATGCTACTAGGCAAGTTCATCACTACTAAATAAAAATGGCAATCTTTTGAAAATAAAAGCCACATAGCCATATTTTGTGCACAGCAACCTATGTTTTGATTTATGTTCTTAGGTGGGCCAGGCAGGGGACAGCCAACAGGTGGATGTGGCCCACTATATAGCTGTAAAATGCCCAGGTCTGCTATAAACACTGAGCACATGCCAAACTCTCTATCTCATTCAGATATTCACATGTGTACAGTATACAATGTATTGTTTTAATCACTGCATGGCACATCTAGCTAAATATTACCTCACAAAAAGGTGGGAGAGGGGGGGAATTACCCCCTTTGCCCCCTCCCTCCCCCCCCCCATGGATCTGCCTCTGGCTTGAATTTAATTTTAGCTACTCACTGACTCATAAACATGGTAATCTCCTGCACAGGTTGTCTCACATGGGATGTCTGGTGCACTGTTTCATGCTCTGTCTTGTTTCTGTCTGTCTTGTGCACCATCTCTTTGTCTGTCTCACACACCTCTATGTCTCTCCTGCACTCTCTGTCTCAGTCTCATGCATTGCCATACGTGTGGTCTGTCTCGTACATTTTCTTGTGCTCTATATATTTCATGCGATGTCTGTCTCTGTCTCATGCACTCTCTCTCTCTCTGTCTGTCTTGGTCTCAGGCATGGTGTGTCTCATGCACTGTCTGTCCCAGTCTTATGCATGTGCTGTCGTGCATGGTCTGTCCCATACACTGGTCTGGTACACTGTCTGTCTCTGCTCTGTGTGTGTGTTATAGTTCTGATCCACTATTCACTTGTAGTGACATAATCTTTAAGTTTCTCTTCTTTTACAATTAGCGTGGATATTTGAACCGGAAGATAGAAGGTACTTTGGGAAGGAAGAACAAGGTTCTTCACAGGGATAGGAACTGGCAGTTATTTTGGTGCAATCTAAAAGGAACACAGCTTGAACTGTACAAGGTAAGCAAACCTGGAATAACTGTAGCTTTGGCAAAGACTGTGTCCCAGTTAGATTCACACCTTGGGACAAATTAAAGTTTCCGAATTATACGGCCTAGGGATGGCCTCATTTCAGAAGGTTAAGTTCTTTATTATTACGTGAGCTGTTATTTAGGTTATCGAAATGTCTAAGGTGTCCTCATTTTAAGAGGTTGAGATAGATGTTTCACTATAGGTATTGTTCAATGTTCATGGTAGAAGGGGTGGAGGTGGGAGGGGTTTTAGAACATAACACATTTGGAAGGAAGTAATCATTGAAGGAGTGTTTCTAGCATGTGGCAATTAACACATCTGCATCTATCTTTCTCTGTGTGTGTCTCTACACACTCATCTTTACTGTCCTGTGTAGAACTTGAACTATGATGAATATGAACTGGTCATATACCTTACCACACTAACCCCCTGGCTATATGTCACCTTCACCACACTAACCCCCTGGCTATATGTCACCTTAACCCCTTGGCTATTTTGTCACTGATGCCCCACATTACCAATATAATAATACCTGTTTAAAAATTTTCCTGTATTTTTGTGTTATAGAGATCCCACAAAAATTTTATTTACAATGAAGATTTTGGTATTTGTAGCTATATACTATAATATGTTTTCTGGTGCACATAGGTTGATGGAATCAGAGTGAAACCTGGAGACCCACCCCCAAAAGATGTGTACCCTCCCACAAATTTGGTAAGTGAGCTAATAGTATTTTCCCTAGAAAAATGGCAGGGAAATAGTAGGAAAATGGAAAATGGTAGGGAAATGGCGAGAAAATGGCAAGAATTGGGTGGTTTCTTAATGACAATGAAGGGTTCTTACAGAGAGTGGTTATATTCCATTTAGTGAGGTTGCACTGAAGTAGCTTCATAGACAGAGGCTGTCTCAACAAGGACCTGAGCATAATGTGTTATGATGTTACCAATTATTGCCATAATAAAAATATATTGCTTAAAACTTTTGGTCATGATTATTAAAGATCTATTTGTTTGCCAACAGTCCAAGAACAAACTGGAGTATTTGAATATTGATGGCGCCCTGGTGGAGCTGGACTATGTCTCCCAGGAGAACAAGGACATACAAAAGAGAAGAAAATTTCTTTTCCGTATAGCAACGAAATCTGACACAGAATATTTCCTCCAGGCACCCTCAGAACAGATTAGGGAAAATTGGTAATTAGGAGCTCTCCCCCCTCCCCCTTCAATGTCTCATGCTTGCTAAATTTACCCCATGGTTGCTATATTTACCTTTTTGGACATTCCAAGGGCTGTGGGGTTGTTGTTGTTGTTGTTGTTGTTCAATGTACCCATAAACATGACCATTTTTGACTACACCTTAATTTCATTATTATAGGCAATGCAGTCTAATCATTTCTTGTTTATGTCTTGCTAGGGTCTTTGCATTACAGGGAGCAGCTAAAAACCTGCAAATAGATGCTGATGGTATGTTTCCCTCTATAATGACAAACTGATGGTCTGTTTCTCTTCTATAATAACATACTAATAATAATAATAATGATTCCATGCTGGACACAACATGTACATAATGATTTCCACAGAGAACAGGAAAAGTTTTACAAGTAGACAGAAATAGTTGATTGATTCCACATAACTTCTGTCCAAATGACACTTTAACTTGTCCACTCTAAATGTTGAGAATGAGTAAATAAAGAAATCTTGTAAGTACAATATTTCAGCCGTGATATTCCCAAGATTTAAATTCCCATTGGTGTAGAATTAGCCCACAAAATACCTCAACGTTACATACTACTAGAGAGAATTGGTAGGGACGAGTGTCTGTACCCATTCTTAGATTGGACCAGATTATTCCTAGCCACTAATGCACACTTTAATAATAATTATACGAAGAGGAAAAAAAAATTACAAGAGTGCCAGGACAAAAAATGATTACTGGAAATCAAATATAAGTTAGACAATGAGTATATTTAGTTGAATGAAAATACCAGAACATTACGATACATGTAAACAGACCCTCTGCACCAACTCCTTAAGTGTTGGGGTGTTAACTGCTTACCAAACTTATTTTTTTGTGTGATGTTATCCTCCTGCAGATTCATTGGTTGGCCATGCCATCAAGACCTCTCGTGACTCCATCAAACACACCAGCAAATACAATGTGTAAGTAATGAATTCTCTTCAAAAGAAATTCTGTATATTTTACTAGTTACATAGCAAATAGGAGTACTATGCAACCAGTATAATCATAATGATGTGACGTGGTTGTTTGTGTTGTATGTGGTAAAGGTTCGTCATAATCACGGACCCTACCTGATTATTGGTCGTCACATTTACCAGTTAGTCTGAACCTCATGTTTTTTGCAATAAATTAAATCTATCTTAATCCAAGAAGAGACTCTACAGTGTTTTTTTTTTCTCTAATTATTAGGCAGAGGATTAAGCATTCAGCTCATAAAGTAGCTACTGGTGAGTTGCTATTAGCTAATAATAATATTATATTTCTGTTTCAACCATGTATGTTGATATAACATAATTATGCTTGTTAATTTTGTAGATTCTATTTCACTCTTTATAGTGTTGTTGGTTTCTGAGCATACATAAATATTTAATGAACACTCTGAAACTATTCACAGTAGATCTTAAATTGCATCTTTTCAACATATCATTTTCTCTACAGTGCTAACTCATGACTGTCCAATCAACATTAATGCATGTTATTTCACTGTTTCAGAGACTAAAATGACAGAACAATGAACTGTTATTTAAACTATAATGCTATCAGAATAATCTGTATCATAGATGGTAATTAGCTAAGGACTTCAGAATAATAATATATTATTAAATAAAAAGGTATTGTTTTCAATCTCTCTTTGCCTAGTTCCTATAGTGTTCTGCATTCATTCATACAGTTACTGTTTCAATTTCTAATGAATGTCTTTGCCAATAACTTACTTTTTCTATAGA
Source organism: Diacarnus erythraeanus (assembly GCA_964016965.1). Taxonomy (NCBI): domain Eukaryota; kingdom Metazoa; phylum Porifera; class Demospongiae; order Poecilosclerida; family Podospongiidae; genus Diacarnus; species Diacarnus erythraeanus. The sequence continues at coordinate 6,178,689 of OZ024673.1, forward strand.
GTACAAACCAGCATTGCTGCCGATGTCAGTATCCAGTGGTCAGGGGACAGAGGAATCTGATTACATTGAATTCTCAGCGGCAGAAGCAATGGTGGCTGCAGGGGGAGACCCTCGTCTTCAAGCTCTTAGGAAGCGTCTCCAAGCTAAGAAAGAACTGTTGAAACAGCTGGACAGAATGTATTCAAGTTTCCTGGGAGGAAATGCAGCAGCAAGTGAGTCTTGAAATTATCTTATACTTGATAATAGTATAATTGAAGAGTTGAAAAAATCCTTGATCCATAAAACTCAAATGTATCTCTTTCATGAATTAACTATTAGAAAAATGGCACTGTGGGTGGAAAATTAAGCATATTTTTGACTAAATTGCTAACTATTATGTATCAAGACATAAAATGTGATAAATAATCCCACTCTGCCTGGGCTAATAAGCTCAGAGTAAGCTCTCTTGAGAATATTTACATTTTTATGAATGTTGTATTTAATACAACATTCATAAAAATTTGTAATTCAAAGATCTTGACTCCAAGTCTCAGTTGTGATGTATTTTTGGTCCATCTGCAAATTATTTCCTATACTCAAAAAAATAACCATTTTTGTAATGAAATGTGATTGTCTTCTTTAACCCACACAGTGTATGATGAGAGTCTGATACTTCAACAGATAGAGCCCCCTACATTCAATAATGGCTCTCCAATCCTCAGTACTGGTCCTTCAAACCTCTTTACCAGGAGATCAGCAAAGAAAAACACATATCAGGTACAATAGGAACTAAATAAAGGACACATTGGGATCCGGTCTACTGACCTTGTAGGGAGTCTGTCTTTATCTCAGAGGTTAAGATATAGTGGAACCTCTGAATGAGTCTGTCTTTATCTCAGAGGTTAAGATATAGTGGAACCTCTGAATAAAGGACACATTGGTATCAGGTCTACTCTCCTTTGTAGGGAAGCTGTCTTTATCTGAATTTCAGATGATACATTTTAAGTTGTCCTTTGTATAGAAGTTATCCTTATTTCAGAGAGTCCTTGTTCTACTGTATCACTCTAGGCAGAGTGATAAGGTTTCTCAACCACATACTGCCTATATGACAATGAATATATTGACTATGTAGTAATTTGGTAAGAATTATATTTGACTATTCTCTAGTCATGCCCATACATGATCAATCTTTAGTATTTTGAATGTGACTATCTGACCAAAATCAATTCACTACTAATAAAAATCGCTAATAAGTGATGGAAATTTTACTATGGAAAAGTGGCTAATAATTGAGAGAGAGGAGAGGGGGTAGGAGCAGACTGGGAGGGGAAGGGGAGGAGAGGGGGTAGGAGCAGACTGGGAGGGAAAGGGGAGGAGAGGGGGTAGGAGCAGACTGGGAGGGGGAAGGGGAGGAGAGGGGGTAGGAGCAGACTGGGAGGGGAAGGGGAGGGGATGGGAGGAGGAGCAGAGCAAATTCCACACTTCGGGGAGGTGGGAGGGGAAGGGGAGGGGAGTGTTATATGCATTTATATGTTCCATAAAGTATATTCTGGTATTTGAAAATGCCTATTTCCATTAGTATTGCTTTGTTAGAGAATCTGAATAATTTGGAACAAGCTAATGAGTCCCACCCACACTCCTATTTATTAGTGCAGGGGGAAAAGTATTATTATTTCTGGTGCCTTTATTTACCAGCTTCCATAATGTCATGCATTCTGAACATAAGAGGTTCTTTTACTTGCCTCTCTCTACCTTTACTGAATTTTCATTTGCAGCTACCCTTTACCAAAATTTTCAATTTGCTTCACCCTTTACCGAATTTTCATTTGCAGGTTGTTCATCGTAAATTGACTCTGAACGAAAGTGGTGGTGGGGTGCACCAGGCAAAGAGTATGGACAACGGGATAAACAGCATTCAGGAGGAGGGGAAGAAGGGTGTGGCTAAGGAGAGGGTAGAGGATAGGAGAGCTAGTACAGGAGAAATGAATGTACCAGCTGTCATCACATCCGTCAGCCCTCCTCTTCCTGAAATCAGAGATACCGGTAAGTCAGATTTAGCAACAGATTTTTACTGAGTATAAATAATTAGCTGTTACAGACCTGCCTGCCAACCATTTTTTTTTTTTTTTTTTTTTTTTTTTTGGCAATGCTTTGATAAAAAGGGTCTACTATTCTGGTTCATAGTTCATTATACTAACAAGATCTACAGTGTGTATCTGGTCTATATTGATGCTCTAATGTTAAATTTGTTAGTTGTCCAAACTGAACTATTAAGAGACTATTACCTGGTCCCTGGAGCCGAGTGGTCTTTGCTGAAGAAAGGTGAGGTGGTACAGATTATTGGGAAAGCCAAGGAGACAGGCTGGTATCGCTGCATGGCCCTTCGTGAGGCCAAGATAGAACTGGATAAATCTACATTTCCCTTCCTAGTGAGATCCATGATAAACCTACAGTCCTCGTCAAAAAAGAACAGTTTGGTCTCAGGAATCACTCCTGAAATGATCGAAGAAGAGTACTCCATGAGAGATCTATCAGAGTCTTTATCGAGTGATACCTATACTGAGGTTAGTTGGTTTAAACAGTTGTTGATATCTAGAAATTTTAAACTTTTAAAAATATATGACATAGGTGTTAGTTAAAGTGTAATAATGCGCATGAATATAATAAAGATTCATATTATTGTTAGCTACTGATTGTAAGAATTAAGCATTTTTGTGTTTGTTGTTGTTGTTGTTGTTGTTGTTGTTTAATTATATAAATATGACCACATAATATTGAGTTAGAGTCACAATGCAACTATTACTAAATGCCCTGATTATGGTTTGTTATTCTCTTAGGCTTTTAGAAACAGCATTGTTGAAACAGGGACTCCTCCTCCCATCATACCACGGCACCTCAGTTCCAGTGACGTGGAGGAGGAGTTATTCACATCAGAGTTGGATATACTATCAGAAAAAGAGGACACAAACATCAGCTTGGTAGACAGTAATCTTGACAGTATCACATATTCATCTAATGTACAAGCTAGTAAGCGATCAAGCAGCGAGCAAAATTTGAAAGAAACATCAGCTGAAAATAAACATTTAGAGTTGCAAAGACCAAAATCCAATGAAAGTCTGTCAGTAATGGACGCTCTTGAGTTACCTAAGAATGAAAAAAATGCTAGCAGTGGAGAAGATGTAGCAAGGAAATCTCCAAACAGACTTTCTCGTTCTCTCAGTTACCTGTTGGCCACAGGAGAAGTTGAAACATTTGAATCCTATATTTCTCCTAAAGTAAACAGTACGGAGCAGCAAAGGTCAGAGGAGAAAGAAGGTATAAAAAAAGTTACGGAAAAGTCTGGAAATGAAGAATTACAACTCAACAACATAAAGAGATCCACTTCCTTCACACCTGCTGCTGTCAAGCTTCGTGAAAGCCTTAATGCAACGAAATCTCCGAGAGCTGCTTCTACTAGTATTGGAGGATATCACCCTTCAGCATCTCCAGAACCTCTCAATGTCTCTTCCTCTGTTAAAGATTATAGTTTAAAGAACTTCTCTTCCCCTAAGACTCGACTGGATCACTTGATTGAAAAGGAGTTTGAGACGGGCACCTATCCTTCTCCTCTGATTGGGTGTATTCCTCCGTCAGCTCTTAAATGTTTTGCCGAGGGGAGCAAAGATAAGCTTGTTTCTTCATCTCTCAATACACCATCTCCTTTAAATACTCCTACCCACAGTCCTTCAGGTCAGCCACAACTTCTTGTTGTTTATTGTTGTTATTTGATGTTGTTGTTTAGTGTTGTTGTTGTTGTTTGTAAGTCATACTTTAGAATACAACTACTATTGAAAATAAAAATATCTTTTGAAAATGTTTACGAAGGCCAGGTTACAATAGTTATTGATCAATAGCTATTTATGAATGAATATTGGCATACTAGATATGTTTGTTATATTATTTCAACAGATGGTGGTGGTAGTGGTTCGGGCTCTAACTCCCGTCCAATCAGTGATCAGATAGACCTCGTCAGTGAGAACAGCACATCTCAGAAAGAGAAAGATGGCTTAAAGTCAGAAAGTAAGAGATCTGTTGAGGAGGAAGAAACTAATGATGAAAATACGTCTACTACAGCAATATTGACTCCCCTGAAAAGTATGACATTTCAGATAATGTACTTAAATCATGTATCAAGTTACATGTTGGTATTAAGTTTTATGGAACTGAAATTATACTCAAATGCTATTCCATTCATATAAGTGGTCCGTGTAGTGACTTGTAAGTTTGTAGAAAAGCATGTTTCTCACATTTGAATGATCATAGCTACTGATAACTGAGTCTGAACCAGAACAAAACAAGAACATGCTTTAAGATCTAGAAACAAAAATCTCTTAAAGTCATAATATACCATTAATTTCACAAAATTATTTTCACTATATTTAATTTAATCAGTGTTTCAAATAATTATTTTATCATAGAAGTATTACCTTACATAATAGTGAAAATAATGATGCAACTAATTAGCAAAGGCATAAAACTTGAATTTAGGTTCATAATACAACTATTACTGAGATTAAAATGGCTTAAAAATAACCTTTATCTATTATAACTGGTTTTAGACTCACATGAACTGTTTTGCTTATGCCCTACTAATAGAATGTCATACATTAGTAAAATATTTCTGCATTTTTCAGGGAACCCGCAAGTCGAGACTATAAATAGAGGATTTTCGATCAGCGTCTCAATGGATGATGACAGTGATGGCGAAGCTGATCGTAGACAAGCTATTTTGTTCAAGGCTAACAGTGTCATCACTCCTGAGGAGGACAAGGAGTTTCTGATGGCTAGAAATGATATCCGGGCAAAATCTCTCCCTCCACCTGCACAGCTGCAAACTACTTCCAAGTCCTCACCGGCAGGTACTCCTTCAAGAACGGACGAGGATGCTGATGAGGAAAGTAGTTTGGATCATAGTCCGTCACACTTGAGGAGGAAGTATGGATCTGCCACTCCTGAGCCTATAGTGAGGGTCTATTAAAACTATCTGTGTGGTGTGTGTGTGTGTGTGGGTGGGGAAGCTTGGCTGCAGTAAATTGACCTATTAAAACGGCTACTCATTTTAAGTACTCTCACTATAATTAACAGTTGATTTGCTTTCTGCTGTTCAAATCACCACCACCCTAAAAACAGACAATGAAGTATGCATAAACTAATATTCCCATCAATTTCCAGGTTCTGCACCCTCCAAGCTACTCTGTGGGATCATCTCCTCTCCATAAGCCTATGAATTCGTCTGGAAATGGATTAAAGTCTGGTGGTAATCAAAACCCTCCACCTATCAGTGCTCTGTTTGAGTCATCAGGATCAAACAAAACTGCTAAAATAAAGAAGTTCTTTACTCGAAGCAAGAATAAGCCAACAAAGTTGAATGTAAGTGGCTGTAAACTGTGTATCAGTACTGTAGAACTTCTCTATATAGAAAGAGCCTCTCTGTTATAGAACTTTTCTATAGAGAACCTCCCTATAGAAGCTCTCTATTATAGAATCTCTCTATTATAGAACCTCTCTCTATAAAACCTCTCTCTAGAACCTCTCTCTAGAGAACCTCCTCTAGAATATCTCTATAGAACCTTTCTATAGAGCCTCTCTGTTATAGAACCTCTCTATAGAGAACCTATCTATGTAGAACCTCTAATAGAAACTCTCTATAGAACTTCTCTATAGATTATCTCTCTTAAGACAAATTAAAACTGATGGTTGGCTACATCTTACAGAGTTAATAATTTTCTTTATAATACAACCTCACTTCCTCCACTGCTTCATGAGTAAACTCTGCCCAAAAACAAATTGCATAAATTAAGAGTTCCTACTGTACGTGAAATGTAGGGTGTGTCCTGAAAGTAAGATGGAACAAGCTCCACACTTTATAGGGTGTTGGCATAAAGAATATGCTGTACACAGAATGTGTTTTATACATTCATTCATACATTTGAACTTGTTATTTGAAAACTATGATGTGATGAAAGTATAAATGACTCATTTTACATAACAGCAACATTGAGGACAAAATAATAAGCTGATGATGACTCTGTTATGGATGGATATCTATTAATAATAATAATAATAATGATTATGACATTATTTATTATTATTATTACAATTATGCACACTAATAGCAATATTAATAGATACTAACCACCAGGGTTTCTTTGGGGGGGGGGGGGGGGGGGAGCATTCGGCCTCCCTTGGGTGATCACAGTTCCCCAAAATGCTCATGAAAACTAAAACCTGTGGAGGATGTTTGCTCCACCCGACCCCCCCTACTTTACAGATGTCCTTATTTTGTCTTCCCTTTGGTAAAAACCTGAAAGAAACCCTGCTAACTCAGTAACTTAACAGTAGTACCCTATCCAATCACAATGGCTAATTTATAATCTTGAATAGAAATAATTAGCCAATGAATATTTCTGGCTATGTGATGTTGAAAGTACACAATTATTATGGTCACAGACTCCTGAGTCTGTCTCTGGGCGTGTGTCCCCTGCCCTGCCCTCCAAAGGAATGCTGAAGCAAGTTCTACTTGGTAATCAAGACATATTGGTTGATTCTGAAGGGACTCGGGTAAGGGTATCCAGCGTGAGTGGACGACCGGTCCACCAGAAGGGTGTGGCTATTGTAATTGGAGATGAGAGTTCCTCAGAGTCAGAAGGAGAGGAGGAGAATAGTAGACAAAGTGATGGTAAGGCTGCTCACTTAAAGAGGGGGAAATAATAATAATAATAATAATAATAATAATAATAATAATAATAATAATAATAATAATAATAATAATAATTAGCAATACACACACACAGTCATTAGTCTCCAGTATTCTTCTCTTTCAGGAATCATCTTGAAAATAATATAGTAACTATCTATGTAATATCATGCATGACAATAATTATATTGTTGCTAGCCTCCAGTTTTCAAGAGGAATCTCCTTTCTCAAGCCACGTCACACTTACTCATGGCCAGTCGGCCCCCACCAGCCCCACTGGTCTCATAGACCCAACCCAAAAGATATCACACTTTAACCTGGACCACGGGAAAGTGTTTTCTAATGGAAGTTCCAAGTTAGGAGAAATCATTGAAGTTCAAGCTGAATCCTTTGGGATTCTAAAGCGATCTGGTGAGATATTACTCTGTGTAATACCGTATAGCAGGAAATTTTCAAGGAGAAATATTTCCGTGGTTTTCAATAATCATATTTATTCGTGGAAAAAAATTCGTTGGTTTACAGCTCGGTGCTGTCTCAATTAAACCATAAAATTAAAAGTTTGTGGGTAAAACATTCATGGTTTTATTCTAACCACGAAAACTACGAAGATATTTTTCCTCGAAAAATTTTCCGCTATACAGTAGTAGCTATAAGGACTATGTTATAGTGTATAATAAATTATATTGCCATAGATCTGGTTAATTTCACTGTCACTTTATCTTCACTATATTCACATTGACCATAGACTATGAAAATTTATTTATTAAAGGATCATGATCTCGCGTAATAGAGAAAATATAAAAACTAATGTCAACACAAACACATCTACCGCTGAGACAGATCACTCTATTGCATGTGCACACATGTATTATAATGTACAGACATGGCACAATGATTTGTCTATAGTTAAACTGTTGAAAGGCTTCATTGATCATGAATGGACTCTAGTCTACAACTTGTATATACACATTACTACTACTGCTACTACTGTTATTGTTATTGTTATTGTTATTGTAGTATAACAGTCTAAGCTATAGCTTTAGTTAATAATATTCATGGCTAGTTGAACTCAGCAGGACAAGCCCCACACTAAGATGTCAATGAGATATACATATCTTCCATTTATAACAGCTTTTGTCTATGACTACCATTACCAAACATCTTGCCCCTCCCCACAATGTAGTGTAGTAGAAATGATTTAACTTCTCTTTCTCAGCTTCTGAGCATGATTCAATAACGATGAAGGCAAACTTATCTACATCAAAAGAACAGCTCCCACTTCAGTCTAGAACTACTACTTCTCTCAAGAGGAACATGGCACCAGGTTCAATCTTCTCCAAGAAAAACAAGTAAAGAGATTTACAGGCTAGATAGATAATATTATATTCATATATAATTTAAAATAGCATTTAATATGAGCTCTATATAGTTCTGTGAACAATAGATAATATTTGACAATATTAATCCCATAACAATTTTATTTTTAGCTGAGATAATAATGTCTATAGGACTATTTTCATAGGTCATATCACACATTATTATTTTGTTCCTACAGTAACAGTTCAACTGCTTACTAGCTAGTTTCATGAAGACTCATAACTACAATGTAATAATAATTATCTAAGTATTGCCTAAGGGTTCAATTTTTGTCTTCATGCACACTAATATCAATATTTATAGACACTAACTCACAAAGGGATTAACTTAACAATACCAATTCAAGCTGGAATGAAAATACCTAGACTTAGCTAAACTGTGCATTCAATTACACGAATACTGTTACGTATTTGGGGAAATGGAATTCATTTTTGTGTGAAGAATTTTATTTACCACATTAAATATAATGAAAACAAAAGTAATTATGTCATTTGAGTTATGCTAGTAACGAACATTTCTTAACCACAAAATTTTTTTTTGCAATAAAGAGAAGAAAAACAGAATATGAGTGGTTCCAATGATCTGAGTTATGCTAGTAACTATTCTTGCAGGAAATCATCACCAGGGAAGTTGGTACAAGCTTTGGTGTCTCCAGCTGATTCACCAATCCATCAGCCCTCCAAGAAAAACAAGCTTTCAATGAAGAGGAAAAAGAGACCCATTTCAGTCTATGATGTGGAGAAAGATGAGTTGCAGGTACCAGGTGCCACTGATCAAGATCCCACCATCAAGATGTGAGGCCAATGGATATAGTTTAGTGGCTGACAGTCAGAGTTTTCATAGACATGAAACATATACAGTGCTTAGTCCTTTATAAAAATAATATGACCACTCTGTTAAGTGTAAACCTCAATATGACTAGTGCATGGCATGTACAATCTACTCTCATGTATCTGTAATATTACATGGAGTGTTAGCCATAATTACAATGTACATGTGTGTGTTAAAAGTTAGCTACATTCAGATAGAACTATTCTATATTTAGCATTCTATTCTTAGTTTTGATTGGTTCAGTATTAAGTGTCTATGTGCTACTCATCAATAATACTATAGTTAAGTCCTTCAATATGACCACTGTTACATGACATGACAATGTCAAATTCTCTGTTTTAGTATTATGACCACAATAATAATAATAATTATTATTAATTATTATTATTATTATTATTAATTATTATTATTATTATTATTACTACTACTACTACTACTACTACTACTACTATTATTATTATTTTTTTATTATTTTTATTATTATTATTATTATTTATTATTATTATTATTATTATTATTATTATTATTATTATTATTATTATTATTATTATTATTATTATTATTATTATTACTATTATTATTTTTTTAAATTATTATTATTATTATTATTATTATTATTTTTTTTTTTTTTTTTTTTACTATTATTATTATTATTTATTTTTTTTTTTTTTACTATTATTATTATTTTTACTATTATTATTAATTACTATTATTATTAGTGTGATAATAGATGTGGCCTACTAAAATTAATTGTCATGTTTTTATTCATAGAAGTAACCATAGATTCATGTCATTGTAAACATTAGAATATGAGGAGGGGAGGGAAGAGGAGAGAGGGGGGAGAGGGAAAAGGGGAGGGAATAGGAGGGGTGAAGGGTGAGGAGGGAGGTATTGTCTGTCAAAGTTGTTAACAATAGCAATAATAATAATAATAATAATAATAATAATAATATATTGCACAGTTCTGGGATATTCAGACAGCCACCTCGTGGAGAAAAACGCTACGTCTATCTAGATCCCAGTGAGGGCAGATTTGGCTTTAGATTGCAGGTAAACTGGACTATAAGAGGCTGTTACTTAATTAATTGTCAGTTAATGAAAATTCATTAGAGACATTTCTAATCTTAAGTACTTCAAAGAGAGACACCATTGTATTTGATTCAGCTGTGAAGTCATGTCATTTAGAACTATAGCTATATATCTTAATATCTCCAGATACTATCATAAGCTGTACCAAATCACCATTACATGTATTTACTGGACATGCTCACTTATTGGAGATGCATGGTGTTGTATTGGTATATAATAAGATTTCTTTGTAAGACTTCTCAATTCAGGTCACCTTGGGACAAATTAACTTGTCCTGATTAGAGGGATGTCCTCATTTCAGGGGATAAAGATGTTAATACACAAGCTAAACATATCCAAGTGCCCTTAATTTCTTATTTCATAGGAGGGGCTCCAATGTAATACACAGTGGAACTTCTCTATAAAAGATACTATAGAGTTTTTCTATTTAAATATTAATTAGTGGGGAGAGGATGTCCTTATTTCCTTTATGGGAGGTTCCTTCATAATAATATAAAGGCTTAAGTAAGTATTTAACATCCAGGATGCTCTAATAACCAGGATTCAATGTATTTAACAGAGTTATGGCCTTGTCAGAGAACAAGGAAAGGTCCTTCAGACATTTGTTCAGAGCGTGAACCCAGGATCACCCTCTTTCATGGCCGGCCTCTATCCTGGAGATGCCATTGTGGAGGTGAATGGAGTTGATGTGAAATATGCACCAGTTGAGAGTGTGGTCAAGGCCATACAGGAAGGAACATTCTCTGGAGAGAGGTGAGAGAGTAGGATCTGTAAATGGGAGGGATCTGAGCCTCTAGAGAGAGTTGAGAGGGTAGGGTCTGTAAGTTGGAGGGATCTGAGCCTCTGGAGAGAGTTGAGAGGGTAGGGTCTGTAAGTTGGAGGGATCTGAGCCTCTGGAGAGAGTTGAGAAGGTAGGGTCTATAAATGGGAGGGATCTGAGCCTCTGGAGAGAGTTGAGAAGGTAGGGTCTGTAAGTGGGAGGGATCTGAGCCTCTGGAGAGAGAGAGGTGAGAGGATAGGGTCTGTAAATGGGAGGAATCTGTAATAAAACTAAGAGGAGTTCCAGATTTAGGGTGTGTATTATAAGGGTGAATGGAAGGTGTTCTATATGACAGGAAACATTCATGACTGACCAATAAATTTTTTAGACAAAATTTTTAATTTATTAATTTTTGTGGGGTCCAGTGAAAATAATTATGTGAAAATTATTAGACACCAAAATTTCCTGATATATACTCATAAAGCTGTTTACTGTAGTCTTCTGACTACTCAGAAAATCACAGTTATAATTTTGGTGTCTAATAATGTTTAAAGCCATGCTCCACTATGTTCTCACCTTTACTCAACATGTTGGGAGGTGCCACATAAGGTATTCTTCAACCTTCTTCTTTCTTGTTTTTTCTCTCAATCTCTTCTTTTCCAATCTCTCTTCATGATGTTTAACTCCTGTTCTGTGCACATATATAGGGTCACTTTAAAGGTGGAGTTTGTGGATGGAGTGACTCGACTCGACTACATGCAGAAAGCAGACAAATATAAAGTGAGTAAACAGTAAGAAAGTTAAAACAATAAATGAACTTTAATGATAATTATTATCATTATTATATTAAATAGTAATAATCTATGACCTACCTAGGCTCAAGTACAATTGTAAGGAGAGTGATGTATTATTATAACTGTTAACTATTTTTAAGTACAGAGTATAATAATTACAAAGAGATTTTATTTTAGGTATTTGACCACATGTCAAAAGTGGTTCGATTGTTTTTTAGATTTAACCCCTTTTTTCTTCTATTCCTTTCACAGAATGAAATCAAGTCATTGCAGGGCAGACTAAAGAAGCTACTAGCCTCTGAAACGAACCATCCTCTCACTTCAACAAGCCTCACATCCCCACAGCACATCCTCTTAGCTAAAGATCTGCCTGTATGGGCTGAAACCACACCTACCTTTGAACCAGAGCAAAATACTTTCCCATTTAATCGTCATCTGAATGAAATAGTTGCTGTTCACAGAGGTGACATCACTGCATTGGAGTGTGATGTGTTGATCATGCCAATTAGTAGCTGCCATAAAGAAAAGAATAAAAATCGTAAGAATTTCTTGTAAATATTAATGTTCTGTATAACACTCTGTGGTCGTAACCTTTTGAAGAAGTACTTCCATAACAGTATTAGAGTTTGTATGGATGCTTCTAATTGGTTAAAAAAATTTTAATCCAGAATAAATAGTTTCCAAAAGATGGAGAGTGTTGGAGATTAGTTATAAGAGTGATGAGAGTTAGTAGCATAGTTTAGTGGAGAGTTGTGGGGGTTAATGATAAGAGAGTGGTAGGGGTTAATAATATTGTTACCTGGAGTTAAAAGTTTTGGATAGAATCTGTACTTTAGGAGATGTGACTGGTAGTGCAGGAAGAAGGTCCAGATTATAGAGTTTCCCTTATTCTGAAGGTTCCTAATTCTTTAATATCCCCTTGTATAAATATTTAAATGACTGTTTCATTCTTTAGTTCTTCTTCAGCTTCTTCGTGCTGGTGGTCCTGGACTGTTAGACGACCTTTCTCTTGCCAAACAGTGCAAAATTGGAGAGAATATCAGAACCTGGGGACATAGATTACAAGCAAAATGTAAGCCTCAACCATATACAGATCAAATTACAAGCACAACTCTAATTATTAGAGTCAGTTCAAAATTTTATACAGTATAATCATGGGATAATTTAAAATAGTGGCTTCAATTGGGGAGGGGAGGGGGAGGGGGAGGGGGGGGGGTGAAACAACTCTATTAGGACAATCCAAATATCCTTAATGCATCTTCATTTCTGGGGGTTGCAATAGAATAACTTATATAGGCTATAGCTGTGGGTGGGTACATAAAATCATATTTATAATCTCTTTAGGGCATGAGATTTAAAGAGTGTATAATTCTTCAAACAAGCCTAACACAATTCTCTTGTACTACTCTAGTGCTATGTAATGTTAGTGTGTGTGTGTGTGTGTGTGTGTGTGTGTGTGTGTGTGTGTGTGTGTGTGTGTGTGTGTGTGTGTGTTTGAGGATATAATAATAAGCAGAAATCATTCAAAATCAGTAAAAATTTTATCAATGATGTGTCTAGTGTTAACCCACATGATGTCTAGTTTCTTCAGTGTATAGAGATAAAAAAATAAGTTCGTAGTAACTAGATTCAACTGTATTTTTGCTATTAGACATATATCACTGTGTGTTTGGAGAGCTTGAAGAGTCACTTCAGAGCTGCTGCTACAAAGCTATGGCATTGGCAGTTTCAGAGACCCTAAGAACCGTAGTCTTTTGGTTGGATGGCTTTGCTTCTCTGTCAGGTAAGAATGTAATGGAACCTCGAGAAAGTGGCCTGATTAGAGGGGTGACCCCATAAGACTGTTAACCCTTAAGTCCCACAGTGTCTTCCTCTGAGAGCAGTATAATTATGTAGGTGTTCTTTGTACAGAAGTTGCTCATATTTCAGCCATTCATGTCTTACCACAGCTAAAGTAGACAAGGCTAAAATACAGTCTCCAGAGTGCTATAATGCCCTGATATTACTACTCTCAGCATGCATTATCTTTGCTGTTGACTCAAAGGGTTACTAATGTACCATCCAGTTTACCTTATAGTCCTGAGATAATGACAACCTCCTTACTAGGCCTCATACCAATATCCTAAATCCAACCTCACTGGAAGGCTAAAGAAAAGTGTTATGTGGTACATTAATTTCAAACTAGCTACTGTTATTATTTCAGTTGTCCTTTTTGTGTTTTCTTCATATGTATTCTAGTAAGCATTGGTGACAATATTAGGTTAGAGTTTCAGAACATCCTCCCCACACCTACATAAAGGAAGATAAAATTGGGGGTTGGGGGGAGGGAGAAGTGGTTATACACTATTCTGTTGAGAACACTGGTTCCCCATAATGATGCTGTAATAGTTACTAGCTAATGTTATATTTCTCCTTCCATTGATATTACTAGTCTCTCCTCACATTATCATTGAGGCAGTGAGAAATTGGTTGCAACAAGACCCAAAGAGAAACATGTTTGATAGAGTCGTCTTCTCCTTTAAAGCAAATTCCACTCTCATAGAGAAGCTAATGCACAACTCCTTTCCTCTCTTACCCTTTGCCACTCAAGGTGACATGCACACTAACAAGAACGGAACTGAACCAATGCAGAATGGAACTGAGCCAACACTAGATGGAACTGAACCAAATCAGAATGAAGAACAGGAATCTACAAGCTGTATATCTGATGGAATGGATATGGACCACGAAATGGATGAGAATCAAGATTCTACAGAGAAACTTCTAGAGTCCTTGCAAGCAATTCAAGAAGAAACCATGAAAACATTTGAAGAACTTGTTAAAATTACAGACAGAGCATCAGAAAAGGATTTGGAAAGCACAAAACTCAGAGTTACATCTCCTCAGAGTGTCCTCTCTCGAAGTTTACCTGGGAAACACTACTTAGATGATAATATATTTGAAGTTCAATGGATGGCTAAATCAGTTTCTCCCTCTCACAGAAGAAGCCAATCTGAGGACATGGTTCTAAACCCAGATAGGGTTGAATCTGATGTATAAATTTACTAGTAGTCTGTTGTTATTACTATTATATACCTACTGTACTGTACATGTGTGTTTATATTCCAATGATGTCATGTGCATTTCTTACGCACATGCGCAGTACAATCGGAGTGCCAAGTCTAGAACGATTTTTTTTTTCTGAACTGATGAGCGTTGTGGTTAGTGTTCCTTCCTGGAAGTCTAGGTATGTATGTTCCTAATGTAGGCTACCTGTCTACTTATACTAATGTAAGGACCGCTGGTCGCAGGTCATGCTAGGTAGCTAGATAGGTAGCTACGTATAATAATATTATTATCCAGGAGTCCTCTCCTTTTTGGGATGGCGGATTAGCGGGAAAAATAGCCGGTAGTTAGCCATTAATAATGATAATATATAGGAGATCAGGGAGCTTTCCGAAATCGACTGAAATGAATGCTAAATAAGATGGTTCCTGAGATGGATTAATAGTTTAATATTAATCCCATAGCTAATTATTTTTCTAGTAGTGCAGTATTTTAGTGCTTGTTTAAAGTTGTTATATACTCCAAGAAGTCCTAAAGTCTTATATAGCAACACTAATTAGTTTGAATACTAGGAGAGTGTAAGAATGGCGAATACTTTAAAAAAAATTAATGATAATAATAATATCTAATAATGCAGTTGAAGTTCAAATACAGTACCGGCCAAAAGTTTGGAATGATTAAAATTTTTAATGATATAACATAAAAGCAGGATAATAAAACAGTTCAGGCCCCACAAATGCAGTAAATGGCAGTAAAGTGTCAGAAAAAAAGTTAGATAATTTTATAATCATCTGAATTAATCCTTCCCTTAACTTTAACCAAAGGTTCCACACCATCACATGTTATATACCCCCACATTATAACATTGCCACCTCCAAATTTAACTGTTCGGTCCACACATTCAGGTAGAAAGTCATCACCCACCCTTCTTCTTATGTACACCCTCCCATCAGATCCAAACAAATTAAATTTAGACTCATCACTCCAAATCACTTTGTAAAAATCACTAATAGTCCAATCTTTTCCCAGTTTAGGCGATATTCCTGTTAACAGTGGCTTTTTTCTGGCCACTTTCCCATACATTCCAGCATCATCTAGTCTCCTCACAGTTCTAGCACTAGTACTTACTGTAGTTATCTCCTCTCATTCCCTTTTCAATTGAGTGCTTGTAAGCCTCTGATTTCTTACACTAAGCCTAACCAACATTCTATCTAGGGGAGCAGAAAGTTTAGGTTTACCAGAACGTTGTCTCATCATCCACACTGCACATTTCCTTGAATCTGCTGAGTGTCTTAGACACTGCACTATAACTACACCTAACTCTTGCAGCAATAGCTTCCATTGAATACCCTTCGAATTCTTCTCTAATATGTAATTTTAATTCAATATTGGTGTGTTATCCTTTTTTGTGATGCCATTATAATTCTTCAAATTCAAATATTATGTGCAGCTATGAGCCTGTTATTAACTTGTATTTTGTTCATAAGCATAACATGTTCAACACAACTGAGCATGCTTATTCAAATAATGCACATAGCTAGAATTTCTCTAGTAACTACACCTTATAATGGTGGTTTCCTTACCAACCTGTATGTTTTTTGATAAAGACACTCCATTTTAGAACTGCTGAACTATTAGTGGCAATTACCCTTAAAACAGAACATTACTGCAGGAAATTCATAACCATAAGTGAATTTATTCTCCCTTTATGCAAGCATTACTCTCAATTAATTAGTCGTTCCAAACTTTTGGCAGGTACTGTATATTTAAATTAGTTATGGTAACATTATTGTGAAGAAATTTATAGTATTATTGTTTTTTGATTAGCTAATCATAAACTTCACAGTTAAGATAACTAACCCAGATAAAAAATACTTTCACTTTCTTGATCATGGCTTACTCAGTAAAAATATTAATATCTAAGATCTGTGGTAGTACAGAAATAGTTATAATCATTATTCTGATTGAGAACCTATCCTTGAAGAGACATGAAGAGGGGAAAAAATTATGAGTTCATACTTAGCCATGCTTGATTAAGATCATAAAGAAGACTTAACAATTAACAGGATAAGAAATTTTCTTCTGTCTCAGACATCACATGAAACTTGTTCTTGTAACCAACTACATGACTCACATTATGATCAAACTGCATCTGTCAATGGTTCAATTGGCCATGGACATCTTCAGACATAAACCTATGGTTAATAATTTAAATTTAATCTTCAGTGAATTTTATAGAAGTAAGATGGTGTCAATGAGGCTACACTCACGCCAAATTCTTAGCCCAGTTTAAGGATATTAGAGAGTGGAAACAACACACACAGAGATAGCTATGTTGACAAAAAATGACATTTTAAACATACTTTCAGAAATAGGAAAAAGAAATGTAAACAATTTTATACCTGGCAGCCAAAAGAAATTACTTGCTTTTAATATTATTATTATTATAACTAAAAACTGTAATATTCTCAATGGGACACAGGTATATATAACTATAATGATAATATTATTATGAATGCATACTATGAATAATATTTTATACAGCTTCACACCTCCTTGGCATGCATGCTCTCTCATGTTAGTTATGTCCAGTAATAGTAGAAACAATGCCTACAAAAGATTGGGTGGCTATGCTGGACACTCTAAAACTTCTATTTCTTGTGGGACTTAAGGGTTAACAGTCTTATTAAATATAATTATAATTATTTCTTACTCCTTGAACCATCAGCTAGCTATCCCACTCTTGATAAGAATCAGTGTGACCCAAACATAGCTATTACTTACTCTATTGATTAGCACCCCAAAGACACATCAATAATGACATTGTTTCTAGCATCTGGCAACTGATTTTTGATAAGTGAGTGGTTTCTTTTGACTGTCAGTGCAGCTATAGCTAAGTAGCTGTAACCATGGGACATAGTAACAGAGATAACTATTAAGTTCATGCTTTTCTCAACTTCATGCCTTCCTCCACACTACACAGTTCTTAATTTAACCTTCCTCCACACTAATATTTTATAGCAGAATCTGAACCAGAGCTACAATTTGGTATTGTAATCAAATTTTTATAACAGATAATACATGTTCTGTTATACAGTTTTGGTGATATCAGCAGTTTGATGATCTTTTTTGAACATCATAACCAATAGTGTGAGATTTTCATTATGTCTGATTACCTAACTGATAAAGATTTGTGGAAGGTTCAAAATATTTTATGGGAAGTTTGTGAGAGATGGTTTGATATTGGCATTCAGCTGAAATTAGAACCCAATAATCTTAATAAAATCGAAGCTAATTACAAAACAGTAGAAGAATGCTGTAGGAAAATGCTTCTCACCTGGCTCTCTCAAGTGGAACCAAAGCCTACCTGGTCAGCATTAGTGGAAGCTCTGAAATCACCTGCTGTAAAGTGTGAGGATGTAGCAAGAAAGATTAAATTAGAGCATCTTCCAGAGCCAGAAAGCTCACAGAATCAGGTACCATCAACAAACATTAACAATTTTCAGAACACTGATTTCCATGATTACGAGGAAGATGAGGAAGACAGTGAGGTAAAAGTTAGAATGGATGAACTCGATGAGCGTTTTTCAGATTTGGTGGACCATGCCTATAAAGTTTTAGTAAAAGATCTAGGCTTATCTGTTTCAGATTTGCGATCACGTTTAGATAACTTCCCCTCCACTCGTCGTCACGAACACCAGGAGTTCCTAGATAAATACATAGTTAGGATGGGGCATGATGTAACAGTCAATGATCTATGGTCTCAGTTATGTTCCTACTGGCACTTTATCAACTATAAGCTTCTAGAGCACATAATCAGGAAAAGTGGCTGCAAAAAACTCATTAAGAAAATGAAAAGTTATAAAGAAGACCTGATATCTTTCAGCAAAGAAACAAGTCTTCATGATTTTGTCAAATGCTTCCCAAAATTATGCAGTAAAAACCTAAGTTTAGCAGCAGGTAGCAATCACAGATTAGAAGTAAAAGTTGGCGGTAAGATTTGCAAGCTGATTGATTTAGATCGCTTGGAGAAAGGATTTGTTTCAACTTTTTCACTGCCTGAAATCTGTGGACTAATTCTTAAAAATATGTCACCAGGATGCCTCCTTGTCACCTGGATGGTACCTGCTCTCTACATCAAGCTACTGAAATGGAAGTTGAGCATCTGTGATGAACAGTTCTTTAAGAGACACGACGTAGAAAGTGTTCATCTAGATGGTGAGGTGTGCTATGTCAGAGGATTAGAGAGGACACCTATTAACCCAGCCATAGAACTAGTTTCGGACATAGAAATTACCAAAAATACATTTGAGTTAGGGGCTATGACAAAAATAGTTATGGAGTCTTCCACTCCATTAACTATGACACAGCTCTGCACAGCATACACCTTCAAATTACTGACTCATAACCTCTCCCACCACCCAGTCCACGGCAAGAGTAATCTGAGGATACAGTCTTTCACTGATCTCCCTCAAGACACGCACAAACAGTTCTTACATCTGTGCCAACTAGCTTACGAGAGAATTCCAACTGGATATAGTGGGGGAAAATCTCTCCTACTTAAACATACTGATGGACTTGGTCTTACAGTAGATTTAGAAGGGAGTGTTTATTTTATTCACAAAACACTGCAAGAGTACTTGGCTGCTGTGTATATATCCAATACTATAAGAGAAGGAATAACAGATTATTTTGAAGAATTTTTTAACCTTCCATACCTTGGTTACTTGCCATACTTTATAGCTGGACTAACCAAACTCACATTTATGAACTGTCAGATGCTTTCAAAGGTCAGACAAAGAATTAGTAAGTATTTGTTAATGTTTGAGTCAGAATTCCCTCGTGTCCTCACGAAGAAAACTATGAGCAATCTTATAGAGTTCACAGACACTACTATTGTCAAAGATGTCATGTCAACACTAAAGGGAGTTGAGTTTAACACTAGTAGAGACATCATGTTAGAATCTACCAGATCTAATATCAGTCTCAGTGTGGATTCTGGACTGGACTCACATTCCAGTGTTGGAACCAGTTCAGTATCTACCAGGTTTGATCGCAGTGTGGATTCAGGACTGGACTCACATTCCAGTATTGGAACCAGTTCAGTATCTACCAGGTTTGATCGCAGTGTGGATTCAGTACTGGACTCACATTCCAGTATTGGAACCAGTTCAGTATCTACCAGGTTTGATCGCAGTATGGATTCAGGACTGGAATCACATTCCGGTGTTGGAACCTGTTCATTATCTACCAGGTTTGATTTCAGTGCGGATTCAGGACTAGAGCATTCCACTGAGGCCATCAAGTCAACATCTACCAGGTCTCATCTCAGTGTGGATTCAAGACCAGTTATTACTCGGTCAGCACTACATCCAGAGTACTCAGTATCATGGAATTATTCTCATTACATAACTGGAAGATTGTTACCTTTATCAGATCATTGCTGGAAGCTTACAAGTATGAATGAATTTATGAGCAAAGGTTTTATAGATGCAATAGAATCAGTCTGTAACTATAAAGGTGTTGAGTTTCCATCACAAAATTTCAAGCTGACCATTGACAGTTATAATTACAGTAGGTTATCATACTTACCTTACAGTATACTGAACAGGATTAAAGCTATGACACTTTATAACTCAATCAAGGAAGAAATTTCTGAATTAGATTGCATATCAGACAAATTGATAAATTTACATGAAGTTTATTTGAAATGTCGATTTCATAAGATAAATATAGTCACTCCCTTTTTATCACATCTTAAAACGCTAAAAATTCTCAACCTATGGAGGAATAACATTAGTGATGATGGAGCCAGTGAGATGGCTACAACACTGTTAGTGAACAAGTCACTGGAGGAATTAAATATCAAATGTAATCGCATCACACATAGAGGTGCATCTGCACTAGCTGAAGGTCTTCAAGGAAACAAAACATTGAATATTCTCAACCTAGGGTGTAATAAGATTGGTGATGATGGAGCCAGTGAAATAGCTAAAGCACTGTTAGTGAACCAGTCACTGGAGGAATTAAATATTGAATATAATTTCATCACAGACAGAGGTGCATCTGCACTAGCTGAGTGTCTTCAAAAAGACAAAACACCTAAAATCCTCAACCTAGGGGCAAATGACATTGGTGATGATGGAGCCAGTGAAATAGCTAAAGCACTGTTAGTGAATCAGACACTGGAGGAATTACATATGGAATATAATTCTATCACTGGCAGAGGTGCATACGCACTGGCTGAAGGTGTTCAAGGAAACAAAGCACTGAAAATTCTCAACCTAGGGTGGAATGACATTGGTAATGATGGAGCCAATGAAATAGCTAAAACACTGTTAGTGAATCAAACACTGGAGGAATTAAATATTGAACATAATGACATCACAGACAGAGGTGCATCTGCACTAGCTGAAGGTCTTCATAGAAACAAAACACTGAAAATCCTCAACCTATGGTGGAATAAGATTGGTGATGATGGAGCCAGTGAAATAGCTAAAACACTGTTAGTGAACCAGTCGCTGGAGGAATTAAATATCAAAGATAATGACATGACATACAGTGGTGAATCTGCACTAAATGAAGGACCGCGTGCAAACAGAATGCTTAAAATAATTTTGTGATAATGGAGCCAATTAATAATACTGTTGGTACATATAAAATGACATAACAAAAAAGTGATAATTTGTAATTTGCCATCATTTTTAAAGCTATTATTCATTTCTCAACTTCACTATTTAAATTACATCATTTTGTTCATGAACAATAATTTCTCTTTCA
Source organism: Diacarnus erythraeanus (assembly GCA_964016965.1). Lineage (NCBI taxonomy): Eukaryota > Metazoa > Porifera > Demospongiae > Poecilosclerida > Podospongiidae > Diacarnus > Diacarnus erythraeanus. The sequence continues at coordinate 6,200,080 of OZ024673.1, forward strand.
TTTGTTGTTCACTAACTTATAATGCACTTCAACAATAGCATACAATAATACGTTCTCCATAATCATGGATGTAGTTGAGTTTGGCAGTATAATATTAACAGTCATAACCTGTAGAGGACACAACATTGTGTATGTGATTTAATTTTTAGTTTCATGGTTTTGTAGCGTAGAGTTGTCATCTGTGTTTGTTTTTATCCTGTAGCTATAGCTATATTGAATATTGTGAAAATTAGATAGTGCCACTAATAAAATCACTGATGAAAATGAGTCTCCAAGTTCTTTGCTAGTGTAGGTTTAGTGAGGAGGTGGTGAGGGAGGATCATGGAGAGTTGTTGTTTGAGGTGGGAGTACTCCTTCATCTGCTTGTCAATAGAGGGAACAAGAGAGGAGAGGGCATCATAGGATGAGGGTAAGAATTGTGACAACACTTATTCTTTAGAGAACTTATTCACATGCATAGGTACACACAATATTGCATTGTGTGTGCGCGCGCGTGTGTACGTGCATATATGCTGCTGGGAAGTATATCCCTTTCGCTCCCAAAAGAGTGTAATTTTACACACTTTTCAACCGTCCGTTACTCGGACCCCGTCGGCACCAGGACGTCCTCCTGCCGCCAACCTTTGACTGTCGGCATCGGAAGTCAGAACAATGGGTTGTGGTCCGTCAGTTCTCAGATGTTTGACCACAGGGAGGAGCTGCCTTTGATCTTCCTTTGATGTTCGCTTTATATGGACTTTAAAAAAAAAAATGAAAAGAAAAGGAGAGTGGCATAGTGCATGGGGCAGTGCCGTAGAGGATCGTCGGTGTGAGAGAGGCCATAAGCAGGCCAGCAAGAGTCTCCAAGGAGCTCATTCTTTCTGCCTTGATCTGCTAGCCGCCAGCATGACGTCACGCTAACCTGCGCGACCTTTTGCTGCCTGGGGCGCCGGCACCTAGTGACGACCAATGCCAAATCCAAAAAAAATCGAAAATTAGTGTAGCGAAAGGGTTAGTATCGAGGACCTAGCAATATGGATTGGAATTCTGGGGCTCCAGGCTTTTAAGCGAAGGAGTGGACAGTGACATTGATAGCAGCTGTAAGTTCCGTAGCTAAGCTAACCTAATATCTGAGCTGAGCCTAGGGTGTGTGTCCAGCCCACAGAATCACTATCTTGCCTGTAGAAGCTAGGAAAAAGTGTTGTGGGGGAACACCCCTCCTGAGACTCCCTCGACCTCGACATTGGTGTGTGTAGACTTGGGGTGTGTCCAGAGGGGTGTGGGAGTGGAGGTGTGTCCAGCTGAACCCCCACTTGACCTAGAGAGTTAAGGGGGGTGTGTGAGAGATTTGGAGGTGTGTCTAGATCCTGTAGACCTCTCAGAAGGAGGAGGGGGAACCCCCTTGTGGCCCGCTAGAAGGGTGTGTGTGTGTGGAGACCCTGAATGTGTCCAGAGGGGTGTGGGAGTGGAGGTGTGTCCAGCTGAACCCCCACTTGACCTAGGGAGTTAAGGGGTGTGTGTGTGAGAGATTTGGAGGTGTGTCTAGATCCTGTAGACCTCTCAGAAGGAGGAGGGGGAACCCCCTTGTGGCCCACTAGAAGGGTGTGTGGAGACCCTCCAGAGGGGTATGGGAGTGGAGGTGTGTCCAGCTGAACCCCCACTTGACCTAGAGAGTGTGTGTGAGAGATTTGGAGGTGTGTCTAGATCCTGTAGACCTCGCAGAAGGAGGAGGGGGAACCCCCTTGTGGTCCGGTAGAAGGGGTGTGTGAAGACCCTGGGTGTGTTTAGAGGGGCGTGGAACCAGATGTGTATCTAGCTGGCCTGTAGACTCTATAGGTAGAGTGTGGGGGCACCTCCTCCCCACCTTCCTTCCTTTCCTCTTTTATTTTATAAGCTCTCTCAATTATCATTATGTAGGTATGGATTACATGAGGAGATAAAGGAATTTGCACCTACCCCAAAAGTTTCTAGACTCAAAAAAATTCAAATCAAAACTAACTTCAGTAGCTAGTGAAGATTAGCTATATTAATAAACATTATTATGTTATAATACTTTTGAGAAGACTGCGTGAATTCACATAGGCATAGGAAGCATGGGAGAAATGCCCCCTCCACCCACCCATGGTTAAACATGCAGATCAATAAGGAACATGCTAGCCTATATGCCAAATTTAGTTATATAACCTTTCAGCATCTAAAGTAAAGCAATTTCTGAAATGTGTTATTCCATTGAATATTCTTAACTTTACATTCTTCTTTGGTATAGCTTCTTTACAATTACAGAGACTGCAGAGCATAGCCTTTTCATCTCTTCATCACATAGAGTCATACCTATGATCAGAATCAAGAATGTCATCACGAGCTTCTTCATACACACACTGGTGAACTAGGTACATCTGTATTGCTAAAATTGTTAATTTAGGTAAGCTAAGCTATTTTGGAAAGCCTACAGTGTTTTCCTGTAACAAATCATGCTAGATAGTCTCCTACCCAATGGTATTCTATAGCACGGAGTCCTTGCCCACCCCTAACCTCATTCCCATTAAGGGTGTGCCCCCATGCTCCAAAACATCTATGATTCAAAGATTTATTTTTTTAATAATGTAACTGTTAGTGAAACCAGCAGCAAGTCTTGTCACAAGGAGTATTACAAAGATTTGGTCAACCTTAGTGATTAATGTTATGGTCAATGTAAGCTTTAGTATGACAACTTTTAGTTAGTTTTTGACTAATTGAGATCAGTTTTGTGACTAATAGCTGGTACTAACTTATAGTTTTAGTTGACTAAAGCAACATGAGGTCAAAAATGACCTGTTGTTGATGGTCTCACATAAGGGTGTGTTGTGATGTCACATAAGGGTATAAGGTGCGTTGTGATGTCACATAAGGGTGTGTGGTCTGAAACTTGTGGCATTGTCTGAAATTGTGCAAGAAATGAAGATGTGGGCTGGGATTTTCGTAGAGATATGGGTCAATTTCATTCAGCAGTGAACTCTTGACCTTGGAGTGACTAGACTAACCCTTTCGCTCCCAAAAGAGTGTAATTTTACACACTTTTCAACCGTCCGTTACTCGGACCCGTCAGCACCAGGACGTCCTCCTGCCGCCAACCTTTGACTGTCGGCATCGGAAGTCAGAACAATGGGTTGTGGTCCGTCAGTTCTCAGATGTTTGACCACAGGGAGGAGCTGCCTTTGATCTTCCTTTGATGTTCGCTTTATATGGACTTTAAAAAAAAAAAAAAATGAAAAGAAAAGGAGAGTGGCATAGTGCATGGGGCAGTGCCGTAGAGGATCGTCGGTGTGAGAGAGGCCATAAGCAGGCCAGCAAGAGTCTCCAAGGAGCTCATTCTTTCTGCCCTGATCTGCTAGCCGCCAGCATGACGTCACGCTAACCTGCGCGACCTTTTGCTGCCTGGGGCGCCGGCACCTAGTGACGACCAATGCCAAATCCCAAAAAAATCGAAAATTAGTGTAGCGAAAGGGATATAGGGAATTCAAAACGTGAAGATGTGGGGAATATCCCAGATTATGTATGGGAATCAGTAGACCATGAAAACATTTGTTAAAATTACAGACAGAGCATCAGAAAAGGATTTAGAAAGTACAAAACTCAGAGTTACATCTCCTCAGAGTGTCCTCTCTCGAAGTTTACCTGGGAAACACTACTGATGATAATATATTTGAAGTTCAATGGATGGCTAGATCAGTTTCTCCCTCTCACAGAAGAAGCCAATCTGAGGACATGGTTCTAAACCCAGATAGGGTTGAATCTGATGTATAAATTTACTAGTAGTCTGTTGTTATTACTATTATATACCTACTGTACTGTACATGTGTGTTTATATTCCAATGATGTCATGTGCATTTCTTACGCACATGCGCAGTACAATCGGAGTGCCAAGTCTAGAACTATTATTGTTTTATTCTGAACTGATGAGCGTTGTGGTTAGTGTTCCTTTCTGAAGGTATGGGTATGTATAATAATAGTAGCTATGTAGCTATGGTCCTAATGCAGGCTTACTTATGCTAATGTAACTACTTTCTTTATAAAGGACCGCTGGTCGCAGGTCATGCTAGGTAACTAGGTGTATTAGCTATTTATCCCACTTTTTGTGATGGCAGATCAGCAGGGAAAATACTCGGCAGTTAGCCTTTAATAATGATAATAGGAGATCAGGGAGAACTTTCCACAGAAATTGACTGAGAATAATGCTAAACAAGGTGGTTCCTGAGATGGACGGTCTTTTGTGGTCACTCTTAGCACAATAGCTAATAATCTTAATATAAATTAGTTTGAGTGGGAGGAAAGTGTAAGAACAATGACCACCTTTTAAAAAAAATGATTATTGAAGCCTTTTATGGTAATAATTATTGCACACATTACTACTATTTTTAATAAAAAGTAAAAATATCTGGTTATTGAAATTATTGTTAGCTAGCTATACAGTGTGTGTGGGTTACACAAATCAAGGTTATGCTCACAAGTTCTATTGGTTACAGACTGTGCTATATAACCTAACACGAACATAAAAAAACTGTTAAATTGTGAGTCAAACCAATAATTAAACAGCCGTGTAATTAATTAACTAATAATATAAACTTCACAGTTAAGCTAACTAACTCAGATAAATTTACTTTCACTTTCTTGATCATGGTTTACTCAGTAAAGAGTTTAATAATAATAATAATAATAATAATAATAATAATAATAATAATAATAATAATAATAATAATAATATTATAATATAATAATAATAATAATAATTATTATTATTATAATTATGGGTATCATCTTGTTCCCATTAACTTAACACACTAACAATAATTATGGGTAATTATAAGACATCATGATAGATGTCTGAAGAGTGTGATTTTGTACCTTCATTGGCTTACCATCTCTTGTGATTTGGGTTGCCTGAAAGTCTTTGCTGGAACACTGAAAGATCTGTGGTAGTAAAAAAAAAGTTGATTGAGAACCCAGACATGAAGAGGGAGAAAATGAGGTCATGCTTAGCCATGCTTGATCAAGATCACAAAGAAGACTTAACAAGATAAGAAATTTAATCTAATTAATTCTATCTCAGACATCACATGAAACTTGTCCTTGTAACCAACTACATGACTTGCATGATGATCAAACTACACTGTTAATGGTTCAATAGGCCATAGACATCCTCAGACATAAGCCTTTTTATTTTGAGAAATTGAATATTCACTGAATTGTAGTAAGATTTACTTAGATGGTGTCAAAGACCAGGTGAGGCTGCATTCGGCCAAATTCTTAGCCCAGTTGGATATTATAGAGTGGAAACAACACAGAGAGAGAAATATTATGTTGACAAAAAAATGAACAATAAGAAAAAAATGTAAGCAAAGCAAGTTTATAAACTGGCAGCCAAAAAAAATTACTCATTTTTAACTAAATATTAAAGTTTTACTGCTTTACAAGTAATTCTTGAGGGGACACAGGTGTAATAATTACGATTATTATGGATTATAATAGCATGATTATTACTATAGGTTGTTAATATCTGGTAGGTCTTCCTTTAGCTTATATTACAACTTCACACCTCCTTGGCATGCTCTATCATGTTGGTTATGTCCAGTTATGGTAAGCAGTCCTATGCTATTTCCTGAAAAATGCCTCTCACAAATGATTTATAGTTTAGATTGGGTGACTATGCTGGACACTCTAAAACTTCTATTTATAATTTTCTTACTCCTTGAATCATTAGCTATCACACTGACTCTTGATAAGCATCAGTGTGACCCAATAACATACTCCTATTACTTACTCTAATGATTATCACTCCAAAGACACATTGTTTCAAGCATCTAGCAACTGATTTTTGATAAGTGAATAGTTTCTTTTGACTGCCAGTGTATGAGTAGCTATAGCCATGAGACATCTTAACAGAGATAATAAATTGACCTTGCAAGAAAAATTATTATTTATACTAGCTATACTAAAGAGTAATGGACATAGAAAAATTTTTTTTTTATTTTTTCAGTAGCCCTATATCCATAGATATGTGGCAAAAGATGAAAACTTCTTGTCTGAATTGTGTGGCTAGTCAAACTATGAGTTTTTACAAAACATCCTGTTGTGGGCTTGACTTATTGATAGTGTACAAAGGTGAATGGATGTGATTTTGGCAATAGTGTGGTTTTAAGCCAGCTGAAAGGTACACTGCATGGCTTTTGCTAGGGTGAAGTAGTGAAGTAGTGGCGGCTAAGGGTGGAGGCTAAGGGTGGAGGCTAAAGGGGCTGCTAGACTTGTTAGAATGTGCACAACTTGTTAGAGAATGTGCAAGGCTCTGTAAAAACAATTAGCAATGTAATACCATTTGCAGTTTATACTGCATTGACTTGTCCTGTCTGAACTTGTTAGCTTAGTTTCTCTGCACTTTCTACACATACTTCATCCTTAGTCCAGTTGCCTCTGGTGAAGTATGTTTGAGAGTGATCAGAGCAGCCAAAAAGTGATTGATTTTGAGTCAGCAAGCTCCTCTGGGAGTGATAGTGAAGACTCTAGTGATAGTTCATCATCGATCCCAATGGCATACAATTTTGAACCAAGTGGGACTGATTCAGGGAACTTCTCAGAGACTTCCAGTGACAATTCTGAAGGCAGACTAATACTAAATGGAAAGATACTAGCAACTGTAGAATATGTACAAGAGAGATAACTTCATCCTGTGAATGTTGCCAATAGCAACAAATACAGTGTACGTGTGCTACAGAGAAAGTGCACCCATCCTGAGTAAAATACAGGCACTGGAGGATTCTATTATTCATTGCATTACACAGCATCCTAGATTTAGTCCAGTTTGCCTGAATAAGTGTGTCCTTCAAACTGCATAATTATGAATAATAGGTAGCACCATGGTGTTTCATCATCACCATCAACATTGCATGAGTGTTCCCACCAGTGGCGTAGCTACATAGGGGCACTTAGGGCACATGCCCTACCAAACTCTCTTAGTGCCCTACCACTATCTGTCATAATTTTAGTTGAATCTGGTAAAAGATTGATAGTCCTTAGTGAGCAGTTTAGTCTATAAGGTCAGTGCCCTACTGGTGCCCTACTGGTGCCCTACCACATGTTTAATCCTGGCTACGCCACTGGTTCCCACCACCTAGGAAATACGTATATAGATACACTGCTTATCATCAGCTAACACAGTGGTGTTGGGGTTGGCTAGGAAGAAACAACAGGGTGTTAAAACCAGCCTGTGCAGTTTAAAAACTGAACCAGTAAATTCAGTAAGTAGTTCATCACTTACTCCAGGCATCTATAGAGGTGCGAGCATGGTTAAGTTCAATTTGACTTTTCAGCCAACCATTTCAGAGTCTGTGTCAGCTTCACTACATTCCATTGCACTGGTCTCCAGTGTGGCAGCTAGCTACTAACTGATGAAGCATGACCACCTGAGACCTCTTGCACTTCTCAAAGACATTTCTTCTTTTCTTTAGTGCTGGTGTTTCAGATGTCATAGGGTTCTTCCTCTTTAGACTTGATGGCTTTTCAAATAATGTTGGTATAGCATTGGGTCTTCAAGTCCATAGATTTTGCAAGTTGGCCATCTGGCTCAAAACAATCCTCTTCAAAGTGTTTACTGTTTAGCATAGAATAGTTACTAGGCTCCATTTATCCTTTGTGACTTGTTCAGCCCATTTTCCCCCTCAAGGTTGGATCCTTTAGGAATGAAAATAGCTAAGCTTACTCAATCCTTGTGAGTGAGACTACAGCCTGCTGCTACAAACTTCAAAACCATTCCTTACCCTAGCAATCACCACACTGTCCACAGTTTACCTTTCTGCTGGCCAAAAATCACATTGACTATTGCAATGTAAGCCTGCATCCATTCATGTATGTATGTATGTATGTCATCAATAAGCCCCACCCACAACAGGATTTAAAAATTCATAGTTTGTATAGCCAGAACATACTTGACCAGAAGTTTTGATCTTTTGCCACACATGTCTATAGATATAAGACTACTGAAAAATGCAATGAATGAATGAATGAATGAATGAATGAATGAATGAATGAATGAATGAATGAATGAATGAATGAATGAATGAATGAATGAATGAATGAATGAATGAATGAATTTCCACGTTGGTTAGTCAACACTACTGGTTACAGAATTATTAAGCAGATAATACACGTTTCATTATACAGTTTTGGTGATATCAGCTATCTTTTTTTAACTACACAGCAAAACTGTGAGATGCCTGATTATCTAACTGCTGAAGATTTATGGAAGGTTCAGAATATTTTATGGGAAGTTTGTGAGAAATGGTTTGATATTGGCATTCAGCTGAAATTAACACCCAGTAATCTTAATAAAATTGAGGCTAATTACAAAACAGTAGAAGAATGCTGTAGGAAAATGCTTCTCACCTGGCTCTCTCAAGTGGAACCTGTGCCTACATGGGCAGCATTAGTAGAAGCCCTGAAATCACATAGTGTAAAGTGTGAGGATGTAGCAAGAAAAATTGAATTAGAACATCTTCCAAAGCCAGAAAGCTCACAGTATCTCAATGAGATACCATCAAAAAACACTGGTGCCCATGATTATGAGGAAGATGATGAGGACAGTGAGGTACGAGTCAGAATGGATGAACTTGATGAGCGTTTTTCAGATTTGGTTTATCATACATACAAAGTTTTAGTGAAAGACCTAGCCTTTACTGTTTCAGATATTCGATCACTTTTCAATAGTTTCCCCTCCACTCGTCGTCATGAACACCAGGATTTCCTAGATAAATACATAGTAAGGATGGGGCATGATGTAACAGTTGATGATCTGTGGTCACAGTTGTGTTCCTACTGGCACTTTATCAATTATAAGCTTCTCAAATACATAATCAGGAAAAGTGGCTGCAAAAAACTCATTGAGGAAATGAGAAGTTATGAAGAAGACCTGAAATCTTTCAGCAAAGAAACGAGTCTGCATGATTTTGTCAAATGCTTCCCAAAATTATGCAGTGAAAGCCTATGTTTAGCAGCAGGTAGCAATCACAGGTTAGAAGTAAAAGTTGGCGGTAAGATTTGCAAGCTGATTCATTTAGATTGTTTGGAGAAAGGATTTGTTTCTACTTTTTCACTGCCTGAAATATGTGGACTAATTCTAAAGAAAATGTCATCAGGATGTTTCCTCATCACCTGGATAGTACCTGCTCCCTACATAAAGTTACTGAGATGGAAGTTAAGCATCTGTGACAAACGATTCTTTAAGAGATACGATGTAGAGAGTGTTCATCTAGATGAAGAGGTGTGCTATGTCAGAGGATCAGAGAGGACACCTATTAACCCAGCCATAGAACTGGTTTCTGACGTGGAGATTACAAAAGAAACATTTGAGTTAGGGGCTATGATAAAAATAGTGATGGAGTCTTCCCCTCCATTAACTATGACACAGCTCTGCACAGCATACACCTTCAAACTACTGACTCATCACCTCTCCCACCACCCAGTCCATGGCAAGAGTAATCTGAGGATACAGTCTTTCACTGATCTCCCTCAAGACATACACAAGCAGTTCTTACACCTGTGCCAACTAGCTTACAAGGGAATTCTGACTGAATACCGGGGGGAAAAATCTCTCCTACCTGAACATACTAATGGACTTGGTCTTACAGTAGATTTCAAAGGGAGTGTGTATTTTATTCACAGAACATTGCAAGAGTACTTAGCTGCTGTGTATATATACAATACTATAAGAGAAAGAACAACAGACTATTTTGAAGAATTTTTGAATCTTCCATACCTTGGTTACTTGCCGTACTTTATAGCTGGACTAACCAAACTCAGATTTATGACTAGCCAGATGCTTTTAAAGATCAGACAAAGAATTAGTAAGTATTTGTTAATGTTTGAGTCAGAATTTCCTCATGTCCTTACGAAGAAAACTATGAGCAATCTTACAGAGTTCACAGACACTACTATTGTATATGATATCACGTCAATACTGGAAATTAGCACTAGTAGTGATATCAGGTCAGCATCTACAAGGTCTGGTCATAGTGTGAAATTAGGAAAGGCATATTCAATTGTTAGCATCAAGTCCCCATCTACCAAGTCTGATCTCAGCATGGATTCAGGATTTGGTCTGCATTCGAGAGTTAAAACCAAATCTTCAACTACACATTCTAATCTCAGAGTGAAATCAGGATTTGGTCTGCCTTCCAGTGTTAAAACTAAGTCTTCGACTACAAGTTCTCATCTCAGAGTGGATTCAGAATTTGGTCATGCTTCTAGTGTTAAGACTAAGTCTTCACATACTAGTTCTGATCTCAGAGTGGATTCAATACTAGGTCAATATTCCAGAGTTAGATTCATGTCAGCAGCTACTGGGTCTAATCTCAGTGTGGATTCAGGACTTGGCTCACATTCCAGTGTTGGAACCAGTTTGGCATCTATTAGGTCTGATCTCAGCGTGGATTCAGAACTGGAGCATTCCGGTGTTGGCATAACGGAAAAGAAATAAAACAAAGGAAAAGTTATAATTAATAAAGAAAAAAAAAGAAGAAAAAAAATGTGGGTGCCCGTCCCTGGGAGCAAACCCGGTACCTTTGGTACCACGTGACAAACGAACAAGGGTATAGACTAGCCAGTACCCGAAGAAGTTTCTGCGGCTTATTGATTTTTTTTCACTCCTCCTCATAGACTGTGATCCTAAACTTTATGCTGACCTGTTGGCTATGCAAAAGTCTCCCTATTAGTTGACCACAAACATTCTGTGCCTTGACAAAAGTTACTATAATAATTATAGCTAGCATTGAGCAAATTTTAATCAGTTTGTGATTTTTATTGGCTAAAATACATCTTGATTCTTGATATTATAATGTTTAGTGTCACAGTATTCCCATCTCTGATTCCCTGTTGATTTGTCTCTAACACTTTCACCTTCATTGCTGCCTTAGCCCTAGCCCTTGAAAATGCCACATAGAGCTGACTATGACAAAGGACAGGATAATGAAGATAAATTCCTACCTTCTCAAAATGTCTCCTTGTTGGTTGTCACGGAGTAGGCCAGTCACAAAGGCAGTTGATTCCTTTCCAGGATAAATGGTAGATTGATGTCGCTTGGTGCCAGCTTAATCCTAGGAATGAGAATTTTTTCTCTTCTGTTTTTGCCCTGAAGAATTGTTGCTTCTGGTGCTGGTTGGTAACTTTCAGTCTTGTACCATTACATAGTCCTTGCCTCAATGATAAATTTCAGCAGCATCACCATTGAATCCACCTTCAAATGCTCTTTGAGTGGAGATGAATAGTGCTCTTTTTCTCTCTGTTTCTCCTTCAGCTTGACATGTCTGCTCCCCTCCTTTGTCTATGTCTTGCTTGAGAATCCATACTAACTGATGTATACCTACTGTGCTAATGAACTCCTTAGGTGCACACAAAATCCACAGAACCAGTGAAGAAAAAAAAAGGAAGAAAGAAAAAGAAAGAGAAGTTAAAGGAAAGAAAAGGAAAAAAAAATAGACAGAGAGAGAGAGAAATGTGGGTGCCCATCCCAGGGATCGAACCCAGTACCTTTGGTACTGCATGACGAACACGAACAAGGGTATTATTATATAGACTAGCCAATACCCGCAGAAATTTCTGCGGCTTGTTGATTTTTTCATTCTCTCTCCTGGAAAAACTTTTTGCTGACCTGTTGGCTATGCAATTTACCACACAAAACTCAGTACTGTCAGCAGCATTACTATTGAATCCACCTTCAAATGCTCTTTTGAGTGGAGATTGATAGTTGCCCATTGAAGGGGAAAAAAGAAGAAGAAAGAAAAAGAAATAAAACAAAGGAAAAGTTATAATTAATAAAGAAAAGAAAGAAAAAAAGAAAAAAAAAGAGAAAAATGTGGGTGCCTGTCCCTGGGATCGAACCGGTACCTTTGGTACCACGTGACGAACGAACAAGGGTATTATTATATAGATAGATGATGTACTATAGAAATTTGGTCAATACATGCATGCATTATACTATTATAGTAACTTTGTCAAGGCACAGAATTTTTGGGCACTCTGATGCTAACTGGGAATGCAAGATAATAATGTGGTGAAAAAAAGCCATATTAAACTCCCCACAAGCGCCACTGTGTGGTGGGTACTTGCTAGTCTCTATAGTTATGATGCATACCTACTTAATATGGTGATATTGCCATGGATACTAAGTTCGTTCCTTAAAATTTATTACTATGTTTTGTTTTGTTTTGTGTGTGTGTGTGTGTGTGTGTGTGTGTGTGTGTGTGTGTGTGTGTGTGTGTGTGTGTGTGTGTGTGATCAAGCAAAACTGCTTCAATTCAAGCAAAAATCAAGCAAATCAAAATTGATGGGTTGGTATATAGGTATGAATATGTATCATTGCACATGCTCAGCGTTATAGATAGCTAGTAACCAGTTGTCAAGTAGTTAGTAAAAGTTATGCTACTAACTCTTGAGTTTTCCAGCACTAGTACTGACCTTTACACATCCCTCGACCTGGGATGTGACACATTTGGGTCTAGTACAGGTATTATTAAGGCTTTACCAACTAATGACTCCCAGATTGAATACTCAATTTTCTAATAAATGCATGAAGTCCATACACAAAAGATGAGCTAAAGGCTTACAAAAGTTTGAAAGGATATCCATATCTTGTGGCTGGTCGGGTGAGTGATGCGCATTTTGTAACAGTGGACAGTGCTAACTGTTAGAGTTCAGCATTCACAGGCTGTATCAAAGGCTGCTCTTAATTGGGCTTTAAGCTAGGAGTCTTGATTAATAACTTCTGGCCACTTCTGCCAGTCAACAGCATGATGACTTCTGTAGCTTACTGGTGGGCTTGATGATTCCCAGTGAAAGTATGAGTCTTCTATTAGTTTCTACTTTTCTCGGTACCTCTGCTTAGTCTCCATAGAAAGTGTTATGAAATACAAACAGGCCACGCCACCCATGCTTTTTGCCACTCAATATGGCCGCATGGCAATGGTTGCTATGAATTAGCCTCTGACCCCACCCAAACTGGATAACCTCTATAATAATTATACGAATATGCATCCAGCTGAACTGACTGTAACTGGCTAAAGTATGCATTTGAGATAAGGAAAGCTCCTTCACATGTTTAGTCAGTGTACATCAGAAAATTAAGAGAAGAGTTCTTTTAGTAATATTCCACTAATTATTATGTGTAGACATCTGTGTTACTCAAAAGATTCATCTCAAGATCAACAGATAGACCACAAAACCACTCACTAACCATCTTTATAAAACAGCCTGTGGCTTTTTTCAAACATCCATCTTCCATGTAGCAACTGGCCTAGAATTCAAGGTTGTCTCTAGAGTAAAAATGGAGTCATTCAAACTGGTTAGTTGTATCAACTACAAAACTAGGTTCTGTCTAGTGTTAGCTGAAAAGGGCACTTTATTGGACAAAAAATGGTAGTTTTAATTCTGAGACGACTGGATTTTAACTACTGACCACATACCCAGAGCCTTGCCAACTAGGCTATCTGGCACTCAACGGTGCTCATACACCTAAACCCTCCAGCCGAATTAATAATTACAGCTGCTAAAGATAGATAAACTTGAAGTAGTAACATACAATTAGCACTGAAGTACCATACATTACTTACTACACATGCTAAAAATGGGAAGGGTGGGGGTTAAATTATATGTCATGCTCAGGTTCTTCAAGCACTCAGGGGTTTGTAATTTGAAGTCTTGTAATATATCAAGAGCTCACAAAATATGTCTTACATGAAACCGAACATTTGAACAGACTAAATACTGTTACTACATTACTTGTATTCTATTTAAAAATAAATAAGGCCAAAGGCTAAATAAATACAACACAAAATAATTAAATAATAGTTAATGTTTGTTACATTTCCCCTCCTTAGATAAAGGTCGTCCTCGACAGTCTAAATAAAGTTACATAAACACATGTGATACTCTCATAGGTGATGTGTCATAGATCTGGTAACAGGTCCTTGTCTCTGTACAGTTTCGTTCTCATTAGGATATTTAGGCATAGCTTGAACTGTTTGCTTTGGTACTCTTTTCCTCCTTGGTCCAGTCCAAGATGCATCCAACATTTTATCGTAACAGAGACAAACTTGATTTAAAGCAACAAATATGGATGGATCCTTAGGTTTATCAATCAAAGTAACTTCTGCATTGTTAGAAGTGAGAGATATTATGCGGTAGGGGCCATGGAATGGACGACATAATTTTCTAGTAGGTCCCTGCATTTCACCAGCCATGTAGACCATAACTCGGTCTCCAACAGACAGTTGTGGATCTTGGGTCCTCTTATCATACTGTCTTTTCTAAGCTTCCTGTGCTTTTTCAATCTTCTCTTTAGCCGTAGCCCAAACAAGTGACAGTTTACTGGCTAGCTCTGTACGGTAGTCTTCAATATCAACCACATAGGGTGAAACTGGTACAGGAATGGGAGTAAGTGGAGGTCGAAAAGGTCTTCCTGTTCTTTCCTTGAAACTGAGTATCACTAAACTTCTCTTGAGGTAAGGCTAGTGATTCCACTAGCCCTTCATTACGCTCCCTAAGTTGCTCAATACTACACTCCATACCACTATACCTCTCTCCTTTCACACTTGCACATACTGAGTCTCCCATCACCTTTTCTCCTGTCATACTTGAATCCTTTTTTGCACTTTCTACAACAGTACCATTTTTACTACTCATACCACGATCACATTCCACACTGATAATTTGTCCAGTAATACCTTTCAGGACACCAATCTCCATGCCTTCCACCAAATTTATAGAACAACCACCATCAGTATTTTGAACTAATAGCCCATTATCCTGTACCTTCACCAATGATTCATGTGAATCCAGGCCATAAGATTTAAGTTTAGGTTCAAACAATACATCAGTGCCCACTAGATCACTATCAACACACTCCATTCCTACTTCAACAAAACAACCTTTGAGACTTGGATTTGACACTGATTTCAATATTCTTATATTAGCTATTTTTGAGTTAGACTCTTGCTTAGTGATTAGAGGCTCTCCATTAGCTCTAGTAATAACTAATCCCAGAGCAGGCAATACATTCATGCCTAATAAACATTCCTGTTCACTAAAAGGCTGGACAAATACCAGTACATATGCTGACTCACCATCAGCTTCTACCTTGACCTGAAGTTGTGCAGTTATTGTTAACTCCCTTCCTCCTCCTGCACCATCCTTTCCAAACAAATGAGAACTTGGCTTTTCCAGAACTGGTAATGGCTCTCCCTGACTCCTCAATTTCTGTCCTATTTTATGGAGTAACGAACGAGAGATGATAGTAGACTGAGAACCAGTGTCTACCATTGCTTCAACTGGGATACCTCCAATTATAATGGACAGATATATTGTTGGCCCAATAGCTTTCAAGCTATTTTTCTCCTCTGTATTTACCCTGACAACATTGACACTACTCTGTTCCTCTTTGAGCTGATGCTGTGCCAACAACTCCTGCAACTGCAGAATTGACAAGTCTTCTGGAGTCACTAGAACTTTTCCCTGTTCAGACTCCTTGGATTTAACAGCAGCATTACGGGATGACTTTTGAGTATAAAATCCTTTATTATGACCAGGAGCTTCCTGCTGCTGTCTTGCATGTTCAGTAGAAGAACGCTGTAGGAAAATGCTTCACACCTGGCTCTCTCAAGTGGATCCAAAGCCTACCTGGTCAGCATTAGTAGAAGCTCTGAAATCACCTGCTGTAAAGTGTGAGTATGTAGCAAGAAAGATTGAATTAGAGCATCTTCCAGAGCCAGAAAGGTCACTATATCTCGATGAGATACCATCAACAAACATTAACAATTCACAAAACACTGATTTCCATGATTATGAGGAAGATGCTGAAAACAGTGAAGTACAAGTTAAAATGGATGAACTTGATGTGCGTTTTTCAGATTTGGTAGATCATGCCTACAATGTTTTAGTGATTGACAAGGGCTTCACTGTTTCAGATATACGATTACTTTTCAGTAGTTTCCCCTCTACTCATCGTCACGAACACCAGAAGTTTCTAGATAAATACATAGTGGAGATGAAGCATGACACAACAGTTGAAGATTTGTGGTTGCGGTTGTGTTCCTACTGGCACTTTATCAACTATAAACTTCTCAAATACATAATCAGGAAAAGTAGCTGTGAAAAACTCATTGAAGAAATGAGAAGTTATGAAGAAGACCTAAAATCTTTCAGCAAAGAAACGAGTCTTCATGATTTTGTGAAATGCTTCCCAAAATTATCCAGTGAAAGCCTACATTTAGCAACAGGTAGCAATCACAGATTAGAAGTAAAAATTGGTGGTAAGATTTGCAAGCTGATTGATTTAGATCTCTTGGAGAAAGGATTTGTTTCAACTTTTTCACTGCCTGAAATCTGTGGATTAATTCTAAAAAAGATGTCACCAGGATGCTTCCTCATCACCTGGATGGTACCTGCTCCCTACATCAAGCTACTGAGATGGAAGTTGAGCATCTGTGATGAACAGTTCTTTAAGAGACACAATGTAGAAAGTGTTTATCTAGATGGAGAGATGTGCTACATCAGAGGATCAGAGAGGACACCTATTAACCCAGCCATAGAACTGGTTTCAGACATGGAGATTACAAAAGAAACATTTGAGTTTAGGGCTATGACAAAAATAGTGATGGAGTCTTCACCTCCATTTACTAAGACACAGCTCTGCACAGCATATACCTGCAAACTACTGACTCATCACCTCTCCCACCACCCAGTCCACAGCAAGAGTAATCTGAGGATACAGTCTTTCACTGATCTCCCTCAAGACATACACACACAGTTCTTACACCTGTGCCAACTAGCTTACGAGGGAATTCTGAGTGGATACAGGGGAACAAGATCTCTCTTACCTGAACATACTGAAGGACTTGGTCTTACTGTTGATTTCGAAGGGAGTGTGTATTTTATTCACAGAACACTGCAAGAATACTTAGCTGCTGTGTATATTTCCATTACTATAAGAGAGGGAATATCAGATTATTTTGAAGAATTTTTGAATCTTCCATATTTTGGTTACTTGCCATATTTTATAGCTGGACTAACCAAACTCAGATTTATGAACTGTCAGATGCTTTTAAAGATCAGACAAAGAATTAGTAAGTATTTGTTAATGTTTGAGTCTGAATTCCCTCATGACCTTACGAAGAGAACTATGAGCAATCTTACAGAGTTCACAGACACTACTATTATCAATAATGTCATGTTAATACTAAAGGGAGTTGAATTAAGCACTAGTAGTGACATCAGGTCAGCATCTACATGGTCTGATCTCAGCATGTATTTGGGACTGTGGCATTCCAATGTTGGCTCCTGGTCAGCATCTACCAGGTTTGATCTCAGTATGGATTCAAGACCAGTTATTACTCGGTCAGCACTACATCCAGAGTACTCAGTATCATGGAATTATTCTCATTACATAACTGGAAGATTGTTACCTTTATCAGATCATTGCTGGAAGCTTACAAGTATGAATGAATTTATGAACAAAGGTTTTGTAGAAGCAATAGAATCAGTCTGTAACTATAAAGGTGTGTTGAGTTTCCATCACAAAATTTCAAGCTGACCATTTACAGTTATAATTACAGGAGGTTATCATACTTACCTTACAGTATACTGAACAGGATTAAAGCTATGACACTTTATAACTCGTTTGAGGAAGAAATTTCTGAATTAGAATGCATATCAGACAAATTGATAAATTTACATGAAGTTTATTTGAAATGTCGACTAAATATAGTCACTCCCTTTTTATCACATCTTAAAACACTGAAAATTCTCAACCTAAAGTGGAATTACATTGGTGATGATGGAGCCAGTGAAATAACTAAAATACTGTCAGTGAACCAGTCACTGGAGGAATTAAATATCAAACACAATGGCATCACAGAGAGAGGTGCATCTGCACTAGCTGAAGGTCTTCAAGGAAACAAGACACTGAAAATTCTCAACCTAGAGTGGAATAAGATTGATGATGATGGAGCCAGTGAAATAGCTAAAACACTGTTAGTGAACCAGTCACTGGAGAAATTAAATATCGAACACAATGGCATCACAGAGAGAGGTGCATCTGCACTAGCTGAAGGTCTTCAAGGAAACAAGACACTGAAAATTCTCAACCTAGAGTGGAATAAGATTGGTGATGATGGAGCCAGTGAAATAGCTAAAACACTGTTAGTGAACCAGTCACTGGAGGAATTAAATATCAAACATAATGGCATCACAGACAGAGGTGCATCTGCACTAGCTGAAGGTCTTAAAGGAAACAAAACATTGAAAATCCTCAACCTAGAGCGGAATGCAATTTGTGATGATGGAGCCAGTGAAATAGCTAAAACACTGTTAGTGAACCAGTCACTGGAGGAATTAAATATCAAACATAATGGCATCACAGACAGAGGTGCATCTGCACTAGCTGAAGGTCTTCAAGGAAACAAAACATTGAAAATCCTTCACCTAGGGTGGAATGCAATTTGTGATGATGGAGCCAGTGAAATAGCTAAAACACTGTTAGTGAACCAGTCACTGGAGGAATTAAATATCGAACACAATGGCATCACAGAGAGAGGTGCATCTGCACTAGCTGAAGGTCTTCAAGGAAACAAGACACTGAAAATTCTCAACCTAGAGTGGAATAAGATTGGTGATGATGGAGCCAGTGAAATAGCTAAAACACTGTTAGTGAACCAGTCACTGGAGGAATTAAATATCGAAGGTAATGGCATCACAGACAGAGGTGCATCTGCACTAGCTGAAGGTCTTAAAGGAAACAAAACATTGAAAATCCTCAACCTAGAGTGGAATGCAATTTGTGATGATGGAGCCAGTGAAATAGCTAAAACACTGTTAGTGAACCAGTCACTGGAGGAATTAAATATCGAAGGTAATCGCATCACAGAGAGAGGTGCATCTGCACTAGCTAAAGGTCTTCAAGGAAACAAAACACTGAAAATTCTCAACCAGCCAGTGAAATAGAATTCTAAGAATTGATACTTTCAGTATTAGTGATTTCTTGTAACTTGCCATCTTTTTAAGCTAATATTCATTTTTCTACTTTTTATTGTACCAAATACTCTTTTTTTTTTTTTTTTTTTGTTCATAAACAATATTTTTACTATAGCTATATGTACATCTTTATAATCTCTTTCTTTTGTTGATGTTTGTTAACTTTTAATTCACTTCAACAGTTGCATACAGTAAATCATTCTCCATAGTCTTTGGTACAGTTGAGTTTGGCAGTAGCTATATAGTCACTGCAAGTTGGTATTTTCTTTAATCTGTCATAACCTCTCTAGGTCACAACACGGATTATCGTGATTCATTTTTAATTTTTAGTTTCACGGTTTTTGTAGCATAGGTAGTTTGTCACCTGTATTTGTATAGCTAATAATATTGTAGAATATTTAACTTTTGTCATTGTGTATACTGCGCATGCTCTTACGTCATTCACTACATCAATTATCATTATTATTATTACAACTTTAAAATTAATTTTAATGGCCATATTTTATTAGTTGTGTGAGATTGTCATTCTGTCAGTTCTGCATATAATGGTTTTGAATAATTATAGTTTGGACAACAAGATTGTCACAATTTATTGATAATAAGAGAAGAGTTCTATTTATATAGCTATAGTGACAAGGAGAAATCAGTGATGAAGATGAGTCTCCAAGTTCTTTGTTAGTGTAGGTTTAGTGAGGAGGTGGTGAGGGAGGAACATGGAGAGTTGTTGTTTGAGGTGGAAGTACTCCTTCATCTGCTTGTCAATAGAGGGAACAAGAGGACAGGGCATCAGAGGATGAGGGTAAGAATTGTGACAACACTTATTCTTTAGAGAACTTATTCACATGCTGAGGCACACACATCTGCATCAAGGGTGTGTGTTTGCAAATAGAAATAAGAAAGGAGCTGAGGTGAAGGTGTTGGGAACATGTCAGGAGGAAAAGAGGGAGAGGAATATCGAACAAAAGGAAGATAGAAAAGGGAGGGAGGGTGGAGCGTCAGAACAACAATAGAAGAGAATGAAGCAGAGAAGAAATTGAATATGGAGAAGAAAGAGTTTAGATTTATTACTACTAGGTATTGGAACATCTGAATAAAGGACACATTCTTATAGGGAGGCTGTTCATATCTCAGAGGTTAATTTACAAGAAGAGGTTGTCCTTATTTCAGAAGGTCCTTTGTCTGTAGTTCTATGTGTGTACGTACAGTGTAACAGATCAAGAATGCTGAGTCAGCTTTCAGTCTGCAGAGCATATAATCACCTTCATGAAACTGTACAAAGGAGAAGATTGGGGAAGTAATGAAGATTAGTAAAGAGCACACAAATCCAATACCTTTCTCTCTAAGTAGCTCATGGAATTGACAAACCTCTTTCCACATTTGTAAAGTAGTCCGTACCTGTCAATGTAGAGATACACATTAGATTCGTATTACTACTAGAAGAATGCATGGCAATGAAGGGTCAAGTGTGTTTGGAAAGGATCTTCACACACAATAGTCAGTAAGAGGAAAATAATAGTAGCTAGCTATTTCTTTGAAAGTCAGAGATCTTAAATAACTAAACACAACACTTGTTTCTACTTTTTCTCAGAATTAATTCTAGAAAAAGCTCACTATCCTAAATCCAGTAACTATAGCTATAGGCTGTGGTACTGAATAGAAAAGGTTCTCTTAATCTCATGGATTCAGATTCCTGACAGGAACACTGTCAGCTGACAAATTTAACTAGAACTCATTGCACAGAATAGATCATGTGATTAGATACTGCTAGAGATTGCAGCATCAGCATAATTAATAATATTTTACTGTGCTAATGCCAAGTCAAAACCCTGAGATCAAGGAAATAGAGAAATTCACCAAAGTAAAATTTATATCCCGAAATTTGGATGAAATCCTAAACTATGGCAGCTCTGTGGACAGATTCCACTGATGAATTTAGTGAGCATGTAGCTAGCTACATGCTGATACCAAGTAGCTAGTAAACAGAACCCCGAGAGCAAAGAAATAAGAGAAACCATTCAAAGTAAGAAAAAATGTCTTGGATAAAACTGACAATCCGACAACAGGGGTGTAGGAAGCAGGAGGGCACCGAGTGCTGGTGCCCTCCACTTTTCACAGACCTAATTAATTTTACAGTTGTTATGTGGTGTGTGTGTCACTATGTGTGCATGTGTGTGGTGGTAGTATGTAAGTGCTCCACTATTTTTACACTTCACTTATACAGTGAAGTGTAAAACACAAGTTCTAACCACATACGTATATAGGAGACTGAGAGCTATATTAATCACTATTATTATCATTATTTAACCTCAAGCTATATATCCATGGAAAGAATATAAACAGGTCATTGGTCAAAATTATTATCCAAACATTGTTATTTATGTATCTAGCTAGTATAAAAGGACAAAACTATAAACCATGATAAGCCAGTTTAAAAACTCAGACTTCTCAGTTCAGCTCAGCACCCTGTATTTTTATTCTACTAACTTAGTTACCATTCTTTCTCAGTGCTCTTTTACAAACCACAAAATGCATGATAGCTACTACATTACATGTATTTCAAGTGTGCTCACATGGCTCAAAGAAAACTAAACTCCTTTTTTGGCTACAAGAGAGGCTTCTATCTCTGAACCCTCTGAGTCAGATCAGAAACTTCAAGTGCCTTTGAAGATGATCATGGTGTGAATTTAAGGGAAGGAGATTCCTAACCATTAGCTAGCTGATATTTCCTCTTGTGTTCCTTGATGTGTTTGATTCCATGGTGAGTCATGCACATCAGAGTAAGAGCATAAAAAGGGAAATCTTAAAGCTTGCTGCAGTCTATTTGGTATGAAAAGTATCCCAGTGTTTGCACATCTAAATATTTTGTACTAATACCAACATGCTAAGCAGCAAAATTTCTTGACTTTTAGCAAGTGTCAAAGTTCTACATTAATTGGAAACTGGAGAAAGACTCTGCATTAGATAATTATTTATTTGTGACTTTATCATTAAGACCCTCTGATGCATGTGAATCTGGAGGTAGCTTTTAAATGTTGATGATCATTACCAATAATGATGTTCAATACCTTTGTTCAGGGGGGGGGGGGGGGGGGGGTAGAAAGATGATTTTAGGTGGGGGGCACCATTTAATCTAGAGCCCCCCCAGGAAATTTTGAAATTTTAGTCATCTGAGATTAGCTATCTCTAGTACAAAGGCCTTGAACTGCCATGTCATCTGTTATAATGATGCATACTGCTCTAGGCTGTGCATATAATAATCATTATGTCCTGCTCTAATGTCTCAGCTATTTGCCCAGGAATAAAGTCTTCTGGGCTGTATACAAGGGTAGGCTATTTTAAACAAGTTGGGTGATAGACTTAGTTTACTTGTACAGGCTGTCCTATAATGTGTCTTGTCTTACTGTATAGTCTAGTGCATAGTTCAAACTCTTAATATCTGACCAGAAAACACCACCTTTAATTGTTTCAAGGATAAAAGGGTGTGTATCTCTGGAATACCTCCTGCAGCCAGTGATATGACAGTTGATAGTTCCTCCTCTATGCAAAAATATGTAACAAATAGCTGGGTACATGTCATGACCCACTATAACAGAGTCCTTTACTATAGCTACTGCATAGCGGTCTGTAGGGTTGGTATTTTCTTCCACCCACTTTCATCATCAGGTTTACGCATGCTCCGTGTGGTTTGAAATACCTGACACACCCTTATTTTGACACACCGCCCTTGGTTTGATACACCCTAAAATTAACGATCTCCTGACTGTACGTGCTGGAAAACGCTTCATTGAAGCCATAAAGGTACTTCATATACTGGGTGGGTGAATAATAAATAACTAGAGGTTTTAATAGTGTGTTAACACTGAGTAAGTAGAGTTGAATACAGATCAAAGTAATGAATGGTATACAGCTAAAATTACTCCTGGTTGTGTTTACATCCTGTTCTTCTGCTTATAAATAACTTATAAATAACTAATGATCTTGCCAGCTCTATTATCCTATCAACCTAAACTAACTGATAATAGGTTGCATCATAGCATAATAATAATAACAAATTTTGAGTAGAATCAACTAATACCTAAAACTTGGGCCTAGGACTATGCAAGCTAGATCATCTTTTCACAGACTAGTCCCAAAGTTCAAAGTGATTTTCATGGGGAAGGTATAACTAGCTAGCTAATATGTGTTTGAACAAGTTGCAGACTGCATTGGGATCTATATTAACTACTTGTGCATAAGTAATAATGATGATTCATGAGACCAGCATTCCTAGCATGCTAGTGAACTTTAATAAAGTCTACATACCATTTCCCAAGAAGGCCAAGAACACTACTTACTGATAATATGTAGCATATTCAGCAAAATTTATTGAGTGGCTATGCCATGAGTTTGCTACATCTGCATCACTAATTATTTACTATGTGTAGACCTCTATGTTACCACTGAAATAATTTTATCTCAAGATCAACAGATAGACCTCAAAACCACTCATTATCCATCTTTTGAAGCTTTATATATAAAACAGCTGTTTTTCTTGTGACTTTTTTTCCAACATCCATCTTCCATATGTTGCAACTGGCCTAGAATTCAAGGTTGTCTCTAGAGTAATAATAGAGTCATTCAGTTGTATCAACCACAAAACTAGGTTCTACCTATAATAATATAGTATTAGCTGCAATGGGCACTTTATTGGACAAAAAATAGTAGTTTTAATTTAGATGACTGGATTTTAACTACTGACCACATACCCAGAGCCTTGCTAAGACACTTAAAAGGGCCCTCCAAGTGTCCACCCATACAATTAATAATTACACCCACTAAAGATAAAGGAAAAACTTGAAGTAGTAACATACAACAAGCACTGATCTATAAAGTATCATAACATTACTTAATACACATGCTATAAAAATGGGAAGGGTGGGATATAAACTTTAATTGATCAGATATATAAGCAGATAAACATTTCTATCTCAGTGACTGTTAGACTTCCTGGCTCATTCTTTGTCTGCAGACTTTTCCCCACTGTGTACAAGGTCACAACATTGAGTTTATATTTTGCATAATAGAATTTTAGGTTGAGCATAATATTGAGTATAATAGAACATCTTCCTGGGAATTGTAGCATAGCATTATTGGAGCAAAATCAGCCAAGGCCTTACACTTGGGGCTTCTAGAACTTTTTTAAATGTTTGATACATATTTAGCTTAAGATCAACAGATAGACCTCAAAACCACTAATAATAATAAGTAATTCTTGAGATAGCAGTTTACTTAAAAGTGTGGCCACTCATGGCACCCTTCTATTATTAATAGTGAGTGTAGTAATGTTATATCAGTGCTTGTTGCATACCAGTTCCAAAATTACTTACCCTTAACAACAGTAAGGCAGTGAACCCTTAAAAATTATCATTATTGAAGCCTTTATAGTAGTATCATTGCACACATTACACAATTATAGTTCAATTAATGTTCTTAATTAAGGTACATAGCTATCTGGCTAGCAGGAAGAAGTTTTCTTTCGTCTCAGGCACCACTTGGAACCTGTCTGTAACTGTATGAAACTTGCATGATGATCAAACTGCATCAGTCAATGATGCAATTATCCAGTGACAACTTCCAGGCAGTAGCCTTGTGAGACTATTGTTTGGACTCTTGAGTGAATTTTTGTCTCAGTACATAATACCGTATTTGCTGAAATTTTTGTTGTTGTTTTAATTTCAGATGTCACCTTTATTACAAAATTTAAAAGGTTGAATAATTTTATTAATGAAAATTTTCCTAATTGGAGATGCAGCTGCAGGCAAAAAACTCTAAAAGAAGCGTGGTCCATACAAAAGGTTAGCCAGTAAGCTCTACAGCTACAGATATAGCTAAACAAAAGCTATTCAGGTAGCCTATTGAGCTAACTATTGCAATGAGTCCTAGTCAAAGTTTTAAATTTTGTTATGGTGAGGCTCTTGCAAAATTAAAACAACACAAAAATTTGAAAAATGAATTATTAAATAAATGAAATTTTCTGAAAATAATATGGTAATATACTTAGATGGGGTTGTTGTTAGAAGGATCTGATGATGTTAAAATCAAATTTTAGGGCAAAGTAAGAGTTAATAATTGATATTTTATGCTATCTCCTTTCAATTAGCCATGTAAAAAGTAAACTACTCTACACTTGTAATGAATATTCCACTAATACTATAACAATTAAAGTTAATATTAACACTACTAGTTACAGATAACTGATATAATACATGTTTTGTTATACAGTTTTGGTGATATCATTGAACTGCACAACAAAACAGTGAGATTTTCAATATGTCTGATTATTTAACTGCTAAAGATTTGTGGAAGGTTCAGAATATTTTATGGGAAGTTTGTGAGAAATGGTTTGATATTGGTCTTCAGCTGAAATTAGAACCCAATAATCTTAATAAAATCGAAGTTAATTTCAAAACAGTAGAAGAATGCTGTAGGAAAATGCTTCTCACCTGGCTCTCTCAAGTGGATCCAAAGCCTACTTGGGCAGCATTAGTAGAAGCTCTGAAATCACCTCCTGTAAAGTGTGAGTATGTAGCAAGAAAGATTGAATTAGAGCATCTTCAAAAGCCAGAAAGCTCACAGAATCAAGTGCATCTTGATGAAAACATTAACAATTCACAGAACCCTGATTTTCATGATTGTGAGGAAGATGAGGAAGACAGTGAAGTAAAAGTTAGAATGGATGAACTCGATGAGCGTTTTTCAGATTTGGTGGATCATGCCTACAGAGTTTTAATAAAAGAACAAGGCTTATCTGTTTCAGATTTACGATCACATTTAGATAACTTCCCCTCCACTCGTCGTCATGAACACCAGGAGTTCCTAGATAAATACATAGTTAGGATGGGACGTGACGTAACAGTGTATGATCTGTGGTCACAGTTGTGTTCTTACTGGCACTTTATCAATTATAAGCTACTAGAGCACATAATTAGGAAAAGTGGCTGCAAAAAACTCATTAAAAAAATGAAAAGTTATAAAGAAGACCTGATATCTTTCAGCAAAGAAACAAGTCTTCATGATTTTGTCAAATGCTTCCCAAAATTATGCAGTAAAAAACTAAGTTTAGCAGCAGGTAGCAATCACAGATTAGAAGTAAAAGTTGGCGGTAAGATTTGCAAGCTGATTGATTTAGATCGCTTGGAGAAAGGATTTGTTTCAACTTTTTCACTGCCTAAAATCTGTGGACTAATTCTTAAAAATATGTCACCAGGATGCCTCCTTGTCACCTGGATGGTACCTGCTCCCTACATCAAGCTACTGAAATGGAAGTTGAGCATCTGTGATGAACAGTTCTTTAAGAGACACGACGTAGAAAGTGTTCATCTAGATGGTGAGGTGTGCTATGTCAGAGGATCAGAGAGAACACCTATTAACCCAGCCATAGAACTAGTTTCGGACATAGAAATTACCAAAAATACATTTGAGTTAGGGGCTATGACAAAAATAGTTATGGAGTCTTCCATTCCATTAACTATGACACAGCTCTGCACAGCATACACCTTCAAATTACTGACTCATCACCTCTCCCACCACCCGGTCCACGGCAAGAGTAATCTGAGGATACAGTCTTTCACTGATCTCCCTCAAGACACACACAAACAGTTCTTACACCTGTGCCAACTGGCTTACAAGGGAATTCTGACTCGATACAGGGGAACAAGGTCTCTCTTACCTGAACATATTGAAGGACTTGGTCTTACAGTAGATTTCGAAGGGAGTGTGTATTTTATTCACAGAACACTGCAAGAGTACTTGGCTGCTGTGTATATATCCAATACTATACAAGAAGGAATAACAGATTATTTTGAAGAATTTTTGAATCTTCCATATTTTGGTTACTTGCCATACTTCATAACTGGATTAACCAAACTCAGATTTATGACAGGCCAGATGCTTTTAAAGATCAGACAAAGAATTAGTAAGTATTTGTTAATGTTTGAGTCTGAATTCCCTCGTGACCTTATGAAGAAAACTATGAGCAATCTTACAGAGTTCACAGACATTGCTATTGTCAATGATGTCATGTCAGTATTAAAGAGAGTTGAATTAAGCACTAGTAGTGACATTAAATCAGCATCTACCAGGTCTGGTCTCATTGTGGATTCGGGACTGGGGCATTCAAGTGTTGGCTCCAGGTCAGCATCTACCAGGTCTGATCTCAGCATGGATTCGGGACTGGGGCATTCCAGTGTTGGCTCCAGGTCAGCATCTACCAGGTCTGATCTCAGCATGGATTCTGGACTGGGGCATTCCAGTGTTGGCTCTAGATCAGCATCTACCAGGTCTGATCTCAGTGTGGATTCAAGACATGCCTCACATTCCAGTTTTGGCTTCAGGTTGGCATTTACCAGGACCATGGATTCAGGACTGAGGCATTCCAATGTTGGCTCCAGGTCACCATCTACCAGGTCTGATCTCAGTGTGGATTCAAGACTGGCGCATTCCTTTGTTGGCTCTAGGTCACCATCTACCAGGTCTCGTCTCAGCATCGATTCTGGACTGGGGCATTCAAGTGTTGGCTCCAGGTCAGCATCTACCAGGTCTGATCTCAGCATGGATTCGGGACTGGGGCATTCCAGTGTTGGCTCCAGGTCAGCATCTACCAGGTCTGATCTCAGCATGGATTCTGGACTGGGGCATTCCAGTGTTGGCTCTAGGTCAGCATCTACCAGGTCTGATCTCAGCATGGATTCTGGACTGGGGCATTCCAGTGTTGGCTCTAGGTCAGCATCTACCAGGTTTCATCTCAGCATAAATTCTGGACTGGGGCATTCCAGTGTTGGCTCTAGGTCAGCATCTACCAGGTCTCATCTCAGTGTGGATGATTATTTCTTGAATTACTCTTATTATGTAACTGGAAGATTGTTACCTTTATCAGACCATAACTGGAAGCTTAAAAGTATGAATGAATTTATGAGCAAAGGTTTTGTAGATGCAATAGAATCAGTCTGTAACTATAAAGGTGTTGAGTTTCCATCACAAAATTTCAAGCTGACCATTGACAGTTATAATTACAGGAGGTTATCATACTTACCTTACAGTATACTGAACAGGATTGAAGCTATGACACTTTATAACTCGTTTGAGGAAGAAATTTCTGAATTAGAATGCATATCAGACAAATTGATAAATTTACATGAAGTTTATTTGAAATGTCGATTAAATATAGTCACTCCCTTTTTATCACATCTTAAAACACTTAAAATTCTCAACCTACAGTTGAAAGAGATTCGTGATGATGGAGCCAGTGAAATAGCTATAACACTGTTAGTGAACCAGTCACTGGAGGAATTAAATATCAAAGGTAATGGCATCACAGACAGAGGTGCATCTGCACTAGCTGAAGGCCTTAAAGGAAACAAAACACTGAAAATCCTCAACCTAGCAGGGAATAAGATTGGTGATGATGGAGCCAGTGAAATAGCTAAAACACTATTAGTGAACCAGTCACTGGAGGAATTAAATATCAAAGGTAATGACATCACAGACAGAGGTGCATCTGCACTAGCTGAAGGTCTTAAAGGAAACAAGACACTGAAAATCCTCAATCTAGGGTGGAATAAGATTTGTGATTATGGAGTCAGTAAAATAGCTAAAACACTGTTGAACCAGTCACTGGAGGAATTAAATATCACACATAATGTCATCACATACAGAGGTGCATCTGCACTAGCTGAAGGTCTTAAAGGAAACAAAACATTGAAAATTCTCAACCTAGGATATAATAAGATTTGTGATGATGGAGCCAGTGAAATAGCTAAAACACTGTTAGTGAACCAGTCACTGGAGGAATTAAATATCGAACACAGTGACATCACATACAGAGGTGCATCTGCACTAGCTGAAGGCCTTAAAGGAAACAAAACACTGAAAATTCTCAACCTAGAGTGGAATAAGATTTGTGATTATGGAGCCAGTGAAATAGCTAAAACACTGTTAGTGAACCAGTCACTGGAGGAATTAAATATCGAAGGTAATGGCATCACAGACAGAGGTGCATCTGTACTAGCTGAAGGTCTTCAAGGAAACAAAACACTGAAAATCCTTCACCTAGGGTGGAATAAGATTGGTGATGATGGAGCCAATGAAATAGCTAAAACACTGTTAGTGAACCAGTCACTGGAGGAATTAAATATCGTCATCACAGACAGAGGTGCATCTGTACTAGCTGAAGGTCGATCTTCAAGGAAACAAAACACTGAAAATTCTCAACCAGCCAGTGAAATAAGAATTGATACTTTCAGTATTAATGAAAAGAGTGATTTCTTGTAACTTGCCATCTTTTTAAGCTAATATTCATTTTTCTACTTTTTATTGTACCAAATCCTCTTTTTTTGTTCATAAACAATATTTTTACTATAGCTATATGTACATCTTTATAATCTCTTTCTTCTGTTGATGTTTGTTAACTTTTAATTCACTTCAACAGTTGCATACAGTAAATCATTCTCCATAGTCTTTGGTATAGTTGAGTTTGGCAGTAGCTATATAGTCACTGCAAGTTGGTATTTTCTTTAATCTGTCATAACCTCTCTAGGTTAGGGTCTGCAACACAAAAAATGAAGATTCAAGAATCCAATTCTCCACAGTTCCAACAATATGAACTCATTAGGTGAATGTCAAATCCAACACAAATTTGTACCCTGCAGTCTTCTTCAGCTCCGCAGGCTAAAAAATTAGTTCCAGCTTTTCGCGTAATTAGATTGAGGTCCACCCTCCAAAATATAAAAAATCTTATCTTGGTCTAAATGATGCCCAGTACTTCTCCTGTCCACTGGTTGTGTGTGTAAGTGTTAAATAGTGATGCTTTGGCGTGCTAAGTAAAGCTAAATCCCTTGTACTTTGGTCAGTCATCCAAAAGCGGGCAATTTCTGTGGTTTGTATGGGCCCAATTTTTCTGCAGAGCAAGGTAGTTTTTCCCTCGCATCATTTATAGTTAAGGGGAGGCCTTGCTTGTGCGTGACCATAGTTAGAGCCGGGTCTATTGTTTTTTGCCATCAGAGATGCAAGTGCAAAGCAGTAATTCTAGTGTAAGGCACGCCGAGGTAATCTTTGATGGATTCTAGAGTTGCTAGAACTGTATCCTGATGGCTAATAGATGGAACATGCTGTAAACTTATGTCTACTTGGAAATATAGGTTGGGAGTTTAGGCAGGAAATTGCTGTCTCATGGCCACTAGAACAAGATCAGGTAAAGAAGCGTCCTAACCATTAAAATCTAACTCACCAATACCTTTTGCATGATGTAGGTGATAGAACACCTACATACGGTGAATTGATTGACCTTCTTGACGATTCTGAAAAGAATTGCTCATTGAGTGATAATGTGTTGGACATCCTTTACTCCAAATTCAAAGATACCTATCCTGGAATAAGCATTGGACGTTGCAAACGATTTCATGCGACTGTGATGCGCATTGCTGCTCCAACGAGGTCATCATTAAGGGGTCCCAGTAAGCTGTGTGGTTCGCCGCTCACACGCTATCGAAAAAAGAAGTGGATTCCTCGTATCCGAAACCCGGGTAAACAATTCTCAGCAGTTATTAATGGGATTTTTTTAGAAAATGAATTTGGAGGGGGGGAAGGAATAGGGGCAGGTTGTTGAACTTGAATCTAGTTCACACTGTTGTCTATTTCAGGAGGCAACACTATTTCAGGGGGTTCCCTCCCTCCCTAACCTGGATGATAGACCCTTCCCCCCTTATCCTACAGGTCCACCTGACAGAGTTCCATTCCCTGATGAACTTTATTATTACGGTCTGAATGAGAAGTTACTGGCCAAAGTTTTCCATTATGTGCAAGCTCAAAAGAAGGGTTCTCTTCCTTGGAGCGTACGAGGAGTTCCCAGCATGTTGTTTTATCAGCAGTTGCATCGCTACATGAAGAAATGGCCTCTAAGTTCCTCTTCAACAAAGACGGCAATTGGAAAGTTTTACATCGCCATCGATAAGAATTTGCAGGATAAAGGTTATCGGCCTGACAATGCTTACCGATTTATTGAGCGAACTGTTGGATCAAAACAACCTCCCTCTGCAACAATGAAGTACGGCTTGGAAGATACTGAAGTAAAATCCTTGGAAATGGAAGTCAAGCAATGTAGTGAGTGTACACAGAAGTTGTCTATAGATTTTAAATCCATGGAGAGAAATTTTAACAAAATGAAGAAGCAACTGGACCATGCAGATATGTTTAAGAGACATTACAAATGAATTGAAGGATGTTTCAAAGAAGCGAGACGTTGCTCAGAAAAAAGCAAATAGGCTTCAGAAATCTATGGAGTTTGCCTTTTCTGATTGTACATCTCTTGAAGATAATCTCTATGCATTGGAAGAGAAGAATTCTGAGTTATCGAAGGCTCTTGCTTCAACCAAACAGATGGACCTACCTACTTTTGACTTTGAAACAAAACTTGGAAACAAAACATATTCTCCTGCCATTCGGACTCTATACTATACTTTGCTGGCAGAGCAAGTTCCCCCTGCCAAAATCAGTGATATTATCAAGAACATTGTCAAATGCTTTTTTCCTGCTATGGATGTTCAGCAATTAGAGTTGCCAAAGGAACGATGTGCTGGTTATATGCGAAGTGAAGAGATGAAAACAGTAAGTATGGCACATAAAGCTACGGTTATTTGTGAACATGCAAATGATGGACAGCTATACCTAAACACAGATGGAACAACTCTAGCTCAAAAGAAACTGGGAAGTGTTGCCATTAATAATGTAACAGTTTCAGTAAATGAAGTTTCTGATGGAACTGCAGCATATATGATTGATGATGTATCCAGAGAGCTTCAGAAGTTAAGAGAAATGGCCCATGCTCTGAACATACCTAATGCTGACTCCATTAATTGGACTCTGATTGCTTCAGCGACATCAGATTCTGCTGCCACTCAAAAATGCTTCAACAAGCTTATTGAACAGTCTGTTGAAGCAGATAAAGAGAAGTTTGGAGAAGTGTCACATGAAGCTTTTGACCTTGTAGAGAACTTTTGCGCCATGCATCTTGGTGTCAATCTCCGCAAAGCATTCCTTGATGGAATGAAGGCCACATATGACCACAGTTATAGTGATAATAGGGAGTATCATGCAGTGGATACCCTTGTCTATGAGTTCTGCAAGCTCTTTGGTTGGCATGGTACACCAGAATATGGGTGTGGTACTTTAGCATTTCCTGACTTCCTAGTAATGTCAAAGGATCCTAATGCAAGCAATGATTATTATTCTTCCTGTACTCAAGTAACATTTGATCGTCATTATTTTGTCACTGCTGCTAATGCAACAAAGATCATCTTTGTTAGAGAAGCAGCTATTCACTTTTTGAAGTACACAGGAAAAGAAAATGGCAACAGATTGGAGAAGGAAGTATACAGGAAGTTGCTTGATTCAGAAGAAATTATGGCCCAAGTGAAAGCAGATGCTCTGATGTTTTTCCATGTCTATGCAGACCTGGTGATGTTAGCCAAATCCAACAAACTTCAAAAGTCTGCTCTCAGTATGAATCGCCACTACCTGGAACTTCAAATGTTCCTCCAGGAGTTAGAACAACACCCTGAGGTCATCATGGAGAGAAACTATCATGTGTTCAGGTCTGAAGATAAGTTGTATGGTGATGACAAGGAAGTCAATCATCGCATCCATTGCAAGTCAATATCTGTATATGACCATCTGTTCACTCCAGACAAGAGTAATGAGATAAATCTCTATTCCTTAGTATCTGCTGGAGCTGCTTCAATGAAGAAAAAACTATGTTTATGCTCAGAATAAGCTACCTGGTGGAATCTATTGGGATCCTGAACCAAATGTTGAAGCCGTTCTCAAAGAGTTGAAACCAAGTAATGACCTCTGTGAATCCATACTTGGTCTAAATGATTATTTGTCTACTGCTATTCCTAATTTGCATCAGATGGCAAGATCTAACTTGATTGAAATTAAGAAAAATAAATCCATGAAGTGGTTGCAGCAGTTACCATCAGAACAGAAGGACAAAGTATTGGATTTAGCCGTTAAGAGGAGAAGGGAAGTATTAAGAGAACGGAAGGAGGAAGATCAGAAAAGAGCTGAACAAAGGAGAGATAAGCTTATTCAAGTGCATACACAAAGACAGGCACTTCTTCGAAGAGCACAGGTAGAAAGATAAGCTCTTAGAGGAGCATCTGATTACATCAGAAGAAGAACTACATCAATCTATTTCAGACATTGATAAGGAGCAGATCAGTATCTCCAAGAAGAAGAAAAAAATTACTTTGTTGAAAACCCAAGTGAATATAAGAAAGAAGTTACTTAAAGAAAAAATTCTAATTACTTTTAGTCAGTCCCGAAAACAACGTCCAATCAATGACCTTGTTAAGGAATTGGCTGAACATATAGCTGCAAACAGCTTGCCTCCAGAATACTCAGCTTTGATCAGTAACCCTTTTTTATTAGTTGGCAAATCCATTAGTCACAAGTTCGAACTAGAAGAGACATGTGAAGAGAAATGGTACAGAGGAGTTATACTGGGATATGATTTAGTGACTAAACTATATGAAATAGCATATGATGAAGAAGATGAGTCATGTCATTTTGATTTGACACAGGACTTGATAATGGGCAACTTACAAATCATGTAATTATTATTTTTTTTGTATACATAATTATAACTTGGCTAACTTCTCAGCTACCATTATATAATGGTTCTGGCCTGATCTATAACCGATGCTTCCTCTCATAAGAAGCACGTCACATTAGGATAGACATTATGCCCTGGAACTTTGCTTAACTGTCCTATGCAATGACTGTGCATTATCTAACCACAGTACTACAAAATTAATTGTATCTTCTAGTGGGTGGTTTGTTTTATGTGAGCATGCATAGCAACTAACTACAGGGTTGTGCAGAATATCCTTGCAACAATAAGTACAAAGCAGGAGTATGGCAACAAGTGGTTAGTAACAATGCAATAGGTAGAAGTTAGGCAATAACTTCCATGAATGATTCGAAATATGAAAGCAACCCTGTCCTCCCTTCACACAATGGAATGTACTGGGTGGAGGTGTAACTACTATGAAAATTAGAACTGTTCCATACCTAAAGGTAAGGTACTAACCAACAAATATTCTTATTACTTGCTTAGCAAGTCAAAAATCAATAGCAACAACCAAGTAATAATGAACTACTGACAGCTATAGATCATCCATTATCGTATATATACTCTTCATGATGCTTTCTAAAGTTTGATGTGCATGGTCTAATTCTCTTTTCATCAAATTGAAATTTATGGTCAACTTCTGCACACACTCACTACATTGCTTGACTTCCATTTCCAAGGATTTTACTTCAGTATCTTCCAAGCCGTACTTCATTGTTGCAGAGGGAGGTTGTTTTGATCCAACAGTTCGCTCAATAAATCGGTAAGCATTGTCAGGCCGATAACCTTTATCCTGCAAATTCTTATCGATGGCGATGTAAAACTTTCCAATTGCCGTCTTTGTTGAAGAGGAACTTAGAGGCCATTTCTTCATGTAGCGATGCAACTGCTGATAAAACAACATGCTGGGAACTCCTCGTACGCTCCAAGGAAGAGAACCCTTCTTTTGAGCTTGCACATAATGGAAAACTTTGGCCAGTAACTTCTCATTCAGACCGTAATAATAAAGTTCATCAGGGAATGGAACTCTGTCAGGTGGACCTGTAGGATAAGGGGGGAAGGGTCTATCATCCAGGTTAGGGAGGGAGGGAACCCCCTGAAATAGTGTTGCCTCCTGAAATAGACAACAGTGTGAACTAGATTCAAGTTCAACAACCTGCCCCTATTCCTTCCCCCCCTCCAAATTCATTTTCTAAAAAAATCCCATTAATAACTGCTGAGAATTGTTTACCCGGGTTTCGGATACGAGGAATCCACTTCTTTTTTCGATAGCGTGTGAGCGGCGAACCACACAGCTTACTGGGACCCCTTAATGATGACCTCGTTGGAGCAGCAATGCGCATCACAGTTGCATGAAATCGTTTGCAACGTCCAATGCTTATTCCAGGATAGGTATCTTTGAATTTGGAGTAAAGGATGTCCAACACATTATCACTCAATGAGCAATTCTTTTCAGAATCGTCAAGAAGGTCAATCAATTCACCGTATGTAGGTGTTCTATCACCTACATCATGCAAAAGGTATTGGTGAGTTAGATTTTAATGGTTAGGACGCTTCTTTACCTGATCTTGTTCTAGTGGCCATGAGACAGCAATTTCCTGCCTAAACTCCCAACCTATATTTCCAAGTAGACATAAGTTTACAGCATGTTCCATCTATTAGCCATCAGGATACAGTTCTAGCAACTCTAGAATCCATCAAAGATTACCTCGGCGTGCCTTACACTAGAATTACTGCTT
Source organism: Diacarnus erythraeanus (assembly GCA_964016965.1). Taxonomy (NCBI): domain Eukaryota; kingdom Metazoa; phylum Porifera; class Demospongiae; order Poecilosclerida; family Podospongiidae; genus Diacarnus; species Diacarnus erythraeanus. The sequence goes on from OZ024673.1 coordinate 6,235,507, forward strand.
TGCACTTGCATCTCTGATGGCAAAAAACAATAGACCCGGCTCTAACTATGGTCACGCACAAGCAAGGCCTCCCCTTAACTATAAATGATGCGAGGGAAAAACTACCTTGCTCTGCAGAAAAATTGGGCCCATACAAACCACAGAAATTGCCCGCTTTTGGATGACTGACCAAAGTACAAGGGATTTAGCTTTACTTAGCACGCCAAAGCATCACTATTTAACACTTACACACACAACCAGTGGACAGGAGAAGTACTGGGCATCATTTAGACCAAGATAAGATTTTTTATATTTTGGAGGGTGGACCTCAATCTAATTACGCGAAAAGCTGGAACTAATTTTTTAGCCTGCGGAGCTGAAGAAGACTGCAGGGTACAAATTTGTGTTGGATTTGACATTCACCTATATAATGAGTTCATATTGTTGGAACTGTGGAGAATTGGATTCTTGAATCTTCATTTTTTGTGTTGCAGACCCTATCTAGGTCACAACACGGATTATCGTGATTCATTTTTAATTTTTAGTTTCATGGTTTTTGTAGCATAGGTAGTTTGTCACCTGTATTTGTATAGCTAATAATAATTATTATTGTAGAATATTTAACTTTTGTCATTGTATATACTGCGCATGCTCTTACGTCATTCACTACATCAATTATCATTATAATTATTACAACTTTAAAATTAATTTTAATGGCCATATTTTATTAGTTGTGTGAGATTGTCATTCTGTCAGTTCTGCATATAATGGTTTTGAATAATTATAGTTTGGACAACAAGATTGTCACAATATTATTATAATAAGAGAAGAATTCTATTTATATAGCTATAGTGACAAGGAGAAATCAGTGATAAAGATGAGTCTCCAAGTTCTTTGCTAGTGTAGGTTTAGTGAGGAGATGGTGAGGGAGGAACATGGAGAGTTGTTGTTTGAGGTGGAAGTACTCCTTCATCTGCTTGTCAATAGAGGGAACAAGAGGACAGGGCATCAGAGGATGAGGGTAAGAATTGTGACAACACTTGCTCTTTAGAGAACTTATTCACATGCAGAGGCACACACATCTGCATCAAGGGTGTGTGTTTGCAAATAGAAATAAGAAATGAGCTGAGGTGAAGGTGTTGGGAACATGTCAGGAGGAAAAGAGGGAGAGGAATATCGAACAAAAGGAAGATAGAAAAGGGAGGGAGGGTGGAGCGTCAGAACAACAATAGAAGAGAGAAGAAATTGAATATGGAGAAGAAAGAGTTTATATTTATTACTACTAGGTATTGGAACATCTGAATAAAGGACACATTCTTATAGGGAGGCTCTTCATATCTCAGAGGTTAATTTACAAGAAGAGGTTTTCCTTATTTCAGAAGGTCCTTTGTCTGTAGTTCTATGTGTGTACGTACAGTGTAACAGATCAAGAATGCTGAGTCAGCTTTCAGTCTGCAGAGCATATAATCACCTTCATGAAACTGTACAAAGGAGAAGATTGGGGAAGTAATGAAGATTAGTAAAGAGCACACAAATCCAATACCTTTCTCTCTAAGTAGCTCATGGAATTGACAAACCTCTTTCCACATTTGTAAAGTAGTCCGTACCTGTCAATGTAGAGATACACATTAGAGATTCGTATTACTACTAGAAGAATGCATGGCAATGAAGGGTCAAGTGTGTTTGGAAAGGATCTTCACACACAATAGTCAGTAAGAGGAAAATAATAGTAGCTAGCTATTTCTTTGAAAGTCAGAGATCTTAAATAACTAAACACAACACTTGTTTCTACTTTTTCTCAGAATTAATTCTAGAAAAAGCTCACTATCCTAAATCCAGTAACTATAGCTATAGGCTGTGGTACTGAATAGAAAAGGTTCTCTTAATCTCATGGATTCAGATTCCTGACAGGAACACTGTCAGCTGACAAATTTAACTAGAACTCATTGCACAGAATAGATCATGTGATTAGATACTGCTAGAGATTGCAGCATCAGCATAATTAATAATATTTTACTGTGCTAATGCCAAGTCAAAACCCTGAGATCAAGGAAATAGAGAAATTCACCAAAGTAAAATTTATATCCCGAAATTTGGATGAAATCCTAAACTATGGCAGCTCTGTGGACAGATTCCACTGATGAATTTAGTGAGCATGTAGCTAGCTACATGCTGATACCAAGTAGCTAGCTACAGAAGTAAACAGAACCCCGAGAGCAAAGAAATAAGAGAAACCATTCAAAGTAAGAAAAAATGTCTTGGATAAAACTGACAATCCAACAACAGGGGTGTAGGAAGCAGGAGGGCACCGAGTGCTGGTGCCCTCCACTTTTCACAGACCTAATTAATTTTACAGTTGTTATGTGGTGTGTGTGTCACTATGTGTGCATGTGTGTGGTGGTAGTATGTAAGTGCTCCACTATTTTTACACTTCACTTATACAGTGAAGTGTAAAACACAAGTTCTAACCACATACGTATATAGGAGACTGAGAGCTATATTAATCACTATTATTATCATTATTTAACCTCAAGCTATATATCCATGGAAAGAATATAAACAGGTCATTGGTCAAAATTATTATCCAAACATTGTTATTTATGTATCTAGCTAGTATAAAAGGACAAAACTATAAACCATGATAAGCCAGTTTAAAAACTCAGACTTCTCAGTTCAGCTCAGCACCCTGTATTTTTATTCTACTAACTTAGTTACCATTCTTTCTCAGTGCTCTTTTACAAACCACAAAATGCATGATAGCTACTACATTACATGTATTTCAAGTGTGCTCACATGGCTCAAAGAAAACTAAACTCCTTTTTTGGCTACAAGAGAGGCTTCTATCTCTGAACCCTCTGAGTCAGATCAGAAACTTCAAGTGCCTTTGAAGATGATCATGGTGTGAATTTAAGGGAAGGAGATTCCTAACCATTAGCTAGTTGATATTTCCTCTTGTGTTCCTTGATGTGTTTGATTCCATGGTGAATCATGCACATCAGAGTAAGAGCATAAAAAGGGAAATCTTAAAGCTTGCTGCAGTCTATTTGGTATGAAAAGTATCCCAGTGTTTGCACATCTAAATATTTTGTACTAATACCAACATGCTAAGCAGCAAAATTTCTTGACTTTTAGCAAGTGTCAAAGTTCTACATTAATTGGAAACTGGAGAAAGACTCTGCATTAGATAATTATTTATTTGTGACTTTATCATTAAGACCCTCTGATGCATGTGAATCTGGAGGTAGCTTTTAAATGTTGATGATCATTACCAATAATGATGTTCAATACCTTTGTTCAGGGGGGGGGTAGAAAGATGATTTTAGGTGGGGGGCACCATTTAATCTAGAGCCCCCCCAGGAAATTTTAGTCATCTGAGATTAGCTATCTCTAGTACAAAGGCCTTGAACTGCCATGTCATCTGTTATAATGATGCATACTGCTCTAGGCTGTGCATATAATAATCATTATGTCCTGCTCTAATGTCTCAGCTATTTGCCCAGGAATAAAGTCTTCTGGGCTGTATACAAGGGTAGGCTATTTTAAACAAGTTGGGTGATAGACTTAGTTTACTTGTACAGGCTGTCCTATAATGTGTCTTGTCTTACTGTATAGTCTAGTGCATAGTTCAAACTCTTAATATCTGACCAGAAAACACCACCTTTAATTGTTTCAAGGATAAAAGGGTGTGTATCTCTGGAATACCTCCTGCAGCCAGTGATATGACAGTTGATAGTTCCTCCTCTATGCAAAAATATGTAACAAATAGAAGAGATTTTCCTGGGTACATGTCATGACCCACTATAACAGAGTCCTTTACTATAGCTACTGCATAGCGGTCTGTAGGGTTGGTATTTTCTTCCACCCACTTTCATCATCAGGTTTACGCATGCTCCGTGTGGTTTGAAATACCTGACACACCCTTATTTTGACACACCGCCCTTGGTTTGATACACCCTAAAATTAACGATCTCCTGACTGTACGTGCTGGAAAACGCTTCATTGAAGCCATAAAGGTACTTCATATACTGGGTGGGTGAATAATAAATAACTAGAGGTTTTAATACTGTGTTAACACTGAGTAAGTAGAGTTGAATACAGATCAAAGTAATGAATGGTATACAGCTAAAATTACTCCTGGTTGTGTTTACATCCTGTTCTTCTGCTTATAAATAACTTATAAATAACTAATGATCTTGCCAGCTCTATTATCCTATCAACCTAAACTAACTGATAATAGGTTGCATCATAGCATAATAATAATAACAAATTTTGAGTAGAATCAACTAATACCTAAAACTTGGGCCTAGGACTATGCAAGCTAGATCATCTTTTCACAGACTAGTCCCAAAGTTCATTTTCATGAGGAAGGTATAACTAGCTAGCTAATATGTGTTTGAACAAGTTGCAGACTGCATTGGGATCTATATTAACTACTTGTGCATAAGTAATAATGATGATTCATGAGACCAGCATTCCTAGCATGTGAGTGAACTTTAATGAAGTCTACATACCATTTCCCAAGAACACTACTTGATAATATGCAGCAAAATTTATTGAGTGGCTATGCCATGAGTTTACTACATCTGCATCACTAATTATTTACTATGTGTAGACCTCTATGTTACCACTGAAATAATTTTATCTCAAGATCAACAGATAGACCTCAAAACCACTCATTATCCATCTTTTGAAGCTTTATATATAAAACAGCTGTTTTTCTTGTGACTTTTTTTCCAACATCCATCTTCCATATGTTGCAACTGGCCTAGAATTCAAGGTTGTCTCTAGAGTAATAATAGAGTCATTCAGTTGTATCAACCACAAAACTAGGTTCTACCTATAATAATATAGTATTAGCTGCAATGGGCACTTTATTGGACAAAAAATAGTAGTTTTAATTTAGATGACTGGATTTTAACTACTGACCACATACCCAGAGCCTTGCTAAGACACTTAAAAGGGCCCTCCAAGTGTCCACCCATACAATTAATAATTACACCCACTAAAGATAAAGGAAAAACTTGAAGTAGTAACATACAACAAGCACTGATCTATAAAGTATCATAACATTACTTAATACACATGCTATAAAAATGGGAAGGGTGGGATATAAACTTTAATTGATCAGATATATAAGCAGATAAACATTTCTATCTCAGTGACTGTTAGACTTCCTGGCTCATTCTTTGTCTGCAGACTTTTCCCCACTGTGTACAAGGTCACAACATTGAGTTTATATTTTGCATAATAGAATTTTAGGTTGAGCATAATATTGAGTATAATAGAACATCTTCCTGGGAATTGTAGCATAGCATTATTGGAGCAAAATCAGCCAAGGCCTTACACTTGGGGCTTCTAGAACTTTTTTAAATGTTTGATACATATTTAGCTTAAGATCAACAGATAGACCTCAAAACCACTAATAATAATAAGTAATTCTTGAGATAGCAGTTTACTTAAAAGTGTGGCCACTCATGGCACCCTTCTATTATTAATAGTGAGTGTAGTAATGTTATATCAGTGCTTGTTGCATACCAGTTCCAAAATTACTTACCCTTAACAACAGTAAGGCAGTGAACCCTTAAAAATTATCATTATTGAAGCCTTTATAGTAGTATCATTGCACACATTACACAATTATAGTTCAATTAATGTTCTTAATTAAGGTACATAGCTACCTGGCTAGCAAGAAGAAGTTTTCTTTCGTCTCAGGCACCACTTGGAACCTGTCTGTAACTGTATGAAACTTGCATGATGATCAAACTGCATCAGTCAATGATGCAATTATCCAGTGACAACTTCCAGGCAGTAGACTATTGTTTGGACTCTTGAGTGAATTTTTGTCTCAGTACATAATACCGTATTTGCTGAAATTTTTGTTGTTGTTTTAATTTCAGATGTCACCTTTATTACAAAATTTAAAAGGTTGAATAATTTTATTAATGAAAATTTTCCTAATTGGAGATGCAGCTGCAGGCAAAAAACTCTAAAAGAAGCGTGGTCCATACAAAAGGTTAGCCAGTAAGCTCTACAGCTACAGCTATAGCTAAACAAAAGCTATTCAGGTAGCCTATTGAGCTAACTATTGCAATGAGTCCTAGTCAAAGTTTTAAATTTTGTTATGGTGAGGCTCTTGCAAAATTAAAACAACACAAAAATTTGAAAAATGAATTATTAAATAAATGAAATTTTCTGAAAATAATATGGTAATAATTATACTTAGATGGGGTTGTTGTTAGAAGGATCTGATGATGTTAAAATCAAATTTTAGGGCAAAGTAAGAGTTAATAATTGATATTTTATGCTATCTCCTTTCAATTAGCCATGTAAAAAGTAAACTACTCTACACTTGTAATGAATATTCCACTAATACTATAACAATTAAAGTTAATATTAACACTACTAGTTACAGATAACTGATATAATACATGTTTTGTTATACAGTTTTGGTGATATCATTGAACTGCACAACAAAACAGTGAGATTTTCAATATGTCTGATTATTTAACTGCTAAAGATTTGTGGAAGGTTCAGAATATTTTATGGGAAGTTTGTGAGAAATGGTTTGATATCGGTATTCAGCTGAAATTAGAACCCAATAATCTTAATAAAATCGAAGCTAATTTCAAAACAGTAGAAGAATGCTGTAGGAAAATGCTTCTCACCTGGCTCTCTCAAGTGGATCCAAAGCCTACTTGGGCAGCATTAGTAGAAGCTCTAAAATCACCTCCTGTAAAGTGTGAGTATGTAGCAAGAAAGATTGAATTAGAGCATCTTCAAAAGCCAGAAAGCTCACAGAATCAAGTGCATCTTGATGAAAACATTAACAATTCACAGAACCCTGATTTTCATGATTGTGAGGAAGATGAGGAAGACAGTGAAGTAAAAGTTAGAATGGATGAACTCGATGAGCGTTTTTCAGATTTGGTGGATCATGCCTACAGAGTTTTAATAAAAGAACAAGGCTTATCTGTTTCAGATTTACGATCACATTTAGATAACTTCCCCTCCACTCGTCGTCATGAACACCAGGAGTTCCTAGATAAATACATAGTTAGGATGGGACGTGACGTAACAGTGTATGATCTGTGGTCACAGTTGTGTTCTTACTGGCACTTTATCAATTATAAGCTACTAGAGCACATAATTAGGAAAAGTGGCTGCAAAAAACTCATTAAAAAAATGAAAAGTTATAAAGAAGACCTAATATCTTTCAGCAAAGAAACAAGTCTTCATGATTTTGTCAAATGCTTCCCAAAATTGTCCAGTGAGAGCCTACGTTTAGCAGCAGGTAGCAATCACAGATTAGAAGTAAAAGTTGGTGGTAAGATTTGCAAGCTGATTGATTTAGATCACTTGGAAAAAGGATTTGTGTCAACATTTTCACTGCCTGAAATCTGTGGACTAATTCTAAAGAAAATGTCACTAGGGTGCTTCCTCATCACCTGGATGGTACCTGCTCCCTACATCAAGTTACTGAGATGGAAGTTGAGCAACTGTGACGAACATTTCTTTAAGAGACACGACATAGAAAGTGTTTATCTAGATGGAGAGGTGTGCTATGTCAGAGGATCAGAGAGGACACCTATTAACCCAGCCACAGAACTGGTTTCTGACATGGGGATTACAAAAGAAACATTTGAATTAAGTGCTATGACAAAAATAGTGATGGAGTCTTCCCCTCCATTAACTATGACACAGCTCTGTACAGCATACACCTTCAAACTATTAACTTGTCACCTCTCCCACCACCCAGTCCATGGCAAGAGTAATCTGAGGATACAGTCTTTCACTGATCTCCCTCAAGACATACACATACAGTTCTTACACCTGTGCCAACTAGCTTACAAGGGAATTCTGAGTGGATACAGAGGAGATAATTCTCTCTTACTTGAACATACTGATGGACTTGGTCTTACAGTAGATTTTGAAGGGAACATGTATTTTATACACAGAATACTGCAAGAGTACTTAGCTGCTGTGTATATATCCAATACTATAAGAGAAGGAATAACAGACTATTTTGAAGAATTTTTGAATCTTCCATATTTTGGTTACTTGCCATATTTTATAGCTGGACTAACCAAACTCAGTAGCCAAATGCTTTCAAAGGTCAGACAAAGAATTAGTAAGTATTTGTTAATGTTTGAGTCAGAATTCCCTTGTGTCTTTACGAAGAAAACTATGAGCAATCTTACAGAGTTCACAGACACTACTATTGTTAATGATGTCAGGAAAATACTAAAGAGTGTTGAATTAAGCACTAGTAGTGACATCAGGTCAGCATCTACCAGGTCTAATCTCAGCATGGATTCAAGACTGGGGCATTCCAGTGTTGGCATCAAGTCATCATCTACCAGGTCTGATCTCAGTGTGGATTCGGGACTGGGGCATTCCAGTGTTGGCATCAACTCGTCATCTACCAGGTCTGATCTCAGCGTAGATTCGAGACTGGGCAATTCCTGTGTTGGCATCAAGCTAGCATCTACCAGGTCTGATCTCAGCGTGGATTCGGGACTGGGGCATTCCAGCGTTGGCATCAAGGTAGCATCTACCAAGTCTGATCTCAGCGTGGATTTGGGACTGGTGCATTCCAGTGTTGGCATCAAGTCATCATCTACCAGGTCTGATCTCTGTGTGGATTCGAGATCAGGTATTACTTGGTCAGCACTACATTTAAATTATTTCTTGAATTACGTTACCTTTATTAAATCATAATTGGAAGCTTACAATGATGAATAAATTTGTGAGCAAAGGTTTTGTAGATGCAATAGAATCAGTCTGTAACTATAAAGGTATTTGGTTTCCATCACAAAATTTCAAGCTGACCATTGACAGTGCAAATTACCAGTGTCTATCATACTTACCTTACAGTATTCTGAATAGGATTGAAACTTTGACACTTTATGACTCATTCAAGGAAGAAATTTCTGAATTAGAACACATATCTGACAAATTGATAAATTTACATAAGGTATACTTGAAATGGCGATTTCATAAAATTAATATTGTCATTCCATTTTTATCATATCTTAAAGCACTGAAAATCCTTCACCTAGGGTGGAATAAGATTGATGATGATAGAGCAAGTGAAATAGCTAAAACATTGTTAGTGAAGCAGCCGCTGGAGGAATTAAATATCGAATGTAATGACATCACAGACGAAGGTGCATTTGCACTAGCTGAAGGTCTTCAAGAAAACAAAACACTGAAAATTCTCAAACTAGGGATGAATAAGATTGGTGACGATGGAGCCTGTGAAATAGCTAAAACACTGTTAGTGAACCAGACACTGGAGGAATTAAATATCGAATGTAATGACATCACAGACGAAGGTGCATTTGCACTAGCTGAAGGTCTTCAAGGAAACAAAACACTGAAAATTCTCAAACTAGGGGTGAATAACATTGGTAATGATGGAGCCAGTGAAATAGCTAAAACACTGTCAGTGAACCAGTCACTGGAGGAATTAAATCTTGAAGGTAATCACATCACACATAGAGGTGCAGCTGCACTAGCTGAGGGTCTTCAAGGAAACAAAACACTGAAAATTCTTAACCTAGTGGGGAATACGATTGGTGATGATGGAGCTAGTGAAATAGCTAAAACACTGTTAGTGAACCAGTCACTAAAAGAATTAAATATGAAATGTAATCAAATCACAGAGAGAGGTGCATCAGCACTAGCTGAAGGTCTTCAAGGAAACAAAACACTGAAAATTCTCAACTTAGGGTGGAATTACATTGGTGATGATGGAGCCAGTAAAATAGCTAAAACACTGTTAGTGAACCAGTCACTGGAGGAATTAAGTATTGAAGGTAATCACATCACAGACAGAGGTGCATCCACACTAGCTGAGGGTCTTCAAGGAAACAAAACACTGAAAATTCTCAACCTATGGTGGAATAACATTGGTGATCATGGAGCCAGTGAAATTACTAAAATGCTGTTAGTGAACCAGTCACTGGAGGAATTAAATATCAAATATAATTATGTCACAGAGAGAGGTGCATCTGCACTAGCTAAAGGTCTTCAAGAAAATAAAAAACTTAAAATTCTCAACCTATTGGAGAATAAGATTGGTGATGATGGAGCCAGTGAAATAGATGTTAGTGGACCAGTCATTTATCAAAGATAATCGCATCAAGCAGAGGTGCATTTTTCACTGCATGCAAATGGAATTCTTTAGATAATTGAGCCAGTGAAATGGAATTGATAATTGTTAGAGGAAGACACTGTCTAACAGATGATCCACCCACAACCCAACAGTAGCACAGTGCTATTATATTAACACTAGGAACATATTATATCCAATTGCAATGCCAGTCTGAGCTTGCAGCAACATCAAAGACTATGATTTCATGCACACACAATCAACACTTCAGTCTATCACTTAATCACTCAGCTGACTCAGAACTTTATTGGGATACATTAGATTATATATTAGTTCTCTTGTTTTTAGCTAGATAGCTCTGTTGTCCAAGATTTAGTCCATTTCCGAAGCACTTGGTGTTGTGTAGACTTCCAGTAGAACCTGTTTATCGAGATTGTCAGCACTAGTATTTGCAGGTACAACCTAACATTTGGTGGCGGCTGCTAAGGGTCTGGTTGTCTGGCAGCAGAAGCCGAAGAAAGGAAAGGAAGATTATAGCTATACTACGTAACTGTTCTTATAAGTAGTCAATCAAGCACAGCATGGACAGGTACACACTGCCCTCAAGGCCCCACAGTACGAGGCTTAGAACAAAGGCGGAGGAGGGTGACCCAATAAAAGAGCAGGAGGAGACTCCCAGCACAGAGGCAGGGGTCTCATAAAACCAGCTTACCCTGATGCTGCAGTGGATGCAGAATCAGGAGGAAAAGAGAAGATGAACGAGAACACTTAGCCAGAGAAGAGAGAATGCAGCAGGCACTCATCACAATGTTGAATGTTAAGACCGAGAGAGAAGCCACAAGGGCTCAGGCTGAGGAGGAGTGTAAAAGACAGTATGAGGAACAGAGGCGTTTAGAGGAGTGGCTCCACCACCAAGAAGAGAAGGAGAAAGAGCTATTGAAGCTGAGACTAGCAAAGCTGAGGAAAGGCGATTGGAAGCAATACAGAGAGATGCCCTGAAGATGGCACAAATGAGGGAGGACACAGATGTGGAATATTTCCTGTAAGAGTTTGAGATGCAGATGAAAGATCTCAGAATACCAGTCGATTGCTGGATATTACAACCATTATTGACTTCGAATATGGATGTTATTGCCATCTTATCTCAGGAGGAGAGAACAAAGTATACAACAGTCAAGGCCAATATCTTGGAGTCATGTGGGATCAGGCAAGAAAGGCTTGATGGAGACAGGTTTTGGAGAGCAACAAAACCAAAAGGAGCCAGCTATGCTAACATTCATACCCAAGTGGGCTATTCTTCTTTACACAAGCTACATGGAAGAGGGTTCTTCATTTGAAGAAGTACGAGATGCAATTATGAGGGAGGAGCTGTTGCAGACACTACCCCAAGCAACATCAACACATGTATGTAAGAGACAAAAACCCAACTTCTGGTAAAACAAGCAACAATCATGACTGACAGATTTTTGAAGATAGAAAGATAGACAAAGCTACCCGAACACCCAAGATGGCAGAGGAAACCCTTCCATCCCAAGCAGCAAGAGAAGACTTATATAACAGCAGTTAATGATAGTGGCAAGACTACTTCACCTACAAAAAAGAAGGAACACTTCACCCACAATTCAGCACAAGTAAAGAAGATGACAGAAAGGCAAAAAGGACCCCCGTGCTGCCACTGTCATGAATACATTGCAGCAAAGTTCCCAAAGAAGGTTCTGGAAGTGAACTAGACTGAAGGAAAGACAGAAGCTGAACCACTCTATGGAATCATTGAACACCAGGAATATGAGAATTTGATCTTGGATTGTGCAGTCCAGGTTTTAGTGATCCAGCCACAGGCAGTACCAGCTGACAAGACGGAAGAGAAGAGTGATGGGAGTCCTAGGAATTCCAAAGAGCTACCCTACAGCTAAATCCTTTCACATAGCCAAGAGACCAGAGGACCCTTCTCCAGATGACCTGAGGAAGGCCTAGGCAGAGGACGGCACACTTTGGGATCAGGCTAAATCTGAGGCAGACTCCCAGTTTGTCATTGATAATGGTATTCTCTCACACACCAGCCAAACCTGGCAAGGAAGGACTTACACCCAGGTGGTGGTGCAAACACAATACAGACAGTGTATTCCAGAGGAGATGCTTAGCAACTAAGACTCAAACTTCATGTCAGCAGTAATGGTAGCAGTGTTCAACCTTTTGAAGACAGAACTATAAACCTCACAAAGTGCCACTCAAGACAACACCTCTGTCAGATTATCCATGGCAAGTCGTTGGGACTATCTATTCAAACTTAATGGGAAGAACTATCTCTTAACAGTTGATTATCTCTTAAGGTACCCAGAGGTGACTCGACTTAAAACCTCTACTACATCTGCTACAGGGATTGAATACCTGAAAAGGGTATTCTCCTGGCACGGGATTTCAGAAATAGTTCGTAGTGATAAGGATCACAATTCTCATCATTAATGAATTTGCAAGCTCTATGAGTTTAACCACACAACAAGTAACCCAAGGTTTCCACAGAGCAATGGCCAGGTTGTCAAGACCATGAAGCACGTTACAGACATCTCAGGATCCATACTTGGCTCTCTTGAGCTACAAGGCCACACCCTTACCTTGGTGTGGCTTATCACCAGCCGAACTGAGCGTGGGTTGGAAAATTCGCACTCCTATCCCACAGACAGATAAGCTTCTAGTTCCAGAGTGGAAGTACTTGGATGGGTTCCGATAAAAGAACAAGAGGTTCAAGGAAATCCAACAGCAGAACTTCAACAAGCAACATCAAACCAGTGAGATGTCACCTATACATAGAAGTGTAGATTACCTCAGAGGATCAACCTATTAGAGGAAGAGTGATGGCACCAGCCCAACAACTGAGATCATATAGTTGACACGCCTTCTGGACAACATACAAAGGAATAGAAATCATCTGAACATTGCTACCAAAAATCCAGATACACCAGCTGAGGAAACTCAAACTCAGACTCATTCACCTAAAGTGATCATGACTAGATCATGAAGTGATACAGCCATAATCCCTCCAGATAGACTGGCTTATAAGGGGAGATGTGGCATGACCATGTTAATTATCATTAGTATTATTATTTTCGTATTTATACGTATGTGATTTTGTTAATGATCAGTTGTTGAGTATTATCAAAGTGAGAATAAGTTCTAACTGCTAGTAGTAACAAGTCTGCTAGCATAAATAAAGATCGCTATAATACTTCCACAGATAGAACTATTGAGACTGCGAGAGATGGTTTGGGTGATGTTAGTGTGGCGAAGGTAGATCAAGTGGTGAGTGAATGGTTGTTATTCCACTATTATGTAAATTAGGTCTTATACTTCCTCTGTGGTTTATTATTACATACATAATTATACACATGGTTAAATTTATTACATTTCATTACATGACCCTAGTCTCTAGACCCCCTTGTATGACTTCAAGTGGCATTGGGCTACACTATAACATGCATACTCATAATAGTAGACATGCCCCTATTTCACATAAACCAAGACCAAGGGTTAAGGCTAGAATTAGAAGTTAGCTAGGGCTAAGAATTGATTCAGGTAGAAAAGACAATAGCCTTATACTTCATTAACCCTAACCTTAGACCACCTAACCTCTAGCATTAGTCCTAGATACAGAGCACACATCAGAGCTATTAAATAAAATTATATAAAGCTAATCAACAAAATTAATAATTGGAAATGTTTTATATAGCTAATAGTCATTGATGTAGTTGAGTTTAATAGTAGCTATATAGCTAGCAACTGCAAGTTGGTATTTTCTTTAATCACTCATAACCTTTCTAAGTCATTATTGTGATTCAGTTAGCTAATTATGTATTATAGTTTCATGGTTTTGTAGCATAACATGTCATATTATAATATTTGTATAGCTAATACAGTACATAAAATTAATAAATAATATTTTGTCATTGTGTATACTGAGGATGCTCAAACGTCATTGAGTTATTGTTGTTTAGTTAGTAGTTTTGGACTATTAGTTAGTTTTCAGTTAGTTATTGGAATCTTACAACATTTTAGTATAGTTTTAGTTAATTACAAGAGCCTGGTATTTCTTTTAGTTTAGTTTTAGTTAGTTACAAGAGCCTGTAGTTTAGTTTTAGTTAGTTACAAGAGCCTGGTATTTCTTTTAGTTTAGTTTTAGTTAGTTACAAGAGCCTAGCATTAGTTAGTTACAAGACCATGGTAACTATTTTGGGGCAATCAACTTATACAATCATAGTTTAAGTTAGTTGTAAATGTAATTTTTTGCTTCCATGGTGTGGTGTTCCGAGATAGCACGCAGTTAGTTTTAGAAAAGTATTATTTAGAATCAACTGACAATAACTGAACATTTACTGACAACTGAACTATACGCACATGAATGACTATATTTATAATGATTAAAAGAACTAGTTCGGAATAATAATAATACCACAAAAAAAATTATGTAATATAAATAATTAATAATGTTGAGATACCACACATGGGATGAATGCTGCTTGTTAACTACAAACATTAATACAATAATTATCAGCTGGAGGTGTGCTCAACTAATATTAGATTCAACCTCTGCTCTCATTAGTTTTAGTTTAGTTTTTGGTGCAATATGATGTAAATAGTTTAGTTATAGTTTTGGCAAGTAAGTGAACTACAGTTTAGTTTAGTTTTAGTAGTGAAGAAATTAGTGAACTATTATCCATTTTAGTTTTAGTTTTAGTTAACTAATACAACAGTGCATTGAGTACGTCATAGTCATATTAATAGTGGCCAATTTTATTAGTTGTGTAGTATGGTAGGTAGATGTCGGTTGCAATAGTTTGGACAACAAGATTGTCACAATAATAATAATTGATAATAAGAGAAGAGTTCTAATAGTGCCACTAATGAAATCACTGATGAAGATGAGTCTCCAAATTCTTAGGTTTAGTGAGGAGGTGGTGAGGAACATGGAGAGTTGTTGTTTGAGGTGGGAGTACTCCTTCATCTGCTTGTCAATAGAGGGAACAAGAGAGGAGAGGGCATCAGAGGATGAGGGTAAGAATTGTGACAACACTTACTCTTTAGAGAACTTATTCACATACATAGGTACACACATCTGCATCAAGTGTGTGTGTGTGTGTGTGGTGTGTGTGTGTGTTTGCAAATAGAAATAAGAAAGGAAAGGTGAAGGTGTGGGGAACATGTCAGGAGGAAAGAGAGAGAGGAATATGGAACAAAAGGAAGAGAGAAAATGAGAGGGAGGGAGGGTGGAGCGTCAAAACAACAATAGAAAAGAATGAAACAGAAGAAATTGAATATGAAGAAGGTTTAGATTTATTACTATTAGGTATTAGAGCATCTGAATAAAGAACACATGGCTATATTTCTTGTAGGGAGGCTGTCCATATCTCAGAGGTTAATTTACAAGAAGAGGTTGTCCTTATTTCAGAAGGTCCTATGTCTGTAGTTCTACTAATACAGGAATGACTGTGTAACAGACAGAATGCCGAGTAAGCTTTCACTCTGCAGAGCCATAATAACCTTCATGAAACTGTACAAAGGAAAAGGAGAAGATTGGGGAAGTAATGAAGATTAGTAAAGAGCACACATATCCAATACCTTTCTCCCTCTAATGGAATTGACAAACCTCTTTCCACATTTGTAAAGTAGTAGGTGTAGGGAATATGCTGAACTTCAAAGATAGGAAGCCATAAACTTAAGAAAGGGTGTTACAGAGTTTTCTAAGGTTCTATTAGTGCAAAGGGATTGTTTTCTAGAGTGAAATTTCACAGGTAGGTGGGGGATACTAATAAGCTAATAAAAATATTCTGCTGAGAGTATATATACCTACTATATATACACGTATAACAAAATCAATAATTGCAGGAAGTGGGCTGTTTTCCCCCTATAGTGTAAGTAAGTAAGAGGGGGAAATGTTTCTTTTGAAAGTCAGTGATTTAAATAACTGAAACACAACACTTGTTTCTAGAATTAGCTAATTATAGAAAAAGTTTACAGTCTTATCACAGAATTGCCAACATTGTGTAGTCCACATTCAAACTATCCTAAATCCAGTAACTATAGCTATGGACTGTGGTACTAATATTTTGACTGAATAGAAAAGGCTCTCTTAATGTCGTCATAGATTCAGGTTCCTGACAGAAACACTGTCAGCTGACAAATCTAACTAGAACTCATTGCACAGAATAGATCATGGGATTAGATACAGCTAGAGATTGCAGCATCAGTATAATTAATAATCCTACTATGCTGATGCCAAGTCAAAACCCTGAGATAGGAGAAAGTCACTAAAGTAAATTCCTAACATTTGGACGAAATCCTAAACTATGGCAGCTCTGTGGACAGGTTCCACCGATGAATTTAGTCAGCATGTAGCTACAGAAGCAAACAGAACCCTGAGATCAAAGAAATAGGAGAAACCATTCAAAGTGGATAAAACCTACAAAGGTATTGAACATCATTATTGATAATGATTATCAATGTTAAAAGCTACTTCCAGATTCACATGCATCAGTACACAACCTTTTATCCTTGAAACAATATAGCTAAAGGTAGTATTTTCTGGTTAGATAATACGAGTCATATATTATATCCACTAGACTATACAGTAAGACAAGACACATTAGGACAGCCTGTACAAGTGAACCAATAAGTCTTGATCTCGCTTGAACGTGCTAGAAATGTCCTGCTGTCAAGCCGTGGGGTTGTAAGTCCCACAGACAAGTTCTAGGTTTTAGGATCAATGTAGCTAGCTATCTCGAAGCCCACCAAACACCACAGTTAACAACAGTGATCAATTAGTTCATTCACTCAAAATAATAATACATAGCTAGAGAAATTATTCACACGCACACGAGGCAGACCAGAATAATAGTGAGCATGCTCAGTTCAGAAAGGGGAGGGAACATACATACAGGAAGTATAATTATTCGAATTAGGTTAGATAGATAATTCGGAGGAGGAGTTCAATCTCCAGGGCTTGTACCGGCCTGGACAAGTCTAGCTACTGATACTCATACCCACCAACTCGTTTGGAATAGCCTACACTGATATCCTAGAGGACTTTATCCCCGAGCAAATAGCTGAGACATTGGAGCAGGACATAATGATTATTTGTACAGCGTAGAATTATATGAGTACTTCAAGTCAATGGACGTGCCAGTCCTGGACTCCTGGTATGTGACTAGTGGATACCTTAGCTACTCTAGTAAATTATATGGTCTGAAGTAACTAGTACTTGTATGCCAAGTATATATTTACCATGGTGTTGGAGGGTGTAGGAATATAGTTGAAGTACATGGTGTTTGACCTTTTTGCCTTGTAGCTATGGCCACAGTAGGCAGACTTCAACATTTCCAAATATACAGTACTAGTTTTGAAAGACATGGTTATAACTAGATTGTGGTCTTCATTAAAACTAATGTACTTTATACTATAATCATGTATTTTACTTATGCTTTTGGTTTGCAGTTGAACCCTAATCCTAACACCATGCATCTTGTCTAATCTAGCACCTATGTAGCTACAAGTACTGCTCTTATATATGGCAGTCTCAGTGAATGTATAGCTATGATCATGACATGACCCTGCTGGGTTTGGATACAGCTAATTACATAATGCCATACTTGTAACTGGGCTATGCACACATGAAATTTGACCTCAGTAAAAATTAACTAGGTATGTAATGCTATGTGAAACATCCATTGAATTTTAACAATCATTGTGCCATTTCTCCTAATGTATATAATGAAAATTATGTATTGTCTGAAAAGAGGTTTGTTTGAGGGTAAGACTTCCATGCTTCAGAATCATGTATACATTTTCTTGATTACAAACTTGATCATTTGCTTTGGCATTATAGACATGGGCTTGTGGTTTAGAGTCAAAGAATTGGTATATAGTACTATTAAAACATGTTGAGTTGCACAGAGGGTGCTTCACTTCTGTTTGGAGACCCTCCTACTTTACATTGCACATAGCTAATAATGCAAATTGTACACACACACATACACATAGCACTATTTGTTTACCTTTGGAATGTTCTCATCTCCTGCGAAAGGGGCTTTCTGTCATGGTGCTGAAGATATATATACAGTATTATAGAATTTTGCCTCTAGCTCTACCACTGCATAACTTAGGTGTCTGTAAACTACCTCCACTACTCTATACAGCACAATCACTTTGAACTTTGACCCTACGTAATGATTTTGACCCTAATGCATGCCCGGCCCCATACTGTGGCCACACCTTAATGTGACCTGACTGTACGTATGTAGGAGAACTCTTCTATGTTGAAGCAATAAATGTACTTCATGTCACTGGGTGGGTGAATAATAAAGTTTCAATAGTCCATGTAAACACAAGAAAGTGGAGTTGAATAGAGAAACAGTTCTATGTAATAAATGGTATCCAGCTAAGATTACTCCTGGTTGTTTTGACCTCCTGTTCTTCTGCTTATAAATAGCTAATAAGTTAACTATTTGATAAGAGTAGGTAGATGTGAAACCCTTCCTAACCTAGGAAGACTTTGTCATTATGTACTTTCCCAGAGAACATAATTTTTCTGACAAGCAAAGAAATTTTGACCCTTATGAAGTAAGAGGCAGAAACTTATCTGAAATCTTATTCAGATTCCAGTGTGTGTTCTAGATTTCAATAGCTACTTCAAAATTTCAATACAATAAATAGCTGAGTTTCAGAGGGCAAAGTTCAGATCAATCTTAATGAAGGACACCATAATAATAATTATTATCATCATCATCAATTACTCTGACTAAACCCTTGGGCTGAATCTAGAGCTTTAGGGCTTTCTATTTACCTTAATTCCTTAACCCTAGCTTAGGTTGAGCATAATATAGAACATCTTCCTGGGAATTGTAGCATTGAGCAAAATTATCCAAGGCCTAACACTTGGGGCTAGGAATTTTTAATACATCCAAGCTAAATAAAAAAAATCATCTTTTACAGGCTGGTCCCAAAGTTCAAAGTGGTTTTCAATTTCAGTCATTGGTATAATAATAATGAGTTTTAGCATATCTTAGCTTAGCTTGTAAAAAGTTACTGAAGTATAAGTATACAGATATGCATCTAGTTGAACTGGCTATGACTGGCTAAAGTTATATTTGAGATAAGGAAAGCTTCCTTCACATGTTCAGTCAGTGTGCATCAGAAAATTATACAGCTAATTAATTTGCAATCTAATACCAAGCTATGTGTGGACCTCTGTGTTGCTCAATTACCACTGAAAGTAGTTTATATGAAGAAAAGTCTTCATAGTCTGGTATAATATTTAGCTCAAGATCAACAGATAGACCTCAAAACCACTTATTAACCACCTTTCAAAGCTTTATAAAAGCTTGTGGCTTTCTTCAAACACATACTTAGCTTAGGAAACCTTCCAGTGACTATAATAATATACATAAATTCTGACTTTACTTAATGCCTTAAGGACACTTTCTTTTTTGTGGCTATTTCATCAAGAAACCTTGAGACATTTCCTAATCTCACAGAAGTATAAATGTTACAACTGGCCTGGAATTCAAGGTTGTCTCTAGAGCAAAAATAGAGCCATTCAGACTAGTTAGTTGTATCAACTGCAGAACTAGGTTCTGTTGAGTGTTAGCTAACTTCCAAGGGCACTTTATTAGTCAAAAATGGTATAATAGTTCCTAGATTACTTTCTTGATTTTAACTGCTGGCCACTCACTCCATACCCAGAGTCTTACCAACTAGACTGTCTGGCACTTAAAGGTACTCATACAATAATTACAGCTGCTAAGGATAAATAACTCTGGAAATACTTGGAGTAGCAACACACAACAAGCGCTATCTATAAAGGACTATAACATTACTATAACAGTACTACACATGCTAAAAATGTGAAGTGTGGTAATAATCAGATTTTTATAAACAGATGAACAGCTGTGAGTGTTAGACTTACCTGGCTCATTCATAGACATACAGACTTCTTTCACTGTGTACAAGGTCAAAACATTGAGTTTTTGTCTATTTCACCTTTACTTCTTTTTGTCCATGCTTGGATGAAGAATACTTTTCTAGACCAGATAATTATTAACTAGAATGACTTTATCTAAATACCAGATTAATGACTTTATCTAACTGGAGTTGCATGCAAAATATGGGCCCAGTCTATATAAGTGGTTCCTGAGATGGATAGCAGTTTACTTGAAAGTGTGACCACTCAGCATAATATTCTCATCTCTGTACATAGCTACCTTGCTAACAGTAAAGGAAATTTTCTTTTGTCACAGGCACCACTGTAACTAGCTGCATGAAACTTGCATGCCAATCAAACTACATCAGTTGATGCAATTGTCCATTGACAACTTCCAGGCAGTAGCCTAGTGTAGTGAGACTATTGTTTGGACTCGAGTGAATTTTTGTCTAAGTACATAATAATATTTTCTTAGATGGGGTTATTGTTAGAAGGATCTGATGATGTTAAAATCAAATTTTAAGAGTTAAATACTATTTCAATTAACCATGTAAAAAGTAAAATACTACTCTACACTTGTATAATTTCACTAATACTATAACAATTAAAGTTAATATTAACACTACTGGTTACGGATAATACATGTTTTGTTATACAGTTTTGGTGATATCATTGAACTACACAACAAAACAGTGAGATTTTCAATATGTCTGATTATTTAACTGCTAAAGATTTGTGGAAGGTTCAGAATATTTTATGGGAAGTTTGTGAGAAATGGTTTGATATTGGCATTCAGCTGAAATTAGCACCCAGTAGTCTTAATAAAATCGAAGCTAATTTCAAAACAGTAGAAGAATGCTGTAGGAAAATGCTTCTCACCTGGCTCTCTCAAGTGGATCCAAAGCCTACCTGGTCAGCATTAGTAGAAGCTCTAAAATCACCTCCTGTAAAGTGTGAGTATGTAGCAAGAAAGATTAAATTAGAGCATCTTCCAAAGCCAGAAAGCTCACAGGATCAAGTGTATCTTGATGAGATACCATCAACAAACATTAACAACTCACAGAACATTGATTTCCATGATTATGAGGAAGAGGATGAAGACAGTGAGGTACGAGTTAAAATGGATGAACTTGATGAGCGTTTTTCGGATTTGGTGAGTCATACCTACAGAGTTTTAGTGAAAGACAAAGGCTTGACAGTTTCAGATATACGATTACTTTTCAGTAGTTTCCCCTCTACTCGTCGTCATGAACACCAAGAGTTCCTAGATAAATACATAGTGGAGATGAAGCATGACACAACAGTCGAAGATCTGTGGTTACGGTTGTGTCACTTTATCAACTATAAACTTCTCAAATACATTATCAGGAAAAGTAGCTGTGAAAATCTCATTGAGGAAATGAGAAGTTATGAAGAAGACTTGAAATCTTTCAGCAAAGAAACAAGTCTTCATGACTTTATCAAATGCTTCCCAAAATTATCCAGTGAAAGCCTACATTTAGCAGCAGGTAGCAATCACAAGTTAGAAGTAAAAGTTGGGGGTAGGAATTGCAAGCTGATTGATTTAGATCAATTAGAGAAAGGATTTGTTTCAACTTTTTCACTGCCTGAAATCTGTGGATTAATTCTAAAAAATGTCACCAGGATGCTTCCTCATCACCTGGATGGTACCTGCTCCCTACATCAAGTTACTGAGATGGAAGTTGAGCATCTGTGATGAACAGTTTTTTGAGAGACATTACATAGAAAGTGTTCATCTAGATGGAGAGGTGTGCTATGTAAAGAGGACACCTATTAACCCAGCCACAGAACTGGTTAGATATTAGAGGATACCTTTGACCTGAGGGCTATGATAAAAATAGTGATAGTGTCTTCCCCTCCATTTACTATGACACAGCTCTGCACAGCATACATCTTAAAACTACTGACTGATCACCTCTCCCACCACCCAGTTCATGGCAAGAGTAATCTGAGGATACACTCTTTCACTGATCTCCCTCAAGACATACACAAGCAGTTCTTACACCTGTGCCAACTAGCTTATGAGGGAATTCTGACTGGATACAGGGGAACAAGATCTCTCTTACCAGAACATACTGATGGACTTGGTCTTGCATTAGATTTCAAAGGGAACATGTATTTTATTCACAGAACACTGCAAGAGTACTTGGCTGCTGTGTATATATCCAATACTATATGCGAAGGAATAACAGATTATTTCAAAGAATTTTTGAATCTTCCATACTTTGGTTACTTGCCATACTTTATAGCTGGATTAACCAAACTCAGATTTATGACTGGCCAGATGCTTTTAAATGTCAGAGAAAGAATTAGTAAGTATTTGTTAATGTTTGAGTCAAAATTCCCTCATGTCCTTACGAAGAAAACTATGAACAATCTTACAGAGTTCACAGACACTACTATTATAAATGATGTCATGTCAAAACTAAAGAGAGTTGAATTAAGTAGTAGTGACATCAGGTCAGTGTCTACCAAATCTGATCTCAGCATGGATTCTGGACTGGGGCATTCCAGTGTTGGCTCTAGGTCAGCATCTACCAGGTCTGATCTCAGCATGGATTCTGGACTGGGGCATTCCAGTCTTAGTGCCATGAAATTACTCTCATTACATAACTGGAAGATTGTTACCTTTATCAGATCATTGCTGGAAGCTTACAAGTATGAATGAATTTATGAGCAAAGGTTTTGTAGATGCAATAGAATCAGTCTGTAACTATAAAGGTGTTGAGTTTCCATCACAAAATTTCAAGCTGACCATTGACAGTTATAATTACAGTAGGTTATCATACTTACCTTACAGTATTCTAAACAGGATTGAAACTTTGACACTTTATGACTCATACAACAAAGAAATTGAGTTCATATCAGACAAATTGACAAATTTACATTTGAAATATCAATATCATAAGATAAATACAGTCACTCCCTTTTTATCGCATCTTAAAACACTGAAAATCCTCAACCTAAGGTGGAATAATATTGGTGATGATAG
This sequence comes from Diacarnus erythraeanus, assembly GCA_964016965.1. Classification (NCBI taxonomy): domain Eukaryota; kingdom Metazoa; phylum Porifera; class Demospongiae; order Poecilosclerida; family Podospongiidae; genus Diacarnus; species Diacarnus erythraeanus. Next base: position 6,258,580 of record OZ024673.1, read on the forward strand.
AGCCAGTGAAATTGCTAAAACACTGTTAGTGAACCAGTCATTAGAGGAATTAACACACAGAGAGGTGCATCTGCACTAGCTGAGGGTCTTCAAGGAAACAAAATACTGAAAATCCTCATTGAATTGGTGATGATGGAGCCGGTGAAATAGCTAAAGCACTGTTAGTGAACCAGTCACTGGAGGAATTACATATTGAATATAATGACATCACAGACAGAGGTGCATCTGCACTAGCTGAAGGTGTTCAAGAAAACGAAACACTAAAAATCCTCAACCTATAGGGTGGAATGACATTGGTGATAATGGAGCCAGTGAAATAGCCAAAACACTTTTAGTGAACTAGACACTGGAGGAATTAAATATTGAACATAATGACATCACAGACAGAGGTGCATCTGCACTAGCTGAAGGTCTTAAAGGAAACAGAGCACTGAAAATCTTCAACCTACGGTGGAATGAGATTGGTGATGATGGAGCCAATGAAATAGCTAATTCACTGTAAGTGAACCAGTCACTGGAGGAATTAAATGTCAAAGATAACAACATCATGTACAGAGGTGAATCTGCACTAAATGAAGGACTGCATGCAAACAGAATGCTTAAAATTATTTTGAGATGATGGACCCAGTGGATATCATGAAAAGACACTTCCACAAAAGAGTGCTAATAATTTGTTCATAAACAATTCACTATTATTATCTTCATTTCTCTTTCATTAAGTTCACTAACTTTCAGCAATAACATACATTCTCCATAATCATTGATGTGATTGAGTTTGACAGTAGTTATTATATCTACTGCAAGTTGATATTTTTTTTAGTCATACTTAACCTCTATAGGTCACAACATGGATTAGCTATCATTGTGTATGTGATTTAGCTACTCTTAATTAGTTTCATGGTTTTGAGTGTGTCATGTGTTTTTTGGTGGTGTTTACTTATAGTTTGTACCAAAAGCTGGTAACTCGCTCTAGCTGGTTAGCTACTTAGTAACTCAAAAACTTTTATTCTGATAACACAAAACAATGTGCTATGCATACTTAATGCACAAATATACCGTATTTTTTCAAATTACAGCACCACACTAATGGTAGAACCAGTAGCGAAATCTAATTTTTTTTTTTTTTTTTTTTTTTTTTGCTCTATTTATGGACCATTTTAATCGTGAAATTATTTTTTTGTGGTGCTAAGATAATTAGAATGTATATTTATGCGGTTGGGAATTCAGAGGAATCACCACACCAGCTGAAGCCAATTTTTTTCTTTGTTGGGATCTGTCAGTTCCGAATTCGTTCTATTAACTAAGGCCCGCCCTAAATTAAGAACCATTTTTAATTTGTTCCAAATGCGGACCATTTCCAAATTTGAATTCTTTTTTTCCGGTGCTGTAATTGGAAAAAATACGGTAAATGAGAGGACATCATCAAGTAATTATGACAAACTACCGTATTTGCTGAAATTTTCGTCGTTGTTTTAATTTCGGATGTCACTTTTATTACGAAATTTAAAAAGTTGAATAATTGGAGATGCACAGTGAAGCATGCTGGGCTCCCTAGGCTCTTCCGAAATTAAAACATGAAAATTTGAAAAATGAATTATTAATAAACGAAAATTTCAGGAAATACGGTAATTACTAATTTAACCACACTCTAGCTCTTGTAATAATTATTGATACTATATATACTAGATACAGAAGTCATCAGATAATACATGTCCTGTTATACAGATATCAGTCGCCTGATAATCTTTAAAACAAAACAGTGAGATTTTCAATATGTCCCGATTATCTAATAGACTTGTGAAGTTGCTGTGCAAGCCCAAAAGACTGGATGACTATATTATAGTAATATGTTAGCTAGAGCTATAAGAAACTCCACCCACACAAAAAGAATAATAATAATTATGTAAAAGTGTAATAATGCCACTGCCTAGTATATTAAGGCCGCTCTCTAGCTGTAGCCTCCTTTACCTGCAGAATGTGCCACGGCGTCTGATCGAAGAGCAAATACGGTATTTGGTAGTAGCTATATAGCTAGTTATTGCAAGGTGGTGTTTTAAGCTCTATAGGGATTATCATGATTCAGTTAGCTAGTTATTTTTTTCATGGTGAAGTAGCATAATAATAATAATTATAATAATAATAATTATTATTATTATGTATACTGAGCATGCTCATTACGTCATTCATACGTCATATATCATCATAAATAATGAAAAAAGAAATCAGTGATGAAGATGAGTCTCCAAGTTCTTTGCTAGTGTAGGTTTAGTGAGGAGGTGGTGAGGGAGGAACATGGAGAGTTGTTGTTTGAGGTGGGAGTACTCCTTCATCTGCTTGTCAATAGAGGGAACAAGAGAGGACAGGGCATCAGAGGATGAGGGTAAGAATTGTGACAACACTTGCTCTTTAGAGAACTTATTCACATGCATAGGTACACACATCTGCATCAAGTGTGTGTGTTTGCAAATAGAAATAAGAAAGAAAAGGTGAAGGTGTGGGGCACATGTCAGGAGGAAAAGAGGGAAAGGAATATGGAACAAAAGGAAGTAGAGAGAGAATAAAATAAGAGGGAGGGAGGGTGGAGCATCAGAACAACAATAGAACAGAATGAAGCAGAGAAGAAATTGAATATGGAGGTTTAGATTTATTACTATGTATTAGGTATTGGAACATCTGAATAAAGAACACATTGCTATATCCCTTGTAGGGAGGCTGTCTATATCTCAGAGGTTAATTTACAAGAAGAGGTTGTCCTTATTTCAGGTCTGTAGTTCTACTATTATGTACATACAGGAATGACTGTGTAACAGATCAAGAATGCTGAGTCAGCTTTCAGTCTGCAGAGCATATAATCACCCTCATGAAACTGTACAGAGGAAAAGGAGAAGATTGGGGAAATAATGAAGATTAGTAAAGAACACACAAATCCAATACCTTTCTCTCTCTAAGTAGCTCATGGAATTGACAAACCTCTTTCCACATTTGTAAAGTAGTCCGTACCTGTTAATGTAGAGCTACACATTAGAGATTCCTATTATTACTAGAAGAATGCATGGCAATGACAGGTCAAGTGTGTCTGGAAAGGATCTTCACACACAAAAGTCAGTAAGAGAAACAATACATAAAAATGTATAATAATATGCTATTAATAGCATAAGTAACATTTCTTTGAAAGTCAGAAGATAACTAAACACGACACTTGTTTCTATTTTTTCTCAGAATCAATTATAGAAAAGGTTCAGTTTTATCACAGAATTGCCAACATTGTATAGTCCACTTTCAAACTATCCTAAATCCAGTAACTATAGCTATGGACTGTGGTACTAATATTTGACTGAATAGAAAAGGCTCTCTTGATTAAGATTCCTGACAGAAGCACTGTTAGCTGACAAATCTAACTCAATTGTACGGAATAGATCATGTACTACCAGATTGCAGTGTCAGCATATTTATTGTGCTAATGCCAAGTCAAAACCCTGAGATCAAGGAAATAGAGAAAGTCACCAAAGTAAAATTCAAATCCTGAAATTTGGAAAAAAATCTTAAACTATGGCAGCTCTGTGGACAAATTCCACTGATGAATTTAGTGAGCATGTAGCTACATGCTGATACCAAGTAGCTACAGAAGCAAACAGAACCCTTAGAGCAAAGAAATAATTCGAAAAAAATGTCTTGGATAAGTGACAACCATACAAGGTATTGAACATCATTATTGGTAATGATCATCAACCTTAAAAGCTACTTCAGGCATCAGTACACACCCTTTTATCCTTGAAAGGTGGTGTTTTCTGGTCAGATAATAGGAGTCAATATATCCACTAGACTATACAGTAAGACAAGACACATTAGGACAGCCAATAATTCTGTACAAGTGAACTAAGTCTAGCTACTCACACCCACCTTGTTTGGAATAGCCTACACTGGTAGCCTAGAGGACTTTAACCCTGGGCAAATAGCTACCAGTTATATTTACCAAGGTGTTGGAGGATGTAGGGATAAAGTTGAGGTACATACATATGTTGGAGGGTGTAGGGGTAAAGTTGGAGGTATATACATGGTGATGGAGTAAAGAAAACAATCCAATAAAATCCCTTCCCCCCCCCACCTACCGACAGTTAATATACAGCACAAGGTTACACCCCTATAACTCCCTCCACTTATCACACAGACACTAGAATTGCCCAGCACACAAGAGTCAGTAAACTATAGCTCCTTCTCCATGTAACAGATTATTCAGATTACATCATTGTCAATTGTACTATTGTCATGGGCTAGGGGTACGGGTAGGATAGATACAGTACAATAACACAATTGACAATGATGTAATCTGAATCTGTTACATGGAGAAAGAGCAAGTTGTGGAACTTCTGAATGAAGGACACATTGGGATCAGGTCTACTGTCTCTTTTAGGGAGGCTGTCTATATATTTACACTAAGATAAACCAGATGGTATTTTTTTTTTTAGTTGTCCATTGTGCAGAGGTTCTGCTATACTGCACTCCTATGGTGACTGGGGACTGTGTTATAACTTAGTGGTTTACTGCTTATAGGTATGTGCTTATCTTTAACACTGTGTCATGTAAGGACAATTTACCTTTAGGACACCTATTATAGTCCCATGTTAACACACCATCCCAACATCACAACACCCAGTAAAGGACACCCTCAACACCCACCACAGCACCATGTTAACACCTAGCGAATTAGCATCCTAACAGTAAGGACACCTTCAAACCTACCTGGGCCCAGTTAACACTTAATACTTATTATTATGTAGGACACCCTCTAAATTCCCTACTTTCAGGACAGCCATGATAATCCTTCTCTAGATTGCTAACACTGAAGTACAAACATTACCCACATATCTGTCTCTCTTGTCAGTATACCCTCTTCTATACCTGGGCATCATAATACTCTCAAGTGTAACAAGGTCCATGATATCCCTACACCTCATTCTCTCATAAGAGAGGATTAATTAAGGATGATATCCCTACACCTTCTTCTCCCAAATAGAGGATTAATAGAGGATGATAGCCCTACACCTTGTTCTCCCATAATAGAGGATTAATAGAGGATGATAGCCCTACACCTTGTTCTCCCATAAGAGGATTAATTAAGGAAGGATGACATCCCTACACCTTGTTCTCCCAGAATAGACGATTAATTTAAGCTATCTTGTCAGAAGACATTCTACGTACTTATTGTGACAAAACCCCATGCTATTCCCACAACCACACCTCCACCAACCCCAGAATACAGCCCACCTCACTAGGATACAGTCCACACCATTAGGATACATACTGAACCACTATCCATACAGTCTGGGATACAGCCCATAGAAAGCAGTGTAATTACAACCATTATTACTAGAATTACTGGTTGCAGCCCATAATGAAAGAGAGTGTTATTATCATTATGTAATGATGCCTAAATTGACCTTTAACCCAGCAGTTATCAATATAGTATACTATTACAATACCTGGGAATTGACACAACTGTATATAACAGTATATTAGGAAATTACTAGATATGACCTGTGACACAACAGTATATAACAGTACATTAGGGAATTACTAGATATGACCTGTGACACAACAGTATATAACAGTACATTAGGGAATTACTAGATATGACCTGTGACACAACAGTATATAACAGTACATTAGGGAATTACTAGATATGACCTGTGACACAACAGTATATAACAGTACATTAGGGAATTACTAGATATGACCTGTGACACAACAGTATATAACAGTACATTAGGGAATTACTAGATATGACCTGTGACACAACTGTATATAATAGTAGATACAGTCCCTAACTATATTATAACAGTAACACTTGGGAGTTACTAGGTGTCTCTTATTGTCTTGTTCGGGCTCTTAATGGATGCTAGCTAACACACTGTATTGTAATAAATGATATCTTTAAAGCTTTGATCTTGGGGAGTCCATACTAGACTATGCTAAGTTGATTCTGCATTGAAGTTGTATGTAGTGGACTTGTTCTGAGACATGCACAGCACAGAACTGGCCAAGGAGGACAATAAGCTTACCAATCTAGATTACAACTAGTTATATAAGCTGTCACCATTATAGCCAGCTGGAACCTGTCTGTAGAGACCACTGTGTGTGTCTCTATCTATTATAGCCAGTTGAAACCTGTCTGTAGAGACCACTGTGTGTGTCTATCTATTATAGCCAGTTGAAACCTGTCTGTAGAGACCACTATGTGTGTCTATCTATTATAGCCAGTTGAAACCTGTCTGTAGAGACCACTGTGTGTGTGTGTGTGTGTGTGTGTGTGTGTGTGTGTGTGTGTGTGTGTGTGTGTGTGTGTGTGTGTGTGTGTGTGTGTGTGTGTGTGTGTGTCTATCTATTGTAGCCAGCTGAAACCTGTCTATAGAGACCTCTGTGTGTGTCTCTATTACAGCCAGCTGAAACCTGACCACTGTGGATATCACCAGCTGAAAGCTGTCTGTAGTTATTACAGTCAGATATAAACCATCCTCTCTTAAGCAATGAACCTTCTCTGGTCTGTTCTAGGGAGATAGAAGTGGATTTTCAGACCACATTAACTCCACCCATACCCACTCAAGGGGAAATACCCACTGGAGAATCATTCCACAGTATGGTAAAGGGTTTATTTTACCAACAAGGCATAAAAATTATACAGTCAGTTGTAACACCTGGAATTATGAACTCAATTTTCATACTGGTCTTACTATGTACCTTCAAACTGTCATGTTACTTCTTGTAAGATAAGTCATTTATAACTTCCAGTAACATCTCACAGTACCCAATCACCACACCATTGACAGCCAACCTTACTTTCAGTAACATCTCATAGTACCCAACCACCACACCATTGACAGCCATCCTTACCTCCAGTAACATCTCACGGTACCCAACCACCACACCATTGACAGCCAACCTTACTTCCAATAACATCTCACAGTACCCAACCACCACACCATTAACAGCCAACCTTACCTCCAGTAACATCTCACAATACCCAACCACCACACCATTGACAGCCAACCTTACTTCCAATAACATCTCACAGTACCCAACCACCACACCATTGACAGCCAACCTTACTTTCAGTAACATCTCACAGTACCCAACCACCACACCATTGACAGCCAACCTTACCTCCAGTAACATCTCACACTACCTAACCACCACACAATTTATTACAAAATGGCCATTCTTTTTGAGTGCATTTCAGAAACATGCCAGAAAATGATATTTTTAAATTTTTCTATTGAATAAAAATATCACTGAGGAGGTGGGAGTGGTCATAACACAGAAGGAGGTGGGGTCCCGGTGGACCAAGGTATTCTGAGTCTAAACTTCTTAACATTCCACAGATATCTCACACCATCCAATCATCCACACCTCCAGGTTACTTCACTAACCCACATCATCCACACACCATCACTACAACAATTGGAAACCTATAGTGTTACACAATCAAAAGATTAGTCCCCAGACAGAGCGACACCGACCCCACAGATATCTCAAAGAGAGAAAATCTGTACACACAAGCTCTTTTGGGTGTGCAAGGCTTCCTTGTACAGACTGTAATCCAATAGCACACACAGAGGTAGATACGTGTTCATGCCACGCCATACAGTAGTCATATACTGCTGACGTACCTATACACATCATGCTACGTTATCCATACATGTATACCAAGATACATGTGTACGTATCGCATGCAACAGTATATATTATACTCAATCATCTGTATCTATCTGGATGCACACACTGTGAACACATCACCTTCTGGAAACATCTACATAGGAACATTCTTGCATGTCGACTAACTCTAGGCTAATTCGGGGTTATGTGATAAACCACATGTAGACTAATTCAGGGTTATGTGATATAACTATCTGATGGAGGAAGGAATACACTCTCTGTCTCAGTAAGTCCACCAACAAGAGTACACATATGACCTCACCCACCGCAGATACCACCAGTAGGAAGAGATAAGAACAGCAGACAAGACCTGCTCATTAACAACAGTAGGCCAAAACCATAAGGTAATACCTCTACTACACAATTCATTCCTAATGAACAGTTGAGGGATAGAACTGGTACTAGTGACAACCAAGGAGCTAGAAATCAAGCTGGAAACATGACAAACTTATACTTAGATACAAGTACAGGTTTCCCATCTTCCCTCACACATCTTCTTCCCCTTATCCCTAATCCCCAACCCCCTGACCCAACACCACTCTCCCCCCTCAGGTGCTTCATTAAGGTAAGGAATTATGTTTAGGGGCAAAGAGATAAAGAGTTGGAGATGTAATGGCAAAGAAACAGCTTCAATATGAAGGCTCTGACTAAGAAGGCAGAGCAGTTTTCTCTCTAGAAAGTTACTACTTACAGCAACCATTTCTCCTAATGGAGTAGTCTTCCTAAACCACAAGAGAGATCCTTTTGTTTCAAAACAGCAGAAAGAAGCCAAGTCTGAAAAGGTTGAACATCCCATACAAGCTGAGCCTGTCATCTTTGATCACAATAACTATATTCATAATTATGTACTGCACTGACCGAAAGATCTACAGTGGAACCTCCGAATAAAGGACACATTAGGATCAGGTCTACTGTCCTTTATAGAGAGCCTGTCTTTATCTCAGAGGTTAATTTACACTAAGATACAGTGGAACCTCTGAATAAAGGACACATTAGGATCAGGTCTACTGTCCATTATAGAGAGCCTGTCTTTATCTCAGAGGTTAATTTACACTAAGATACAGTGGAACCTCTGAATAAAGGACACATTAGGATCAGGTCTACTGTCCCTTATAGGGAGTCTGTCTTTATCTCAGAGGTTAATTTACACTAATAAGATACAGTGGAACCTCTGAATATGGAATCAGGTCTACTGTCCCTTGTAAAGAGTCTGTCAGAGGTTAATTTACACTAAGATATAGTGTAACCTCTGAATAAAGAGGATCAGGTCTACTGTCCCCTGTAGAGAGCCTGTCTTTATCTTACTAACATTTTAGTTGTCCTCTTGTGAAGAGGTTGTCCTTATTTCAGATGTTCTTCTTTATCAGGATTTCTGTCTGTTTGTGGAGGAGGTTGGTCACTGTCTATTATGCCATCAGTTACTTACACAGGATGTGACTCAATCTAGCCTCTACAGACTTACTGTCTCCCCTTTCTGAATAACCTGAGGTCAGGACTTCTGTCAGATCACACAAGAGTACTCTGTCTATGCTGAGTTCATCACTTCCTCCACTGCTACAGGGTGGTGACCCCCTCCAATTACCAGTCACAACATAACTCCTACTCCATGCTATAACCCCTCACCAGTCACAACCCCTACTCCATGCTCAATTACCAGTCACAACCACTACTTCATGCTATAACCCCTTCTCCCTGTGGTCTCAATTACCAGTCACAACTCCTACTCCATGCTATAACCCCTTCCTCCTGTGGACTCAATTACCAGTCACAATCCCTACTCCATGCTATAACTCCTTCCTCCTGTGGCCTCAATTACCAGTCACAACCCCTACTCCATGCTATAACCCCTTCCCCCGTGGCCTCAATTACCAGTCATAACCCCTACTCCATGCTATAACCCCTTCCCCCTGTGGCCTCAATTACTAGTCACAACCCCTACTCCATGCTATAACCCCTTCCCCCTGTGGCCTCAATTACTAGTCACAACCCCTACTCCATGCTATAACCCCTTCCTCCTTTTTGTTTCCAAAAGGGGGCATCTTAGCAATATATATCATAATTTTAGTGTCCAATAATTTTGTGTAATTTGTTTTCATTTTTTGTAATTGTAGAGATCCCTTCAAAATATTTTAACCACAAAAAAAAAAAAAAAAATCATCCCCACTCCACTTGGGGTCAGGGTCACATAGAAAATTGGGAAGTGGTATAGCTAATTATATCTTGACACTATGATATTATAGCACATAATAATGAAAAATCTGGACAAACTCCATACCACAAGAAGCCACACCCAATCTGTCCTACTCACGAGGACCACAATTCAGTGTTTAAAAAAGTCCGCAAGAAAATGGACTCCTAAGTTGAAGTGGCTCCAAAAACTTAATTAATCTATTCTACCACTAATACCTGTTAATGAGGCTAATTACCACTCTATCAGTAGACCCTGTCAGCACCCACTAACCCATACACCACCTTATATTATAACAACACCTCATTGTGCCCGCTCACAGGGGACACCACCTCATTGTGTCAGACCAGACCCCCCTCCCTTCACAGGGAGGTACTTCTAACAGGGGCCCCTCGAAGAGGACACTACTTCAATGTGTCTAAACAGGGTCCCTCACAGAGAGCACCCCCCCCCCCCTCCCGAGTTTAACAGGGGTCCCCCACAGATGACACCACCCCGCTGAGTCTGCTGAGTCTAACAAGGGCTACCAAAAAGGATACTACCTAGTCCTGCCCAATAACTGGCCCTTCACCAAGGACACTACCCCAATACTCAGACAAGGACCCCTCACAGGAAGATATTAGGCTACCACCTTAAGTCACATGGCCATTCCTATAGTCATGAACATTTATGTACAATAGATCTGAAGCTAAGGACTTTATGAAAATGGAAAGTGGACAAATAGTCTAGTTTGTAACTAATAATGACAACCTCCATAATAAGAAGTTTCCATGTGTCATTTATAGAGAGGTTCCACTGCACTGTTACCTCTGAATTAAGGACAACCTTGATACAAGCCATGTGTCCTTTATAGAGAGGTTCCACTGTACTGTTATCTCTGAATTAAGGACAACCTTGATACAAGCCATGTGTCCTTTATAGATAGGTTCCACTTTACTGTTACCTCTGAAATAAGGACAACCTCAATACAAGCCAATATAGAGAGGTTCCACTGCACTGTTACCTCTAAATTAAGGACAACCTCTAAAGGACAGTTTCCAAGGTCCCAATGTCTCCTTTATAGACAAGTTCCACTGTTATTACATCTGAATTAACCGATATAAAGGAGTCCACATTCCACAGCACAGAGATGGACCTGCAAACCGAGTGACATCCTCCAGTTATTTCCAGATCTGTCCAGCACACCAAACAAGGTCAGATACAAAGGACAAGCCACACAGTCCCATAATAAAACATATAGAAGAACACAGTTGGACATAATAACTGTGTATTGGCAGAAGGCCACATTCCTACAAATCGATGACCAATGTACGTATATATTACACTGGATCATCTGAGGAGGACATATGAGATATCTAAGGCAGTTATATTTCTAGGCTCGGATATAATAATCTCACCAGAATCAGGATATCGATATCACAGAAATTATTAGACTAAAAAAGTTTAGATTCTTTCCCAGTTGGGTTGGAATAGAGGAGTTCCACTGTATACAGAGGTGTCCTCATTCTTGGAATAGAGAGGTTCCACTGTATACAGAGGTGTATTCATTTCAGAGGATTGGAATAGAGGAGTTCCACTGCATACAGAGGTCAGGACAGAAGCTCCAGTGCATACAGAGGTCAGGGGGTTGGCTATAGAGAGGTGCCATAATTTCAAGCCCCCACTTACAGACCTTTAATTGTACAATCCATACATATGTAAAACCACTCTGTTCCAACTGAGGTCATACAACTGTACCTGGGCAACCACAAACAGTGTCTACCACTCTATGGAATACCTCAGTGGTCAGTAGGTTAAATTAAAACCTCATGTCTACCTCTACATCCTCTCAGGGGACTGTACTCACACACCTCTACACCCTCTCAGAGGACTGTACTCACACATCTCTACACTCTCTCAGAAGACTGTACTCACACACCTCTACACCCTCTCAGAGGACTGTACTCACACACCTCTACACCCTCTCAGAGGACTGTACTCACACACCTCTACATCCTCTCAGAGGACTGTACTCACACACCTCTACATCCTCTCAGAGGACTGTACTCACACACCCCAACACCCCAACACCCTCTCAGAGGACTGTACTCACACACCTCTACACCCTCTCAGAGGACTGTACTCACACACCTCTACCTCCTCTCAGAGGACTGTACTCACACACCTCCACACCCTCTCAGAGGACTGTACTCACACACCTCCACACCCTCTCAGAGGACTGTACTCACACACCTCTACATCCTCTCGGAGGACTGTACTCACACACCTCCACACCCTCTCAGAGGACTGTACTCACACACCTCTATATTACCATCAGAGGGTGACATATTCTGACAGTGAGTACACTCTTATTACTTCTTAAGCTGGTGTAGAGGATAGGTCAAAGACCCAAAACACACTGAAATCTTCATATCTAAACCTTACCCAGCCTGAGAACTGTATTCCTAGCTGTTAACATTAAGATTACAGTCAGAGTATCAGGGAATCAAGTGTTACCAGAGAACTAGATGTACAGGTTTAGAGGGAGGGGTGGAGTGGAGTCCCACACCAGTCTAACAGAGAGGAGGAGGTGTTTCTTAAGGTTTCCCCTCCATAATACTTTAAGTACAGGACAAGAACCTAACACCAGCCAACTATATAGCTACACACTTGTTGTAATAAAATGCATATTAAGCCATTTCTAAGCAGTCACAGAGTCACAGACAACATGACTGGGTGGTCAGAGGTCAGGGTAAGGATGCCTTCATAGCATTCAATTTACACCTGAAATTTTACAGAGCAAAAATTTAACATTCTTTTTACACACTATTCACAATATCACTATAAAGGTCTCTCTCTCTGACACTAGGGTTGACATGAGGAGGTCTCTTACCCTGACACTAGGGCTGACAGTATGAGTATAAAAGACAGTCCAGATGAGATAGAGGCCAGCCAACCTTCCATACATTAGGACAGCATCAGGTGTGGGGGAAGAACTGTTGTCAGTAGATGAGAGAACATTGTTATGTTTTGAAGAGACAGTTACCATCCATTCCATGCCAACTTGAAAGAGACATTCTATGAGAGTAGTCTGGAAATAAGACAAACAACAACAATAAACAACAATAAACAACAGCATAAACAAATGGGGAGAGTTATATATGTGGATAAATAGGAATGATATCCGTGTTACTGATACACTTAAAGGTTTAAGGTACAGATAAAAATGAGAGGTTTCTTGTAAACTATGGAAAGATTCCGAGATGCACAGTCAGTGATAGATGAGAGAGGCCACTTCAAAGGTTTAAGGGGCAGAGAAAAATAATCACTGAGGTTTCTTGCAAGCTAGGAACTGAAATGTTATCAGATATCTTCAAAAAAGTAATATTGTCTCTTGTGAACTCTTTTGAAACTATATCTACTCCATCAAAAAAAATATCTTAGTCACCGACTAGATCCTTATGGGGTCAGCTAGTCTAAAACATCCCATGATACGACATGACTGACTGGGGCCCTTACAAAGGGAATACAATATACTCTTGTAAAACCACAGGACATCCCATTACTAGCTGCTAACAAGCAAAGTTCAGTGGCAGGGAGCCCCCTTACTCTGTCTGCACCCACCCAGTATAATACATATTCTTTGTCCTCACGCACCTGTACTTTAACTTCCCTTTGATGTAGGTGTGGGTGTGGCTTTAAAGCTTTGATGTGGTTTAAACTCCACCCAACCATTAACCTTTTAAGTTCTTCCAGCCAAGAAAACACAAGTTAGTTATCTAACTTCAAAGGAATGATTCTTAGCCAATTCCAAGCAGCTAACAATTACTAGCACAAAGACATTTAAAAGTCTTGCCAATTACATAAATGGTTTTGTGAAGTTGAAAAACTATAAGCACCCACACAATGGAGACAAATTTAGGACACCATATGCTGTATAGGACACCATATGCATCGGTATAGGACACCATATCATATACTAAGGTATAGGACACCATGTACTACAGATATGGAACATCATATGCACAGGTACAGGACACCATACGCACAGGTATGGGACATCATATGCACAGGTATGGGACATCATATACTCAGATATAGGACACCATGTACTCAGGTACAGGACACCATATGCACAGGTATATGACACCATATCATATATTAAGGTATATGACACCATATGCACAGGTACAGGACACCATATTATATAGAGTAGTCTATTTAGGACACCTAACCAATTATTAAGAACACCATCTTATCACACACGCTACAGTGTTTCTATATAATTACTACTAGCAATGCATTCCCTATATAACAGAAGAAATAGGGAGCCATACTTCAAAAAGAACAGGACCATTCCATACCCTCACAAGTCAACACAGGAATGAGTCGAATGACTGACGACATGATAATACTCTGTTATTACCCAATACCAAATTCCTCATCGCAATTAATTAGGTCATTCTAATAACACAGCTAGAGTTTCTGGAAGGTCTAAACTTTCGTCAGAAATCCCCCCCCCCCCCCCCCCCCCCATACACACATTAACATGATTACACATTCCAGAGCCTCTCTACTTATACAACTCAAGAACAGCAAATAATTCTATACAACATCAGCAGAACATCCTTTTAGAAGCAACACACTATACACCACAGAACACATCCTTTTAGAAGCAACACACTATACACCACAGAACACATCCTTTTAGAAGCAACTCACTATACACCACAGAACACATCCTTTTAGAAGCAACTCACTATACACCACAGAACACATCCTTTTAGAAGCAACACACTATACACCACAGAACACATCCTTTTAGAAGCAACACACTATACACCACAGAACACATCCTTTTAGAAGCAACTCACTATACACCACAGAACACATCCTTTTAGAAGCAACACACTATACACCACAGAACACATCCTTTTAGAAGCAACACACTATACACCATAGAACACAACCTGAAACCACTCTATTCCAGACTACTGAAAAAATAGAGGGGTTGCCTCATTTCAGGAAGGGAGAGCTGACATTTACAGCTCCTGAACTGTACACCTCAAGGGTTTGGAATAGGGTTGTACATTCCAATAGAGTTGCATGCACATTTCAATGATTTGGAATAAAGTTGTACTTTCCAATGAATTTGGAATAAAGATGGTTATTATACCATGTACATTGTAACTGGTGAGGAACTATTGTAGCAAATTATCTAGACAGCAGACCAATGTCATGAATTCATGAGGACTGGCTGTCAGTTATATGCCAGTCACTCATGAGACAAGCACTGTCAGTCCATTCACAAGCTGAGCAACACAGCTGGTAGCCAGTCACTCTTGGAGCCAGCTCTACTAGTCACTCCTGAGGCCAGCACTACTGATCACTCATGAGGTCAGCTAACACCAGTCACTCCTGAGGCCAGCACTACCGATCACTCAAGAGGTCAGCTAAAACCAGTCACTCATGAGGCCAGCAGTACTGATCACTCAAGAGGTCAGCTAACACCAGTCACTCATGAGGCCAGCAGTACTGATCACTCAAGAGGTCAGCTAACACCAGTCACTCATGAGGCCAGCAGTACTGATCACTCAAGAGGTCAGCTAACACCAGTCACTCATGAGGCCAGCAGTACTGATCACTCAAGAGGTCAGCTAACACCAGTCACTCATGAGGCCAGCAGTACCGATCACTCATGAGATCAGTTCCACCAGTCACTGGTGAGGCTAAAACATCACTTTACTATAAAAGATGGCATACACACATTGTTGTAATACAAACCGACAACATGTTTTACTTGTCAAACATTTCTGGCTTCTGGTTGTACTAAGACTCCCTGGCCTTCTAGAAGATGAGCATAGTTTCTAGAATCACACAACACAAGACTCCACCCTATAACTCCACTCACAATGTTGTTCCAATTATGAGTATCATTACCAGGACTCCAACTCACAAATAAAGGTATGAATAATATTGCTTCCAAGAATTTATTGGAAGAAAGTGAGATATTATGGTAATAAAGTAAAATGGAGTCTGTTGAAACCACCATAGGATGGCAGCATGTCACCATTACTCATAGCTGGATAGCTATAACTTACAAATCTTTTACTCCTTTCAGATGTAATCCTGAGTTTGACAAAGGTGGTGTTTGAGAGAGAGGAGAGATGGAAGCAGTGGGAGAAGGAGAGGGGTGAAAAAGAAGGTAGGGGAGGAAGAAAAGTAAAGGATAATAAGCACTCATAATAAGAATCATATAAAATTCTCCCCCTATCCGGGGGAGCGGAACACTTTTATGGCGCATTTAATTAGGTTAGCTTACTTGTACAATGAATGGAATGAGAGCTCATTCCAAGAAGCTCTGAATTCTGAAAACGAGCTAGAACTTTTAGAGAGGAATGTTCCCCGCAGCAGAGCACAGTCTTCACGAATTAAAGACCCAGCGAAGGCCGCTGGAACCGCTGTACCGCCAGTGCTTTCGCTGCGCTCCATTTAGAATAACATTAGACTATTGGCGCATTCAATTGAATTCTGGGGGGGCGGGGCTTTACTCGTCCGCTCTCGCGGTTAATAGTCTCACGGCCTCGTAGCTACTCACTCGCTAAGAATTTGACTGCAGGCTAGAGCATCCCTTCGCAGAGAAAGCCGTAAAGAAATCTTTGGTAAGTGGAGTACTTAAACTCACTAGTAAATAAACTGAAGGAAGTTTAGGTAGCGATTTAGTTATATTTACTATTCGGAGCATAATCGCACAGCGTTCTTGCGGAGGGGAGATAGGTAATGAAAACTCTTGAGGCCGGTCTGTGGAGTTTGTGTTCTCCCTTCGGATGCAGTAGCTGTGTGTAATTTAGCTAGTTAGCTGTAATGTCATGCAAACTGTTATCTGTGGAGTGAAGTAAAACCAATTTAGCTAATGATAATATTATTATGCCTATAATAATGTTGTTGACTGGAGCTAGAGCTCAGTTGATAGTGTAAGTGACCTGTTCTTTCCCGTTGTTCTATATTTACAGTTAAGTTGGACTGGTACAGATTCAATTCTTATTGAGTATTCTTTAACACTGGTATTAGCTAAGGTAGCATTCCTTGTATTTGCACCTACCAAACTGTTTATGGAGAATTTGCAAGCAAGCAAATTTAAATCTACCCAGTCCTTTTAGTCAAAAGATGGTGTGAGTGCAATAGCATTATCAAGTCCTCTTTGCTTGCAGCAGTATCTATTACCTCTGCATATCTATCACAGTGATTAGAGAAGAATTTAGTTTTAACACTCAATGTGGTATTGACTCCTCATGGGAAGCTGGCAGTATTATAGTTAAATGGATATTTTTAACTCACCTTGTGACTATAGTACTTTAAAGTGCGTGGGTTACATTAATTGGCCCTGAGTAGTGTCCTCTTATTCAACAGATGTTTGAGCCTTTCTTCAATGGTACCATATTACTTTAAAAAATAAATGAAAAAGAAAGGTCAAGTCTCTTTTACCCCACAAAGTTAGTAATATAGAATTATATAGTTCTATATGCTAACTTTGAATGTTATTTTTGACTGTTATGGTATACCTTTGACTATGTTGTAGTGGTAACCTAGTGTATTGATTATGTGGTAGAAATCAAAGACTTCAAATGAAGAATAGGTTTACTTAGCTATATCTCCTTGCTAGTGGTTTGTGAAGGTACCATGATTATGTGATAGCAAATCATAGGTTTGTACGACTTGAAATGGAGAACAGGTTTACATATGAATGTATCATCTTGCTAGTGGTTTTTGAAGGTACCGTGATTATGTGATGACAAATCAAAGGTTTGTATGACTTCAAATGGAGAACAGGTTTAGATATGAATGTATATCTCCTTGCTAGTGGTTTGTTTAACAGGCAAACCTCCAACTGTTGGCAGTGAATAATTGTAACTTCAAAGGCTCATTATAACTGTTATTTATTACTACCAGTAGACCTGAGGTCTAGCTCAGTTATTTGGGCATTACCCACATTCAATAAGAGCTAACAAGCTTTCCAGGAAATCAGGCTGACCCCGTTAGTTACTGGTAAACTTCTTTTCCTCTAGTGTCAGATGCTATATAGGTATTATTATACAAATCTATTGTAGTTAGTATCATTATGGGGACTTGATTTCGTGGGAGAGCAATGGGTGGAGGGTGGGGGGACTGATGGAAGGGTTTTGTTAGGAATAGAGAAGTGTATAGAATTGAATTCTCCTCTTTCTTTGTCTAGTAATGAGTTGAAATACAGTGTATGAAAATTTGTGTAGCTGATATAGTAATCACAGTTAATGGAAAATTAATAATTTTTTTTAAACCCATGCAGAATTAAGTTATATTTAATGATGTTTATTATAGTGACCAGCTCCTCCAGCTGTGACATTGTCTGGGTGGATATGGGTGGGTAGTATTGAGTGGATAGTATTCTCATTCACAAAAGAATCTATGGCATTTCGTCAAGTTACTGTTAGTCCAGTTTGTGTGTTGTACTTTAGCTGAGTATGGTTCCATAAATCTTCCTGGGAGGTGACCCTGATGTGCTTTGACCCACTATTATAGTGTGCTCCTGGATTTGGTCAGAAGAACTGTATCCCATCTCTCACTCCATCCCTCTGTTGTTGTCCTATTAATAATGTGGTTTTGGTTGGTCTTTTTGTCCAGCCAAATTTCAAACTTCAATCCAATAATAATATATAACTGACAGTTCTATGGTTAATTACCATATGATTCCCTCCAACATGACTGCATGTCCTAGTAAATAACTCTCCTAGTAAGTAACTGTCCTGGTAAATGATGTTTAATAATTATAATATTAGCTGTCCTGCAAAGTATTAATTTTCATCTGGGTAGTAGTAGGATTGAGATATTATTCACATGCCTGAAACATAGAGCAAAACACTTAATGTTTCTAAAAATAGATTCCTACCAGCTTACAAGATTACTAACATTTTACTATTATGTATTTTCTCCTTTCAATGAAACCTAGATTCTTATTGTTACGGGGATTGTCCTGTAGCCCCTAAAACTAGTCTCTATTTACCTTGTAGGACAGGTTCTAACACCCTCATGGTGTAAAAGTATAAAAAGAGGGATCAAAAAATCCTGGTGAGGTTCTGGTATGAAAACAATTCCTGCTAAAGAGAAAAATATGTTTGCTACATTCAAAACTTGGCAGGCCTATTCAATGCTACATGAATGCTTGACCCTATAAACCCAAGTACACATGGGCAGACTGATATGTCTGCCTGGTACCCATGTGCAGATTATCTGATCTGGTGTTAATAGTTCATAATCATGGCATATGGTGAGTGATTGCATGTCCAGACATTTTTCTGTCTGGCCAAAGAAATATGAAAAGCACAGGAAGGTATGATGAACCTTTTGGCAAGTATTTTAATACATCTCAATAGCATGTGTGGGATAATGTATTTGTGGACACTTTGTGTGGTTTGCTTTCAATCAGTGATCTAAGTCCAATTTAGAGTTGTATGTATCTAGTTCAGCAAGTCCAGGTTTTGTATTCTTTATCTGTATTCTAAGCCTACTAGCTAGTTTTCAAGCCCAAGATTTGTATTCTTTATCTGTATTCTAAAGCCTATACTAGTTTCTAAGCCCAGATTTTGTATTCTTTCTATATAGTTCAAGCCCATCTAGGTTTTATATTTTGTCGGTATAGTGTATTCGTAGCCTGAGGGTTCTGTGTATATCTGTAGTCTAGTAAATCCTTGCTTTTCATCTTGTTAACATATCCTTAAACAAGTGTCAACAGCTTATCTTTGTTTCTTCTTGGAATATCACCACACAATACACAGTATAATGACCTCTAAGGATGGCATGTTAGCAGGTTGGGAGTTAGATGGTCTCCCTGGGAAGAGTTGGGTGGGGAGTTAAATTTTCTTAGAGAATTGGGTAGGGTTAGGTGAATGGGGTTAAATAATATTATCTCACCTCTAAACCCTCACCACCTGTTGTAGGTGGTGAGGGTTTGGCTAATATAATTATGGGGAAAAGTTGATTATAAAGTGTCTCACTTCAATGGAGTGTAATGCTTCTAACCCCACACCCATCCCTTACAATTCCCTCACCTCTATATCACACCTACCACTTATATGAGAGTTCTCTGAGGTCACGGAATTCATACATAATATTATGATTTGGTTGTTATGGGTATCATGAAAATGTGAGGATGTTGGGTTGTGACCGTTGCTTTGATGGGGGCTTGATGCAATCATCTGGTTAGCCACATACCATCAATTACAGGCTGAAGCCAATGGCAACACAGCACTTACCACCACACATGCACTAAAAATATCTCTTTGATCTCAGTGACAGTGTTGTCATGTTTACCATGGAATATATTGCCCAAGGCTAGTGAATGCAGCCAAAGGAGTCTGTCAGTTCAGTGTACTAAAGTGAGTTCTTCTATTATACAACATGAAGGGTTGTGTACCCTCTATAATAATGTGTACTAATAGAGGATCCGCTATAGAGGCCATATGTGAAAGCGGAGACTCCTCACCAGAGGGAAATTATTCTTTTATACACAGCATATCTATTTTCTAATAATATTTAGTGATGTAACGATCATTTTGTGTGTGATTGGTAGGAAAGGGCTCTTGAGGAAACTAACCTCTTCTAGTTAGGCAGAACTGTTGGGGGCAAGCTCAGATCAGTAAGTTTGGTGCCAATAAAGAGTTCACTGGGAGAGGGGAGAAGCCTTGTCTATTTGTTTTAATTTGGTAGGGATATAAGTAGTGTTCACAGATTCACTTGAACTTGGAAAGCTAAAGATGTTAGTGTAATGGGATGTGTGATTTCTCAATTTATAGACTTGTACCTCAGCTCATTTTCTGGGACTACTAGATAGCAGGAGATGTAAAGGAGAAGCAGGAGATGTGAAGGAGATCCCTCTCAATTTGTTACAATATTATCTGCTTTAGCTAGTACTAACTAGTAAACCTCTGCTTTTACTGCTCTATCCTTCGGTAGGGGTACCTCACCTCGGGCCAGGTGGGGGTTAAAAATTGCTAGAAGCTCCTGCCCCCATAGACAATTGGGGTTGGGTCATGGAGCTGTTGTATATATGTAAATGCTAAAATTAATGGGCAGGTAATAGATAGAGGGTTGATGTATATCTGGTGGCCTGTGTAGTCTAGCTACAGGTTGTGATGATGAGCCAAGATGAACCCTGAACTCTTCAAACTTGATGTAAAGTTGCAACTCTGAACCCTTCAATAGTGTGGTGGGAGCTACTTCCTCAGTTCACTCCCTGTTCCTAGCTCTTGATGTATTACCACACACTTGATGACTATACACTGCATACTAGACTCACCCTGCAGCCTAGCATGCCCTTAAAGGCATTGTTTATTGAATGTAAGTATGTTAGTGGGGGAGATGGTTGGTCTGACATTGCCATGGTTGTTGGGTGGCTCCAGGTGTACAGTGATATGGTATTTGTAACCTAATAGTGGAGTTATTGGGAAGAGGTGATTGATTTGTGTCTTAAGGTGACCTCTGACAGACCATTATATAAGGTTTTAACTGATGTGTGTATAGTTCCAGTCTGCCAACCATGGTTATGTTCCTATTATACACAGGTTCCACTGTATAAGCAGGCCACCTCTGTGCATGCAGGTATAAGTAGGCCTCTGTATAACAGTCAACTGGTTGTGTCCCCAATATACAGGTTCCACTGTATAACCATTGTGACTACCTCTATATAACAGCAAACTGGTTGTCTCCCAAGGGTGACCACTATAATACAGGTTCCACTGTATAAGCAGAATACCTCTATATAACTGGTTGTGTCCCAAGGATCTATTGTATGCAAGGTTTCAATGCATAGATGAAGCTGCTAGTGCTACTTATTCATGTTAACCACTACTACCTTGTGCTGTTCCATAACTAATTTTTAAAAACCACTAGAAAGGAAATATCAGTCCACTTCAAAGTATAGTGCCTGCTAACATTAAAGGCCAGCTGTAAACTGAACTAGCCATACATGACTAAAGTAAAGGTGGATCAATTAACAGCTTATGGTAGCATAAAGAGAAAGAGGTTATTTTTTTCTAATCCTGAAGGATATATATAGCGATGGAGTCACATTTCTAATCCTAAAGATGTATTAATACTATCTTAGGGAACAGAGGTCCACTGACTGTGATGTCTAACTTTCTACTGAAGTAACAAATATGTTTAGATATAAATGGAAAAGCTTATGTCTATTAGTACTATTGTGTCCAGATATAGTTTCTGATCTGTCCTGATAAGAATTGAAGAGAGTGCCACACTGGGGGCAGGAAATTTTATAAGTATGAAGTTTAAATATTTTTTGTCCTCGTTGACCCTTTCCAAACAGTAGTACATATCTAACAACTAGCTAAAGGTTGAGTACTAGAAATATAGTAACAACTTGTTTCCAGGACTACAAACATTAGCTCTGTTCTTCGCTATTCTTTAATGGGCCTCTACCTATCCCATTGCAGTACGTGTTAACTACATGTCCTATAAGTAAGTACACATTGTCCCACTTACCATACAGAAAACAGTGGATAAACATTTATTTATTTATTTAGTTGTTGATAGAAAACTATAACTTCTTAATTCCCTGACCAAAATAATTGTCTTCCATACTAACATTGACAAGCTAGTGTGTTTTTTGAAATGATCATCATAGACGAAAGTTGGAGTTAGGTTTTTTAAATTTAACTCCACCCAGTGAGGCTTCTATTGGGCCAACTACAGGAATATAGTCCTTGAACAGTGCTTGGCTGATCTTATAGGGTTTGGGACAGATGCATTACCTGCATGTCAGTAAGCAAATGTCTGATTGTAGGGGTTTGGACCAGATGCATTTACCCACATGTCGGTAAACAAAATTGTCTGAACTCATAAATGTCTGAGATATGTTCAGGAAATGGCCGTGATAAATATTGATATTGAGTTCATCTTCAAATTGTTCTTAATTCCCAACAGGAACCCTGTATTTAAATGCTTGTCAGTTTATATTAAAGGAAATATGATCTCCCCCTGAAATAGGATACCCTCTAAAAGTACTCCCTGAAATAGGATACCCTCTAAAAGAAACTTTAATTATTTAAAATTTGTCTCAATATGTCTAAAATGAGAGGCTCCATTATCACTGGCAGAGTTAGAAATAGCATTAACCATAATTTTTGTCCTAGCAAATCACTGTTTGATTGGTCATTTTACTCAGACAAATCTCAAACTCCAGTCCAAAAATAACTAGTTCTACCAAAATTTGATAATGGCCAATTTAGATATGACTACTGCTAGCTAATTTTTAAAATAAAGAAGATATTGATCTGTCAGGAACTGAAGGAATACTCTTAATTTTGATACAATCAAAAGTAACTAAGCCTTCAGGGTGGGGTGGAGAGAATTGTATCACACCAGATTTAAGTGCATGGTTAGAGAGTGGAGTGAAGTGAAGAATTGTAGATTTAGGTGGAGTGAAGAATTTTTAGGGTGGTTAGAATGAGCTGGGAACTAGATTACATATTGGGGACTAAGAATACTAACTGGTAAGGGACTATTAGCTATAGCGTCATGTCCTTTCATATAGTGCGTGTTAATCCTTCTTGTCTATAGACAACCTGTCTCTTCATGTTCCAGTGGTTTACAAATTTGTAAGTATGAACGTTGACCTTCTAGACCATGCACATTGGTCATTACTGTTAGAAATGATTTTGCTTGTATTTACAATATGTCTTGTAGCACTGCTACCTACTTGCATGCATATTTCTGTGAGCAGCTATCTGTGAAGAATGTGGCATTTCTACATAATTAAATTCATAAGCTTGTTGGCATTATTAATAGTATAAAAGGATGCTATTGCTGACCCCTTACCAGTTAGTATTCTTTTTTCAACTCTGTATTCCTCTTGATACTACTGCATAGTTGAACCTCTCTATTCTAGACACCTTGACATGTTAGGTGGCCTTATTTCAGGGGATGAAGTTCCATTAATGTCAGTACACAAGCTGTTGTTTATGATAGAGCCAAGTGTCCTTATTACAGAGGTGTCCTCGTTTCAGGGGGTTGGAATAAAGGTTCCACTGTACCTGCACATCATTCACTGGACATGCCTGTTCTCCTGTCATGCTTGTTCTCTTGTGATTCACTGGATATGCCTGTTGTGATTCATTTGACATGCCTGTTCCTCCTGTGATTTACTGCTGGTGGAACCAAATTGATATGTACCAGAGTTTAAAGGCTAATCCACATTTTTGTGTCATATTTGTAATACACTTGTGTCATATTTGGAATTATGAGCTTAGAGATATGTAGTAGTTATGGCCTCTAAGAATTTTCTTAATTAACTTATGACCCATCTTCTGCGCCTACTATGTCTAGATGTCTTTCAGTCTCACAATATTGCTCTTTCTTCATGTAACAGTAGAGATTACATCATTCAGATTACATCATTATCACTATTGTTATTGTACTGTATCTAGCCCAGGCCCTGCCCTAGCCCATAGCAATAGTACAATTGGGTGTAATCTTGAATAATCTGTTACATGGAGAAGGAGCCCATAATATTTGGAAAGAAAATATTATGGCATAGTTAGGGATATGAGAAGAAGCTTTCTCCTAGCAGATTATTGATGAAGATGATAGTTCTAAATGACTATATTCCTATTACAATAAGGGTCATTTTTTTATCCTCCACCTGATAATTATCTGGAATGGGTGTGAGATCCCCTTATCCCCCACCACTGTTTAATTATCTCAGCCATTTCTATATGAACCCTGTTTGTCCATGGAACAGATATTTAATATAGTGCTATCTCCTCCATAGATTTGAGTCTCGCCCAGATTAGGACATTATGTCAAGGTTCACACTGACCTCCAGTCTTCTCCACATTACCCTATCTGCAACTGTTATCATCTTGGCTTTCCCGTTAACCCACCAACAAACTCCAGGTGGGATCCTTGAAATCACGGAGGAAGTATTTGGATACAGCTGTGAGAATATTACTGTGATTGAAATCTGTAAGGATATCTACCCTCAGGCATCTTTCCCAAATTTTCGAGGTCATGGCACCCAAATGGAAGCCAATGAAGAGCTTGAGAATTTCATTCCACTCATTAGACAGGTGTGTTCCAATGCAATCGTACACTTACTATGTTCAATTTATGCACCGTTCTGTCAAGTTGGCATCGAAGACATCCGTGTACCCCCATGTCGAGAACTTTGTGACTATGTTCGAGGCACTTGTGAAGAAGCGTTAGTAAGCTTTGGTCTAGAGTGGCCACCACATCTGGATTGTATGATATACCCTCTGAATGCAAGCACGACTATAGATTTCTGCCCAACTAACCTCACTGCTTTGGAGATTCCTGATTCTATAGATACTGACCCCATTGGACCCCCGGGTGTAACGAGCGACACTACCATAGCTACTAGTAGGCCAGTACAAGGCCGGATGAGGTGTCCTGTCCACCTTGCTGTCACCTCAAATCTACAGAATCGAAGTTTTTCCTTTGGTGGAGTTGATAATTGTGGTATGAATTGTACTGGGATTTACTTCACGCCAAGTGAAAGAAATGTCGTGGCTCCTGTTTTCATCCTCCTATTTGCTGTTGTCTGTGTTCTATTCACCCTTTTTACGGTTGCCACTTTCCTGATCGACAGACATCGTTTCCATTACCCCGAAAGACCAATTATATTCATATCATTCTGTTACCTTGTGGTCTCTGTCATCTATCTGGTGGGCTCCATTTCAAAACTATCTGGAGATAACGACCAAGCATTTTCCTGTTCTGATGGATTTTCTGACAATCGGTTCAGCTCTAGCTTTGTTCTACAACGTCTTCCCAACAGCGAATCTACGTACAAGAACGCCAGCTGTGTGATTTTGTTTGTGGTTCTGTACTTCTTCCACATGGCATCAGCTATTTGGTGGATCATCCTCACACTCACTTGGTTCCTAGCTGCTGCACTAAAATGGGGAGAGGAGGCCGTCGAAAAATTCTGGCTTCTCTACCACATCATCGCCTGGGGCATGCCTTCCTTACAGATCATTCTCATCCTTGCCCTGAGGCTGGTTGATGGAGACCAGCTCTCTGGGCTGTGTTACGTTGGGAACAGCAACAGTGTTGGGTTGGGAGTATTCGTTTTTTTGCCCTTGACATTTTATTTGTTGATGGGAATTGTCTTTCTTGTGATTGGATTCACGGCTCTCCTCAATATCCGGACGCAACTCCAGCGAGATGCAACCAAGTCACGGAAGATTGGACGGCTTATTCTTCGTGTGGGAATATACTCTGCACTTTACATCACTCCAAATGTTATCCTCCTAATTTTGTACCTCAACGAGCTAGCCCAGAAAGAAAAGTGGGAAAAATCTTACCTTGATAATTGCGCATTTACTGGTGCCAATCGTATCGGAGATATCCTTGAAGAATGCAGTGGAAACTCAAGGCCATCTTTTGCTGCATTCATCTTGAAATATATCATGCTTTTCCTAGTTGGCATCTCTTCAACAAGTTGGATTATGTCATCAAAGACATTTTCTGCCTGGCAAAAGCTGTTTTGTAGCTGCTTTGACAATAATATTGCCAACCCTTACGATATCCCTGGTAAACCAAAGTACGACCTTCCTAATCCCCAGCAGTACATCTTGCCAGAGAAGCATGGAGACCTGTCACTTCACATCCCTCATCCCCACACCGCTGTGTAGTGAATGGAAAAGCTGACAGAAGGTGCAACTCAGTATTTCACACATTTAAAAAAAATTTCTGTCTTTCGTTATATTATCCCCCCTTCTAACTATCAATCATTAAGCACAGCTAACAATGTCCTTGTTTCTTCTCCTTGTTATCTTCTCTCTTATAAATAACGCTCTGTAGATACTAAGTCTGTTTCTAATGTTAGGTGTGTGCTAGCACATACTGTACATGTTTTGTTATGCATTCATTGGTTTAAGCTAATCATTCCATATCCTTTACCAGTAGCTATTATTCTGTCAAACTTAAATATTATTATGTATATGTTAAGTACAAAGTACACTTGAGTTCTGACATAGATTTTTTTTCCTAATTACCCAAATGAATTTTAAAAAATGGAATTAGGTAAAGGGTTATAACTCTCAAGTATAATAATATACAGTGAACTCAGTAGCTATTATTCTGTCAAACTTAAATATTATTATGTATATGTTAAGTACAAAGTACACTTGAGTTCTGACATAGATTTTTTTCCTAATTACACAAATGAATTTTAAAAAATGGAATTAGGTAAAGGGTTATATCTCAAGTATAATAATATACAGTGAACTCACTGATAATTTATGTAGTCAGAATCATACAGTGAAGTATCTCTTCCAGACTCCTTGGGACAGATTAAATTGTTCTCATTAGAGGGGTGGTCTCATTTAAGGGAATGAAGTTCTACTAATATCAAGATGAGTATTTTAAATGTGCATAGATATCTTCATTTCAGATTATTTGGAATAGAGTGGTTCTATTGTACATATGATTTCAGGGTGTTGGAATAAGGGTGGATCCACTGTATACAAAAGTGTTCAAGGGTTGGAATAGAGAAGTTCCACTGTATACAGAGGTGACCTCATTTCAGGGGGTTGGAATAGGGGAGTTCCACTGTATATAGGTGTCATTTCATTTTTACAGCACTGCACATAGTTATAAAGTACTATATACCTTGTAAGTAATCAGAATTCCATCAAAACAAGACATAAATAGGGATTAGCAATGGGAGGGTCATACATAGATGGAATGTTCCTTTGTACAGATAGAGATTCAAACATTGTGTTGGGAAACTGTGAAGAGTTCTTAAGTTAAGATTCACAGTGTTGCCAGGTTGCTGTATAAAAAAATTCAGAGTAAACAAGGACCTGTTGATTGTGTGGTTGAAGATTCATATCCCCACTTTTAACCTCAGATATAGAGCTGGAAGACTCAAATACTTTGGTTACTACTACTTGCATTGAGCGTTGTTAATCAACTAGATAGAGGGACACTATTTAGAAATATTATGTGGACAAAACCAGCAATAAGCAGAAAAATCCACAGAACTCTACTTTTGGCCTTGAGATCCATCCACAGACAATTCAAAAATCCACAGATTGTGGATAAATCCAAGAACCTGGCAACACTGACCGAAGAAGTTGGTAAAGACCTAGGAACACAGCCAGGGGCATAATGAAAAGTTAATTTCATGATGTTTTGATACATTACTTTTTGGGAGAGATTATTAATCTACCTCTATAATATTATATGTATGTATTTAATATTGTTGTTTAGTTAGTAGTTTTGGACTATTAGTTAGTTTTCAGTTAGTTATTGGAATCTTACAACATTTTAGTATAGTTTTAGTTAGTTACAAGAGCCTGGTATTTCTTTTAGTTTAGTTTTAGTTAGTTATAAGAGCCTAGCATTAGTTTAGTTCTAGTTAGTTACAAGACCATGGTAGCTATTTTGGGGCAATCAACTTATATAATCGTAGTTTAAGTTAGTTGGAAATGTAAGTTTTTGCTTCCATGGGATGAATGCTGCTTGTTAACTACAAACATTAATACAATAATTGTCAGCTGGAGGTGTGCTCAACTAATATTAGATTCAACCTCTGCTCTTGTTAGTTTTAGTTTAGTTTTTGGTGCAATATGATGTAAATAGTTTAGTTATAGTTTTGGCAAGTAAGTGAACTACAGTTTAGTTTAGTTTTAGTAGTGAAGAAATTAGTCAACTATTATCCATTTTAGTTTTAGTTTTAGTTACAACAGTGGTATTTAAGTATTAAATTATATTCTGGCTTAAACTGTCAGTCATCTTATCTGCCATTATCCTCTCTCTGATACTCATTTCTTCACCAATCCTCTTCTACTAAATTATCACTATTTTGACTCACTTTCATCAGATCTTCAAGTAGACTAGATGCAGAGTGGCTATATATTATCAGTACATTTAATGGGTTATATAGCAACAGGAATACGATGAATTCAGCATTATATTGATTAAATAATCTGCTCATGGAAAATAATCTGCTCACATTATGGTCTATTTTATACACTTTCTTTACTAAGCTGTACTGAAGCCAGCACTCATTTAAACTCTAGTACATTTTACACAATCAGTAGAGGAGAGAGATATGTATTCAGCAGTATCAGCCAGTTTACTTGATAAAATGGTTACTAGTTCAGCAAAAGATGGTCTTAGTTCAGACTTTTTCCTCCAACAATAAATCATCAAGGAATATCTGAAATAATAATAACAGTTATAAGTTGCAACATTACATATTATAAAGTAGGTAAATCACCTCTATTTCCACTCCCTAAATGAACACGGCCTGTATACATTTACGTATCACCAAGTGTTAATTCAGGGAAGGTACATGGCTAATATTATTATCCAATGATATAATGAGGTTTACTAAGGTGCCAAGATTTGAAAAGACATGAGTAGCTATCTTCATTTCTTTCTTTCTTTCTTTCTTTCCTTTTTTTAATATTATAGTTTACCACACATCTTCACTATGATCTAGTCTAACTTCACTCAATAGATTCACAATAATTGCTATACATAAGTGAATATGTCCATTGCACACACTATATAACTCTAGTACTTTGTTTCAATATCTATAATAAAATTATAAGAACTAACTTACATATCATCAGAACACACTGCATTAAGCGGTCTGTCCATCCGTAAACCAGTCATCAGTTGGTAAGGAAGGTCCAAAGGACTAATTCCAGGATAGGGGGTCCTCCCTCCACTAAAAATCTCCCAGCACATGACACCATATGACCACTGGAATAGTCATAATTTACTCTCAACATTGAAATGGTATATACAGCTATAAATCTACATAAAATAGGAAATAGGTTTCCTCAGCTAACGTTAACTATTTCTATAACTTTGGATGTTCATAGTATAGAAGATTTTACCCACCAAAATTTTATAACACAAAAAGTGAGTTAAGTGTAGCTACTTCTTTTGTCAATTTCTATCACCTATGTTGGTGCTTTATACACTTGGATGCAAAATGTGAAAATAGAACTGTTATATGCACTTGGTGATTAATTCACAGTTGAATTTTTGGGTCGGGAAAATAACTTTTTTGTTATGTATGAGAATGTTCCACTTCCTACCAATTTAGAACCCCCAAAATCAACTGATTTTGATAGGCAACATTCAGGTACCTTTTACAGCAAGACTAATGCTAGAGAATCTTCAGATGTAACTATCACTAGCTATAGCCTGACCTAATATACGTAGTCCTGCATAGTAGCCCCAGATTAATTACAGCATCCTCTTATGAGCTTGAACTGTCACTGTTAGGATAATTGTTTAACCAGAAAATGGAGGCTAGCCACCATCATGATATCAAATTGTTGAAGGCCCAGCAATTTATTTGGAGCCTAATATAACTAGTTTTTCAGGATTAAGTAGCTATTGACACAGACAGCTAGCTATTCCACACTGTTTCCTTGTCTTAAGTACATAGACTCCTACTGGTACATATAAGGAATGAGACAAAGGGAGGAAGGATGAAAATTACTGCATGTATTTCCAAGTGTTACAAGTGATAGCAGAGATGGATTATCTAGTATGCTACTAAATTTACATACTTACAACATCAGATTTCTCTGAAAAAACTCCATCATTAATGCTCTCAAGAGCCAGCCACTTGACGGGTAACTTGATAATCACATTCTGATCTTGTCTAAAGTATTCCTTGGTTGGATCAATGCTCTCGGCAAGTCCAAAGTCTGCCACTTTAATCACAAAGTTGACATCAATCCTGTGTAAAAATTGATGATGATTTGCACCTGGTTCAATATCACTAGGATATTTCTGATTTAGATAAGGTAATTCCCTATGCATTGTGTCCATGTTAAACAAGGCCATTACAATATTACAGTGGTACGTAGGTAGGTAGGTTGTGTATGATAATGATTATATCAAAATTACATACATGCAATTTCTAGCAGCGAGATCTCTGTGAATAATCCTTTTACTTGCAAGATACTCCATTCCTTTGGCCACTTGCAAACACATATCCATCAATTTCTTCTTTAGAGGATTCTAGAATAAACAAAATTAAAGAGTAAGTTTTTCTCTTTTGCATGTTATTCTACTGCTTTTCTATACATGAACTACTGACAGAATAATCCAAAATACTTTATCTAGCTATCTTATGTACATGACTCTCACTGATGATGGCAATGAATGATTAAATTGTTTAACTGTAATAGGTAACATGTGCAGGACATACTGCTGCCAGGTTGAAGGAACTGGGGAGAA
This sequence comes from Diacarnus erythraeanus, assembly GCA_964016965.1. Classification (NCBI taxonomy): domain Eukaryota; kingdom Metazoa; phylum Porifera; class Demospongiae; order Poecilosclerida; family Podospongiidae; genus Diacarnus; species Diacarnus erythraeanus. The sequence goes on from OZ024673.1 coordinate 6,289,745, forward strand.
GAGAGTGGGTGTACTATTAATAGGTCTTTCTAAAGAGGGAAAAATGATTGATTAATTGCTTTGTCCTCTAAGTCTAGCTACTTGTAAAAATACCATTATTGGTACTTACAATATCATCCAAGTTTGAACAATTAGGATAAAGTACAATATTTTCTCTCTCTGCCTTCAGATGTGAAAGGAGACTGCCATTATTCATAAATGGCATGACGATATAGGGAGCAGGACCTCCATCAAGGCAAACTCCTATTAGCCCAAGGACATTTGGATGATCCAGTTCATGCATTTTAACACATTCCTTCAGGAGATCTCTCACTAACTCTTTCTGTAGAAATCCTATTATAGCAAACCACAGTAAATGATATTACTTACATTTAGCTCTACATAGCCTACCTTTAAGTGTCTTTACTGCCACAGTATCACTAATGGTGTCATGATGACTTGTCTTGAGCTGACTTTTATAAACTATTCCAAATTCACCTTTAGAATTATTATAGATAACCAGCTTTTTTTTTTTTTTTTTAATTTGTTACCTTGTCCAATGGTATTTCCAAGGTCAATATTACATGAATGTATTATCAGTTGTTGGGGTATATTTTGCTTGAATGAACTCTGGACTGACATTTGCTGTAACTGCCTGACTGCAATAATATCATTGCCACTAAAAGTATCCATCACTCCTGTCTATAGCTATGACCTTTTAACACATTACACATACTATTACTCACCATTGTCTTTCTCTCTCGGATCCTCAATGAAACTGAATAATGAATAATTTATTTTTTTTTTTGGTGAACTAAGCATAAAATTGACTATAGATAGACACAGCTGAATACTTCACCCATCGCTATAGTAACTGCTAATAGATGGTAATATGGGCACAACTTGTACTATTTTGTCCCATTTCCTACCAGCTATTATTTTAATGGTCAACAATACACAAAACCAGACTTATCAGGTTTAATCATCTGACAACTTACTTCAGCTCTAGTTCATTCTTATGTTTTCTCTTCCACTTAAAGGCAAAGAATATCAGCAATATTATCACTATCACAGTTATAAGTATAGCAATGATTCCAATAGCTCCACCTATCACAGCTGAATTATTAGATTTATTGACAATATCTACAGAATGAATACATGTACTGTCAAAAACACTACATAGCTATTTAGAATTGACAATAAAATAGTCTTCAACCTGAAAACTCGAATATACCAGTGAGTATTTTTCACAGGTAGGTTTCTTTTAAAAAAACTATTGGCGGAGTTAGCGCACCAGTAGAACAACGTAGCAATCAACCAATATAGACTACAACACAGTTATTACAATAGACACACACACTAACAGTATAACATGTGCATGCAACTTATATAGTATGACGTAACACAAAGTTCTACATGCACACAGTTCAATATGGTAAAGGTAGTGACTTTGGAATGTCATCAATAGAGAGTGCTATTTCAACAAAAACATACCTACTTTTATTGATATGTGTGTGATGCTTTGGTAGAAGAACCAAATTACTCTGTCACTTTTAAGCTAGCCTTGGAAAAGAAAACAAGAAGAGAAGAAGTGGAAGAAGAAGTAGAATTCAGTAAAATTTCTATCTTTCAAGTAGTCCCTAGATATTCATAGTGGTAATAGATTTCAGACACAATATGACAGGAATTTTTGTGTGGTAATAGAAGTTACTGATACACTCATAAAGGAATATAGAAGATTTGTAAGCTATTGTAGCTAAGAAGTGTCAATATTGTGGTTGAAAGCTTTGATACTTTCTACACATGCTTGTTGGATCTTGATGATTGTAACTAGCTTTGTTTACCCTTCAAGGCCTTTTTATCTTGGCGTTACACCATTACCCAAGTCTGAAGTTTTGCTTGTGATTTTGCTCCAATATTCACTAAATTTGAATTCTTGAAGTTATTGACACTTGTTGACAAAAAAAGTGTAGCTTCAAATCTCAATCTTTTACCTTGTACATACATAAAAATGGAGTTACTATTGTTGCAGTCAGCTATAGAGGGTAAAGAGGTAACTAATGAGCTCTTCTTACAAGAAGTTGTTGACCATATAAATAATTTATAGGTTGATTTAGCTGGAGACGCATGTTAGCTAGCCTTCTTCAAACTAGTATCAGGTATGTCAGATTCTGAATCAATACTACTAGACTGTGCCAAAGCTTGTATTTGATTGTGCTCAGGTGACCAAATTTGCTGTAGTGAGACAAAAGAAGTCTTCAAGTGTTCATAACATTCTTGAATTTGCTTGCAAGGACAATCTAGTATCCTACAAATTACTATTATTCATTAAGCAATTCATAACAGTGAGGAGTGCAGAGATTCTTCGTGGGGACACCTGTGATTGGTTAGAGTTTTTGTAACCAAAGTGGTTATGAGTAGATGATATAGATGATGTATGAGATACATCTCCAGAATGATTATAAAGAGGTCAACCATAGTGAAAATTATCAGCCTTTGGATTACTCTGATCATACTTAATGGCATACTGGCGAAAAAAACTGATGGTGTACTGCATCTGGAAGATGTTCAGTGCCGACAACTAATTGTGGTGTTAATTCTTCGTAAATGGGGCTTCGTGTACGTGTTGGTGCATGGTGACACAGGAAGGTTCACTGGTATGAGTTCTACTGAAATTTTTTTATGTCTAGACAAATAAAGTGTTAACAAAATAGTCAACGCTGCAGCCAGGATTAGAAAAATTACTATTGCTGCTACCTTACTAATGATGACTACTACATAACATACTGTCACCAGTAGTAGAAGGAATTAGAAATACTGAAGTTACTGGTGTTGCTATAAAAAAACCACAAGTATTGAATATACATAGTTGGAAGCGGCTACATGGTCCTTCTAACAACCCTTTACTTAACACAGAAGTCATGGGGATACCCTATTTTCCCCCAGTGTTACTAAAAATATCTTCTTAAAAGAGATGATAATACTATGAGCAAGAGAGAGGCTTACAGATATTGATTCAGGTAGCTTATTGTTGTCACGAAAGAGTTATGAGATAGCTAACTAGAAAAAATTCTGTCAGGAATTAGAAAACAAATTTTTCAGCCAGCAAGCACCTTAGGTCTAAAGTTTCAGTACTACTTCAAAACAGCCACTCTCAGATTTTAGAAGTGATGATACAGATTTATTTATGTATGCATCCTTTAGTGAAAGAACAGAAGGTAAGGTATAAATTCAGTTGAAGACATTGTATATTACAACACTCATTGTTGTAGGAAAAATAGCTTCACAGGTCGCTTTCTTGATTCAAAAAAAATCTAAAGTACTGATACACTGAGCCTTTTCAAGCCTAAGGATCTATATGAAAACTAAGCCAGATAGTGAGAGATATAGGTCAACTCCTAAAGGCCCAAAACTGCATAGCAACACCTTATTCTCTCCAAAGGCAGATACATACACAGAAGCATGAAGCTGTACATGCACAGGAGCCAATCATGATCTCACACATAACCACATAATTAAAATGACTGAATGTTTCATTTCCTGCATTACAGCACCCAAATAACTCCTTTTTTTTTTTCTTTTTTTTTTTTGTGGTATAGGGGTACATTCATGCGGTGGCCATTACAAAATAAATTACTTACTTGGCGTTGTATTTGGAAATATTAATGTCAATTTAGCCTCCATAGCACTTTGTACCTGTTCATCAGATATAATACACATAATTAGGGTCATTTCAATTAAATCGATCTCAGCAGTTCTTATCTCTATAAACGATTCAAGTAAATAAATGTCATTATTAAAGTCATCAAGGCCATCCTGCATATTTGTAGTTGTTATTCCAGTAGTATTCTCTTGTGTGACACCAAAAATCTCCCATTTTATCCCAACGTTAGTTCCATAAGCACTACAGTCAAATCTTGCTATTTCACCAAATAGTACTTTCTGGTCTCGAGGACGATTACCTGGTGTAATTCCCTCTCTCTCTATAGTCAGAATATTATTGTAAAATATTGCTAGACTAGCCTGCATGATGAACATAAATGCATAACCACCCACTGAGAATGAGCAGGTTTGTTGTTTGTTTGTTTTTGTTTTGTTTTGGGGAGGGGGAGGAAGGTTACTATCTTCAAAAATGGTTTCAATACTGGTAGCTACTAAGTTATAGCAGGTTCTTATGAAAGGATGATAAGAAAAACAACATAACCTCCATTATAACATAGGGTTAATGGTGTGCTGGAGTCCTCTATTGCTAAAAGTGTGTGTGTGTGTGTTTGTGTGTCTGTGCTCGGGGGGTGGGGGGATCTCTAGGTTCTGTATTTCTCTGATGTCACCATCACAGAGAACTTACCTAACACTATGAGTTTCATGAGAGGTCCATAATACATTTGGTTGTTGCATCTATTTATACCATTATCAGTAAGGTTACATCGCTTCAATCTAAGAGTACATTGATACATTTCCATGTCTGTAGAGTTAGTAATCGGTATAGTAAGTTCCCTCTTATCTGAAGAGAGAGTAATTGGGGGGGCGATCATCACCATAGTTGTACCTCCATTAATATCAACTTTTCTCCAAGACATAGAGTATGGACTCAAGTGAGTGTGTAATAGACCAAGTTTTGCTGGACATGTTAGCCTTCTTGATGGGTTATTTCTGAACACGTAAGTATTTTTAGTTATTGCATTCATTGGGTTGTTTGTGAGCATAGTTGGTATTGCTACAAAAGTAAAAGTAACAAGACAATAACTAGTACACATTCAAATTCATGAATATATCAGTGAAACCACAATTACTGTCTTTATTCAAATAATCCAATCTAGTGGAAGAAATTCAATTATCTTTAGGCATTAACATATTTACACTTGTTTGTGTGCACTGTGTGGCCCAAGGCCCATCCCAGGAATCTAATTTCAGAAACAAGGTTTTTTTCCAGGAAATGATTCCTGTACTATGTACGTATTAGCCAATCTACCACAAGAAATTCAGTTCCTGGAATTTTCAATGAATCTAATTAACCACAAGTGGGTTGTAATTATTTATTTGCCATAGGTTGTATTAGAATAAAGACTATATTGAATACTTGCAACCCCTTGACTACTCTATAGCTATATTGAATTCCTGCAAAAGCTATTACATAAAGCTAACCACTTCTCTCAAAAATCTATTGTTCTAAAAACTAGAAAGTCTTTTGCATGGCAGTTTGAAACTGAGGAATGGCTACATGGCTAATTAAGTATAAAGGAGAGAAACTTTAAAATAACGAACTTCTCAAGTGCAAAGTCACTCACAGACTAATTTATTTTTTTTACTTCAATTTGACGAATTACTAAATAATAATGAATAAATACTATACTCCATAACACAATAGAAATAGTCCTAGTGGCATATTACTCCACATAGAATCCTATAAGTAAGCAGTTTGTGTACCAGTCAAATATCTTGTATCATAGGATGTTAGTTGGTTGTCAGTGTTTATTTTATCCTCAGGAAAAAAAAAAAGATTTTCAGGCTATGTGGTCAAGTCCCTCTCTAATACAGGATTATAGCATAAGATAAGTGGGTATAATTTAGGGCCTGCTTCAAGAGATGATCAAAAAGTATGCGCTTTTAGTACTCACTATAGAATCATTAGAAGAATGTGCATGACAGTAAGCAAACAGTTCTTATAGATGGAATGCATTAAACCTGACTCAATTCTCTAGCTAATAGTCCTTTACACGTACTTAAGGTACTGAGGAATTTAATCTTGCTTGACGTCGTTCTTTTTCTCAGTGCTGGGAAAAGACTAGCTCACCAGATTTGCATCAGTCAATAATGAAAGGTTTCAATTATTCATCATAATAATTATTTCCTATAAAAAGAACAGTGATTGTACTGCAGCGCTATGACAGATAGGAAGATTATTGGGTTTTTGTGATGTTTTTTTTATTTGTTTTTTGTTGTTGTTTTTTTCAGCTTTCACCAAGTGTGCCAGACTTGATAGAATTGATACAGTTAAGTACTGTACTATTATAAGACTCCATTAACACTGGCCTTACCTGCAAAAGCATATGCCACAGAATGATTCTCGCCAATCCTACAGGTAATGATTGCCTCGGTGGTCGGAGTTATATTGTATTGTAGACCATTCTCGCCAGAACTGTGATTACTAGTTTGTGAATCCACAGCGTTATAAAAATGGAAGATAGCCCTCCTATCCACTAGGCCATCGCTGCCTTTACACTGAAGAGTTAGCTCATTTTGACTTCCTAGGAAGTCGAGGGTAACACGGGCAGCAACTAGGGAGATTAAGCCTACAAAATGAGTATACAAGACGAGGCCTACCATTTTCTTAAACCTGCAACTGCAGCGAGCTATATAGAAAATAAATTGGGTGGGCTGGACATACCTGCCAACTATCCTCGCAACACCGGGAATATCCCGCAAAAACCACTGCTTTCCCGGTATCCCGGTACAACTGTGCAATTCCCGGTCTTTCTTTCTTCTTTATCATCTCCAACAATAGCTCAAAAATTAACTATTAATAGGTACAGTAATTAGTAGCTCAATTTAGGGTGTGGCCATGATACCGCCATCTCTAGAATTATTATTATTCATTTCTTATTAGCAGCTAATAGCTGCCTTCATGATGGATACTAATGGCAATTAACTTTGTTTCTTTAATATTCTCTTTATCCATCTTCTGATAATATGTGTGATCAAGCAAAACTGCTTCAATTCAAGCAAAAATATGAGTTTAATCAAGCAAACCAAAATTGATGGGTTGGTAGGTAATATGGTTGGAGGGAATGTCAGCATTATGTTGCCTGCTGCGTGGGTACTAGTGCCTAAAATATAGCATTATCACTACCCAATTGGGCAATGATAAAGGCAGTGATAAATCAGAATTGGGCAGTGGCAAACACTGGTTTGATACAAGCTCTAGCTCAAGCTCCCAGTAGTGCAACTCAACATTAACACACATGCTGTTAATGCTCCTCCCACACTTTGTTCTAGTTATGCTGTTAATATAAATACATAATGTGAAATTTTTTTCTATTAAGGAATTAATAATTATTGGTCAGTGATAATTTTAAGTGATAATATAAGGTACCAGACTCCCGCTCACCTAGCTACCTTGTGCTCGAGCTTGCTACGGGTGGTGGTATGTGGTAGCTAGACCTATTCGTCGTTCACTGATCGGGTAACTATTATGCTATAATAATAACTAGCTAACTAATTAGCTACCTTTGGGGTAGGACTCTAGGATGTACACTCCTGAGCTTCCTAGCTATGTAGATAATTTGGGAGGTACTACTTGTGATGGCTATAATTCCTATCTATAAGGCAGGTGTAGGAGGAAATTCTGTCCCCCACTAAATTTGTCCCCCCAGACAGAATTTCCTAGGATAAGTTGTCCCCTAGGACAAAATATCCTAGGACAGTTTGTCCCTCCCTAGTATTTAATGTCCCCTAGGGGACAAAAATTCCTAGGATATATTCTGTCCCTTGTATTTGTTTTTAAAATCAATTTGCAACATGAAGGTAGTTATTATTGACTTCATTGTTAATCTTCTTTGCTAGACTTGTTGTTGTTGTTGTTGTTGTTGTTGTTGTTGTTGTTGTTGTTGTTGTTTGTTTGTTTGTTTGTTTGTTTGTTTGTTTTATATGTATTTTGACTAATAATAACAATAATAACCATAATATAATAGTAGTAGTGACAACAACAACAACAATAACAACAACAAAAACAAAAACAACAATAATGAACAAAAGCATGCAAAGTGACCAGCACTAAGCACCAAGGAACAAAAGACAAAAGCACCAGAAAACAAAACAAAAAAAAAAGGAACAGGCAATCAATATTAGAGATTGTAACCCAGTGGCTACGTACCTCTAACCTTCAATGAACTTCTGATGTACAATATTATAAGTATGCTTGTGATTTGTAGTCTGAAGACCACCAATCTTAACTGTGATGTTGTTTTCTTTGTAAAGTCTGATTAAACTGTTCTGTTTGTCCCCGCTTGGAACGTTTAAAATCTTGAAGCTATGGCCGCTGCTGTGAAATTGTACAAGGAAATAGCAGATTATTAGTTGCTATTTCAGAGGTGCATATTGCAAGGAAGGCAACAAATCATTTCAAGGTAAAGAAGGGATCACCTTAGATGGGAAGACTGAGTGGAAGAAAGTTGTAAGAACATCAGAGGAAAGAAAGTTGCTAGAAGATTAACATAATTATACCTTAACTTCTTTTATACTTTCTCTGTTGATACGTAGGAAGACACTTAGGAAGGAATAAAACCATGAAGAAATAAGTAGCAGGTAGGGTTCTATTGGGATGGTGTGACTTTAGATTTTGTGAACATGTTCTTGACTCATTCTTTCACACAACACAGTTATTGCCATTTGTAGGTTGGTGCATGAAGGCTAGGTACAATAGATGTTGGCCACCGAAGTTAATAGTTTAGGTCTTACCATGAAGCTTTGCCTCTAGCAAGCATCCTGTAAATCACAATACAGCAGCAATAACAGCATATAGCATGCTTGACTGATTATCTAACAGACAGGCAGCTGCCACTTTGTAAAATGGCTGAGAGTTAGTCTGAGAGGGGGCCCCTTCCTCCTTATCTGGAGCAGCTACTTACAAAACAAAATTTAATATAGGACAAATACCCTTTCATTAAAGGGAGTCCTTCCTCATTAATTACTGTAAAGACTCATATATTAAACTCTTTGGAATGGAAGCCTACTGATACTTTACTTGATGCCAAGAAAGCAACAGCAGCATAAAACAAAGAACACTTTAACAGTGAAACAATAGATAGAAGCACACAATATATTTTTTTTATGAATTTGAAAAACATATCTCACTCCAAACTGACCAATCTCACTCTAAATTAGCTTGAATCTCACTATAAATGACATTTCTAAGTTGAGAGGTCTGCTAGGATCAGCTTTTAACTTGAGGGAACACTAGTTATCTCCCACCCTTTAGAAGATGTACGTAACTGAGATTGTGCAGGAAATATGGCTTCACCTATAGGATCAGGAAGAAATGTATTCTTAAAGAGAGCATTACAAAAAATCTTTCAGAGAGGGAAATTAAGTGAAGTAAGCACACCCAGTTGCAGAACTCATTCTTTATTTAATTAGGACCTTATATATTCTCAGTGTTTATGTAGCTGCTAAAAATAAAAGAAATTTACTGTTTAGATATACCATTACACTGGTGGAGGAGAGATAGATTTATATATAACTGATGAATGTGACATGATGGTAGTAGACTGAAAAAAGTCAGTTTTGAAGGATAACATTTACATACAGTCTAAGGTTTTTACCCTTGAATATTTTGAGCGAGAACAGCACAGATGAAAAGCACACATTTTTAGAATCAAAATAGTCTAGTAAAATGTTCCAAAAAGGCTCAAGTTATATTAATGATATAATATAGGGAGTAAGTTCTAGTTTTGACTGATTAACATAAAAATGCCTACACAAGTGGCTACTAGTGGCTGATATCCAGATGTAGCCGATCCAAAACATATATATTCCATTGAAATTGCAATCAATAAGCTGACCAAGAAGATGATGTCAATTATAGAAGCTAGTCTTATAAGATTTGAGGTCATTAAGGATAAATTTAGTAGCCTTCTCCTATCAAGCTAGGCTGCACAAGTATGATAGTTTAAAAAGTAGAGGCTCAATTAGAAATCCTTCTCATGATTTTTCTACCACTCCCTTAAAGAAAATCAAAACAGGATTAAGTTCACCATCAAATTTGCTCTTAAAGTATATGAAAATCCAGGCTGCACACATGAAACAGCATATGGAATTAGTTGTTGATAATATGCTACATTATTATTGGAAAGTTGTTTTGTAATAGACTGAGTATAGGGAGGTGTAGTCAGCCGTTTAGGACAGGCGCCAGCATAATGTGGACATCCCTACCTGTGGACATCCTGTCAATTTTTAGCAGCAAGTACCTTACTGGATGTCTTAGCTATGTTAGGATGTAAAGATGCTGCCATTGTTAACTAGTACTGTATATATACTGAGAGGGTTCTATTGACTATAGCACTGTTATAGTTGCATTGTGTCTCAATACTTATTTTCATACATAGCTGGAAGTTGTAATCTTAAGCACATTTTTCAGTTTTAGAGTAGAAGTGGTGGTATATGGATATCCAAGGTGGGGTGTGGAGGATGTCCAGGTGGGGTGTAGAGATGTCCAGGCAGGATGTTGAGGTGGTGTCATCTATGTTTGAGTTTGCAGTATGAATGCTGAGGTGGCAGTATATGGATGTTGAAGTTGCAGTATATGGATGTTGAAGTTGCAGTATATGGATGTTGAAGTTGCAGTATATGGATGTTGAAGTTGCAGTATATGGAGGTTGAAGTTGCAGTATATGGGTGTTGAAGTGGCAGTATATGGAAGTTGTGGTGGCAGTATATTGATATATTATAATTGGAACTATGTGGTTTTGTTGAGCTAGGTAATTTTCTAGTAAACAGGATCTGAGTACAGGATAGTAATGTATTGATATGCCTCTGATGGTTATCCCACTCACACTTTATGGATAACCTGACCTCTTAGGCCTCTACTGACTCCTAAACCTAGTGCAGTTATGCTTGATACCTGGTGTCCATTTGGGAATTAAACCAGGTTACTTGTTAGTGTATCATTCTTTCTTATGGGAATTTTCATCTGTTAATCAAGTACAGATATATATTTTTTATCTTGTGAGTTTAACTATTGTATAGTTCCATGAAAGAATAATTATTCATTAAGCTAGTTGACAATTTTTTAAAAATGTTTATATGTGCCATTGGGAGAGAGTATTACATGTTTCTACCATAAATACTATGGTTAACCCTTTATATCCTTCCTCACAAACATTTACTGACAACTCTCTACCTACCTCTCTATATAGCTGTTAATGTGGCCATCAGTTTTCTGTAAGTTGGTTTGTGATATTATACTGGGTTGTATATAAAGAAGAGCTTGAACTGTAAAGAGTTACAACACATACGTACTAAAATTAATGTTGAGTAAAATGATATGCTCATTTGTAGTGTGATCTGGATTACACACTGCATAATTATGTGTCTGTGTATTTGTAGATGCTGTTACAATATTTATCTATTTGGCCAGTAAGAATGTGATCAATCAGACTACATATCAAAAACCAGTCTCACCCACATTCTCTCAACTCTTTTTTAGTGCATGGAGAATGAAGCTGTAAGTTCCTACATGTATATATTCTCTGTTAATGTCATGTAATTGCTTCATAATTTTGTACCCTATAAAAAGACATCTGCTGTACTGTTGTGTGGTTTGATGCTCACTTTGGGGGAATATACCCAACACCTGTTGTATATTAAGTGGTCATTGTGGTACTGAAACCTAACTTAAGCTCAAGTTATTGTTGGTACTGCCATCCAGCACAATTCAGGTCCCTCAAGTGGCCCCTTGTAAAATTAATTGCCCACCCCTGCCATAAGATAACTTCTTGTATATGCCTTACTTGCATTGATGATTTAATAGCCTACTGATGCATCTCAGTATAATTATGCTTAAGAAAGATCTAATTTTGTAGCCAGATGTGGACCATGAGTCATAAAATGCCCAGGTCTGTGCTAATCTATTAGGGTCAACTACTTCACTAGGAAGATGCTGTGATTTTAGTAGAAAGATGCTGTTAATCTTTTAGAGCTAACTACTAGGAAGATGCTGTGATTTTACTAGGAACATGCTGTGATCTTATTAGGGCCAACTTTTAGGAAGATTCTGTGAATTTACTAGGGCTGTGGTCTTACTGCTAATCAATTACCTTACTGGGAACATGCTGTGGTTTTACTAGGAAGATGCTATAGTCTTATCTCTTACTACTAATCTCATAGGAGTAGCCACCATAAAGGCAACTGAGGCACTTGCCTCAGTATATTGTAAAACTAAACTTTTGGTGAAACATAGTGCCTGTGGATGCCTATTAGACAACCTGAGATGCCACCAGATTAAATACAAGAGGTCTAAAATACTGGGGGAGCATACCCCTCAGACATCTCTAGATGGCATGCTTTGTGAGCTATATATGTGTTAAAAATTCCTTGCTAACCCTCTGTAATCTATTAGAGCCAACTACCTTACTGGGAACATGCTGTGGTTTTCTGCTAATCTATTAATGCCAACTACCTTATAGTGGTCTTATTATTAGTTTCTGGTTGGCATTATGTTCACTGGTGATCATACCTAGAGGTTTAGCTACTAGCTACTGAAGTGTCCAGCTCTAACTATTAAACAAGGGACATTATTACTTGGATCAACTGTTGTGGATCGAAGTCTCATTTTCTTTGTTAGTCTCTAATGGGAAAGTAGAAAGATTTTTTTCCCCTAATTCAAGACAGAGGAGACATCTTTATTAATACTAACGCACTTCTCAATGACTTACTGCAGATAAATTCAGGTGCAACTCTATAAGAGTTTAATCCCGATGAAAGTATCAACATACGTAATTATGGTTGAAAGCCATGACCTAAAGGCTAAATCAGCACAAGAGAAAGCCACAGATAAAAGTGAAGCTTCAGATTTTCAGCAAAAGAGTGATGAACCTAATAGCCTTGACCTTCTTGAGTCTTGTGACATAATTATTGATTGATGGTTTTGTGCATCCTACATTCAGTACATTAAGGACAGTTTTGTATAAGCAATATTAAAATTCAGTTATGGCAGATATTTATTGATCCACCAAATTTTAAAAAATAGCTGAACCATCCAACTACATAACAACTCTACTTATCAATGTACATTAGACATTCATCCTATGTCACCAACCACCTAAAAAAGCAATTAAGCTGGGATGGATTCAGGGACATTTCTTTTGGATATTAAGAACAACAATCTCTTTCCTATCATGAATAATTCATAAGCTGATGCAATGTTTTATGTGTAAGGGCTGTGGAGGAAGCTTCTGGAAGCTATGTCACACCCCAAGTAACTTGCAGAAGATCACGCAGTTAAAACCAAAGCCTACTTTTTAAACAACACCAACCTTTGAAAGGTGAGAAAGTAATTATTTTAATTCACTTCAAGGGGGCTATAAAAGCTTCTGGAATTAAGAAGTTCACATCTTAATGTGAAATGATGAGCAAATGCCATCTTTTTTATACCCAACCCTTTGTCCACTATTGGGCTACCATGCATTCTGGGTCCACACCCCCTAGCCTGGGGTCAGAAAATGCTCTTACTGGAATAATCAGAGGTTTGGAAGGAATAAATGAATAGAAAAAATAATTATGGCAGGGCCTAATCATAATTATAGGTTAAGTGAGAGCGAAATTAACCAGTTAGAACTAGTGTCTGAAAATTGATGTGTCTAGTAATTTGTCAGTTACTTTAGTGGTCCACATTCTGACTTTATTAATAGATAATTTGTATTCTCAGCATCTTTATAGTAGGCCAATTGAAAAGTATCGAAACTAATGGGAAAATTTATTCTAGATTTCATTCAAAAATTATTCAACTTCCATTTGAGATCACAAAATTTTATTTTAGATTAAAATAATTATTGCTCTCTTCATGATCCTCTATGGTCATTGAACACTTACATAGGCCAAACAGTTTTCTATTACCTAACTAAAAATTGATTTCTCACAATAGATTACACTTAGCTAAAATTAAACAATGTACAATGGAAAGAATTTTACACTTAGCTAAATCAATTTTCAATAATGATATATTAATTTAATGGGTTATAGGAATACAATGAAATCAGCATTCTATAGATTAAATCTACCATCATAGAAAAATAATCGGCTCACATTATAGCTACGTAGTTGGTTTATTTTATACACTACACTACTGAACATTCAAAGAAAAAGTATAATCAGAAGACAGCACTCCCTTAAACCAGGGGTAGATACAGGGGGGCTAGGGGGGCTAGGGGGGCTAAAGCTCCCCCCTCCAAATTATTAATAATATATCATTTGTAGTACATTCCTGTATATGTATACTATACTGATGATACTGTGAGAGCTAGACATGTAAGTCATAAAAATGATATAACATAATTATATACGTACTTTTAGCAATTATTAACATCTTCGTTGACGCCGTACCATGAATGTATATAACACTTATTGCCAGTTAGCCCTCCTCCATCCAAAATTCTGGATCCGCCCCTGTAAACTCTATCTTCAACTTGTACATTTTGCACAATCAGGTGAGAGGAGAGATCTGTGTATTCAGCAGTAACAGCCAGTTTACTTGATGAAATGGTTACTAGTTCGGCAAAAAATGGTCTTAGTTCAGACTTTTCCCCCCAACAATCAATCATCAAGGAAAATCACAGTTATAAGTTGCAACATTACAGTAGGTAAATCACCAGCCTGTATACATTTGTTAATTCAGGAAAGGAGTGAAATTTACATGGCTAAATTTATCTATAATATTATTCAATTCATTTCTTGACTTATTAGACACTTTGTCACAATAATGTTAGACTTATTACACAAAATTTTGCTTAATGAAGACTGCAGTATTGTGGTGTCCAGCATGTTTGTCAAGGATCCTCATGGACCAATGTTGGTTTAAAAAATGTATTTCACTCCCAAGTGTAGGCTTTAACTTTAGTAGACCAAGAGTTAAGCTGAGTTATTATGTAGTGTACATCTAGCCAAAATTATGGCAAGTCAAACATCCTACGTACATAATATTATTATTAGCACTTGCTTTTTGATGACAATGTAATTGCTTGATCTGCTTCTTAACCTACATATATCTGAAACACAATAGCATTTTTCAATATTACTATTCATCTCAATGTACGTATCAATAAAAGTTTTCAGCCTCTGAAAGGCTGAAGAAACAGTAGCCATAAGAACAATTTTCAATTTTTTTGTGATATTCTAGATGACACATTTTGCTTAATACCCAACAAACCCAACTTATATCAAATCCTTGTCGCTATAATATTTTTTTGATGTGTATACTAGGTATAGAGTAATTGGAAAACATCATGGACTAACAACATTATTTAACAATCACTCAGAGTTTATCTTGCTTATTTTACATCACACTATGAGAATACACCTTAACTCATTTCAAAGTAGTCTAACAAAAAAAGACTCACTCAGTGTGAATCTTATAACAGTGCTAGATCAGCAATAATTGCTATGCATGAATGAATATGTGTATTGCAGTGGGTACACACTAACTTTATTACTTTGTTTCAATATCTAATTCAAGAACATATCATCAGAACATGCTAGCATTAAGTGATTTGTCCATCCTCGAACCAGTCTCATCAATTGGTAAGACAGGTCCATAGGACTAATCCCAGGATAGGGGATCCTCCCTAAACTTAGAATCTCCCAGCAGGTGACACCATATGAAATAATCATAGTAACGAGTAATTACATTGAAATGGTATAGCTATAAATCTAGGTTTCCTCTGCTAAAGTTAGCTATTTGCATATAATAATAATATATATATTTCTCAGACTCGAACATAGCTCAGTTGTAAGAGCTATAGTGACTATTATAATAATGGGATTAACAAAAGAGAGCGATGGAGGAACTTGCAAAATTGTTAAATAAGCAGAAAAAACTAGCTATGTATAACTTTGTAATAGAATGATACAATTCTTATTGTTTATTATGGATTTTACCCACCAAAATTTTATAACAAAAAGTGAGTTAAGTGTATATAGCTACCCCCCTTTTGTCAAATTCTTATATATTATGTTGGTTCTTTATACACTTGGATGCAGAATGTGAAAATGCTCTTGGTATACAGTTGAGTTTTGGGGTCAGGAAAATAAATTTCCTTTTCTTTGTTGTTAGCTATGTGTTTCACTTCTTACCAATTTAGAACCCCCAAAATCAACTTGTGCAAATTGTTCTTTCAATAAAATTACTAGTAATGTGCTCACTGAAATGGACCTGTATAGAAAAATATTCAATTACCATGCCCACAAGTACATGCTACATTACTATTACCCTTGCTACTCCATCCAGTGTTTCTATTTTAGTGAAGACCAAGAGTTGGGTTGGACGTGTGTCAGTGGTGTTTATGGTGATGTGGAGTTTGTGGTATGGTATGTGGTATGGAGTTTATGGTGTAATGGAGTTTGTGGTATGGTCAGTGGTATTTATAATGAGTGGTATGGTGTTTGTAATCTGCTTGACATAATTATAGCTACAAGTATGCAGATTACAAACTCGTAAAAGTAAATGCTTACAAAATAAAGAACAAAGAAGAACAAACATTACAACAACTATCATAATTCTATTTCAGTTAATGCACATAGTACAATAAAATATGAGCTACTTAAGAGTGCTGCCTCTTTTGTTTTGATAATGAATAACTTAGGTAGGTGTATCTTGTTTATAGCAATTTCCATGGATGGGATCCAGTGCTAATCCTGAACTCTCAAAGAAACGGTGTCAAACTGTTTGACATCTGGGCTGTCATTGCATCCTCCTCTGGCCCTTTTTGCCAAAAAAGACTCGACAGGATCTTGGCAAGACCTCTCAGAAAGCAAGTACGTACTCAACCCCAGAAAGGGGGTGCAAGTTCTATGAAAGAATTCACTATCACAAAAGAAGAAATAAAAATGAAATTAACACAAATGCTCATTAAACATTCACCAGAAATTGAATTTTAGTGGAAAGCATCATCTTTTTATTTGCAGCTTTATAGATATCATCTCTTTGTGAAACAGCACTACCATAAGGTAATGGAGAATCTCGTCCTTTAGCTACTATATACATAAAGTACAAGAAGATTATTCTGTCCAGCAGAGGCAAAGTGATCAGCTCTATATATTGATAGCTATCATAGATGATATCTTCTATAATTCTATACAATGGCAGACCTAAAATTTTGAATGGAAATTACAAATATGCATTGACATTCAGAATGAACATTATTTAGACCTGCCACTCCTTATAGTAAATCCTGAATCACAGGAATCTCTATAGGGATGTGAACGTCTCACAAAACTCTGTGTCTCTGAGGTGTCCTCATTTCTAATGCTGATGATATGGAAGAACTGAGAAATCTATAGGGGTGGAATGGAATGAGTTAAATGCACTCTAGATATTGCTTCCTTTGGTCCAAAAGTAACAAGGAAGTACATAGTTATAGCAGTTGTTTCTACTGGTTCACTAACCCTGGTTCAATAACAGTGGTTCACTAACCCCAGTTCCTTTACTCTTGTTCACTAACCCTGATTCTCTAGCCTCAGTTCTCTAAACCTGGTTCTCCAGTAAGAACCTCTGTTACGCCTCACCTCTACTTGAAAAGCCACCACATTGCAAGTCAAAAGAACCCCCTCTGAAAGCCACCCTTCCACGTCAGAAGTACCCCCTCTGCTCAAATAGCACCCCTTCTCAAAAAATGAGCCACCCTGTTGCACTCAAGAAGTACCCCCTCTCCGCTCAAATAGTACCTACCCCCTTTCAAAAAAATAGTCACCACTGCATAAGAGAAGCACCCCCTCTACTCGAAAAGCATCCCCTCTCAAAAAAAGAGGCAATTTTTGTGGTTTCCACCTCCCATAGAACTAGGCACACTCTACCCGTCACACAAAAACAAAATTATTATAATCACGTGGAATGAATGAATGGGTACAGAGTCACTAGTTGAAAATGAGTTCAAAGTTCACTGCTGCTACAGTACTAATGATGACTACTAACATACTGTCACCAGTAGTAGAAGGAACTGAAGTTACTGGAGGTGTTGAAGAATTCATAGTTACTGGTGTTGCTATAGTTAAAAAATAATGATAAGTATTGAATATACATAGTTGGAAGCAGCTACATGGTCATTTTAATATCCCCTTTACCTAACACAGAAGCAAAAAGTGTCATGGGGATACCCTATTTTCCCCCAGTGTTACTACTTCTTAAAACCAATTGGTAGAAGAGATGATAATACTATGAGCAAGAGAGGGGCTGACAGATATTGATTCAGGTAGCTTTACATTATGGATTGCTGTCAATTAGCTAGCTATCCCCTCTCTAACATTCTGACTTGTTCATTTAGCTACTTTTCCTTATAGTCTATTCCCTTTTGCTAAGTAATATAGACAATGGCAAAGTAGATACAGACAACCCAAGGCACCAGATCACTAAGTAATGTAGTGTAATGCAGTGTGAGAAAGTACTCTTCATGAAAGAGTTATGAGATAGCTAACTAGAAAAAATTCTGTCAGGAATTTTGCCATGGAGAAAACAAATTTTTCAGCCAGCAAGCACCTTAGGCCTAAAGTTTCAGTACTATATACTTCAAAACAGATTTTAGAAGTGATGATACAGATTTAGTATGCATCCTTTAGTGAATGAACAGAAGGTAAGGTGTAAATTCATTTGAAGACATTGTATATTATAACACTCATCGTTGTAGGAAAAATAAGTTTCACAGGTATCTTTCTTGATTCAAAAAGATCTTCCCATTTTGGGAAAGGTCAAATTATTTTATAACTGCTCTTAATAATAATGATGATAATTATTATTAAGTTCATCACACTAATATTTCAGTGCACTGATTGTGTTCAGATAGATGACCTATAGAGCACTCTCTGGTATACTTAGTTAACAGATGGGATTAAACTGGTAAGAGAGAAGACAAAGGTATGAACCTTTTCAAGCCTAAGGATCTATTATTAATGTGTGAAAACTTAGCCAGATAGTGAGAGATATAGGTCAACTCCTAAAGGCCCAAAACTGCATAGTAACACCTTATTCTTTCCAAAGGCAGATACAAACACAGAAGCATGAAGCTGTACATGCAGAGGAGCCAATCATGATCTCACACATAACCACATAACTAAATGTTTCATTTCCTGCATTATAGCAAACAACTCCTTTTGTGTGTGTGTATGTGTGTGTGTGTGTGTGTGTGTGTGTGTGTGTGTGTGTGTGTGTGTGTGTGTGTGTGTGTGTGTGTGTGTGTGTGTGTGTGTGTGTGTGTGTGTGTGTGTGTGTGTGTGGTATAGGGGTACATTCATGTGGTGGCCATTAAAAAATTACTTACTTACTTGACATTAATGTTAAGCCAGCAAAAAATGAATACTCCCTAGCACGTAGTCCCTGTTCAATTGCTTCATGAGGCAATTCTTGATATATAATACACCTAATTCGGGTCACTTCAGTTAAATTGATATCAGCAGTTCCTAACTCAATAATCGAATTAAGGGAATTAAGGCCATTCCGTGTTTCACTGATGGTTATTCCAGCAGCAGTAGTATTAACCTCGTATGTGACACCAAGAATCTCCCATCTTATCCTAATGTTAGTTCCAGAAGCACTACAGTCAAATCTTGCTATGTCACCAAATAGTTCTCTCTGGTCTTGAGGACGAACACCCGGTGTACTTCTCTCTATAGTCAGAATATTCTTGATGAACATACAACCACCCACATAGAATGTTTTTTTTTTTTTTTGTTGTTGTTGTTGTTTTGGAGGGGGCATAAAAGGTTACTATCCTCAAAAATGGTTTCAATACTGGTACTAAAAATTTATAGGGTTAATAGTGAGCTGGAGTCCTCTATTGCTGTGTGTGTGTGTGTGTGTGTGTGTGTGTGTGGGTGTGGGTGGGTGGGTGTGTGGGGAGGGGGGGCTCCATCACCCCAGCATTACTTCTTTTAAATTCGCTAAGGTATCATATTCCCTTTATTAGGGCACAAGAGCATTTTCTCTAGGTTCTGTATTTTTCTGATGTTACATCACAGAGAACTTACCTAACACTATGAGTTTCATGAGAGGTCCATAGTACGTTTGGCTGTTGCATCTATTTATACCATTATCAGTAAGGTTACATCGCTTCAATCTAAGAGTACATTGATACATTTCCATGTCTGTAGAGTTAGTTATCGGTATAGTAAGTTCCCTCTTATCTGAAGAGAGAGTAGTTGGGGGAGTGATTATCACTATAGTTACACCTCCATTCATATCAACTGTTCTCCAAGACATAGAGTATGGATCCAAGCGAGTGTGTAATAGACCCAGTTGTGCTGGACACGTTAGCCTTCTTGATGGCTCATTGCTGAACACGTAAGTATTTTCAGTTCTCGCTTCCATTGGGTTGTCTGTGAGCATAGTTGGTATTGCTACAAAAGCAAAAATAACAATTTCAAGAGACAATAACTAGTACACATTCAAATTCATGAATTAGAAATCTGCTCCCCTCACTAGCCCAAAAGATATCAGTGAAACTTGAATACTTGCAAAATTATAACCCTTGACTACTCTATAGCTATATGGAATGCCTACAAAAGCTATTACATAAAGCTAACCACTTCTCTCAAAAAAAAAATTGTTCTAAAAAGTCTTTTGCATGGTAGTTTGAATGGCTATATACATGGGTAATTGAGTATAAAGGAGAGAAACTGACTTAATTTGATGAATTATAATATAATTATGCTTGCTATACTCCATAACACAATAAAATAGTTGTAGTGGTATAATTATTATACTCCACATAGCATCCTATAAGTAAGTAGTTTGTGTACCAGTCAAATATCTTGTATCATAGGATGTTAGTTGTTAGTTGGTTTGTTAGCCTGGGTCAGTGTTTATTTTATCCTCAGAAAGATTTCCAGGCTATGTGGTCAAGTCCCTCTCTAATATCAATACAGGATTATAGCATAAGATGGGGGGGGATGATTTAGGGCCTGCCTCAAGAGATGGTCAAGAAGTATGTGTTTTTAGTACTCAAGAAGAATGCACATGACAATGAGCAAACAATTGGATGTATTAAACCTGACTCAATTCTCTAGCCAATTATAAAGTGCACCAAACTATACATGCAATGATAGCTGTAGAAAAAAGAGATTATAACTATTGGGGCTTTGTGATTTTCTTTCACCAAGTGAGCCAGGCTTGATAGAATTGATACAGTTAAGTATTGTCCTAAGATTTCAAAACCAGAACTGCAATTTCTCCTGATAGCAGATAGGGACAGGACATGGAAATGGCCACACTTTTATCTTGGTCACACCTATACTCCAGCCGAAATACTGAATTTTGATAATGTCTGTTCAGAGCAGTTCTACTGTTTTCTTTGTTGGGTGTTGCATGGTATCAGGACAAGTCATTACTGGAGGTCTCTGTCAGATTGGGACAGGAGTCATACATATCATGAGTGTCTCACCAACATCAGAACTATCAAAATGACTGGTTGTCACATAATATGCAACTACTTGTGAGAACTTGACTCATAGGTTGGGACAGTCGGCTCCCTTCTTTCATACAAAGGGGGCAATGGCCCCTCATTTTTGTCATTTGTGACATCATAGAAGCAGTTTAAAAGACCAGGTATCCACACAAAATGAAATTTAGTGTCACGGAGAAGAGGAACAAAGGGTGTATCTTCCCAACTTTACCTCTCCTTGGCTATAATATATAATGTACGACTTAAACTTCAGCACGTGAGATGCAATAACAACTAGACTCACCAGTGACAACTGGCAGTACTAGCAACTGCAGCCTAGGTAATACTTCATAGGCCTACATACTATATATTCATTTTTAACTCCTATAGATTATCTGGACATAATACAAAAATGTGCTCTCTTAATGTGCCATGCATATCCAGCACCTCTGCCATATACATACCTACTGGCTATAAATCTACACTATATGGGCTGATAAATGTATTTCTCTTGCCACAATTCACTTTATATGGAAAGAACAGCCCTTTAGTGGTAATGGATTCTAGACTTGAAATAGCAGAACATTAAAAGGTTAAGTATTATAATTAATTTTAGCAGCTAAAAATGAAGGCAAAAGAGAAATTGAGGCTTATATTTGTATTTGCTACAAGTGGGGTCTGTTCATGCCTACAGAGTGCTACCATCTGAACAGAAATATTTCATTCAAGACTCAGGCTATAGCCCAATCAATTGGGTGGTATAGAAGGTATTACAAATGGTGTATCAATTTCTGGTGGTTTTGAGCTTTGATTGAGACCTTCCATGTTTAGTGGTAAATATCCTCATGGGTGGATGATTACACTGTCTGTGCACCAATAATACAGATAGCTAGTCCAAAACAGTGTAACAGTAGAGCACACTCTACTTTAATGAATATGGCCATTATTCTCAAAACAAAGTTTACCTGCAAAAGCATATGCCAGAGAATGATCCTCGCCAATCCTACAGGAAACTATAGCCTCGGTGGTCGGAGTTATATTGTACTGTAGACCATTTTCGCCTGAACTGTGATTACTAGTGGGTGAATCCATAGCGTCATAAAAATCGAAGATAGCCCTCCCATCCACTAGGCGGTCGTTCCCTTTACACTGAAGAGTTAGCGCATTACCAGTTCCTATGAAGTCGAGGGTAACACGGGCAGCAACTAGGGTGTAATCCGAGATTAAGCCTACAAAAAGCGTATACAAGACGAGGCCTAGCATTTTCTTAAACCTGCAACTGAAACCAGCTAAAAACGGGTTAGAGGGAACGGATGGAAGGTCAGCATTTATAACTGCCTGCTGCGTGGGCAGAAGACTCCCGCCCATCTCTAGCTGCCCTGTGGCTACGGATGATGGTGTCCGTGGTATGTGTGGTAGCGAGACCTAGTCTAGTCTGGCACGCGCGACCCCTTTGCACAAGTGAAAATGGGTCTGGTGACACTGATAACAGTACCAGTTTTTACCCTCAGAATCTGAGGGGGAAGTTGCGGTACAGGTAGTGATTAACGGCTAGCCGCAGATATGCAATTATTAGCTACTATTCAATGGCTCTAGTAGTAAGTAGCTAAGCACTTAGGCTACAAGGACGGGCTGAGGGACTTGCATAGTCATTGAAGCAGCTACTACACATTTTCAACAGGGAGCCTTTAAGCTGACTGCAGGACTGCAAGCTGTTGATCTTCATGTAGACAAGACATGGATCCTGGTTTCCTGATCAGTAGCCTTGGAGTCCTCTCCAAGTTTCTTTCTGGTCTTTGCACAACCGGACAAATCTTTCCCACAGCTAACACACATGAGGGAAATAAAACTGGCCATCTTACCGTCTATTAATTATGCTGCAGGTTAGTGCGCTGCAGTCTGCAAAGAGGGCCGTTTAAAAAGAGAGTTGTGCAATTAGCCATGGCTCGCTATAATCACACTGTGGTTTATCATGCTCGTTAGTTTTTACCACAGAGGCGGATGTCTAGCAGACGGAAATCAAACTTGATTAAATTCCTTTAGAACTGGTACTGTATATCAGTGTCACCAGACCCATTTTTCACTTGTGCAAAGGGATCGCGCGTGCCAGACTAGACCTAGTCCTAGTTCACTGATCGGATCTTGATATTATATGCTATGGTATTATATGCTATGGTATAATGTAATAGGTGAGTTTAACTACCTATTGGGTAGGACTCTTAGGACGTAAATTTACCTGTAAAGTTAAATATTGTGCTCTAAGCAGTCATATCACCTCAGTCTACCTGCACATAATGTTATGTTCAAGTCCTTTTTTTGTGTGTAGAAAGCCTACAGGCAGCTTGTGGATTAGAGAAGGGCCCAAATAACCCAGACAAGTGGCTGATTGACCTTATCATTGGCACAATATGCATAGGAGTTCAGACTGATGAAGGTGTTCAGTTACAAATCATAAAGGTAAGGTGTAAGCAATTAGTGGGTTATGACCCTAAACTGTACTAGTGGTAAGGAAAGTTCGCAATATTGGATGGCCCTTCTTTTTTGATCTCACTGCCTTCCTTTTGTGAGTCCCCCCCTTTGTGAATGACAGCAAGGGTCATTTTTAAAAGATACTTTCACAATTATAGAGGTAGGTGGTCCTCTATAGGGGTTGGTGGTCCTCTACAGTGATGGGTGGTCATCTACAGGGATAGGTGGTCCTCTGCAGGGATTGGTGGTCCTCTACAGTGATAGGTGGTCATCTATACAAGGATAGATGGTCTTCTGTAGGGATTAGTGGTCTTCTACAAGTACTCTATAGGGATGTGTGGTCCTCTATAGGTATGGGGTAGCCCTCATTAGCTAAATGTTATGACCATATGTATATAATTGTGACCATAATAATACATAATTATTATTTGAACTGTGGCCATATAATTATATTATAATTGGAACTGATGGGTATGTGGTTTTGTTGAGCTAGGTAAATTTTCTAGTAAACAGGATCTGAGTACAGGATGGTGTGAATAATGTGGTGATATTTAGTTCCATGAAAGAATAGAGTTACATAATTATTAGTTGACAATTTTATAAAAATGTTTATATATGCCATTGGGAGAGAGTATTACATGTTTCTACCATAAATACTATGGTTAACCCTTTATATCCTTCTTCACAAACATTTGCTGACACCTCTCTACCTACCTCTCTATACAGCTGTTAATGTAGCCATCAGTTTTCTGTAAGTTGGTTTGTCATATTATACTGGATTGTATATAAAGAAGAGTTTGAACAGTAGAGTTACAATACATACATTCTAAAATATTAATGTTGAGTAAGATATGCTCCTTTGTAGTGATCTGGAATACACATTGCATAATTATGTGTCTGTGTATTTGCAGATGCTGTTACAATATTTATCTATTTGGCGAGTAAGAATGTGATCAATCAGACTACATCAAAAGCCAGTCTCACCCAGATTCTCTCAAGTCTTTTCCAGCACATGGAGAATGAAGCTGTAAGTTCCTACATGTATATATTCTTTAATGTCATGTAATTGCTTCATAATTTTGTACCCTATGAAAGGACATCTGCTGTACTGTTGTATGGTTTGCCCACTTTGGGGAATATATCCAATACGTTCAAGTTATTGCTGGTACGGCCATCCAGCACAATTCAGGTTCCTCAAGTGGCCCTTTGTAAAAATTTATTGCCCACCCCTGCCATAAGGTAACTTCTTGTATATGCCTTATAGTTACACAGCCTACTGATGCATCTCAGTATAATTATGCTTAAGAAAGATCTAATTTTGTAGCCAGATGTGGACCATAAAATGCCCAGGTCTATGCTAATCTACTACTTCACTAGGAAGATGCTGTGATTTTACTAGGAAGATGCTGTTAATCTTTTAGAGCTAACTACTAGGAAGATGCTGTGGTTTTACTAGGAACATGCTGTGGTCTTATTGCTAATCTATTAGGGCCAACTTCTAGGAAGATTCTATGAATTTTCTAGGGCTGTGGTCTTACTTCTAATCTACTACCTTACTGGGAACATGCTGTGGTTTTACTAGGAAGATGCTATGGTCTTACTTATTTCTTACTACTTTCAATAGCCACCATAAAGGCACTTACCTCAGTATATTTTTGCTATTGTAAAACTAAATGTATTAAACTTTGGTGTATAGTAACTGCTAATATTATTATTAGGCATAACTTGTACTATTTTGTCCCATTTCCTATTATTTAATGGTCAGCAATACATTAAACCAGACTTATGAGGTTTAATCATCTGACAACTTACTTCAGCTCTATTATATTGTTATGTTTTCTCTTCCACATAAAGACACAGAATATCAGCAATACTATTGCTATCACAGTTACAAGTATAGCAATGATGATTCCAATAGCTCCACCTATCACAGCTGAATTATTAGATTTATTGACAATATCTATAGAATGAATTAAGAAAACATGTACTGTCAAAAACACTACATAGCTATTTAGAATTGGCAATAAAATAGTCTTCAACCTGAAAACTCGAATATACTGGTAAGTATTTCACAGGTAGTTTTCTTTTGAAAAACCATACCTACTTTTATTGATATGTGTGTGATGCTTTGGTAGAAGAACCAAATTACTCTTTCACTTTTAAGCTAGCCTTGGAAAAGATATTTCTATCTTTCAAGTAGCCCCTAGATATCCATAGTGGTGATAGATTCCAGACACAATATGACTGGAAAAATTCACAAAATTCACAAGTTTCACATAGCTATTTTTTTAACTCAATAAAGGAGTATAGAAGATTTGTCTGCTGTTGTAGCTAAGAAGTGTCAATATTGTGGCTGAAAGCATGCTTGTTGGATCATGATAATTGTCATAGGTGTAGGAATGAGATTTTGATTGGGGGGGGGGGGGGGGGGGGGGGCACTCGTATGGAAAGTGTGTGTGCCTTTGAAAATTTTGAGTAACCACACCTACTTTTAATTAGTCACACATTTTTTTAAATACATTACTAACAATTTAATATAAGAACCAAAAAATGCTTTTCTTCTACATAATATTTTCACCTATAAACTTCTCAGCAATGTATATACATATCATCAAAATTGTTTAGCCTCTTGAATATCATGGCTAGCTTCTTCTATATAACGATGATTCACTTTCAGACTCTCTGGCTGAAGAGTCACACTTAGTGGATTGTGAAAACAATCCTAGAAGGCTACTCTGCTTCATTTTTTTAGCACCAGGGGGCCATGGACCTTCACTATCAGCCATTGTACCTAGCTCTAGCTAATACTGAGCAGCTACTACATGCATCAAGAGTGACACAATAGGCCACAAATACGTAGGTATAGTTAGGGAGTCAATAAGGACTTATGTAAATTGCCTGATTCCCTCAACCAACCTGCATCCTTTTGTTAGATTGTTGGAGGGGGGGCACTGGGATAGTATTTGTATTAGTTACCCAAAATATTGGGGGGGGGCACATGCCCCCAGTGCCCACCCCCCCCCAGTTCCTACACCTATGATTGTAGCTAGCTTTGTTCACTACTCAAAGCCTTTTTATCTTGGCGTTACACCATTACCCAAGTCTGAAGTTTTGCTTGTGATTTTGCTCCAATATTCACTAAATTTGAATCATTTACTATTCTTGAAGTTATTGACACTTGTTGACAAAAAAAGTGAAGCTTCAAATCTCAATCTTTTACCTTGTACATGCATAAAAATGGAGTTACTATTGTTGCAGTCAGCTATAGAGGGTAAAGAGGTAACTAATGAGCTCTTCTTACAAGAAGTTGTTGACCATATAAATAATTTTATAAGTTGATTGAGCTGGAGGCGCATGTTAGCCTTCTTCAAACTAGTATCAGGTATGTCAGATTCTGAATCAATACTACTAGACTGTACCAAAGCACTAGATTGTGTTCAGGTGACCGAATTTGCTGTAGTGTGACAAAAGAAACCTTCTAGTGTTCATAACATTCTTGAATTTGCTTGCAAGGACAACCCAATATCCTACAATTACTATTACGAATTAAGCAATTCAGGAGTGCTGCATCAGAGATTCTTTGTGGGAACACATGTGATTGGTTGGAGTTTTTGTAACCAGAGTGGTTATGAGTAGATGACAGAGATGATGTATGTGAATAAGATACATGTGCTCCATGGGGAAGAAGGTTTTCGAAAGGGAAGAACTGAGGAATATGGGACTCACTATAAGAGTATGGAGGGTGTTGTTGTCCTCAGGACCTCAAATCATTGCTGAGATTACCCTGAGATGCAAAATGTTGATAATAGACTTCTGTGTGACTGTGAGAATAGAGATGTTCAGAGTTGTAGGATGGTAGGACAGTTGCATAGGTGCCAACTTTTTGAGATTGATGATAGGGACATGTTGTGTTTTGCATGACCACGTCCAATTTAATGACCACACTCACTAATTAATGAAGTTTAACAGCTAGAGATGTGGCTTTCTTGGAGGCTTTTAATAAGTCTTTAGAAAGTTCAGAAGTTCAAAAACTATCATTACTGTTCATTTTAACTTACATGAGACTTAAACTAGGACATTGATCTGTATGTATTAAAATTAATTTTTAATAGCTAGATCACATAATGTTTGCTGAGTTAGCATTAATAGCATTGAGTTAGTTGCTGTACTAGCTAGCTGATGACAGACACCGTTGTCAGGACAAGTATTAGAAGAAGTTACCTATGGGGCACGACAGGGACAGGATCCTCCAAATCGTGAATGTCCCGCTCATTTTGGGACAGTTGGCACCTATGCAGTTGACTGCGTGTGCCCACTGCCACTCAATGTACTATCAGATAATCTTTAGATTAATATATTATTTCACTTTTTCTGACACAACAGAAGAACCACCATCGTGACTGTAAGTTGGCATAGGATGATGAGTTCCCGGGAGATAACCAGATACACCAGAGAGTCTAGACACATCAGATTCATCTCCAGAATGATTATAAAGAGGTTCATCTGAACCATAATGAGAAAAATTATCAGCCTTTGGATTACTCTGATCATACTGAATGGCATGCTGGTGAAAAAACTGATGGTGCCCTGCATCTGGAAGATGTTCAGTGCTGACAACTAACTGTAGTGGTATATAATTCTTCGTATATGGGGCTTCATGTAGCTATGTATTGGTGGCATGGTGACACAGGAAGGTTCACTGGTATGAGTTTTACTGTAATTTTTTTACATCTAGACAAATAAAGTATTAACAAAACAGTCAACGCTGCAGCCAGGATTAGAAAAATTACTATTGTTGCCACAGTACTGATGACTACTAACTTACTGTCGCCAATAGTAGATACTGGAGTCACTGGAGGTGTCATAGTTACTGGTGTTGCTATAGTTAAAAATAATGATAAAGTAACAAGTACATATTGAATATACATAGTTGGAAGCAGCTACATGGTCCTTCTAAAGACTTTACCTAACCCAAAAGCAGAAAGTGTCGTGGGGATACCCTATTTTTCCCCCAGTTCTTAAAACTAGATGATAATACTATGAATAAGAGAGTAGCTGACAGATATTGATTCAGAGAGTTTTACATTATGGATTACCCCCTCTCCTTACTTTTGGTATTCTAACTTGTTCATTTACTTTTCCTTCTAGTCTATTCCTTTTGTTAAGTAGCTAATATTGACCATGGCAAAAGTAGATACAGACAACCCAAGGCACTGGATCACTAAGTAATCCAGTGTAATCATAGTTGCCAACTTTTCCAGATCAAAATCCGGGACAGGAAGCCACACTTCCAGACCACACCCATCTTAGAAGCGTGCCCCCTGCATTTGACCTTTGCACTTCAATGTTTATTGTTTACTATGATGACGACTTTGAGTTAGCATAGTTTTGATTAACTCAGCTAGCTACTTCCCTAGTGCAAATCAAGTAGTTTTTTGCACTTCTGCAAAAGTTAGTCAGACAGATTGTGGTTTTCCTCCTGTACAGTTCTAAGTGTTGGAGTACCACTGGTTTTGAGACAATAACCAGGAAAGTCTGTGAACCAGGTGGGAACAGGGAAGTATTAAAAAAAACGGGATTTCCCGGCAAAACAGGGAAGGTTGGCAACTATGTGTAATGCAGTGTGAGAAAGTACAGATTATATTTTCATGAAAGAGTTATGAGATAACTAGAAAAAAAATTTGTCATGGAGAGAACAAATTTTTCCACCAGCAAGCACCTTAGGCCTAAAGAGTACTACTTCAAAATAGCCATTGTCAGATTTTAGAAGTGATGATACAGATTTACTTATGGAATTACAAATCCTTTTAAGGTGGTATCACCATCAAAATAATATTAAAAATTAAGAATTTATTTTTTTACTCCATAGTCAAGTATAATAATCTGAGTCCATAAAAAACTACTTTAAAAACTTTTATTATGAGTAATAAAGTCTCCAGAGAGAAAAAAAATCTCACTCAAGTCACCAGATGAAATGTTACGAAACATAATTTCCCTTACGAAACATGATTTCCCGTTTCCATCTCTAAAAAATTTTATGGCTCCCTCTTCAAAATAAAATTAATAGATGATATTATATATTTTTGGAATCCTCTTAATGAGCTCTATGCAACTAAGTGTATGTTTATTACATAAACATAAGTGCTTCATGTATATACATTTTTGAAGTGATTTAAATTAGAAAGTTGTCTTGTTCACTCTGTGTGTAATATTACATAAGTTTAACTTCATTGCACACTACTTTTATGAGTCTCTCTCAGTGTAAAAAATCTCCAGTAAACTATGGAAGGGATGTCAGTTATGCCTTTTATAGATTAAATAACTACTTCTTTGTACACGCCCACTATTTATTGCCATGACAACAAACCACACCCAAAATGGGACTCAATTGATCCATGGTCACCCATCATCCACCTCACCAAGTTTGAAGAGGTTAGACTAAACTGCTGAAGAGTTATGAATCATAATATCAAAACACTATTTTTTAATGATTTTGGTGGTGATACTCCCTTAATTAGTGAAAGAACAGAAGGTAAGGTGTGAATTCAGTTGAAGACATTGTGTATTACAACACTCATTGTTGTAAGCTTTACAGATAAAAAGATCTTTCCCATTTTGGTCAAGGTCAAACATAATAATTACTTATAGCTGCTCTTATTTAGTGTGTGAAAACTTAGCCAGATAGTGGGTGATATAGGTCAACTCCTATAGAAAGGCCCATACTACATAGCAACACTTTATTCTCTTTAAAGGCAGACACACACACAGAAGCATGAAGCTGTACATGCACAGGAGCCAATCATGATCTCACACATAACCACATAATTAAAATGACTGAATGTTGCATTATAGCACCCAAATAACTCCTTTTTTTTGTGGTATATAGGGGTACATTCATGTGGTGGCCATTACAAAATTAATTACTTACTTGAAGTTGTAATTGGCATTAATGTTAAGTAAGCAAAAAATTCAGACTCCATAGCACGTAGTCCCTGTTCAATTGCTTCAGGAGGCAATTCTTGATATATAGTACACCTAATTAGGGTCACTTCAGTTAAATTGATCTCAGCAGTTTTTATCTCAATAATCGAATTAAGGGAATTATTTCCATTCCAAATTTCACTGATGGTTATTCCAGCAGCAGTAGCATTAACCTCGTATGTGACACCAAGAATCTCCCATCTTATCCCCACGTTAGTTCCAGAAGCACTACAGTTAAATCTTGCTATGTCACCAAATAGTTCTGTCTGGTCTTGAGGATGAACACCCGGTGTACTTCCCTCTATAGTCAGAATATTCCTGATGAACATATAAATGCACAACCACCCACATAGAATAAGCATTTTTTTGTTTTTTTTTTTTGAATAAAAGGTTACTATCCTCAAAAATGGTAAAAATGTATAGCAGGTTCTTATGAAAGAATAAGGATGGATAATGATAAGAGAAACAACATAACCTCCATTATAACATAGGGTTAGTGGTGAGCTGGTGTCATCTATTGCTGAAAGTGTGTGTGTGTGGTGGGGGGGGGGCTCCATCATCCCATCATTATTGAGGTATCTTATCCCCTTTAAGAGCATTTTCTCTTGGTTCTGTATTTCTCTGATGTTACATCACAGAGAACTTACCTAACACTATGAGTTTCATGAGAGGTCCATAGTACGTTTGGCTGTGGCATCTTTCTATACCATTATCAGTAAGGTTACATCGCCTCAATCTAAGAGTACATTGATACATTTCCATGTCTGTAGAGTTAGTTATCGGTATAGTAAGTTCCCTCTTATCTGAAGAGAGAGTAGTTGGGGGAGTGATTATCACTGTAGTTACACCTCCATTCATATCAGCTGTTCTCCAAGACATAGAGTATGGATCCAAGCGAGTGTGTAATAGACCCAGTCGTGCTGGACATGTTAGCCTTCTTGATGGCTCATCGCTGAACACGTAAGTATTTTCAGTTCTCGCTTCCATTGGGTTGTCTGTGAGCATAGTTGGTATTGCTACAAAAGCAAAAATAACAATTTCAAGAGACAATAACTAGTACACATTCAAATTCATGAATTAGAAATCTGCTCCCCTCACTAGCCCAAAAGATATTTGAATACTTGCAAAATTATAACCCTTGACTACTCTATAGCTATATGGAATGCCTACAAAAGCTATTACATAAAGCTAACCACTTCTCTCAAAAAACTATTGTTCTAAAAAGTCTTTTGCATGGTAGTTTGAAACTGAGGAATGGCTATATACATGGGTAATTGAGTATAAATGAGAAAAAAAATATAATATAATTATGCTTGCTATGCTCCATAACACAATAGAAATAGTCGTAGTATACTCCACATAGCATCCTATAAGTAAGTAGTAGTCAAATATCTTGTATCATAGGATGTTAGTTGTTAGTTGGTTTGCTAGCCTGGGTCAGTGTTTATTTTATCCTCAGAAAGATTTCCAGGCTATGTGGTCAAGTCCCTCTCTAATATCAATACAGGATTATAGCATAAGATGGGAGGGGGATGATTTAGGGCCTGCCTCAAGAGATGGTCAGGAAGTATGTGTTTTTAGTACTCAAGAAGAATGCACATGACAATGAGCAAACAATTGGATGTATTAAACCTGACTCAATTCTCTAGCCAATTATAAAGTGCACCAAACTATACATGCAATGATAGCTGTAGAAAAAAGAGATTATAACTATTGGGGCTTTGTGATTTTCTTTCACCAAGTGAGCCAGGCTTGATAGAATTGATAAAGTTAAGTACTGTCCTAAGATTTCAAAACCAGAACTGCAATTTCTCCTGATAGCAGATAGGGACAGGACATGGAAATGGCCACACTTTTATCTTGGTCACACCTATAATTGAATTTTGATAATGTCTGTTCAGAGCAGTTCTACTGTTGTCTTTGTTGGGTGTTGCATGGTATCAGGACAAGTCATTACTGGAGGTCTCTGTCAGATTGGGACAGGAGTCATATCATGAGTGTCTCACCAACATCAGAACTATTGGTTGTCACATAATATGCAACTACTTGTGAGAACTTGACTCATAGGTTGGGACAGTCGGCTCCCTTCTTTCATACAAAGGGGGCAATGGCCCCTCATTTTTGTCATTTGTGACATCATAGAAGTAGTTTAAAAGTCCAGGTATCGACACAAAATGAAATTTAGTGTCACGGAGAAGAGTAACAAAGGGTCTATCTCCCCAACTTTGCCTCTCCTTGGCTATAATATATAATGTACGACTTAAACTTCAGCACATGAGATGCAATAACAACTATATAGACTCACCAATGACAACTGGCAGTACTAGCAACTGCAGCCTAGGTAATACTTCATAGGCCTACATACTATATATTCATTTTTAACTCCTATAGATTATCTGGACATATACAAAAATGTGCTCTCTTAATGTGCCATGCATATCCAGCACCTCTGCCATATAGATGCCTACTGGCTATAAATCTACACTATATGGGCCGATAAATGTATTTCTCTTGCTTCAACCTTCACAATTCACTTTATATGGAAAGAACAGCCCTTTAGTGGTAATGGATTCTGCACAGTTGAGACTAATAGCAGAACATTAAAAGGTATTATAAGCAGCTAAAAATGAAGGCAAAAGAGAAATTGAGGCTTATATTTGTATTTGCTACAAGTGGGGTCTGTTCATGCCTACAGAGTGCTACCATCTGAACAGAAATATTTCATTTAAGACTATGGTGTATCAATTTCTGGTGGTTTTGAGCTTTGATTGAGACCTTCCATGTTTAGTGGTAAATATCATCATGGGTGGATGATTACACTGTCTGTGCACCAATAATACAGATAGCTAGTCCAAAACAGTGCAACAGTAGAGCACACTCTACTTTAATGAATATGGCCATTATTCTCAAAACAAAGTTTACCTGCAAAAGCATATGCCGGAGAATGATCCTCGCCAATCCTACAGGTAACTATAGCCTCGGTGGTCGGAGTTATATTGAATTGTAGACCATTTTCGCCTGAACTGTTATTACTAGTGGGTGAATCCATAGCGTTATAAAAATCGAAGATAGCCCTCCTATCCACTTGGCCGTCGCTGCCTTTACACTGAAGAGTTAGCGCATTACCAGTTCCTACGAAGTCGAGGGTAACATAGGCAGCAACTAGGGTGTAATCCGAGATTAAGCCTACAAAAAGCGTATACAAGAGGAGGCCTAACATTTTCTTAAACCTGCAACTGAAACCAGCTAAAAACGGGTTAGAGGGACTGGATGGAAGGTCAGCATTTATAACTGCCTGCTGCGTGGGCAAAAGACTCCCGCCCACCTAGCTGCCCTGTGGCTACGGATGGTGTCCGTGGTATATGTGTGGTAGCAAGACCTCTAGTCTAGTCTGGCACGCGCGACCCCTTTGCACAAGTGAAAATGGGTCTGGTGACACTGATATACAGTACCAGTTTTTACCCTCAGAATCTGAGGGGGAAGTTGCGGTACAGGCAGTGATTAACGGCTAGCCGCAGATATGCAATTATTAGCTACTATTCAATGGCTCTAGAAGTAAGTAGCTAAGCGCTTAGGCTACAAGGACGGGCTGAGGGACTTGCATAGTCATTGAAGCAGCTACTACACATTTTCAACAGGGAGCCTTTAAGCTGACTGCAGGACTGCAAGCTGTTGATCTTTGCAGCTAGCTCCCTTCATGTAGACAAGACATGGATCCTGGTTTCCTGATCAGTAGCCTTGGAGTCCTCTCCAAGTTTCTTTCTGGTCTTTGCACAACCGGACAAATCTTTCCCACAGCTAACACACATGAGGGAAATAAAACTGGCCATCTTACCGTCTATTAATTATGCTGCAGGTTAGTGCGCTGCAGTCTGCAAAGAGGGCCGTTTAAAAAGAGAGTTGTGCAATTAGCCATGGCTCGCTATAATCATACTGTGGTTTATCATGCTCGTTAGTTTTTACCACAGAGGCGGATGTCTAGCAGACGGAAATCAAACTTGATTAAATTCCTTTAGAACTGGTACTGTATATCAGTGTCACCAGACCCATTTTCACTTGTGCAAAGGGATCGCGCGTGCCAGACTAGACCTAGTCCTAGTTCACTGATCGGATCTAGGTATTATATGCTATGATATAATATAATAGGTGAGTTTAACTAGCTAGCTATACCAAGTTTATCATTGGGTAGGACTCTTAGGACGTAAATTTACCTGTAAAGTTAAATATTGTGCTCTAAGCAGTCATATCACCTCAGTCTACCTGCACATAATGTTATGTTCAAGTCCTTTTTTTGTGTGTAGAAACTTATGGCCTACAGGCAGCTTGTGGATTAGAGAAGGGCCCAAATAACCCAGACAAGTGGCTGATTGACCTTATCATTGGCACAATATGCATAGGAGTTCAGACTGATGAAGGTGTTCAGTTACAAATCATAAAGGTAAGGTGTAAGCAATTAGTGGGTTATGACCCTGAAATGTACTAGTGGCAGGGAAAGTTCGCAATATTGGATGGCCCTTCCTTTTTTGATCTCACTGCCTTCCTTTTGTGAGTCCCCCCCTTTGTGAATGACAGCAAGGGTCATTTTTAAAAGATACTTTCACAATTATAGAGGTAGGTGGTCCTCTATAGGGGTTGGTGGTCCTCTACAGTGATGGGTGGTCATCTACAGGGATAGGTGGTCCTCTGTAGGGATTAGTGGTCTTCTACAAGTACTCTATAGGGATGTGTGGTCCTCTATAGGTATGGGGTAGCCCTCATTAGCTAAATGTTATGACCATATGTATATAATTGTGACCATAATAATACATAATTATTATTT
Organism: Diacarnus erythraeanus; assembly: GCA_964016965.1. Classification (NCBI taxonomy): domain Eukaryota; kingdom Metazoa; phylum Porifera; class Demospongiae; order Poecilosclerida; family Podospongiidae; genus Diacarnus; species Diacarnus erythraeanus. The sequence goes on from OZ024673.1 coordinate 6,325,130, forward strand.
GAACTGTGGCCATATAATTATATTATAATTGGAACTATGTGGGTATGTGGTTTTGTTGAGCTAGGTAAATTTTCTAGTAAACAGGATCTGAGTACAGGATAGTAATGTATTGATATGCCTCTGATGGTTATCCCACTCACACTTTATGGATAACCTGACCTCTTGGCCTCTAGTGACTCCTAAGTCTAGGGCAGTTATGCTTGATACCTGGTGTCCATTTGGGAATTAAACCAGGTTACTTGTTAGTGTATCATTCTTTCTTATGGGAATTTTCATCTGTTAATCAAGTACAGATATATATTTTTTATCTTGTGAGTTTAACTATTGTATAGTTCCATGAAAGAATAATTAAGCTAGTTGACAATTTTTTAAAAAATGTTTATATGTGCCATTGGGAGAGAGTATTACATGTTTCTACCATAAATACTGTGGTTAACCCTTTATATCCTTCTTCACAAACATTTGCTGACACCTCTCTACCTACCTCTCTATACAGCTGTTAATGTAGCCATCAGTTTTCTGTAAGTTGGTTTGTGATATTATAGTGGATTGTATATAAAGAAGAGTTTGAACAGTAGAGTTACAATACATACATTCTAAAATATTAATGTTGAGTAAGATATGCTCCTTTGTAGTGATCTGGAATACACACTGCATAATTATGTGTCTGTGTATTTGCAGATGCTGTTACAATATTTATCTATTTGGCGAGTAAGAATGTGATCAATCAGACTACATCAAAAGCCAGTCTCACCCAGATTCTCTCAAGTCTTTTCCAGCACATGGAGAATGAAGCTGTAAGTTCCTACATGTATATATTCTTTAATGTCATGTAATTGCTTCATAATTTTGTACCCTATGAAAGGACATCTGCTGTACTGTTGTATGGTTTGCCCACTTTGGGGAATATATCCAATACGTTCAAGTTATTGCTGGTACGGCCATCCAGCACAATTCAGGTTCCTCAAGTGGCCCTTTGTAAAAATTTATTGCCCACCCCTGCCATAAGGTAACTTCTTGTATATGCCTTATAGTTACACAGCCTACTGATGCATCTCAGTATAATTATGCTTAAGAAAGATCTAATTTTGTAGCCAGATGTGGACCATAAAATGCCCAGGTCTATGCTAATCTACTACTTCACTAGGAAGATGCTGTTAATCTTTTAGAGCTAACTACTAGGAAGATGCTGTGGTCTTATTGCTAATCTATTAGGGCCAACTTCTAGGAAGATTCTATGAATTTTCTAGGGCTGTGGTCTTACTTCTAATCTACTACCTTACTGGGAACATGCTGTGGTTTTACTAGGAAGATGCTATGGTTTTACTAGGAAGATGCTATGGTCTTACTTATTTCAATAGCCACCATAAAGGCACTTACCTTAGTATATTTTTGCTATTGTAAAACTAAATGTATTAAACTTTGGTGAAACATGCATAGTGCCTGTGGGTGTATTAGACAGCCTGAGATGCCACCAGATTGATTACAAGAGGTCTAAAATACTGGGGGAGCATGCCCCCAGACCTCCCTAGATGGCATCCTTTGTGAACTATCCAACCCTAGCTCCTGCCTCAGTATGTAAAAATTCCTGGCTAAGCCTCTACAATCTATTAAAGCCAACTACCTTACTGGGAACATGCTGTGGTTTTCTGCTAGTCTATTAATGCCAACTACATTATTGTGGTCTTATTATTAATGTCTGGTTGGCATTATGTACACATACATCTGTTGTGCACATTAAAATTACCATTCTGCACATTTGTTCTGCACAGTGTAAAATGAATGGATGTGTTTAAAAGCAAGGAATCTGGTTCACCTTTTAATATTAACACCTTAATTATAACTATTAGTTAAGGGAGGGCGAAATTAACCAGTGTCTGAAAATTGATGCGTCTGGTAATTGGTCAGTTACTTTAATATGATACACAATTATGTACGTATGCATAAAAATGCTGCTCTAGGCTGGTCACAGTCTCTCTGAACTCAATCATTAAAAATTGCTTTGTCTTTGGCCATTATGCATGATTTATTAAAAGTGTCTGAAATTTGCAGTTTTCATCAATAGGACAGCCACCAAAACAGCAGAGCTTAGAATAATAAGAACCACATCCTCCTTCTGTTAATGATGTTAGATTTAACTAATCTTTTGTGCAAAATGGTCAAAGCTATAAATTTCTGAAAATTGACTGATCAACATCACCCTGATATCAAGCCCACAAAGCAAAAAATTAATATTCAAATCCTGACAGCTATAAACATAAAACTAAAATTAATAGAGGGAGGATGTGGCTCTTCATTTTCTGACAACATCTGCTGTTTTGGTGGCTGTCCAGAAATTAATAAAAACTGATAAATCATGCATAAGGGCCATGAAATAAATGGATGTGTTTGAAAGCAAGGAATCTGGTTCACCTTTTAATAGGCTATCAGCTATCTCTCAACATTTTAATCATAATTATAGAGAGCAAAGTTAACCAGTCAGAACTAGTGTTTTAAAATTGATGTGCCTAGTAATTGGTCAGTTACTTTAGTGTTCCACATTTTGACTTTATTAATAAGCCTTGGTGGATTATTTCATGTATCTGTATTCTCAGCATCTTTATAGTAGGCCATTTGAAAAGTAGCTATCATAAACTAATGGGAAACTTTATTCTAGATTTCATTATTCAACTTCCATCCATTTCATTTTAGATTAAGATGGCTAATTTGGTTTTATTGCTCTCTTCTGGATCCACTATGGTCATTGAATACTTAGACCAAACATTATATCATATCATTATTGTATCATTATATTAAACGTTATATTCCCCCTTCTAACTATCAATCATTAAGCACAGCTAACAATGTCCTCCTTGTTATCTTCTCTCTTATAAATGACACTCTGTAGATACTAAGTCTGTTTCTAATGTTAGGTGTGTGCTAGCACATGTTTTGTTATGCATTCATTGGTTTAAGCTAATCATTCCATATCCTTTACCAGTAGCTATTATTCTGTCAAACTTAAATATATGTTATGTACAAAGTACACTTGAGTTCTGACATAGATTTTTTTCCTAATTACCCAAATGAATGAATTAGGTAAAGGGTTATAACTATCTCAAGTATAATAATAACAATGTATGTGGTCAGAATCATACAGTGAAGTCTCACCTTGGGACTGATTAAGTATTAGAGGGGTTAGTGAACTCACTTCAGGGAATAAAGTCAAGATGAGTATCTGAAATGTGCAGGGATATCCTCATTTCAGGAATAGAGTGGTTCTACTGGAAATAGATTTTGGGATGTTGGAATAGGGTGGATTCACTGTATACAAAGGTGTCCAGGGTTAAATAGAGATACAGACATGACCTCATTTCATGGTGTTGGAATAGAGGAGTTCCACTGTATACAGAGGTGTCCTCATTTCAGGGGGTTGGAATAGAGGAGTTCCACTGTATACAGAGGTGTCCTCATTTCATGGGGTTGGAATAGAGGAGTTCACAGAGGTGACCTCATTTTAGGGGGTTGGTTGACTACCTTGTAAGTTATTATAGAAATCAGTGTGATGTTTTGTGAAGGTATGATACAATACAAAATAATCTACCTCTGTATTATGTATTAGAGTATTAAATTTTATTCTGGCTTAAACTGCCAGTCATTTTATCTGCCATTATCCTCTCTCTGAATAATATATATCTGGACTCACTTTTAGCTTCATGTGGACTAGATGTAGAGTGGCTATTATCATTAACTACATAATTTAATGGTTTATAGGAATCAGCATTCTATACTATCATATTATTATATTATAGAAAAATAATCTGCTCACATTATAGCTGGTCAATTTTATATTATACTTTCTACACTACACTGTACTGAAAATTCAAAGAAAAAGTATAATCAGAAGACAGCACTCTCTTAAACTCATCTTCCACTTGTACATTTTGCACAATTCGGTGAGAGGAAAGATCTATGTATTCAGCAATAACAGCCAGTTTACTTGATAAAACGGTTACTAGCTCAGCAAATGATGGTCTCAGTTCAGACTTCTTCCTCAAACAATCAATCATCAAGGAATATCTGAAATAATAATCACAGTTGCAACATTGCATATTATTATAAAGTAGGTAACAATAAATTATACATTACACAAAATTATAAAGACTAGAAGAATGTGTAGCATTATATGGTGTCCAGCATGTCTGTCAAGGATCCTCATGGACCAATGTTGGTTTTTAAAAATGTATCCTCTCATTCCACTCCCCCCAGTGCAGGCTCTCTCTACTTTGTCCTTAATTAACTTTAGTACACCAAGATTTAAGCTGAGTAATGTAGTGAACATCTAGCCAAAAATTTGGCAAGTTAAAATTAATGTCCTACATAATATTAACACTTTAAAGAAACCTATTTAAATATATAGTTCTGATCTCAAAAACCACAGCTAAGCATTGCTTTTTTGATGACAATGTAATAGCTTGATCTGCTTTTTATATTATACTATATCTGAAGTACAATAGCATTTATCAATATTACTATTCCTCTCTAGATTAACAATGTATCAATAAAAGCTTTCATCCTCTGAAAGTATCTTTCTGGCTGAAGAATTCAAAACAGTTTGTGATATTCTAGATGACATATTGTGCTTTATACCCAACAAACCCAACTTAGGTATATCAAATCTCTGTATAATATGAATTTTTTGATGTGTAATAGTATACTAGGTATAGAGTAATTGGAAAAATCATGAACTAACAACAATCTATCTTGCTTATTTTACACCACACTATGAGAATACACCTTAGCTCATTTCAAAGTAGTCTAATCACTCATATAACAGTGCTAGATCAGCATTAATTGCTATGCATATGTGCATTGCAGTGGATACATTACTTTGTTTCAATATCTAATTCAAGAACTAACTTACATATCAGCAGAACATGCTGCATTCAGTGGTTTGTTCATCCGTAAACCACTCATCAGTTGGTAAGGCAGGTCCATAGGACTAATCCCAGGATAGGGGGTCCTCCCTCCACTAAATATTTCCCAGCATGTCACACCATACGCCCACTGGAATAATCATAGTAATGAGTAATCACTCTACGTTGAAATGGTATAACTATAAATAGGTTTTCTCTGCTAAAAGTTAGCTATTTTGCTGATATAATATTTTTCTCAGACTCAAACATAGCTCAGTTGTGAGAGCTATAGTGACTATTATAATAAAATGAAGAAGAGAGCACTTAACTTGCAAAATTGTTAATGCTTATAAGCTACATAGGAAATGTACAGGAAAAAACTAGCTACATATAACTTTGGAATGAAAAGTGTATACACCCCTCTTTTGTCAAATTTTTATGTTGCATGGTGCTTTATGCACTCGGATGCAGAATGTGAAAATAGACTTGTTATGTACTTGGTATACAGTTGAATTTTGGGGTCAGGAAAATAAATTTCCTTCTCTTTGTTGTTATGAATATTCCAATTTAGAACCCCCAAAATCAACTGATTTTGATAGGCAACATTTAGGTGCCTTTTACAGCAAGACTAATACTAATCTTCAGATGTGTTAGCATAACTATCATTATAGCCAGGAAAGTAGCCATTGACACAGACAGCTAGCTTGATATCCAAGACAAGTTAGCTAGCTATTCCACGTCTTACATACGTAGACCCCTACTGGTACATATAAGGGAAGGAAGGAGGGGATGAGACAAAGGGAGGAAGGATGAAAATTACTGCATGTATATTTCCAAGTGTTACAACAGATAATATACCATGCTACTAAATTTACTCAGATTCATGCTTACAACATCAGATTTTTCTGAAAAAACTCCATCATTAATGCTCTCGAGGGCCAACCACTTGACGGGTAACTTGATAATCACATTATCATCTTGTCTAAAGTATTCCTTGGTTGGATCAATGCTCTCGGCAAGTCCAAAGTCTGCCACTTTGATTACAAAGTTGACATCAATCCTGTGTAAAAATGATGACCATAATGATGATTTTTACCAGATTAGACTTGGTTCAACATCACTAGGATATTTCTGGTTCATATATAAGGTAGTTCTCTATGCATTGTGCCCATGTTAAACAAGGCCCATTAGTCTTCATAATAATATGTATCACATTTTATGTGGCACCTAGACAGGTTGTAACTACATCAAAAATTACGTACATGCAATTTCTAGCAGCGAGATCTCTGTGAATAATCCTTTTACTTGCAAGATACTCCATTCCTTTGGCCACTTGCAAACACATGTCCATCAATTTCTTCTTAATAGTAATCTAGAATAAACAAATCTTTCATTATAGCTTTCTCGTGTTATTCTACTGCTTTTCTATGCATGAACTACTGACACAATAATCCCAAATACTACAACTAGCTATCTTATTGTACATTATTTTGACTCTCACTGATGATGGCGATAAATGATTAAAATGTTTAACTGTAATCATTATAGGAGGTGACATGTGCAGGGCAAACTACTGCAGGGTTGAAGGGACTGGGGAATTACTGCAGAAGAGAGTGGGTGTACTATTAATAGGTCTTTCTAAGGAGGGAAAGATGGTTACTAAGAATTGATTTCATTGCTTTGTTCTCTAAGTCTAGCTACTTGTTAAAATGCAATTATTGGTACTTACAATATCATCCAAATTTGAACAATCAGGATCAAGTACAATAGATCTCTCTCTGCCTTCAGATGTGAAAGGAGGCTGCCATTTTCCATAAATGGCATGACGATATAGGGAGCAGGACCTCCATCAAGACAAACTCCTATTAGCCTGAGGACATTAGGATGATCCAGTTCATGCATCTTAACACATTCCTTCAGGAGATCTCTCACTAACTCGTTTTGTATAAATCCTATTATAGCAAACCACAGTAAATGATACTTACATTTAGATCTACATAGCCTACCTTTAAGTGTCTTTACTGCCACAATATCACTATTGGTGTCACGATGACTTGTCTTGAGCTGACTTTTATAAACTATTCCAAATTCGCCTTTAGAATTATTATAGATAACCAGCTATTTTTTAAATATGTGAGTGGTTCAAGTAAAATCTAAACCTTATGGCTCAGGAGTCAAAAATAGTATAATCAGGAACTTTAACTATTTTTGAAGCAAATACATGAAGAATGTATGTTTTATAAGCAATGAATGGAGGCCACTAAAGTGGTTCTATTTTGATGATACAGATAGTTACTATTATAATCAAATACTGTTCTGATCAAATGAATCTTTACATTAGCACAAGAGCTGCCAGCTGGCTCAGGATAGATAGCCTTGTGTCTTTTCATATTTCCACCAGAGTGGACAAATGAGTCAAAAATAGAATTAAGATCTAGGAGGGACTTGCATTGCAAGCATATAGCTTCATCAGTTCTACTGATAGCACACATACCAGCTTTAATGTTCCTTCCCAACTGGTAGGCATTTCTGGATCTGCCATCACGATAAGCTTCAGCTGCTTCAACAGCATAGTTCCCAACTGTCCCAACCTGGGTGGGACACTCATGACTTTTCAGCTGAAGTCCCACTCCCACCCGACTGAGAGCTCCAACAATGACTTGTCCCGACTTCGCCAAATTGCAAGTTCTGCAAACTCATTTTTGCCTATTCAGCATTGATCATGTGCAGAAGTGCAAAAAAACTGCACTAGAGGATCTAGGAAGTAGCTAGCTGAGCTAACAGAAATGCTAACCATTGAAGTGCAAAGGTCAAATGAACTTCTAAAGTAGGTGTGGTCTTGAGGTGTGGCTTCCTGTCCCGCATTTTGATCTGGAAAAGTTGGCAACTATGCAACAGCCTTTTTAGACTTCTTAGCTCTCATAGCCATACTCAGAACTCTAGCAAGGTAGCTAACTAAAAAGTCAAAACCAGAGTTCAAAAAATGCACACTGTGCAAACAGACACATGGCTTATCATGTGATCTACTAGGCTAAATTAGTAGTCCATAATAAATTATCATTATCTCAGTTTATATAATTAGCCACAAAGTTTGGATTTTACTTGAACCACTCACATATACATAATATATTACCTTGTCCAATTGCTTTTCCAAGGTCAAGATCACATGAATGTATTATCAGTTGTTGGGGTATATTTCGCTTGAATGAACTCTGGACTGACATTTGCTTTAACTGCCTGACTGCAATAATATCATTGCCACCATCATCACCACTCCTGTCTATAGCTATGACCTTAACACATTACACATACTATTACTCACCATTATCTTTCTCTCTTGGATCCTCAATAAAACTGAATAATGAATAATTTATTTTATGTGGTGAACTAAGCACAAAATTGCATAATAAATGTCAAGTTTAAACAGCCAATTCTTTTATGATATTCTTCTTACTCACTCACACAAATACTTCATGATGTACAGTTAGTTGATGATTACAACACTAATTATTATATTACTGTATTGTCACAGAACATTGATATCATTAAGACCAAAGGATTAATCATAATCCATGTGTACTCCCTTCACTGATCTGAATTTATCAACATGTATATACTATAGATAGACACAGCTGAATGCTTAATAATGTGTATAGTAACTGCTAATTATTATTATTAGGCATAACTTGTACTATTTTGTCCCATTTCCTATTATTTAATGGTCAGCAATACATTAAACCAGACTTATGAGGTTTAATCATCTGACAACTTACTTCAGCTCTATTATATTGTTATGCTTTCTCTTCCACATAAAGACACAGAATATCAGCAATACTATTGCTATCACAGTTACAAGTATAGCAATGATGATTCCAATAGCTCCACCTATCACAGCTGAATTATTAGATTTATTGACAATATCTACAGAATGAATTAAGAAAACATGTACTGTCAAAAAGTGCAGTAATACTACATAGCTATTTAGAATTGGCAATAAAATAGTCTTCAACCTGAAAACTCGAATATACTGGTATTTCACAGGTAGTTTTCTTTTGAAAAACCATACCTACTTTTATTGATATGTGTGTGATGCTTTGGTAGAAGAACCAAATTACTCTTTCACTTTTAAGCTAGCCTTGGAAAAGATATTTCTATCTTTCAAGTAGCCCCTAGATATCCATAGTGGTGATAGATTCCAGACACAATATGACTGGAAAAATTCACAAAATTCACAAGTTTCACATAGCTATTTTTTTAACTCAATAAAGGAGTATAGAAGATTTGTCTGCTGTTGTAGCTAAGAAGTGTCAATATTGTGGTTGAAAGCATGCTTGTTGGATCATGATAATTGTCATAGGTGTAGAAATCATATTTTGATTGGGGGGGGGGGGGGGACACTCATATGGAAAGTGTGTGTGCCTTCTAAAATTTTGAGTAACCACACCCACTTTTAATTAGTCACACATTTTTTTAAATACATTACTAACAATTTAATATAAGAACCAAAAATGCTTTTCTTCTACATAATATTTTCACCTATAAACTTCTCAGCAATGTATATACATATCATCAAAATTGTTTAGCCTCTTGAATATCATGGCTAGCTTCTTCTAACGATGATTCACTTTCAGACTCTCTGGCTGAAGAGTCACACTTAGTGGATTGTGAAAACAATCCTAGAAGGCTACTCTGCTTCATTTTTTTAGCACCAGGGGGCCATGGACCTTCACTATCAGCCATTGTACCTAGCTCTAGCTAATACTGAGCAGCTACTACATGCATCAAGAGTGACACAATAGGCCACAAATATGTAGGTATAGTTAGGGAGTCAGTAAGGACTTATGTAAATTGCCTGATTCCCTCAACCAACCTGCATCCTTTTGTTAGATTGTTGGAGGGGGGGCACTGGGATAGTATTTGTATTAGTTACCCAAAATATTGGGGGGGGGCACATGTCCCCAGTTCCTACACCTATGATTGTAGCTAGCTTTGTTCACTACTCAAAGCCTTTTTATCTTGGCGTTACACCATTACCCAAGTCTGAAGTTTTGCTTGTGATTTTGCTCCAATATTCACTAAATTTGAATCATTTACTATTCTTGAAGTTACGTATTGACACCTGTTGACAAAAAAAGTGAAGCTTCAAATCTCAATCTTTTACCTTGTACATGCATAAAAATGGAGTTACTATTGTTGCAGTCAGCTATAGAGGGTAAAGAGGTAACTAATGAGTTCTTACAAGAAGTTGTTGACCATATAAATAATATTTATAAGTTGATTGAGCTGGAGGCACATGTTAGCCTTCTTCAAACTAGTATCAGGTATGTCAGATTCTGAATCAATACTACTAGACTGTACCAAAGCACTAGATTGTGTTCAGGTGACCGAATTTGCTGTAGTGTGACAAAAGAAACCTTCTAGTGTTCATAACATTCTTGAATTTGCTTGCAAGGACAACCCAATATCCTACAATTACTATTACGAATTAAGTAATTCATAACAGTGAGAGTGCTGCATCAGAGATTCTTTGTGGGAACACATGTGATTGGTTGGAGTTTTTGTAACCAGAGTGGTTATGAGTAGATGACAGAGATGATGTATGTGAATAAGATACATGTGCTCCATGGGGAAGAAGGTTTTTGAAAGGGAAGAACTAAGGAATATGGGACTCACTATAAGAGTATGGAGGGTGTTGTTGTCAATGTCCTCAGGACCTCAAATCATTGCTGAGATTACCCTGAGATGCAAACTGTTGATAATAGACTTCTGTGTGACTGTGAGAATAGAGATGTTCAGAGTTGTAGGATGGTAGGACAGTTGCATAGGTGCCAACTTTTTGAGATTGATGATAGGGACATGTTGTGTTTTGCATGACCACGTCCAATTTAATGACCACACTCACTAATTAATGAAGTTTAACAGTTAGAGATGTGGCTTTCTTGGAGGCTTTTAATAAGTCTTTAGAAAGTTCGGAAGTTCAAAAACTATCATTACTGTTCATTTTAACTTACATGAGACTTAAACTAGGACATTGATCTGTATGTATTAAAATTAATTTTTAATAGCTAGATCACATGATGTTTGCTGAGTTAGCATTAATAGCATTGAGTTAGCTGCTGTACTAGCTAGCTGATGACAGACACTGTTGTCAGGACAAGTATTAGAAGAAGTTACCTATGGGGCGGGACAGGGACAGGATCCTCCAAATCGTGAATGTCCCACTCATTTTGGGACAGTTGGCACCTATGCAGTTGACTGCGTGTGCCCACTGCCACTCAATGTACTATCAGATAATCTTTAGATTGATAGGGGAATATATTATTTCACTTTTTCTGACACAACAGAAGAACCACCATCGTGACTGTAAGTTGGCATAGGATGATGAGTTCCCGGGAGATAACCAGATACACCAGAGAGTCTAGACACATCAGATTCATCTCCAGAATGATTATAAAGAGGTTCATCTGAACCATAAATTATCAGCCTTTGGATTACTCAGATCATACTGAATGGCATGCTGGTGAAAAAACTGATGGTGCCCTGCATCTGGAAGATGTTCAGTGCTGGCAACTAACTGTAGTGGTATATAATTCTTGGTATATGGGGCTTCATGTAGCTATGTATTGGTGGCATGGTGACACAGGAAGGTTCACTGGTATGAGTAATTTTTTTACGTCTAGACAAATAAAGTAGCTATTAACAAAACAGTAAACACTGAAGCCAGGATTAGAAAAATTACTATTGTTGCCACAGTACTGATGACTACTAACTTACTGTTGCCAATAGTAGATACTGGAGTCACTGGAGGTGTCATAGTTACTGGTGTTGCTATAGTTAAAAATAATGATAAAGTAACAAGTACATATTGAATATACATAGTTAGAAGCAGCTACATGGTCCTTCTAAAGACTTTTTACCTAACCCAAAAGCAGAAAGTGTTGTGGAGATACCCTATTTTCCTCCTAGTTCTTAAAACTTGGTAGAGATGATAATACTATGAATAAGAGAGTAGCTGACAGATATTGATTCAGAGAGTTTTACATTATGGATTACCCCCTCTCCTTACTTTTGGTATTCTAACTTGTTCATTTACTTTTCCTTCTAGTCTATTCCTTTTGTTAAGTAGCTAATATTGACCATGGCAAAAGTAGATACAGACAACCCAAGGCACTGGATCACTAAGTAATCCAGTGTAATCATAGTTGCCAACTTTTCCAGATCAAAATCCGGGACAGGAGGCCACACTTCCAGACCACACCCATCTTAGAAGCGTGCCCCCTGCATTTGACCTTTGCACTTCAATGTTTATTGTTTACTATGATGACGACTTTGAGTTAGCATAGTTTTGATTAACTCAGCTAGCTACTTCCCTAGTGCAAATCAAGTAGTTTTTTTGCACTTCTGCAAAAGTTAGTCAGACAGATTGTGGTTTTCCTCCTGTACAGTTCTAAGTGTTGGAGTACCACTGGTTTTGAGACAATAACCGGGAAAGTCTGTGAACCAGGTGGGAACAGGGAAGTGCTAAAAAAACCGGGATTTCCCGGCAAAACAGGGAAGGTTGGCAACTTTGTGTAATGCAGTGTGAGAAAGTACAGATTATATTTTCATGAAAGAGTTATGAGATAACTAGAAAAAAAATTTGTCATGGAGAGAACAAATTTTTCTACCAGCAAGCACCTTAGGCCTAAAGAGTACTACTTCAAAATAGCCACTGTCAGATTTTAGAAGTGATGATACAGATTTACTTATGGAGTTACAGTATATATGAATCCTTTTAAGGTGGTATCACCATCAAAATAATATTAAAAATTAAGAATTTATTTTTTTACTCCATAGTCAAGTATAATAATCTGAGTCCATAAAAAACTACTTTAAAACTTGATAGGGGAATTAGAAATTTCTCTTTTTCTGACACAACAGAAGAACCACCATCGTGACTATAAGTTGGCATAGGATGATGAGTTCCCGGGAGATAACCAGATACACCAGAGAGTCTAGACACATCAGATTCATCTCCAGAATGATTATAAAGAGGTTCATCTGAACCATAATGAGAAAAATTATCAGCCTTTGGATTACTCTGATCATACTGAATGGCATGCTGGTGAAAAAACTGATGGTGCCCTGCATCTGGAAGATGTTCAGTGCTGGCAACTAACTGTAGTGGTATATAATTCTTGGTATATGGGGCTTCATGTAGCTATGTATTGGTGGCATGGTGACACAGGAAGGTTCACTGGTATGAGTAATTTTTTTACGTCTAGACAAATAAAGTAGCTATTAACAAAACAGTAAACGCTGAAGCCAGGATTAGAAAAATTACTATTGTTGCCACAGTACTGATGACTACTAACTTACTGTTGCCAATAGTAGATACTGGAGTCACTGGAGGTGTCATAGTTACTGGTGTTGCTATAGTTAAAAATAATGATAAAGTAACAAGTACATATTGAATATACATAGTTAGAAGCAGCTACATGGTCCTTCTAAAGACTTTTTACCTAACCCAAAAGCAGAAAGTGTTGTGGAGATACCCTATTTTCCTCCTAGTTCTTAAAACTTGGTAGAAGAGATGATGATACTATGAATAAGAGAGTAGCTGACAGATATTGATTCAGAGAGTTTTACATTATGGATTACCCCCTCTCCTTACTTTTGGTATTCTAACTTGTTCATTTACTTTTCCTTCTAGTCTATTCCTTTTGTTAAGTAGCTAATATTGACCATGGCAAAAGTATATACAGACAACCCAAGGCACTGGATCACTAAGTAATCCAGTGTAATCATAGTTGCCAACTTTTCCAGATCAAAATCTGGGACAGGAAGCCACACTTCCAGACTTAGAAGCATGCCCCCTGCATTTGACCTTTGCACTTCAATGTTTATTGTTTACTATGATGACGACTTTGAGTTAGCATAGTTTTGATTAACTCAGCTAACTACTTCCCTAGTGCAAATCAAGTAGTTTTTTGCACTTCTGCAAAAGTTAGTCAGACAGATTGTGGTTTTCCTCCTGTACAGTTCTAAGTGTTGGAGTACCACTGGTTTTGAGACAATAACCAGGAAAGTCTGTGAACCAGGTGGGAACAGGAAAGTGCTAAAAAAACCGGGATTTCCCGGCAAAACTGGGAAGGTTGGCAACTTTGTGTAATGCAGTGTGAGAAAGTACAGATTATATTTTCATGAAAGAGTTATGAGATAACTAGAAAAAAAATTTGTCATGGAGAGAACAAATTTTTCTACCAGCAAGCACCTTAGGCCTAAAGAGTACTACTTCAAAATAGCCACTGTCAGATTTTAGAAGTGATGATACAGATTTACTTATGGAGTTACAGTATATATGAATCCTTTTAAGGTGGTATCACCATCAAAATAATAAGAATTTATTTTTTTACTCCATAGTCAAGTATAATAATCTGAGTCCATAAAAAACTACTTTAAAACTTGATAGGGGAATTAGAAATTTCTCTTTTTCTGACACAACAGAAGAACCACCATCGTGACTGTAAGTTGGCATAGGATGATGAGTTCCCGGGAGATAACCAGATACACCAGAGAATCTAGACACATCAGATTCATCTCCAGAATGATTATAAAGAGGTTCATCTGAACCATAATGAGAAAAATTATCAGCCTTTGGATTACTCTGATCATACTGAATGGCATGCTGGTGAAAAAACTGATGGTGCCCTGCATCTGAAAGATGTTCAGTGCTGGCAACTAACTGTAGTGGTATATAATTCTTGGTATATGGGGCTTCATGTAGCTATGTATTGGTGGCATGGTGACACAGGAAGGTTCACTGGTATGAGTAATTTTTTTACGTCTAGACAAATAAAGTAGCTATTAACAAAACAGTAAACGCTGAAGCCAGGATTAGAAAAATTACTATTGTTGCCACAGTACTGATGACTACTAACTTACTGTTGCCAATAGTAGATACTGGAGTCACTGGAGGTGTCATAGTTACTGGTGTTGCTATAGTTAAAAATAATGATAAAGTAACAAGTACATATTGAATATACATAGTTAGAAGCAGCTACATGGTCCTTCTAAAGACTTTTTACCTAACCCAAAAGCAGAAAGTGTTGTGGAGATACCCTATTTTCCTCCTAGTTCTTAAAACTTGGTAGAGATGATAATACTATGAATAAGAGAGTAGCTGACAGATATTGATTCAGAGAGTTTTACATTATGGATTACCCCCTCTCCTTACTTTTGGTATTCTAACTTGTTCATTTACTTTTCCTTCTAGTCTATTCCTTTTGTTAAGTAGCTAATATTGACCATGGCAAAAGTAGATACAGACAACCCAAGGCACTGGATCACTAAGTAATCCAGTGTAATCATAGTTGCCAACTTTTCCAGATCAAAATCCGGGACAGGAGGCCACACTTCCAGACCACACCCATCTTAGAAGCGTGCCCCCTGCATTTGACCTTTGCACTTCAATGTTTATTGTTTACTATGATGACGACTTTGAGTTAGCATAGTTTTGATTAACTCAGCTAACTACTTCCCTAGTGCAAATCAAGTAGTTTTTTGCACTTCTGCAAAAGTTAGTCAGACAGATTGTGGTTTTCCTCCTGTACAGTTCTAAGTGTTGGAGTACCACTGGTTTTGAGACAATAACCGGGAAAGTCTGTGAACCAGGTGGGAACAGGGAAGTGCTAAAAAAACCGGGATTTCCCGGCAAAACTGGGAAGGTTGGCAACTTTGTGTAATGCAGTGTGAGAAAGTACAGATTATATTTTCATGAAAGAGTTATGAGATAACTAGAAAAAAAATTTGTCATGGAGAGAACAAATTTTTCTACCAGCAAGCACCTTAGGCCTAAAGAGTACTACTTCAAAATAGCCACTGTCAGATTTTAGAAGTGATGATACAGATTTACTTATGGAGTTACAGTATATATGAATCCTTTTAAGGTGGTATCACCATCAAAATAATATTAAAAATTAAGAATTTATTTTTTTGCTCCATAGTCAAGTATAATAATCTGAGTCCATAAAAAACTACTTTAAAAACTTTTATTATGAGTAATAAAGTCTCCAGAGAGAAAAAAAATCTCACTCAAGTCACCAGATGAAATGTTATGAAACATAATTTCCCTTACGAAACATGATTTCCCGTTTCCATCTCTTAAAAATTTTATGGCTCCCTCTTCAAAATAAAATTAATAGATGATATTATATATTTTTGGAATCCTCTTAATGAGTTCTATGCAACTAAGTGTATGTTTATTACATAAACATAAGTGCTTCATGTATATACATTTTTGAATTAGAAAGTTGTCTTGTTCACTCTGTGTGTAATATTACATAAGTTTAACTTCATTGCACACTACTTTTATGAGTCTCTCTCAGTGTAAAAAATCTGTAAACTATGGAAGGGATGTCAGTTATGCCTTTTATAGATTAAATAACTACTTCTTTGTACACGCCCACTATTTATTACCATGACAACAAATCACACCCAAAATGGGACTCAATTGATCCATGGTCACCCATCATCAACCTCACCAAGTTTGAAGAGGTTAGACTAAACTGCTGAAGAGTTATGAATCATAATATCAAAACACTATTTTTTAATGTTTTTGGTGGTGATACCCCCTTAATTAGTGAAAGAACAGAAGGTAAGGTATGAATTCAGTTGAAGACATTGTGTATTACAACACTCATTGTTGTAAGCTTTACAGATAAAAAGATCTTTCCCATTTTGGTCAAGGTCAAACATAATAATTACTTATAGCTGCTCTTATTTAGTGTGTGAAAATTTAGCCAGATAGTGGGTGATATAGGTCAACTCCTATAGAAAGGCCCATACTACATAGCAACACTTTATTCTCTTTAAAGGCAGACACACACACAGAAGCATGAAGCTGTACATGCACAGGAGCCAATCATGATCTCACACATAACCACATAATTAAAATGACTGAATGTTGCATTATAGCACCCAAACAACTCCTTTTTTTTGTGGTATATAGGGGTACATTCATGTGGTGGCCATTACAAAATTAATTACTTACTTGAAGTTGTAATAATTGGCATTAATGTTAAGTCAGCTAAAAATGAATACTCCCTAGCACTTAGTCCCTGTTCAATTGCTTCATGAGGCAATTCTTGATATATAGTACACCTAATTAGGGTCACTTCAGTTAAATTGATCTCAGCAGTTCTTATCTCAATAATCGAATTAAGGGAATTAAGGCCATTTCGTGTTTCACTGATGGTTATTCCAGCAGCAGTAGTATTAACCTCGTATGTGATACCAAGAATCTCCCATCTTATCCTAATGTTAGTTCCAGAAGCACTACAGTCAAATCTTGCTATGTCACCAAATAGTTCTCTCTGGTATTGAGGACCAACACCCGGTGTACTTGTACTTCTCTCTATAGTCAGAATATTCTTGATGAACATATAAATGTACAACCACCCACATAGAATGTTGTTTTTTTTGTTGGAGGGGGCATAAAAGGTTACTATCCTCAAAAATGGTTTACTGGTACTAAAAATTTATAGGGTTAATAGTGAGCTGGAGTCCTCTATTGCTGTGTGTGTGTGTGTGTGTGTGTGTGTGTGTAGAAACAGTATGGTAGCAGACTCCATGTCTCAGTTATGAAAAGCTACCACAAAGCTGTCTAAAGTTAGCGTGACCATCAGATTCATGGGCCTGATAGTACTCGATGAAAAGACAAAGGTATGTGTTATTAAGTTCTTGGTTACCATAAACTTTATGATAGTTATAGAAAATATGAGCCTATAATATGGAGAGTTAAAATGTATGCTTCAGAGGATTGAGGTTCAATTTAAAGGGTGTGGATTGTGAGAGGTGAAGGTTCACTGTCTTGTTATATGGTATATTGTTGATAAACTCTATTTGATGTTATAGTTTTGTACTAGTGTGTTTAGGAGTGGGTAATGTGATGAGTGTGTGTAGGGAGGGGGGGCTCCATCACCCCAGCATTACTTCTTTTAAATGCTAAGGTATCATATTCCCTTTATTAGGGCACAAGAGCATTTTCTCTAGGTTCTGTATTTCTCTGATGTTACATCACAGAGAACTTACCTAACACTATGAGTTTCATGAGAGGTCCATAGTACGTTTGGATGTTGCATCTATTATCAGTAAGGTTACATCGCCTCAATCTAAGAGTACATTGATACATTTCCATGTCTGTAGAGTTAGTTATCGGTATAGTAAGTTCCCTCTTATCTGAAGAGAGAGTAATTGGGGAGGTGATTATCACTGTAGTTCCACCATTCATATCAACTTTTCTCCAAGACATAGAGTATGGATCCAAGCGAGTATGTAATATACCCAGTCGTGCTGGACATGTTAGCCTTCTTGATGGCTCATCGCTGAACACGTAAGTATTTTCAGTTATCGCTTCCATTCGGTTGTTTGTGAGCATAGTTGGTATTGCTACAAAAGCAAAAATAACAATTTCAAGAGACAATAACTAGTACACATTCAAATTCATGAATTAGAAATCTGCTCCCCTCACTAGCCCAAAAGATATTTGAATACTTGCAAAATTATAACCCTTGACTACTCTATAGCTATATGGAATGCCTACAAAAGCTATTACATAAAGCTAACCACTTCTCTTAAAAAACTATTGTTCTAAAAAGTCTTTTGCATGGTAGTTTGAAACTGAGGAATGGCTATATACATGGGTAATTGAGTATAAAGGAGAAAAAAATTTGATGAATTATAATATAATTATGCTTGCTATGCTCCATAACACAATAGAAATAGTCATAGTATACTCCACATAGCATCCTATAAGTAAGTAGTAGTCAAATATCTTGTATCATAGGATGTTAGTTGTTAGTTGGTTTGCTAGCCTGGGTCAGTGTTTAGTTTATCCTCATAAAGATTTCCAGGCTATGTGGTCAAGTCCCTCTCTAATATGAATACAGGATTATAGCATAAGATGGGGGGAGGATGATTTAGGGCCTGCCTCAAGAGATGGTCAGGAAGTATGTGTTTTTAGTACTCAAGAAGAATGCACATGACAATGAGCAAACAATTGGATGTATTAAACCTGACTCAATTCTCTAGCCAATTATAAAGTGCACCAAACTATACATGCAATGATAGCTGTAGAAAAAAGAGATTATAGCTATTGGGGCTTTGTGATTTTCTTTCACCAAGTGAGCCAGGCTTGATAGAATTGATACAGTTAAGTACTGTCCTAAGATTTCAAAACCAGAACTGCAATTTCTCCTGATAGCAGATAGGGACAGGACATGGAAATGGCCACACTTTTATCTTGGTCACACCTATACTCCAGCCGAAATATTGAATTTTGATAATGTCTGTTCAGAGCAGTTCTACTTTTGTCTTTGTTGGGTGTTGCATGGTATCAGGACAAGTCATTACTGGAGGTCTCTGTCAGATTGGGACAGGAGTCATATCATGAGTGTCTCACCAACATCAGAACTATCAAAATGACTGGTTGTCACATAATATGCAACTACTTGTGAGAACTTGACTCATAGGTTGGGACAGTCGGCTCCCTTCTTTCATACAAAGGGGGCAATGGCCCCTCATTTTTGTCATTTGTGACATCATAGAAGTAGTTTAAAAGTCCAGGTATCCACACAAAATGAAATTTAGTGTCACGGAGAAGAGGAACAAAGGGTCTATCTCCCCAACTTTGCCTCTCCTTGGCTATAATATATAATGTACGACTTAAACTTCAGCACTTGAGATGCAATAACAACTAGACTCACCAATGACAACAGTACTAGCAACTGCAGCCTAGGTAATATTTCATAGGCCTACATACTATTTATATTCATTTTTAACTCCTATAGATTATCTGGACATATACAAAAATGTGCTCTTTTAATGTGCCATGCATATCCAGCACCTCTGCCATATAGCAGAGCCTCCAACCACACGGATTTATCCGTATTTTTACGGATTTACACCTATAAATACGGACTACGGAAATTGATTCAATTTATACGGAAGTATGTATAATGATAGCTAGCTAACAGAACAGCTGTGAAATAACATTGTCCAGCAGAGGCTTAAAGAGTTGTCTAAACAGTTCATATTCCTCAAAACAGGTGGTAAAAACAGTAAGTATATTTATTGTCATGATATTTGTTTACTGGTGCATTGTTATTTATAGCTACATCCTATAGCTTGTTCCAGTGTCTCCTATCAAGCACTATGATAGCTAGCTAAGACTCTCAATTCTAGCTCACAGTCTAGTCTATTTTTTTATCATTATTAATCACAAGATACCGTGTGTCTTATAACAATAAATAATTATTAAGAATGATGTAGGTCATTAAACTAGCTAGCTCTTGCACACGTAGGTATGTGTCTTACGTATAACAATAATAATAATTAGAATGATGGAGGTCATTAAACTAGCTAGCTCTACGGAATTTGCTACAAAAATACGGAAAGTGAGCAATTTTTGTACTGAAGTTATTCACTTCAAGTTGGAGGCTCTGATATAGATACCTACTGGCTATAAATCTACACTTTATGGGCCGATAAATGTATTTCTCTTGCTTCAACCTTCACAATTCACTTTATAAAACAGCCCTTTATATAGTGGTAATGGATTCTGCACAGTTGAGACTAATAGCAGAACATTAAAAGGTTAAGTATTATAATTAATTTTAGCAGCTAAAAATGAAGGCAAAAGAGAAATTGAGGCTTATATTTGTATTTGCTACAAGTGGGGTCTGTTCATGCCTACAGAGTGCTACCATCTGAACAGAAATATTTCATTCAAGACTCAGGCTATAGCCCAATCAATTGGGTGGTATAGAAGGTATTACAAATGGTGTATCAATTTCTGGTGGTTTTGAGCTTTGATTGAGACCTTCCATGTTTAGTGGTAAATATCCTCACGGGTGGATGATTACACTGTCTGTGCACCAATAATACAGATAGCTAGTCCAAAACAGTGCAACAGTAGAGCAACTTTAATGAATATGGCCATTATTCTCAAAACAAAGTTTACCTGCAAAAGCATATGCCGGAGAATGATCCTCGCCAATCCTACAGGTAACTATAGCCTCGGTGGTCGGAGTTATATTGAATTGTAGACCATTTTCGCCTGAACCGTGATTACTAGTGGGTGAATCCATAGCGTCATAAAAATCGAAGATAGCCCTCCTATCCACTAGGCCGTCGCTGCCTTTACACTGAAGAGTTAGCGCATTACCAGTTCCTATGTATTCGAGGGTAACACGGGCAGCAACTAGGGTGTAATCCGAGATTAAGCCTACAAAAAGCGTATACAAGACGAGGCCTACCATTTTCTTAAACCTGCAACTGCAACCAGCTAAAAACGGGTTAGAGGGAACGGATGGAAGGTCAGCATTTATAACTGCCTGCTGCGTGGGCAGCAGACTCCCGCCCACCTAGCTGCCCTGTGGCTACGGATGGTGTCCGTGGTATATGTACGTATGGTTTTAGCAAGGTCTGGCACGCGCGACCCCTTTGCACAAGTGAAAATGGGTCTGGTGACACTGATATACAAGTACCAGTTTTTACCCTCTGAATCTGAGGGGGAAGTTGCGGTACAGGTACGTAGTGATTAACGGCTAGCCGCAGATATGCAATTATTAGCTACTATTCAATGGCTCTAGTAGTAAGTAGCTAAGCACTTAGGCTACAAGGACGGGCTGAGGGACTTGCATAGTCATTGAAGCAGCTACTACACATTTTCAACAGGGAGCCTTTAAGCTGACTGCAGGACTGCAAGCTGTTGGTCTTTGCAGCTAGCTCCCTTCATGTAGACAAGACATGGATCCTGGTTTCCTGATCAGTAGCCTTGGAGTCCTCTCCAAGTTTCTTTCTGGTCTTTGCACAACCGGACAAATCTTTCCCACAGCTAACACACATGAGGGAAATAAAACTGGCCATCTTACCGTCTATTAATTATGCTGCAGGTTAGTGCACTGCAGTCTGCAAAGAGGGCCGTTTAAAAAGAGAGTTGTGCAATTAGCCATGGCTCGCTATAATCATACTGTGGTTAATATCATGCTCGTTAGTTTTTACCACAGAGGCGGATGTCTAGCAGACGGAAATCAAACTTGATTAAATTCCTTTAGAACTGGTACTGTATATCAGTGTCACCAGACCCATTTTCACTTGTGCAAAGGGATCGCGCGTGCCAGACTAGACCTACTGATCGGATCTAGGTATTATATGCTATGATATAATATAATAGGTGAGTTTAACTAGCTAGCTATACCTAGTTTATCATTGGGTAGGACTCTTAGGACGTAAATTTACCTGTAAAGTTAAATATTGTGCTCTAAGCAGTCATATCACCTCAGTCTACCTGCACATAATGTTATGTTCAAGTCCTTTTTTGTGTGTAGAAACTTATGGCCTACAGGCAGCTTGTGGATTAGAGAAGGGCCCAAATAACCCAGACAAGTGGCTGATTGACCTTATCATTATTGGCACAATATGCATAGGAGTTCAGACTGATGAAGGTGTTCAGTTACAAATCATAAAGGTAAGGTGTAAGCAATTAGTGGGTTATGACCCCAAACTGTACTAGTGGCAAGGAAAGTTCGCAATATTGGATGGCCCTTTCTTTTGTGAGTCCCCCCCTTTGTGAATGACAGCAAGGGTCATTTTTAAAAGATACTTTCACAATTATAGAGGTAGGTGGTCCTCTATAGGGATTGGTGGTCCTCTACAGTGGTAGGTGGTCATCTATATAGGGATAGATGGTCCTCTGTAGGGATTAGTGGTCTTCTACAAGTACTCTATAGGGATGTGTGGTCCTCTATAGGTATGGGGTAACCCTCATTAGCTAAATGTTATGACCATATGTATATAATGGAAACTGTGGCCATATTATACATAATTATTATTGGAACTGTGGCCATTAATTATATTATAATTGGAACTGATGGGTATGTGGTTTTGTTGAGCTAGGTAAATTTTCTAGTAAACAGGATCTGAGTACAGGATGGCGTGAGTAATGTGGTGATATTGGTACCTCTGATGGTTATCACACTCACACTTTATGGATAACCTGACCTCTTAGGCCTCTACTGACTCCTAAACCTAGTGCAGTTATGCTTGATACCTGGTGTCCATTTGGGAATTAAACCAGGTTACTTGTTAGTGTATCATTCTTTCTTATGGGAATTTTCATCTGTTAATCAAGATCAGATATTATTTTTTATCTTGTGAGTTTAACTATTGTATAGTTCCATGAAAGAATAATTATTCATTAAGCTAGTTGACAATTTTTTAAAAATGTTATGTGTCATTGGGAGAGAGTATTACATATTTCTACCATAAATACTATGGTTAACCCTTTGTATCCTTCCTCACAAACATTTACTGACAACTCTCTACCTACCTCTCTATACAGCTGTTAATGTAGCCATCAGTTTTCTGTAAGTTGGTTTGTGATATTATACTGGGTTGAACATAAAGAAGAGCTTGAACTGTGAAGAGTTACAATACATACTAAAATTAATGTTGAGTAAAATGATATTCTCCTTTGTAGTGATCTGGATTACACGCTGCATAATTATGTGTCTGTGTATTTGCAGATGCTGTTACAATATTTATCTATTTGGCCAGTAAGAATGTGATCAATCAGACTACATCAAAAGCCAGCCTCACCCAGATTCTCTCAACTCTTTTCAAGCACATGGAGAATGAAGCTGTAAGTTCCTACATGTATATATTCCGTTCATGTCATGTAATTGCTTCATAATTTTGTACCCTATGAAAGGACATCTGCTGTACTGTTGTATGGTTTGATGCCCACTTTGGGGGAATATTATACCCAACACCTGTTGTATATTAAGTGGTCATTGTGGTACTGAAACCTCAAGTTATTGTTGGTATAGTCATCCAGCACAATTCAGGTCCCTCAAGTGGCTGCTTGTAAAAATTAATTGCCCACCCCTGCCATAAGATAACTTCTTGTATATGCCTTACATGCATTGATAGTTACATAGACTACTGATGTGTCTCAGTGAAAGATCTACTTTTGTAGCCAGATGTGGACCATGAGCCATAAAATGCCCAGGTCTGTGCTAATCTATTAGGGTCAAGTACTTCACTAGGAAGATGCTGTGATTTTACTAGGAACATGCTGTGGTCTTATTAGGGCCAACTTCTAGGAAGATTCTGTGAATTTACTAGGGGCTGTGGCCTTACTGCTAATCTATTACCTTACTGGGAACATGCTGTGGTTTTACTAGGAAGATGCTATAGTCTTATCTCTTACAACCATAAAGGCAACTGAGGCACTTGCCTCAGTATTTTTTGCTATTGTAAAACTAAATGTATTAAACTTTGGTGAAACAAAGTGCCTGTGGATGCCTATTAGACAACCTGAGGTGCCACCAGATTGAATACAACAGGTCTAAAATACTGGGGGAGCATGCCCCCAGACATCTCTAGATGGCATGCTTTGTGAGCTATGTGGTCGTAAATCCCAACCCTAGCTCCTGCCTCAGTATGTAAAAATTCCTAGCTACCCCTCTGTAATCTGTTAGAACCTACTACCTTACTGGGAACATGCTGTGGTTTCTGCTAATCTATTAATGCCAACTACATTATTGTGGTCTTATTAATTTCTGGTTGGCATTTTGTACACTGGTGACCATACCTAGAGGTGTAGCCACTATACTGACTAGTCCAGCTCTAACTATTAAATAAGGGATGTTACTATCAACTGTTGTGGAAGTCTGTTAGTTTCTAATGGGAAAATAGAAAGAGTTTTTCCTAATAAAAAAAGAGCAGATATCTTTATTAATAGTACAATGACTTACTTCAGGTGTATATAACTCTATAAGAGTTTAATCCTGATGAAAGTATCAATGGTTGAAAGTCATGACCTAAAGGCTTAATCAGCACTAGAGAAAGCCACAGATACAAGTGAAGCTTCAGATCTTCAACAAAAGAGTGGTGAACCTAATAGCCTTGACATTCTTGAGTCTTGTGATAGTTTTGTTACATAATTATTGCCTAAGTGATTGATGGTTTTGTGCATTCTACATTCTTTTGTTACATAATATGACTAGAGCATTAAGTATAAGCAAGGTTAAAATTCAGTTATGGCAGATATTTATTGATCCACCAGATTTAAGCTAAACTGTGTCCAACTACATAAGAACAGACTCTACAATGTACAGATATTCATCCTGTGTCACCAACCACCTCAAAAAGCAATTAAGCTGGGACATATCCGGGAACAGTTCTTTTAGGACAACAATCTCTTTCCTATCATGAATAATTCATAAGCTAATGAGATAATGGATTCTTTTTTACACCTAACTGTATAAGGGCTGTGGAGTAAGCTTCTGGAAGGGAGTAAAGGTGCCACTTCTTTTTGAACCACAGAAATTTCCTGATCAGCCCAATTTATCAAAGGTTTGCAAGATGTTGCTGCTTCTACAACTTTCATCACCATCATCAGCAGCAGAGCATGTGTTTTCCATTCTTTCTAACAGTTTAAGCATCCTCACTATACAAGACTATATAGAAACATCTGTCATGTTACAATATTACAACATTAATTTGATAGAATAATAGCCTTTCTTGCTGTAATAATCAGAGGTTTGGGGAGAATAATTACTAACTTTTTGAGTATAAATAAAAGGAAAAAAAATTGGGAATAATAATAATATGGCTGGGCCTAATCATAATTATACTGTATAGTGGGAAATTTTTAGGGGTAATATCTTCATGGTTTTTGTTAGTTAGAATGAAACCACGAATGTTTTACCCACGAACTTTCAATTTTGTGGTTTAATTGAGGCTGCACCGAGCTGTAAACCAACAAATTTTTTTTTTCCATGAATAAATTTGATTATCGAAAACCATGAAGATATTACCCCTCAAAAATTTCCTGCTATACTGTAGGTTAAGTGAGAGTGAAATTAACCAGTCAGAACTAGTGTTTTAAAATTGATGTGTCTAGTAATTGGTCAGTTACTTTTAGTGGTCCACATTCTGACTTTATTAATAGGCCTTGGATAATTTCATGTATCTGTATTCTCAGCATCTTTATAGTAGCCACTCGAAAAGTATCATAAACTAATGGGAAACTTTATTCTAGATTTCATTCAAAAATTATTCAATTTCCATTTGAGATCATAAAATTTTATTTTAGATTAAGATAATTCTGCTTTCTTCTTGATCCTCTATGGTCATTGAATATTTAGGCCAAACAGTCTTCTATTATGTAACTAAAAGTTGATTGAAAATCGATTTCAATTTTCTATCACAATAAATTCAGCAATTAGCTAAATCAATTTTCAATAATGATATATTAATTTAATGGGTTATAGGAATACAATGAAATCAGCATTCTATAGATTATATCTACCATCATAAAAAATAATCTACTCACACAATAGCTAGTTTGTCTATTTTATATACTTTATACACTACACTGTACTGAACATTCAAATATAATCAGAAGACAGCACTCCCTTAAACTCTATCTTCTACTTGTACACTTTGCACAATCAGGTGAGAGGAGAGATCTATGTATTCAGCAGTATCAGCCAGTTTACTTGATAAAATGGTTACTAGCTCAGCAAATGATGGTCTCTGTTCAGACTTTTTCCCCCAACAATCCATCATCAAGGAATATCTGAAATAATAATCACAGTTATAAGTTGCAACATTACGCACATATTATTATAATGTAGGCAAATCACCTCTATTTCCACTCCCTAAATGAACACAGCCTGTAGCTATACATTTATTACAGGGAAGGAGTGAACTTTACATGGCTAAATTTATCTATAATATTATTATTCAACGAGTATGTGGTACCAAGATTTGAAAAGACCTATCTTTATTTCTTGACTTATTAGACACTTTGTCACAATAATTAGACTTATTACACAACATTTTGCTTAATGAAGACTGCAGCATTGTGGTGTCCAGCATGTTTGTCAAGATCCTCATGGACCGATGTTGGTTTAAAAAATGTATCCTCTCATTCCACTCCCCAGTGTAGGATCCCTCTATTAATTAACTTTAGTAGACCAAGAGTTAAGCTGAGTTATTATGTACTGTACATCTAGCCAAAAAATTGGCACGTTAAATTTACTTTTTTGATCACAATTTAATAGCTCTGCTCCTTAACTTATGTCTGAAACACAAAAGTATTACTGTCTCTCTCTAGATTAACAATGTATCAATAAAAGCTTTCATCTTCTGAAAGTATCTTTCTTGCTGAAGAAACATTAAAAGAACTATTTCCTAATGCTAACGGCTAAAAAAGAACAATTTTCAATTTTTTGTGATATTCTAAATAGCATATTGTGCTTAATACCCAACAAGCCCAACTTATATCAAATCCCTGTATAATATTTTTGTATACTAGGTATAGAGTAATTGGAATAATATTTTAACAATCACTCGGAGAGTATCTCACACTATACTATGAGAATATACCTTAGCTTATTTCAAAGTAGTTTAACAAAAATGATTTACTCAATGAACCTTATAGCAGTGAGATCAGCAATAATTGCTATGCATGAATGAATATGTACATTCCAGTGAGTGCACACTAACTCTATTACTTTGTTTCAATATCTAATTCAAGAACTAACTTACATATCATCAGAACATGCTCCATTGAGGGGTTTGTCCATCCTTAAACCAGTCATCAGTTGGTAAGGCAGGTCCATAGGACTAATCCCAGGATAGGGGGTCCTCCCTCCACTAAAAATTTCCCAGCACGTGACACCAAATGACCACTGAAATAATCATAGTTACTCTCAACATTGAGGTTTCCTTTGCTAAAGTTAGCTATTTGCTGATATAGTTCTCTCAAACATAGCTCAGTTGTGAGAGGTATAGTGACTATTATAACAAAACAATGGAATATGATGGAAGAGGGCACTTGATGCATAATGTGTAACTTACAAAATTGTTAATGCTTATAAGCTACATATTTCTAATAAACTTTGGAATGGAATGGCAAGATTCTTATTATTCATAGTATAGAAGATTTTACCCACCAAAACAAAAAGTGATCAAGTTAAGTGTACCCCTTTTGTCAATTTCTATCACAATATTAATACTTATGTTGGTACTTATATACACTTGGATGTAGAATGTGAAAATAGAACTGTTATACACACTTGGTATGGATTAATTTTGGGGTTAGAAAAATAACTTTGTTGTTATGTATAAGGAACTCCCAAAATCAACTGATTTTGATAGGCAACATTTAGGTGCCTTTACATGCTAATCTTCAGATGTGTTAGCATAACTATCATTATAGCCTGACCCTAATATTATACTTATTCCTGCATAGTAGCCTTCAGATTAATAACAGCATCCTCTTATGAGCTTGAACTGTCACTGATAGGATAATTGTTTAACCAGAAAATGGAGACTGGCCAGCATCATGATACCAAATTGTTGAAGGCCCAGTAATTTATCTAGAGCCTAATCTAGCTAGCTAACTAGTTTTCCAGGAAAGTAGCCATTGACACAGACAGCTAGCTAGATATCCAAGGTAAGATAGCTAGCTACTCCACACCGTTTCCTTGTCTTACATAGACCCCTACTGGTACATATAAGGGAAGGACGAGACAAAGGGAGGAAGGATGAAAATTATTGCATGTATTTCCAAGTGTTACAACAGATAATATACCTTGGCAGAGATGTATTATACTACTCAGATTCACACTTACAACATCGGATTTCTCTGAAAAAACTCCATCATTAATGCTCTCAAGAGCCAACCACTTGACAGGTAACTTGATAATAATATCCTGATTTTGTCTGAAGTATTCCTTGGTTGGATCAATGCTCTCAGCGAGTCCAAAGTCTGCCACTTTGATCACAAAGTTAGCATCAATCCTATGTAAAAATTATTGATGACCATAATGATGATTTGCACCAGATTAAACCTGATTCCACATCACTAGGATCTGGTTTAGATCTATAAGGTAGTTCTCTAACCATTGCATCCATGTTAAACAAGGCCATTAGGCTTCATTATAATATTATGTATCACATTTTATGTGGCATCTAGACAGGTTGTGTATGATATAATATAGCTAATAACTATATCAAAATTACATACATGCAATTTCTAGCAGCGAGATCTCTGTGAATAATCCTTTTACTTGCAAGATACTCCATTCCTTTGGCCACTTGCAAACACATATCCATCAATTTCTTCTTTAGAGGATTCTAGAATAAACAAATCTTTCATCATAGAGTAGGTTTTTCTCTTCCTCGTGTTACTGCTTGAACTACTGACACAATAATCCCAAATACTACAACTAGCTATCTTGTTATGTACATTCTGTAATGACTCCCGCTGACAATGACAATGAATGATGAAAATGTTATATAACTGTAATAGGTGACATGTGCAGGACACATTACTGCCAGGTTGAAGTGACTGGGCAACTATTGCAGAAGAGAGTGGGTGTACTATTAATAGGTCTTTCTAAAGAGGGAAAGATGGTTGCTAAGAATTGAATTAACTGCTTGGTATAGCTACTTGTTAAAATGCCATTATTGGTACTTACAATATCATCCAAGTTTGAACAATCAGGATCAAGTACAATAGATTCTCTCTCTGCCTTCAGATGCGAAAGGAGGCTGCCATTTTCCATAAATGGCATGACGATATAGGGAGCAGGACCTCCATCAAGACAAACTCCTATTAGCCCAAGGACATTTGGATGATCCAGTTCATACATTTTAACACATTCCTTCAGGAGATCTCTCACTAATTCGTTCTGTACAAATCCTATTATAGCAAACCACAGTAAACGATATTACTTAAATTTAGCTCTACATAGCCTACCTTTGAGTGTCTTTACTGCCACAATATCACTAATGGTATCATGATGACTTCTCTTGAGCTGACTTTTATAAACTATTCCAAATTCTCCTTCAGAATAATAATTATTATCATAATTTTTATTATTAATAATAATAATGCTCTATTCTTACCTTGTCCAATAGTTTTTCCAAGGTGAAGATTACATGAATTGATTATCAGTTGTTTGGGTACATTATACTTGAATGTACTCTGGGATGGCATTTGCTGTAATTCTATAACTGCATCAATAAAGAAAAAACAACTTTAGTTACACACTAATATTTAAAATAGACATGTATGATAACTCATGTCTACTGCATGTAACACTAGCTATAACTTACTATGTTTATTATCATCTTCTTTCTTTTCAATATAACTGAATAATCAGAGAATAATGGTTAACTGACAGCCTGAATATCCATGTCTAGTTCTTCCAGTGTATAATTTCTACATCTAGCTATATCTACTGTTACAGTTATTATTATGACCGTTATAATATCACTGTACTATATTGATTCTGATTCTACCTTATATCTACCTATGAGCGATATGTATCAGCAGTGACACATGTCGTAGATCCGGTTATTTTCAAGACACTTTATTTTCACTGATCTCATAATATTATGAAGCAATTCATGTTTCTTTTTAATTTTCACTGGGGTGGGGGATTAGATAATGGTGGGCATAAAATTTTTTTAAAAAAATAACCTTTATCCAACCCTAACTGCTACCATGCCGAAAAAAAAACAAACCACTTCATAAAAATGCCATGTGATTTTACCCTTTACCTACCGCGAAAATAGCAAAATTAAAGTGACAGTGAAATTAACTAGATCTGGTAGTGATAGAAAAATGCAAACATAAAAATTAATAACATTCTAATGTAGAATTGAATGCTAAGAACTTGAAATTGAGCTATAAACTTTTCTATATTAATAGTAATTATAAACATTATTAGCTTAGTGTATTGATGACTTACTTGATTTCTCTTTTATTTTTTCTCTTCTTAGAGCGTACAAGAACCCATACTATTATAATCACAAGTACAGCAAGGATGACTCCAACACTAATGGATAAACCTATCACAGCTGAATTATTAGATGCATCCAACAGGACCTACAGAATGATAGTGATGAATCAAGACAAAATCCACTATAATTTTAATGTTTGGACTTTAATATTGGTTTTGGACTATAGCTACTATAAGAGCTACATTTACTACTAATAATTATAACAATAATGACTTCAATTAAATGTCTTTCAGTGTTTACTACATGCAGTGATACACTTTCAAGTAATAATAATTATTGAAATTATTCCTTTCTTATATACCGTATTTTCTGAAATTTTCGTCATTGTTTAATTTAGGATGTCACTTTTATTACAAAATTTAAAAAGTTGAATAATTGGAGATGCACAGCACAGCATGCTGGGCTTGCTAGGCTCTTTCGAAATTAAAACAGCATGAAAATTTGAAAAATGAATTATTAAGTAAATGAAAATTTCAGGAAATACAATATAGTGTTTAGGTACTTTGAACAGTAAAATCATGAGCCTACAGCATGAATTTAAGTGCTGTTGACTTGAATATCATTTTGATCATTATTATTTTGTTAGCATAATTATTATTATGATGCTATTCATGATTAAAACTTGATAATAAATACTGAATGATTGATAAGCCTTTAGATAGCATTGATTCATGCAATACTCATAGTAATATGAGAGACTGACAGGCAGACACTGGTATGTTACACTGTCATCATCTGATGAGTCCACCAGTTCCTGTTGGCTATAGAAAAAAATGAGTAGGCAACATGGTAATAATTACTATCAATATTAACTCACAATCCAGAAATACATGATGAGCAGTTGCTAGGACCAGGTCCAACACACTCTTTACATGACATGTCACATCTCTCACAGGTTCCATTGACTGACACATAATCACCATCATCGCAAGAGGACACACAGGTAAAACTAGATATGTGTATCAATTACAAATAAAAGATGTTTATGTAGAGTAAATATCAAACTCTAGACCTCAGTTCAGAGATTGAATCTAAGGTCTCATATAGTCAGAGTGCCAAGCACAAAATATATTATACAATTAATGTTCTCCCATAGGTAGTTATGAAGGGACGGTGATGTAGTTTAACACCAAATCAATGTATTTATGGTAGTGAAATATACATACTTTGTTGCACTTTTAGGTTCATCACATTCTTGTATTACAAGATTACAAACTAGTTAGCTAGTACTAGAGTTAAACAGTTATCTTGGATTCCAGAAAGAAATGAGAAATAGCACTTTTACATTGGAGCCAATGGAGAGATTATTGGCTGATGAAAAATTTAGAAATTGTGTTTAGCATTTCATTTTGAACAGGTTCTAGATGTCTGAAATAAAATGTGCATAATTATATGTAGGCATTACATTTCAATAGAACTTCTTTAATTTGGAACCCAGCAAGTTACAGTAACCATATCTTAAAACCCTTTCAAAGGTAAAATTTAGCATAATATCTGTCTCTATAATGGTAAACCTTTATATAATACAGTATAAGGATTCCGTTTAAAATGAAGCTTTAAGACATTCACACAAGAAGTGATAGTAAAAAATACCACACCTCTTTCACTTCTGGCTAGGCATAGATCCAGTTAGGAGCATCATTTCCTGTCTTTTGTCTTTTTGAAATACATCACTAGAAATAATGTATCTACTGAATATAGAAGCTACAAGCTCTTGGTTTACATCTTTTTAACACTTATGAAGCCATATGTCCACCATAAATTATGTGCTGGTGAGGATGCATTCTCAGGAGTTGACCTATAAGTACCTTCATTCACTAGTTCAAGAGACATAGCCAGACAAATGAAATGCTAGTTTGATTTCTCTGATGTGATGACAAACATACACCATTGATGTAAGTAACATCATTTTTAACCATCACTTGGTATTACCACCACTTTAGCTATCCAGGGGAGAACATTGCTATAACATATGTATACTAAAGGATATATGTAGATATAAAAACCACAACAAGAGAATTATTAAAATAGGATATGGAGGTTTATTCTTGTACCTAATGCCATCATCTCTTCCTTGATAAAAAAATCCACGAGCACATTTTAGGCAATCATTGGAGGTGGACCCGGTACAGCCATTACATGTCGATGCACACCTCATGCACTGCTTGTTACTCTCATCCAAATACTCTGAAATTCAGAATAATTATAGAATAATATTAACTATGCTAAGTTGACTCTGAACATTTTAAGAACTACCTTATGACAAAATATTTTTAGCTACTAGTTGATAATTATAGGAGCTAAGTGAGCTAAAAACTTGGGAGTCATCATTGGTTCAGAAATAATCTTTGTGTGTTTCAAAATAATTATAGTATGACATACTAACCAGTGTTACCAGCTTTCTGAAACCAAAAATCCAGAAATTGTATGTACATAATATTATTAGTAGATAAAATCTAACAACTTTCTGAAATGACAAGTAAACTCAATGCAATATCTTTATGCAGAGGAAGTACAAGAGGCAATGTAGGATCTCACTGGAACAACTGTATTGTACTCTTTCTGGTCCTAGTTTCATGAAGTGTATGTTAATAGATAAGATGATACCCACAAAGTAAATAGTAGAAAAGGACTTTTATGCAGCAAGACATCTCCATCAATGGACTGGTTACTGACGCTAGTACTAGCACTACTCAATGACGCTGTTACGCTAGCTAATTATATACAGCAGTAATACGTAAATATGATCATTATGATCTATTAACAACTCTTACATGCAAGCCAACCCCAGTACCAACCAACTAGCTGGCGGTAAGAGTGCTGAAAATTAAAGCGAGTCTCATCTAGTTACTCTGCCGCTGTAGGGAGCTGGATGGAAAAATCGAATTAGCTAGATCTATGGCACTGTAGTATAATATAGCTAATATGTTTGTATGCATTGTACATTTTGGCACTTCTAATTAATAACTCTTTCCCATGCACTCTGTTTAGTAAGTGATAAACTTACCTCTTGTACTACTGCATTCCGACACACATTGTCCATCCACTGAAGTGGCTAAGCTACAAGTGGAACAAACACTTCTGTCAATCTCTGGCCCGGTGCATGCAGCACACAGCTCGTTGCAAGGTGCACAGATGTCTGAACCGAATGACAGATCCCCCACAATAGAGTGGTTAGCATCTTCAGGTGCTAGGACGTCTCTATAGTAACCAACACTACAGCTTCCAGAGACACACATCTCCTACAGTATATTATGTCTTGCTTATGAGTGAATATTTCTATACTATTCATTCTTAGTTACTTATCTTTATGCTGTAAATAATGGGCATTGTAGAAAGAATAATGGGTCTATTTATTAGAATTGGTCTATTTATTAGAAAGGGTCTTTTTTTCTATTATTATGAGTCTATATTTAGAAGAATGAGTCTATATCTTAGAATGTATCTATATTTAGAAGAATTTTAGAATAATAAGACTAAATTAATTTTTTAGAATAAGATAATAGAGCTATTATATAGAATAAAAGGTTCATTTTTTAGAATAATGGGAAAGGAAATAAGAACATAGAATAAAATAATTGGTCAAGGAAAAAATGATCTCAGTCTAGAAGAATGTTTATGATCTTCACTAGTAGTTAGAATTTAAGTCACACATAATCAACACTTTCAAGCAAATGCATTGAATTATTTTGAAATAATATACCTCATCCCATTGGCCCTATAATAAGCGGCCTTCCTCTTTTCCTATTAACTGTAAAACTAAGTCCACTACACATTACCTGCCCTCCTGCATGATTGAGCTGAACTAAACTGCAGTTTAAACAGCCATTATTCAGGTCCAAGTAAGGCAAGGGCCCCACACACCCTATTTCTCTGTCACAGTGCTCATAGCAAGGAACACACTCAGATGTGGTTTGGTTCAAATATGTTCCAACAGGACAAGTCTCTAAACATAGACGAACAGGAGAACCATTGATTTGAGTTTGCAAGAAGTTAGTACGACATTCATTGCAGTGATCTGGGCCCTGCAAACAAAAGATGTCATCATCAATGCTGAAAAACCAGTGGATCCATTTTATATTACATATACACACACAATATTAGGCTCATTAGTAACTTGTGATTGACAATGACCTAAACTAGGCATTAGCTATGTGCTATGAATATCTACAGCTTTATGATAGTCCAACTTCATCTATACAACACAAAGATTCAAAAGTGATAAAATCCGATCCCTAAGCAAAGTATACAGCTAGTCCCCCATAAAACTATCAAACCATTTTTGTTTCAAGAATACTGGAATTTAAAAATGGATTGTTGATTGTCGTGGATAAAAGCTGTTAAGAGAACAGAGGACATGAGGCTCACTCCATGATGGGCTCTTCCCGCTTGCCCAAATTCATTTGATATAATGTAGACAGCTAGCTACTAAATATGAAGCTTGATATACATACAGTTCCTTCATTGCAGCCTCCAATGCATTGAGGATGACAGGCCTCACACTGCTTCTTCTCCTCGTTCTGGTACAGTCCTGGGTCACTGGGAGACAGTGTATTGACTACCACTGAGCAGTTGGACACACATTGCTTCCCAAAGGCATAGTTGAGACAGCCATCACACTGGTGGTTACTTCTTCCCCAGCAACTGCTGTTAGAACTGCATTCAGGATGACATATGAATCCATCTTCAACTGTGAGAGCATAGAGAGTTTGAAACAATAATAACAACATTATAATGCAGGATATTATAATTATGGGTGCTACACTAAAGTAAACCCAGGCATAAAAGAACTTGTCACAGCATATCTTAAGGCTGGTTTTTTTAGCAAGTTCTATAAACAACCTGCTAAATTTAGTTTATCACACCACCTTTCCGAGTAATTAGAATAATAGGATATCTTGTTGGCCATTGGGCTGGGGGGGAAGGTCTAGAATGTTGTTATTGTTTTAGCTAACTATTATTATTATCACTACTATTATCAAAAATCGATAAAATTAGAACCCGCTAAATACTTTTTGGCCTCAAATCGCTAAAATTAGAACCAGCTAATAAAACCAGCCTTAAGGTAGTTGCTGAAATTGCATATAATGACAGTTCATAGGAAAAAGGGTACAATCATAAGCTATCTAACTAAGTGAACAACAGAGGAATTTAGGACCTGACTTTCATACCACCCACAAGCCAGTTCTACAGCTGCACTTACCCAAGTTGGGATCTGAAATACCATTCAAACCTACTCCCTACTCCCCCCACCCAAGTTAATAAGTTTGGTAGTTTAGTGGCTGATCCAGAAAATTCTTAAAAGGGATGACTTTGAATTTTCACATGCCACAAATTTGTGCTTGCCAAGCCCACTTTTGACTTTCATGGTGTGGTTTTCAATACTCAATAGAAGTTTTGTGACAAATTTAAATAGTTTTCTTGTTGCTGATACCAATGTCTATTTTTCTCCATATGAAAATTATGAATATCATTAAAATTAAGTGGAGGGGGGTGACATGTCACCCTATTCACCCCCCCTGGATCAGCCGCCCCTGCAGTTGATTGTCAGGTTACACAGGTCAGCTATTATTAAATAATGACCTCCTATCCTCAAGGAATTTGAAGAAGTGGTGTAGTAAAACTTTTGTCATCTATCAGTTACTAATATTCCCAGTGTTATACCTTTCATGAACATAGTCATTCTTCTGATACTAAGGCAAAGGATAATGTAATGCATAGCTAGCTATTTCCAGGTCCTAACTAAACACAAGGAGATTGTAGTATTTTAAACAACAATACTTCATGGCTTATTACCATTGTATAGAGGTCCATAGACCACAGAGATTGTACAGAGGTCTATAGATCATAGAGATTGTATAGAGGTCCATATACAATAGAGATTGTGTTGTGGTCTTAATACTTACTACAGTTAGCTTCATCTTTACGATCAATGAAAATACAGTTTCTAGATTCATTGTTGACAACAAACTTTTCCAAGTCCCCGACATAACAGAGCTCAGAGTTAAGTGCAGAGGTTATACCCAATCCACGGATTTCCTCAAGAGAACTCAAGTCCAATTGAGTAAGTTGAGTATTAAAAATTTGCACCATAACATGGAAATCTAGAAGAAAGAGGTTGTTAATAAGATCTTATGTGTATGCAGTTACTACTCCCATCCCCACCCACTCTCCCCGCCCACTCTTACCCATCTCCACCCTCTCTTACCCATGCCCTACCCACACATTCTTACCTATTCCCACTCACTCCCCATCCACTCTTCCTTAGCCCAATCTCTTAATTATCACTTTACCAAATAAGAAAGCAGCTTATATGTAAAAAAAGTATACCAAGAAGCTTTAAGAAGTATCGTTAAGCTTCCTTGCATACTGACTGGTCAATTCATGATGATGATAAAGCTTTAAAATGTACATAATTATACAGTCCATACAGAGATGTACCAGCTAGGAGGTATTAAAGGGAGGAGTTATCCCTATAACCAGCTCATGTAAAGATAACAGCAATACACTTACCACCAGCTGATCCACAGCTTGTAAACAGTGTATCATTGGTGTCATCAGAACCTATTACCCGGAGATTTCTCAAGTACGGGAAGGTAGACTCAGGATATCCAACTATATAGAGTGGTCCTCTTATCTCCTCTATTGTAGATAGTATTTCCAGTCGAGAGTAACTACAAGACATAACATGTTTGGAAGACTAAGACATTTGTTCAGAAGGGGACAGAGGAAGGAGAGGATATTTAAAATTAAAAATTTACTGGAAGCATCTAGGTAATTATGATTATCCCTTTTTCTTAAACATCTTAAGTTAGTGGTCAGATATCTCCACCCAACCAATAGTCCCACCTCCCAGCCAACAGTACACACACCCCAATAGTCCTCCTCCCCTTAATAGTTTCCCCTGACCCCACCTACCAATAGTCCCCCTCTCAAATGGTCTCCTCCCAAGAGTTCCCACCCTCAATGGTTCCTCCTTCCCTTAATAGTCCTTCTCCTTCAATACCCCTCACCCAAACAATCCCCCTCTCCTTAGTGGGCATGATCACTACAGGTGCTTCTATGTGTATATTTCCTTACAGTATTCTTGTTGTATTATTATGGTATATTACAGTAATCTTAATTATTATGGTAGCTATATTAGAGGTATATTAACAGATATAATATGTAAAAAGTAGTGATGTAATGTAAGGATTTACACATAGAAGGTGTAGTGTATTCTGCTATATTAGTCACCCTTAACCTTTATTGCACATGCACTGCATGTGTGTACTTACTGTAGTCAATGAACGTGTGTGTAACTGTTAATCATGTAGCTGTTAATTAATTATTGTAAAATGTAATTGTACATAGCTATCACTCTACAGGTGTGTTGTTGTACTATAGCTACAGTATTATAATGATCGTGTATCATTGTGTGTGCTATCTTTATTATTATTGATCTTCATAATTACAATACTGGCGACGAGGATGGCCACTCCAATGGCTACTCTAGGATCTCTTCCACCATTTGATGAAGACACTGAGTCTATTAAGGCCTATGTTGAAAGGGCCAAGATTTTCTTCATGGCAAATTCTGTTCCAGAAGAAAAGCAGGCTGTAGTATTTCTCAGCTGCATTGGAGGGAAAACATATGCCCTATTAAGAAGTCTACTAGCACCTATGTCACTCATAGAAGCTACATTCAAGGCTCTCGTTACGGCATTGGAGGAACATTTTGAACCAAAACCAAATGTCATCACCCAATGATTTCATTTTCACCAGCGCAATCAGTTGCCAACCGAGTCGGTAGCACAATTCATTGCGGCATTGAGGAAGCTTGCAGCACACTGTGAATTTGGGGAAACTCTTAACGACGCCTTGCGTGATCGCTTGGTTGGAGGATTACGAAGTGTTAGCATTCAGAAGAAGCTGCTCTCTACAAAAAGTCTTACTTTCGCAGAGGCTTGTGACATGGTCAAGACCGCCGAAGCTGCAGAAAACAACTCTAAACTCATTCAAGGCACAGATTTTCCTAGCAAGTCGGTCAACAAGCTGTACACAAAGAATGAAACTACTCACACACCTTCTAGTAAGGGAGGAAAAAGACAGCCTTGCTATCGTTGTGGCAGGACCAATCATTTACCAGCTAGTTGCCGATTTATTGACTCAACATGTCATGCTTGTGGAAAAAAAGGACATATTGCACCTGCATGCCGTTCCAAAAATACAGCAGTAAACAAGAAGTCCAAGTTTGGTCGAAGACAGCCCTCCAAAACACACTATGTGGGAACTGAAGACAATGCAACTGAAGTGGAGGAACTGCATCTGTTTGCACTAGGTCGGAAGAGGAAGTCTAGACCAATACAATGTGAAGTACTAGTGGAAGGAGTGCCCTTGAAAATGGAGATTGATACAGGAGCAGAAGTATCTGTAATTTCTGAGTCATGTCTTAAATCACTATTCCCTGGCAAGGTCCCCAACAAAACTCAGATTGTCCTCAAGACATACACAGAAGAGTTAATACCAATAGTGGGAGAAGTCAAAGTACAAATCCAATACCAATCACAGACGTTACAAGCACGGCTGGTGGTAGTGTCTGGGGATGGCCCAGCTTTGTTGGGTCGAGATCTGCTGAAAGAACTCAAATTAGACTGGTGAGAACTGCATCAAGTCTGGAGCGATAAATTGATGGAATTAACAACGTTATTGGAACAGCACAAAGCAATTTTTCAGGATGAACTGGGAACAGTTTCCTCACATCGTGCCACACTACATGTGCGACCAGATGCTGTACCAAAATTTTTCAAGCCACGCCCTATTCCATTTGCTATCAAAGGCACCATTGGTGCTGAATTGGATCGATTAGAGAAAGATGGCATTTTGGAGAAAGTGTCTCATAGTGACTGGGCATCTCCAATTGTTACTGTGCCAAAGAAAGATGGGAAGTACCGGATATGTGGTGACTACAAGGTCACCATTAACCAAGCACTGGATATTGACCAATATCCTCTACCTAACCCCAAGGAAATATTTGCTTCATTGGCTGGAGGCCAGAAATTTACAAAGCTTGATTTATCGCAGGCATATCAGCAGCTCCTATTGGAAGAGAGCTCAAGGAACTTCACCACTATCAATACGCATCAAGGAATGTACCGTTATACTAGACTTTCATTTGGGGTAGCCTCAGCCCCTGCTATATTTCAAAGAACTATGGATACCATCTTGCAAGGAATTCCTGGTGTCATGTGCTATCTGGATGATGTCCTCATCACAGGGTCTGATGATGGAAGCCATTTGAAAAGCCTTCAAGATGTCTTGAAACGACTCGAGCAGCAGGGACTGCGAGTTAAAGCACAAAAATGTCACTTTATGCAACCATCTGTGGAATACTTGGGACATAAGGTTGATTCTACCGGACTCCACCCACTAGACAGCAAACAAGAGGCAATCATTAAGGCACCAGAGCCAAAGAACCTACAACAATTGAGGTCGTACCTTGGGCTACTGAACTATTACGGCAAATTCATTCCACAGTTGGCCACTATGACTCACCCATTGCATCAGCTGCTACAAAAGGGGATGAAATGGAAGTGGACTCTAAACTGTGCTAAAGCGTTCAAAGCCACCAAGCAGGCTCTAGTATCCTCAAATGTATTAATACACTATAACCCTCAATTGCCAATTACCCTTGCAGGTGATACCTCTGCCTATGGACTGGGAGCTGTCATTTTCCACACCTTACCAGATGGTAGCGAACACCCAATTGCATTTGCCTCAAGAACCTTATCAAAAGCTGAGCAAAATTATGCACAGTTGGAAAAAGAAGCAGCCTCATTGATTTTTGGAATTAAGAAATTCCATCAGTATCTGTATGGGCGTAAGTTTACCCTTATTACAGATCACAAACCATTGTTGGCCATTTTAGGACCTAAAAAGGGAGTGCCAACACTGGCAGCTGCTCGATTACAGAGATGGGCAGTTTTATTGTCGGCTTATTCATATGACATACGATTCAAGTCTACCTCAGCACATGCTAATGCTGATGGGTTATCTAGGTTACCACTCCCACGGGTCACTTCTGAGGGCCAGTCTCCTGATGTTGCTATATTTAACATTTCTCAAATTGAAAATTTGCCTGTTACAGCTTCTGAAGTTCGTCAAGCCACACGCACAGACCCAGTGCTCAGCAAGGTGATGGAATTTACACAGCAAGGATGGCCACAGTCAGTCATCAAAGATCTGGAACCATTCAAAGGAAAGGCTTCTGAACTTACAATTGAGAGTGAATGCCTATTGTGGGGAGTGAGAGTTATCATTCCTTCCAAGCTTCAGGGCAGTGTACTGAAGGAATTACATGCTACTCACCCAGGAGTATCTCGAATGAAGAGCATTGCACGAAGTCATGTATGGTGGCCAGGACTTGACCGGAATATTGAAGAACTAGCAAAGAGCTGTCTGTCATGTTCTAAGGTGAAGCAGGCACCACCAGTTGCACCACTACGTCCCTGGCTATGGCCAGCCAAACCATGGCAACGTATCCATGTAGATTATGCAGGACCATTCCTCAACAAGATGTTTATCATAATCATCGATGCCCACTCAAAGTGGCCAGAGGTATACGAAATGACTACTACCACATCCAAAAGTACTATTGATGTTCTAAGGCACGTGTTTGCTAGTCATGGCTTACCTCTTCAACTAGTATCGGATAATGGTCCACAGTTTACCTCTGTAGAATTTGCTCAATTTTTAAGGGAAAATGGTGTCAAGCATATTTACAGTGCTCCATACCACCCAGCCTCAAATGGGTTGGCGGAGAGGTTTGTTAGAACATTCAAACAAGCTATGAAAGCAGCAGAAGCACAACCCTTATCAGTGAGGGCAAAACTTTCTTCTTGGTTATTGTTCAACACCACATGCAACCACTGGTCGAACTCCAGCATCACTGTTCCTACAGAGGGATCTTCGAACACGACTACACTTGCTCAGACCTTCCTGTGAAGAACAAGTTGTGGATCATCAGGCTGCACAGAAAAAGTATCATGACCAGCACTCTCGTACCCATGAGTTAGTTGTAGGACAATCCGTAATGGCTAAGAATTTTGCTACTGGAGATAAGTGGGTTCCAGGGGTTATCATTCAGAGACAGAGTCCCTTGTCTTACACAGTTCAAACAGACACAGGTCTCCAGTGGAAGAGACATATTGACCACTTAAGGGACCACACAGTCAGTGTATCTACAGCTGCTGATGATGTAACATCTACAGATGACCTGGACCCTCCAGATTTGCTGGAGCAAGCTGAAAATTCCCCTATAATCTCAGAACAAGATCAGCCAACTGCTATCTCAGGTGACACTACAGTACCTCAAAATGAGTCTCCATCAGCTGCAACTGAGTCCCTACAACCAAATCCTCCTCAGAGACGATACCCAATTCGGAATCGAGTAAAAACAGACTTCTATGGCTACAAAACTATGTAACATTGTCACTATGTTTATTTTGTTGGGGAGGAGTGTA
The DNA here is from genome assembly GCA_964016965.1 of Diacarnus erythraeanus. Classification (NCBI taxonomy): domain Eukaryota; kingdom Metazoa; phylum Porifera; class Demospongiae; order Poecilosclerida; family Podospongiidae; genus Diacarnus; species Diacarnus erythraeanus. The sequence goes on from OZ024673.1 coordinate 6,367,395, forward strand.
GTGTATTCTGCTATATTAGTCACCCTTAACCTTTATTGCACATGCACTGCATGTGTGTACTTACTGTAGTCAATGAACGTGTGTGTAACTGTTAATCATGTAGCTGTTAATTAATTATTGTAAAATGTAATTGTACATAGCTATCACTCTACAGGTGTGTTGTTGTACTATAGCTACAGTATTATAATGATCGTGTATCATTGTGTGTGCTATCTTTATTATTATTGATCTTCATAATTACAATACAAGGACCCATCAATACTTACACAATGCACTGTGCAGAGGCGTATGAGGGTCAAAAAATATTGGGGGGGCTGAGTACCACGTGGCTGTTAGGCCACGGCAAGGTGGAGGGTATGGGAAGGGAGATGTGCTCCCTCCCACACAGAGCACAAAGAAAATTTTGCTGGTATAATTTATATTATGGAAACAATACTGTATAAAAATTAAGGACTACTAGCTATAATGTTATTTATGGAAATACACCAAAATAGTTCCTACGTTCAGTATTCACAGCAATAAAATCTTTAGCATCTTTTTGCATATCATAGAAGTCATTAAGATCCTTATGAATGTGCAATTATTGAGTCTTTAATCAGACATGGACAAGCATAAATATGTATTAACTACTTTGAGTGTAAAAAATGACCTTTCAGAAGTAGCTGATGTGATTAGCATTGTTAAATATAACCGTAGAATGTTAGTGCCTTTTTCCAGTTATTAAAACCCATACTTGTAAAAGTGGATTCAGCTTTAGTGCTTAAGGTCAACAAACCTTTACTTTCAGCATTTCTACAATGAAAGCAAAATAACTACTTTCTTTCTAGTTACACAGATCGACAACCAAGGGTAAGTTTTAAACCACTTATCCATGAAGTGCCTGCCATTATTTGACATACAAGCAAGGATATTTGACATACAAGAAAATTAGTTGGCTGATAAGACTCTGTACGATCCACACAGCAAAGTGATTCACACAGTTACCTGGGCATTAGATTACTAGCAATAGAAGCTTCAGCTTGAACTTGTAGATCCTCTGAATCTTCTACAGCCACAAGGCTCTCAAATGAGAGACTGGCCTGTCTAAACCTCTTGGTCATGTTGACTCAATAAGCATTTAGAGACTAGGCAAAATGCATGAAGGTGCAGCTACTTTGTTTGTGGTTTGGGTTATTACAAGTCAATGGCAGTGTGAATTCTATTGTAGCTGTGTGTGTGTCCACAATAATGAAATTATTTTGGCCAAAATATTGGGGGGGCTCCAACCCCTCCAGCCCCCCCCCCCCTTCCTATGCCCCTGCATGTTTTAGATAGCCGAGGAATTGATATAGGTATGTGTGTTACAGTGGCAGATAAAGAGAGGGTTCTGAGGGTTTCAATGAAACCCTCTTTCCGATAAACTATTAAAACTGGTCTTTAATAGCAGCAGATGCATAGTAGTTTCTAGTTCAATTTCTGCAAGGACACTTTCTTATTAAATACCAATAGTGGTTTAGTGGACATGTACAGGATCTTCCTTATGGATGATTGAGCAAACATTGCTTTGGTAATATTGCTAATGAGTTCTTCTGATATTGCCTCACCAAGTTAAGATATTACAGTTAGAGATAGTTCTAGCTATATAGTTATGTCCTTAAGGAGAGTTTTGTCCCATAAGATAAATGGATTATTAGTAGCTAACTAGCTAATTGTACTCTGACTATAGCTAACATCCCAAACTAGCTACTGGTAGACATTAATACTTCCCCCAGGTTCTAAGTAGTGCAGGATTGAGGAAAGTAGGTGTGGCTACCAAAAAAGGACTACTTACTAATAAACAGTAGATGATATAAAATTCTACATGCTAAAGTAGTAGAAGATATACCTTCTCACTACTGGAACTAGAACCCACTCCTTCCTCAAATCCTACTACATCCTCCACTGTGATACAACAGAATTCCTTTACCAACAATTGCAGACCCTTTACCAGCAATTGGAAGAACCATGAAGCTACATGACCTACTTAAAATTTGGAACTTCTCCAATGCGTATCTGTCCGGAAGTGATGATGGTGCAACCTCTTAGCCTTTCCAATACATCATCATTAACAATCTCACTGTCAGATATTCCTGCACACTCTATATTTATAACAAAAATATAAAGTAAACCCCTCCCTTTCACTAGCATCTCATACTTATGTCTAAAGAAGAGGTTTAAGGAGGTAGTCTGTTGTAGCCAGGCACTTTTGACTCTGTTGTGTTGGAGGAAAGGGTCTGACATCATTGGTATTAACTACTCGTGTCTGACTATTCAATCAGATCGTTTAAACTACTCTACCACTTTCTACAGTACATTCACTTCATGTTCACTCAAAACAAATTCTTGAACTCACTAAAAGCTAGGAGCTATATCTTCTCTGAATCCTAGAGGCATAAGCAGTTAACAGTGCTGCCAAAATAATTTTTGTAGCTAATATCCTAAGTAGTCAACAAAGTTATCCAAAATTTTATTTACCAAAAAAATCCAAAGAAATCCAAGCACAGTTTTTGTCAAAAAAATGTATAGAATGAATGGCTTATGAATATGAATTTTTTAAATATTCCTTTATAACTAAGATCAGTGTTTGGTTTGGTTTAAATTCATAGCACTTTTGAAGTACATTATAATTATTATTGAACACTTATAAATGTTTTTTGTGTAGAAATTCCAATACTGTTCCAGTGCTAGGGCTAGGGTTAGGTGAAAATCATTAGTGATCAAATCCAAAGCAAACATTAAAGGGTCTAAAATCAGCAGTTTGGATAAAATCCAAGACTTTGGCAGCACTGAGTTAATGTTAACAGCAGCAGATCCTTTCCTCGAGTAGTGCAGAGACAAAAAAATACAATGACATGGCATGTTTATATTTATAATGACTGGTATAATTTTATCTCCCCTTTACCTACTATGAGCACAATGATAACTGGGATCTACTGTATGTAGCTCATCTTATAGGTATAATATATACTGGAGCGCTGAATACAAACTGTACTTCTTTAATAATAATAATGAAAGTATAGACAGCTGCTATAGTACCTCTAGGGCAAGGGCCGTTGCAAGGATTACATTTTCTCCCAGTGCTATCCACTGCATAGCCAACAGGACACTCCTCTGCACAGTTTTCGTTGAGTTCAAATAGTCCAGCTAAATTAAGATAATGTTACAGTAATAATTAGTGGGGCTCACTCTGCTTGCCCCGCCCCATCCCAATCCCCAGGGAGTTAAACGCGATATGCATACCTTCTCTTTTAAGAATTTTTGTCTGTGACAACCCTTTCCATATACCCTTTTCGTACACCTACAATGCTGTACATTCTGCTAATAAAGTAGATTTATTGTTCATAACTTTACTAGTATTCATAAAAACTTATGCCAGACACATAGGCCTAGCAGTAAATTTACCATGGGTGAGGCAAAAAGCTGATCTTTTGGCCATAGGGCCACAGTGAGGGGGAGAGTGTCACCTGGTGTGTGCAGGAGGAAAATGTGCCCCCCTACTGCATGTAACATGGAAGCTAGTGCAAATTTTATTTTCTATTTGCATAGATGCTTAATAATTTCAGCAAAAAACAAACAAACAAACAAACAAACAAAACAACAACAACAACAAAATGGTATAAAATTTTATGCTGTTTACAGTGGGAAAAATTAAGTTCAAGTTATTGTTGGTAAGGTCCTCCAACACAATAATTTCTCAAGTGGCCCCTTGTAAAAATTAATTGCCCACCTACCCCTCTACTAGGTAGATTATACAGTACAATGCTGAAGTGGGGTGTAGTTTCATGACAAATCTGGGTGAGGCCTGTCCGCCTCACTATGTACTAGGTCTATGACTGACATATACCTGACCACATTCTGTTATGGGCAGAATGGACATGCAAAAGCATTGGACATTAAACTGGCAAAACAAGGTCTTGCATGAATATTAGGCAACATTGAAGCAGAGCAGAATATGGAAAAATTGGAACAAAATGTGGACATGCCTATAATATACATATCTGTCCCTGACCACATCACAGTATAGAAGACTGCACAGCATTGTGTGAAGTGGCTTTGCATGTTGGAAATGATTGTCACAGACAAAAGTTGCTAAAACATACATAGTTATGGCTGGATCCAGGAATTTTGTAAAGTGGTAACCACACCCATAACTGATTTAACCACACCCAAAACAAGATAATGAATAATATAGTGCTAGGCAAACTACAGGTTTGTAGTTGAAAAGAGGGGTTCAAACCCCCTGAATCCATCCTCCTGGATCCAGCCCTGAAAGGAGTGTGTGTAATATACATACAAGCACTACTAATTGCTATGTTAAAGGTTTCCAGGTCCATGACCTCATCAGTATTCAATACCACAGACCACAGATGTACCTTACAACAACATGTCATTAGACTAATGAATTATTCTATCAGATAAGAAGGTAGGTAACTTTCAGCAAAATTAATATTGAAAGATAAATAATGCATTTAGATTCCCATAACTAAGTGGATAATCTAGTACTAAGAGGAAATAGGAAGGGCATAAATGCAATCCAACATTAAATATGGGATTGCTGTCATAGTAACACAGGTACTCTGTCAAGAATTGTACAAATCTTTGAAGGTGGAACTAAATTTTTGTGTGTAGTAATAATATAGACATATTGAAGAGATTTTCTTCTCCTCCCTTCCTCCATGAGGGCATCTTTTGGGACAAATAAAATATTTAATAGTAATGTGTACACATGCACATACTTGAACACTCCTCCACACAGAATCCCCTTTCACCCAGTCTGAAGTCCGGATTGGGAACTAGTTGAAACTGTCTCGGGTCATAGATGATCTCTGGAGGACATCTTTTCACACATGTGCCATTGTTGTTAAAGTCACGACATGCCTGAATGGATGAATTACATACTGATAGGTGGAGGGGGTTGTGCAAATGTCAACATTTATAAAAGCTGGAAGATTCATTAATGCTAGCTATATATACACAGCTAGAAACCACTATTATGATAACACTACTGTAGATCTGGTTAATTTCCCCATCACTTTATATGTCACTGTCTGAGCTAGGTAAAGGGAAGGGAAATAATCTTCACATTACTATCTACCACATGAACCCTCGTGTCTGTGTCGGTGAATGCCTTAGAAATAGCCAGATCTAGAGTAATAGTGTTGTAGTCAGTGTTACTGGAGCCAGAAAATTAATTTTGATAGAGGTAAATTCCACTGGTCAAGAATTTACCAAGCATGGTGGAGTGTCTCAGATAAGAACCCTTGGGATATCTCTATGTATGAAAGTATATAATGGACATTGTTCACATTCAGAGCTAATAAATTAAAATGTTGAGTATCTTTTGTACAGTATCTTATAGCAAGAAATATTCATTACCTTCATCACTTCTTTAAAGAGATTTATTATTAATATTAACTAAAACCCCTGAAATTACAAATTCTCCTTTGGTATCATCTCTTTAATGGTGAATCTTTGTGCATAGGTCCAAACACTTTTTAGTCATTTTTAGATTAATCTTAACAAAGCCTTTGAACATTAACACAGGAAAGTAACAGTCAAAAAACCACACCCCTTCTACTTCCCACCAGCTACAAATATAATAGGAACAAAAGGAGCTCCATTTCCTGTCTTTAGACACATCACCAACACAGAAAACTTGCTGAAAGATGAAGCTTTAAGCTACTTACTGTCCAAATATGGAAGCTAAAAGCGTTTCGTTTAAATGAACACTTAGTGAAGCCATACATGTAGCAGTAAGTACTGCTACAAAGCCAGTGAAAAGGTAGCTTTAAACTTGTTATTCACTTTAGCTGTGATGAACTGAAAATAAAATCAACAAATAACTTTTCATTACAGCCAGATAGAGAATGAAGAAACAGTTGATTGACAGATGTTTTCTATTATACTCACATTAAATCTGTAATCTCAATAATAATAACCATCTCAATACAGTACTGTAGTGTAATCCGTTGGCTATTTACTGAGCGATCAAACTTGTTTAACTTGTTGGGCTATTGGCAGTTAGACATAATGTAGTGAGTCCTGTATAGTTAGTGATCACTCAATGAGACATCCAATAATTACCTGCTTCCTGCTGTTCTACATTACAGCTATAATGATAGGATACACTTCTGGTACATAATTAATGCTAATGGCTGCATGGGATATATAATTCTTAAGCTAGTAGTTTGGCACTGTGAAACTTTAAGCCTCATTAACGACAATAGCTCTCTTAATAGCATGGAAATTAACCACACACACAGTTTTATAGAAGAACTATTGTTATTTACTTATATACGATCATTTGTGACATTCCTCTCATGATAGGTATAAATCAATTTACTCCTTGTCATTCAATAGTTATTTTGATTTTAATGAATCCTTCCAACATAATTTATAATGTTTACTAGCTTAGAGCTACACCCAGACATGATGACGATGATGATGTAATATTCTTACGTGGCATTTGTCTGCGGATGGTCCATCACATCCTGCAGAACAGTGAGGGTTGCAGCATTGAGTGACATTATTTCTAAAGAAGCATCTGTCCACTCCACAGCTTACACAAGATGGATGAGTCTTGATCACTGGAACAACAACCAAAGACAACAAGGAATTCATGGGGATAGGAATATGATTTGAGGTAGGGGTGCTGCAATTCACATTTGGGGTGGGGGGAGCAATATGTAAGACTATTGTTATCATAAAAAGCCACAAAAATATTGTATGCCATTGGCAGCCACAAAAAAATCTAGGGGTGCCCTCTCCTACAAGTCACCTGCTGGGAGACACCCTGTCATGAACTCAAGTATTAATGGTCAAAGGTTGTCTTAATTAGTTAGTGTGGCTGCAGAGAATAGAAGTGTTTGAAGAGGATTCTAGAAGGTTAGGAAGGAACCCATACCTCCATTAGTACTTTTTTGTTGTTTACATTAACAATCCAAAGACAACAAAACAACAGAAAAGGAACTTTCATTATTATAAACCATCAAATATGTTATTTCTGAAAACAAAGTTAACAAAAACATGAATGGGCATCATTGTCCTGGTAGCCAGACAATCAGCTGGCAGATAGTTTACACCACACCTCCAAGTCACTTATTTAATTACATTTCTACTGTTGTTTCATTACAAAACACTTGACAAAGTTTTAGTATATAGAAGTGTTGTAACATTGGAACCATGCCTCCATGTCCCATAATACACATACACATAAAAATGGCATGCAGTGTATATAATATTTTTATCAATATATTATTATTACATCATTTATTTACTTTTTGGCTAAAATTACATCATTTGGAGCGTGGTTGGGCAGGGTGTTGTCTTTGTCCCTGAAATAGACTTTCAAGCTCATAAAATGAGGACACCTGTACCCCTGATTACAATGTACACTCTTAGTAGTGGTCTTAATTCATTATAATAATTAAATAGACATAGGGTAGGTTTTACTTACATCTCTGGCAGTATTCAGTTCCTGAGCTCCAGCAAAACTGTGTACCTTCAGTTCCAGGACATGCAGAACAGTCTGGCAACTCTAGAGAGATAGAAATTGTGTGAGTGTAGTGGACTCCAAGTTTCAGACCATATCAAACACTACCCCACAGAAGAAGCCAAGAGAATACCAGTTTAAGGTACAGTGGAATGATGAATCCCTTTATTCCAACATTCTGAAATGATGACATCTCTGTATTAAGGCCACTTGGATATGTCTTTGCCTGTAACATTAATAGAACTTCACCCCCTGGAATGAGGCTACCACTCTGACTTAGCAAGGTGAAAATCAAGACAAGAGTTTACCAAATTAAAGTGTCCTGATTGGAGGGAGAGTGAAGTTCTAATACATACTAAGTGCCTTTAGTATAGAGGTGTCCTCACTTCCGGAGATTAGAGAGGCTCCACTCTATAGAGAGATTACCTATTTGAGGGGATTGGAATAGAGTATAGGCCTATTACAATGATATTTATCTAGGAAAACAACTTCATAAATAATTATGCCAATCTGTATAGATAAATGCAGAAGAGGAGGTGAAATTTAACTAACACTAAGTCATAATACTGCCTAACAGAAATATTGTATGTTGAGTTCAGATTTTGAGAAAGAGTACTTGTCTAGAGTGTATTGTCTGTTGTGTGTTTACTTTTTATTCTTGAAAAGTTTATTCTCTGCAACACAATAACCACGCACTTATAACCACATGCTCAAGTTTGTAACTGCACTTCCAGTATTTACAACCATAGGTCCTACTCAAGCACTAACACATTTTGCAATGTATTGGACACATACTTTACATGTTCACATTTAGAACTTAAAAGTATGGTTGGGTCATTATAATATAAATCTATTTGTCATACCTTCTCTTGTAGGATTTGAGCAGGTACTAATAGTGATGGTTCCGTTGTCAACAATTTCTTGCCATTTAATCCTCTTCACATTGCAAAGACGTTTGTTATCTAGTTGCTCAATCAACACAGAACCATTGGATATCTCTGTTAGCTTAGGTAGGATAAATTCACCAACGTTAATATTCCTCACCGTCAGAGCATACGTATTAAATGAGAATAACTCTCTCCCACGAATAAGTCGAAGGTTTGGTAAAATTATTCTACTAGTTGTTGGAATGTTGTGAAATAAAAATGCCCCTGTGATTTCTTCCAAGTGATAAAAGAAATTAAAGCTCTCTTCAGTGAGGTTTGCTTCCAAACCATGCATGTTGATACGAATGTTTCCAGTGACATGAACACAACCACAGAACTGTTCAAAAAGATTTTCAATGACATCATCCACACTACTTCCATCCTCAAAGAAATCCAAACTATGCCCAATGCATGACGTACCTGTAGTGATGCAAATAATTATACTAATTCTGTGAGAAACACAGTACAACTACCAAAAGATGTCAGGCCAATGCTACAGAGATATACAAAATGACTTCTGACATGGTAGATAGAGATTCATACAGGATTTCTGTTGTTGTTGTTGTTGTTGTTGTTGTTGTTGTTGTTGTTGTTGTTGTTGTTGTTGTTGTTGCTGTTTGGGGAGGAGGAGGGAGATCTGGCCTTTAAGGATGGTAATCCTAGGGCTCTCTGGATAAATCCTCATGACTTGATCCCTCAGAAAATGAATGCAGAGAATGTCTGAATATTATTCAGAGCAACAATAATAATTAGTACTGTCATGAATGATCACAACAGTAACTAGAAACACTTGTCTCCTGTTTTAAAACCACATGTTTATGACATTCTCCTGTTACCAGAGTAGGTGAGAAAAACTAAAATTAGAACTAGTGATAGCTACTAAGCATGCTACATTTTCTTAGCTTATGTGTGAAGAGGGAGTACTCCTAACAGTGAGCACAACTGGGACAAGTGCTTTTGTCAATTATTTGGAAGTGGCCTTTATATAGATATTTCATTACAATATTCCTCTAGCATAGGACTGTTGGAATGTACACTTGTTGTGATAAAATGTATACTGATTTAATTATTAATATTTGTGGCGTAATTATTTGTGCACCTGCTATAGAACTATCAGACCAGCTGTAGCTACCTGCTATCTGTATCTTATGCTGCTGTAATTGATTTATCTCTAACTACAACTTGTGGGTGGTTGCCTGCTAACTCTGCAACAAGGATTATCTGATAATAATGGCAAGAAACATCTCCATAGTGGATGGAGTAAGACCACATGGCCTGATTTAGTAACTATTCCCATAGCTCAAATGTAAGCCAAATACCTTATCACATCTTTCAAATGATATGTATGGTATTATATGACATCTTCCAGCACTTCAATGTAATTCTCCCACTTCATTATGCATCACTCCCCCCACCATGTTCCACAGTACCCATCTGTCAGGGACTCACATCGGACATGTGATGTCTCACACCCACTTGACTCCTAGCTACAGCTATATTATTCCTAAGATAGACGGGACTAGATTATGTTAACTATTAATTTTTATTGTTATTGTATCATTTTGTATTATCATTCTCATTATTATCACTAAACTGCACATGCTCAGTAGTTTTTGGTTGCTACGTAGGTCAGAGTTATTGTTTGAACACCAGTCATTATGCTGTTAGTTACTCTAATAAATTTTTAACTTCTAACACTACTGGTTAGTTTTTTAAGAACCCTCACACCATCACACACCCATCCTGAAACTCTTCTTCTATACTCCTAATGCATGTATTCTCATCACTCACACACCCATCCTGAAACTCTTCTTCTATACTCCTAATGCATGTATTCTCATCACTCATACAACTTTTCTCTAGTCCAGACCAGTCCAGCAAGCATTTTGATGTTGTTGTTGTTTTTTTTTGGACAGTAGAGGCTTTTGTCTATCAATACTACCATTCAAACCAGTCTTCACTTTATAGTGGATGTTGAAACCACCATAAATAGATTCCTACTCCACATTAATTTTGTTTGACCACAGAAGCTGTTAGATGCCTGTCCTGAAGAGATGCTTAACAAAGAACTATAGATAGATCACTCTTCCACATTTTGTTTAAGCACAGGAACCATTAGGTGCCTGTCCTGTTAACAAAGAACCTATCTCTACAACTTTGGTCTGACTCTTTCCAGCTGCAAAACTTCAGTATGTGTACACTGTAGCTACAACTATTAAAAATTTATCTACCCCTTTCAAAAGAAAGTGGCACTCTTTTCTAGTCCACTTTGAATGAGAGGAATGGTGGAGTAGCTATTTTAAAGCAGCTGGTCTGGAGCTATTGCATGTGCATGGGAAGCAGCATTCTGGTAAACATGTGGTGTGATGTGTAGAGTTGTACTGAGCATGTTTTGAATTAAGTTAAAATGACAAATAGCATAATTATGTATTTTATGTTCCTCCAACTTCTATTGGAGAATTTACAACTCATAGCTACATATTAAATAAGGAAATGGTAAAAATAGCTTCCACGTTTATAAGTCAGTTACTTTGTCTTTGGGCCTGATGTCTATCATACTAGCACAAAAGCTGTTCAACTGTGATAATTTCCATTTTGACCTTAATCTTACAGAAGAGCTACTGTCTAAATGCAAGCTAATCATTGGATCACACATCATCATAAAAACACTGATTGTAAAAAATCTAGAAAATCTTCCAGTTCTATTTCTGTTTTCTTGTTTAATAAAAATAGTATAATAAGTAGCTAATTATATAGGAATTTGGAATGATGTCCTTGTTTGCAGTATATCACTTTTTAAAATAATATTCATTATTAAATTGGTAGGTGTAGCTGGTCCCATTTTTCCATTTTAAGAAGTTGGTGATTATTAGCTTCAGTACAGTAGAACCTCGCATATCCGGCCCTCACATAACCGAATGCTCGGATTAACCGAACTGCAGACTGACTATCTAAACAAATATATTTAGCTAACTATTGTTACCTCACAAATGGCCTCAGGCAGTCAGGAAGTACCCACACAATAGATCTGCAGCTGCACGCACACTAGCTAACTACTGTAGCTCTAAAGTCCATTCGTGTTCACCTTGCCGGCGGAAGTAACTGTTGATATACCACCCACCACAAATATTCAATAATAGTATTATATTATTATTGCGCGTACTAATTTAATCTAGCCACGTGGACACTAAGAGTTAGTGATGAACAAGAGAAAAGCTGGTGCTAGTAGCAAAACAAAAATTGCAAAAAAAACAGGACAGGGTGTGAGACTGACATCACAGACAAAACAAATAGTGGAAAATGTTAGACAGTTTTTTGAGAAGGAGAGGAGAACTGGGAAGTCGATCAAGAGGATGCAGGTTGTAGAGAGGACAGCAGAGGCTACGGGATTTCAGTGAGGAGTGTGCGGAGTGAATTTATTGATTGTGAGGGAAAGTTTTTCACACCAGTAAAGCGATATGCCATGTCCAGAGTCAGAGTCGAGAGGTCATTGTAGTGCTGTCCATGCCTTTTATGAGAAAAAGGAATATCCAACACTCTCCTGAATCCTTATGAAAGTTAAAGAAGACAGTGCATTTCCAGGAGGAAGATTTTGTCTGTGGAGGATACTGAAGGAGATGGGCTTCACCTACAAGAAACGAGACAACAAACGATATGTGCAACATACTCGAACAAAGACATACTTACAGACAGTACTGCAACTACGAAAACAAAACACTTGTTTACACAGACGAAACATGGGTTAATGCACATCACAGCAACGAATACATATGGGTAGACAATGATGGAAAGGGAGGATGGAAGGTGCCGAGTGGTAAGGGTCAGAGGTTGATTGTGGTACATGCAGGAAGTGCTGAAGGTTGGATTGATGGTGGTGCATTGGTGTTCAGGTCAAAGACTAACTCAGCGGACTACCACAAGGAGATGAATAGCGAACATTACATGGAATGGTTCACAGAACAATTGCTACCTAACATACCACAACAGTCAGTAATTATTCTAGACAACGCAACATACCATAACAAGCAAAAGGACAAACCCCCAACTACTGCTAACAGAAAAGATGACATTAGGAAATGGTTAGAACAACACAACAGACCATATGACAACAATGACATTAAGAAAACATTACTCCACAAAGTAAAGCAACATAAACCCAGACCAACATATTTAACAGACGAGGCAGCACAACAACATGGACATACAGTGCTACACCTACCTGTGGCTCAATGCAAACTTAATCCAATTGAGCTAGCATGGGCCTCGGTGAAGGGCTATGTGGCAAAACATAACAAAAACTTTACCTTAAAAGAAATACAGACACTGACACCTGATGGAATTCAACATACAACTGTGGACATGTGGAGGAACTTCTGTAGACATGTGGTGGATGTAGAGAACAACTATATACAAAAGGATGGAATTTTGGAGGAAACAGTGGAAGAAATGATTATTGAATTTGGTGAAGACAGTAGCTGTGCTGCCAAAGTGTCGGATTTAGTCCGACTACTTCGGATTTGACAGTTCTAAAACGGACAATCGGACTTACCCAAAGAAAGTCGGATAGCCGGACTTTGATCTCCAGACTTTTGACCTTTCTATAATTATTACGTACCGTATTCACTTTTAGAGCGCCACAAAAAATAATTACAGCTGAGGTTGGCGCTTACATTGTGACCAAAAAAATACACATCACTTGGGGGTGGCGCCTAAAATAATTAGTGGCGCTTATAATAATTAGAGCTAAGATGGACTGTTGCAACATGGCTGTATCTGGTGATGGCTCCACCTACTTACATGTTTGTATCCAGAGTGTTGTGAGGGGGTTTCACGTTTACAAGGCTGTGTGGACTTCAGTGGGGGTGAAAAAGCTTTTGATCAACTTCAGGGACATCTCTTTATCAGCAAAACCACCTGGGCTCTAATTAATTAAGCGACAGGAAAAACTAATTGAGGAAGGAGGTGGCACCATAGTATAGAGCTAGAAAAATAATTCCATGTCTGGGTGGCACTTAAATTATGGTGGTGCTTTAATTACAGTGATTACAGTATGGCAGCTGGTGATTCCTTAGCACTTTTGATTCCCACTCTGAGGTTGACTATACAGTGACACTGATTATAAATACCCTTTGTTGTCAGGATTGACAAAAGCAGTGCTTATAATACCACATGGAAATTCGGACACTGAGCGATTGTTTAGTCATATTGGCTTAAACAAAACCAAACACAGGAGTTGCCTATCTATTGATACATTGAACTCTCTATTAACCATCCAATTTACACCCCATATAAATGCTACAGTTTAGACCATCACAAGATATGATTCAGAGGTGCAAGAATGCTATTGGGGAAGTGGATCGTATAGAATAGCTGATTTAGCTAGTATTAAACTGTCAAACTTCTATGATACCACTTTTATGTTTCCATATTAGATACTGTTCATCATTCTGAAAAAAAAAAAGATTAATAATGCATAGGACAATAATAGGATTTTAGGTGGATGAAATATTAGGATATTAAGGATGTTATCTTAGGATTTCTTTAAAATCAAGTTGGCAGCACTGCAGTAGTGATGAAGAAGAGGAAGAGGAGGAACATGATGAATTGATGGATGAAGATGACAGGACTTTGATAGACAGAGTACAGCAATCTACAACAACTGAATCTACAGCATCAACGAGTACAGCAAATACAGATACACACACAAACCCACGCCGCAACTTAAGTGAAGTTCTACTACAGCAGTATGAACAAAATTTCTTGGATAATGTCTTACCTCTGCCATGACCTCTCTACGAAACTAATTTTTAATCAATCATCCCCAGCCAACTAAAGAACAAAACTATAAAGTTAGACCCACACCATCCACGAACACTGTCGTTATTATTCTATTTAACGCACACACGCATGATTTTAATTCCTTTTGCGGTATCTTAAGTAACCTCACATACTGTTCTTATGGAACATACAGCTAACTATTGACTGGTAAGGCGTAAGGGGTTCTAATAACCACCATAACCCTTTCGCTCCCAAAAGAGTGTAATTTTACACACTTTTCAACCGTCCGTTACTCGGACCCCGTCGGCATCGGAAGTCAGAACAATGGGTTGTGGTCCGTCAGTTCTCAGATGTTTGACTACAGGGAGGAGCTGCCTTTGATCTTCCTTTGATGTTCGCTTTATATGGACTTTAAAAAAAAATGAAAAGAAAAGGAGAGTGGCATAGTGCATGGGGCAGTGCCGTAGAGGATCGTCGGTGTGAGAGAGGCCATAAGCAGGCCAGCAAGAGTCTCCAAGGAGCTCATTCTTTCTGCCTTGATCTGCTAGCCGCCAGCATGACGTCACGCTAACCTGCGCGACCTTTTGCTGCCTGGGGCGCCAGCACCTAGTGACGACCAATGCCAAATCCAAAAAAAATCGAAAATTAGTGTAGCGAAAGGGATAATAACGGCGTGGTCGTCAGCAGCGTAATGATCGAAGAAATTTTAAAATTCGTTGATTTGTTGTGAAGTTATGGTAGATAATAATTCTACCGGCAAAGTGAACTCGAATGGACTTTAGCTACTTGGCTCACAGCCAACTGCTAAAAATGTGTGGTACCATCTGCAGCTGCACGTACTAATTTTTCTGGCTGTGGCTAACTACTTGGTTCACAGCCAACTGGTGAGTTGCTAAAAGTGGGAGGGTTTTTCACTCAGCTGTTGCTGTTGGCAACTGGACCTAGGGGGATTTCATAATAGCTAGCTATGTGTATACAGTCCTTATTATTATGTTACAGTATTATGGCCACTGCATCAAAGTTGCATAGAGTACAGCCACGTCAACAATTTTGCTTTAGTAGCTTTGAAGAGATACAGTAACTTAAAACAAAGTAAAACCTATAACAAGTAAACCTAAAGTCATTTCTTAGCTGTGATTTTCTCAGATTAATGATGCTTCACATATCCAAACCTGTCTAGGTCCCATTGGGTTTGGATATGCGAGGTTCTACTGTACTACTCTGGAATTTCCACTATAAATTCCATTAGCTATATACTAATTTAGCATGGAATTCTTTTGAGCAGCTGCTGCATTTAAGAGTGAACATTGACTTGTTAGTCAAAAATATTTGAAGCACCTTGTAAAGTAATAGAATAATAATTATGTAGAACATAGCTATGTTATAATAGATACTAACCAAATTTTAGCCCAAGCAATTAACTAAAGGAACTTAATTAGCTACCACAGGACTAGCTAGGAGTGCAGGGGTGTGGTTAGGGGAGTGGTTTTACAATTTTAACCTTATCATTTTTTGACCCATAATTTTACAAAGTAACCATTATCTACTTCAGTCGACTCTTGGGTTACTTAGTTCACAATTACTTATGCACATTAGTATTCCTTGATCATAGTTACCAACTTTCACTGTTTCAGCTCTTTTCTCACGGTCTCACAAGCAACTTCAATGTAAATAGTAAGCAGGGTAAAGGGTCAATTGGACTATATATGCTTATTATGTCACATTTAGTCATATGGAGATAATGGAGAACTGTAGTCAGTCACTATCAGAGTCAGTTGAAGAAGACATTGCTATATCATAGGATAATATGATCTGGTTCCCCCTGTCATGAAGAAAAGTAGCTAAGTCATCTTCCCTTACCATGCATTGTCTCAATATGTATTCAATGCTCATGCTAAATACAAATTTATCGATGGTCAGGTAAAGGTTAGACATGAAGGGTGCTGCTTCATACAAAACATTCAAAGAGCTACACCAACTATGTATATGCTTAGTCACATATGCACATCTCACTATAAATGATTCTGAAAAGTTGGTATATAACTATGTTTGATCCACGTTAATTAACCAAAAGTTAATAATATGTATGGTGTGGATCATAATCACAGTTTTGATTAATAGTGACAGATCTGCATAATATTACTTATTACCCAACCAGACCACTCAAATTTTTACAACTCACCACCCAAAATGGCAACACACGCTGGCTATATATACAGCTAGCTATCTAATTACCCCTAACCTCTTTTGATTTGGCAGTTTGGTGGAGTTATAGAGTGCACTGCACTCACTAGAAGAACAAACATCAAGATCAGCAGTGGAGGAGACATAATATTACTATATTTACCACAGCAAGACACTTCAGCAAATCAAAGTGGCCAGTTTCCAGCTATAAAAATTCAGACAAACAACAAGATTGGCCACACTGATTTGAGAATGCGCAGCATGCAGGCCATCTGCTGTTGGGGTTAAGCTCAAGCTGCTATGGAATTGCTTAATTTTAAGTACCATGTAATGTAATATAAAGTCTGGGGGGGGGGGGGGGGGGGGGGGTTTGGGGGCTGAAGCCTTCCCCCCCACCCTCCCAGTTAGTTAATGATATTCATAAATATTGTTTGTACATTCTTAGTGTCTACCCATGTAGCTATATACTGTACTGGTGATACTGTGAGTCTGGACTACTAGCTAGACATGCAAGTCATAAAAACAATGTGACATACTTAACATGTTCAATGACACTGTACCTTGAATGTATATAGTTATAAAACACTTAATGCTAGTTAGCCTCCCCCCCCCCCCCCCTTCCAAAATTCTGGATCCACCCCTGCCTAATGCAGTCATCTATAATTACAGTAGTTTTGAGTGACCACCCTCAGAAAGTGAGTCTCCCTCTAGTGGTGGGTGGGGTATTGGGTGGGGCCAAAATGCTATTGTACGTATGTGTTATATACACATAAATTGTTTCAAAACTAAAGTTAAGATTTTGGTTTTGAACAGCAGGAAATAAATGACAATTAATGTGAAGTACATTGATATTTTAGCTATAATAATAATAATAATAATAATAATAATAATAATAATAATAATAATAATAATAATAATAATAATAATAATTATGATGATATTAATAGAAAAATTGCATATTAACTGGTAAAATGTTTAAACTTCAGGGGTGTAGACAAGGGGGGGGGGGGCTTGGGGACTCAAGCCCCCCCCCCCCCCCAGATTTCTGGCATCTTATTCTGTTTTAGAAAACTATACTGTGATTTGCACCACACTTGCAACTTTCTAAACCCATGAGTCAAAACCACAGAAAGTACTCCAGTAGTGGTTTTGACACCCTGATTTTGAAAGTTGCAAGTGCACTTAGTAATGCAGTGTGTCAATTAACCAACCAACTCAGAGCACACAGCTGCTTGTCACTTGTTCATTATAGCTAATGCATGTGTAGCTTGCTAGCTATGTCTCAGTCTCTGAGAAAGTGGTTTAACACTGTTCCAAAACAAGGTGGATCATCTAGCTACTGAGCTTGAAGTCTGCTGTCAGTCTGAATCATTTGATGCAGGTAGCAGTCAGTCTGAAATGGTAAGCACCTTAGTCCTAGCCTGTTTAATTTGTGGTAATTTGTACATTTCATTTTAATACTATAGCTTGAAAGTGATGTTGATGATGTGACTGAGAGTCCAAGTGAACTAACTGAAGTTAAGCCTTCAGGCAACTAGCAGTAGCTCTGTTTCAGTAATGGATATCTCTATGATCCCAGAAAAAGCTCATCACCCGGTCTTATCCTTCCCTTTACGCACTTTTGGCAAGCAAAAACGAGCGTTTTGTTCATCATGGTACAAGTCATATCCATGGCTACACTACCAAGAGGCTACTGATATTGTTTTTTGTTTTCACTGTTATGTAGCAGACTTGCGCTCTCTTCCAATAACTCAAAATAAAGATCAGGCTTTCACAAAATTGGGGTTTTCAAATTGGAAGAAAGCCATTGAGAAATTTAACAAGCATGAGAGAACCATTTCGTATCATCAAGCTGTAGAGTTGATTTCTAGTATTCCTAACACCACAAAGAATGTTGGAGAAATGTTAAGTGGGATTTATGCTCAACAGAAGACAGAAAACAGGGTGATGTTACGAATAATTCTTACCAGTATACGATACCTTGCTAGACAGGGTTTAGCTTTTCGAGGACGATTCAAGATAAGTGATGAGTCCAAGGAAGGATGTGAAATTGATTCAAATTTTATTCAGCTACTGAACCTAAGAGCTGAAGATAATCCACTAATTTTGAAATGGTTGCAAAAATCACAAGACAAATTTACCAGTGCAGATATCCAAAATGAAATTCTTGGCATCATGGCAAAGTCGATTCAACGAGAAATAGCCAATGAAGTATCTGGTAAATGGTTTACTATTATGGTGGATGAGACAACAGATCTAAGTAACACTGAGCAAATGGTTTTTGTCTGCGTTATGTTGATGATAAGCTTGAAGTGCATGAAGAATTCATTGGTTTATATAGCCCCGATTTGACTTCAGCTGAATCAATAGTTGCTACAATCAAGGATGTTTTGTTACGTATGAACTTAAGGATAGAAAACTGCCGGGGGCAGTGCTATGATGGTGCTAGTAACATGTCTGGGGTGAAGTCAGGTGTTGCTGCAAAGATTTTGCACTTAGAGTATCGAGCTCTATATACCCATTGTTATGGGCATACCTTGAATTTAGCAGTTCAGGAGTCAGGACACACTGAAACAGTTAAATATCATGGAAGACACACTTGATACTAGCTACATATGAAATAACTAAACTTATCAAAAAATCTCCCAAACGTGACGTAATTTTCAAAAAAATTCAAAGATCAAATGTCTGAGGGATTTCCTGGTGTTCGCACTTTATGTCCCACTAGATGAACTGTTAGGGCTGAAGCCATGACCTCTATTTCAGAGAACTATGAAGCTTTACAGTTGACATGGGATGCAGCTAAAAGGCCACAAAAGATACTGAAATGAGAGCACGTATTAATGGGGTCGCAGCTCAGATGAAAAAATTTGATTATTTTTTTGGGCTTGAGCTGGAACGAAAATGTCTTTTTATTGTTGATAATTTGTCTCGATCACTTCAGGCATCAACAATGTCTGCATGTGAAGGTCAAGAAATTGTTAAGTCATCAGTTAAGACTCTACAATCAATGCGAAATGAAGAGAATTTATTTTGGAAATATGTTGAACGCAGGCTGTCTGAAATTGATGTGTCTACTCCTGAGCTTCCATGCCCTAGAAAGGTTCCATTGCGATTCGAAGTAGGAGAAGCTACTCCAGAATATCCTATTACTGTACAAGATCACTACAGACGAATTTATTTTGAAGTAATTAATTTTATAGTTTCAGCAACAACAGGAAGATTCCAGCAGAAAGGTTTCCAGATCCTTCAAAAACTGGAAGTTGTTTTAACACAATCGGATGCAAGTAGAGAACTAGTAAATGAGGTTTCACAATTTTATGGTAGTAAGATAATCTTCAGGCACAACTTACTACACTACATAATGATACTAACAAACCAGTGACCGACTTAAAGTCTATTGTAGCATAATGTTTGGATGCAGTTGGAATGGAGTATTATTCTGAACTTATTAAAGTTATCAAACTGATTCTTGTAATGCCTGCAACCAATGCTCTTAGTGAGCGAAGTTTCAGTGCTCTACGTAGAATCAAAACCTGGCTACATACAAGCATGGATCAAACCGGCTGAACTGGTGCATGACACTATATGTCCACAAAATAAGAACTGACAATATATCTTTAGCATGCTTAGCGAATGACTTTGTACAGCAAAATAGCAGCAGAATGCACATACTCGGACAATTTAAATAAAATTGAATTTTTTCATAGAGGCCTAAAACATACATAATTATATGCTTAAGGATTCTCAGAGTCATCAAATTTTTATATCCATACTCTGCACATGCAGGAGGGAGCATATCCCCCTCCTGCATCCTCCTCTTCACCATGACTTTTGGCCACAATAGTCATTAGCCCCCCCACTTCACAAAAGTTGTCTAACCCCTGAACTTAGAGCACCAGTGGCAATAAGGTATAATTATACTAATAAGAGGACACTTCAATAGCTACTATCTACAGTACTATTATTTTTGTGTGCAAACATATTAATATAGATTATTAACAGGTGAGTTTGTTAGGAACAACTCTTGATAGACTACTAGGCTAACTAGTGTAATATAGCAGGGCCTATACTTGATGCTTGTATATAAGTACAATAGAATTCCATGTCCCACACAACAAATGACCATGGGTGAGCTGTATCTTGGTACAATCTACTTGACAGGTGTTTGACCACTTTCAACAGATTTGTTTAAATTCAACCTGGTGCAATTCAGTGAGTTCTGCTCGCCACTCTGCTACACATTGGGTAATGGTCATCAAATTAATTAACTCACATGGTCAGCAGTTAATTGCTTACTAAAGTATAATTAATATATGCAGCTATGCAAGTTGTTTCCCTACATCCACCCCATCAGCCACAATTATTTCAATATCCTTGGGAAGAAAGGTTTTTTTTTTTTAAGTTTTCTTGCTCTTTATTATAGTTAAATGCACACAATTCTTCTCTGATTGCACCTGAAGCAACCTCAGATAAATTAACATTTAGAACCTGCTCTACTAGACAGCATGCTTTTTATCCATCCATAATGGCCTCACTACTCAAAATTTGATTCCTACACCTTGGCAGCATTCCAATTAATGTATACTTGAATTCAGATGCATGCATAAGGGCAAGCAGATTAATTGCAGCTCACCTAGGGTTGTTGGTTATGTAGGACATGGAATCATTGAATTCACTCTAGTGACAGCTACAAGCCTACATGAGACCCTTCAAGTAGGCCCTATCAGTTTGCTAGCACTCTCTCTCTAATTCTCAAGAACTGTGCCTAATAATTTTAGTCTCTGAAATTCACCTATAGTTATAATCATACAGAATCATACAGAAGTTTTCATGTTTACAAACTATTTGTAGTAGCTATTATCTGTTTCCTGTTAGGTATTGAAGTTTTCTTGTAGTTTCCCTGATACTATAAATTTTACCAGCTAATATACAGTGGAACCTCCCATAACAGACCCTCCAAAAAGCGGACAACCTCCAGACAGCGGACAACCTAGATGCACCAGAGATCATTACAATACTTCACCATGGTTTGTACTTGCATATTAAACACAATAAAGGTGAAAAATGGGTTAACCTCTAAGAGAGAATAACCTCCGAACAAGGGACAAAGTGCCTGGTCCCAAGTTGTCCCTTATTGGGAGGTTCCACTGTATTATTAATTTCTATATCAGGACAAGGATTCATGTACTTCACAATATAATTATAGCTTATAGTCATTATTGTCATTGATTTTCTTCTGTTCAAATCATCATGCTAAAAAGCCAAAGAGAGACAGAAATTGATAAAAATACCTGTTAATTATAGTGATAATAAAATAAAACATTGTCCTTCCGTGGGGCTGAAGCAAGGCAGTTCATTTGAATCAATTTACAGCTTTACTTGTAAAATTTCCTACTTTTATTTTGATTTGCTCATGCACACCTTTTATTCCTGTTACTCTCAAGGATATGAGGAGAGAGAGAAGCAGTTGTTCATTCAGTAGCTACAACTTACTCTACTCTTTTACATTATGAATTATCAATAATACAGCACAGTGTGTTTATTTCAGAGTGTCCTTTATCAGAGTATCTAGTGTCAGACTGTATTTATAAACTGCTAGTAGAACTAACTTTACTCTGAATTAAATTAAATTACCCTAGTGATAAAGAAAGCTACGTCAGGGCAATTAAATCAGACACGTGCTTATAGCGCGGTCTAAATACTATTATTGAGTGTGTACGTACTATACGTGTGCACTGCGTGCGTAGCTAGCTAAGCTCTAAGTGCACTTTGATCTGTTGAGGTGTTAATAGATGTGTTAATGTACCAGCAGCTAGCTAATTAGTTAATATGTCTGCTTCGGTGATCTTGATGTTTGTTGTCCTGCTAGTGAGTGCAGTGCATTCTATAACTCCACCAAACTGCCAAATTAAAAGAGGTTAGTAGTATCTAGTTGTATATAGCTAGCTATAGCCAGTGTGTGGCCATTTTACACTGCCCTACGTATTGTGGGTTGAAATTCTTTCATTTAGTCCAGTATCTGTTGTAGCTAACATTGCATGAAGCCATTGACAGCATCTAATGTACTTGCTATAGCTTGGGCTAAAATTAGGTTAGTAGTAACTATAAACATAGCCATCTACCACACACTCTGTTACTTTATTTGATTTATGAGATAAGTGCTTCTTCCTCACAAGGAAGAAGTATTTTTGGCTTGGAAGCCAATGTCCATCTTTAATCTGGTATACACCTAAACATGTGGGCTGATCAGGAATTTGGCTTACATTTGACAGAAAAGGGCTATGGGAACACCATAGGCATAGGAAAAGGGGGGGGGGGGGCTCCTATGGGGAACGAAGTTACTAAATCAGACCACCCACATGGTCCCACATGTTCTTATTCCAATTTCCATTCACTGTGGAGATGTTTCTTGTACAATTCTCAAAGTAAAAATGGTATGAGGTAGTCACATAAAAATGTAGTTTTCAATAATTACAATCCTCATTGCTATAAATTAATTAGTGCAATTTGTTTGCTACTTATCTAACACATTATTAGCACTAGATGGAATGCAAGGAGTTATGGGAATGAGTGGCTTTTTCAATGAAATGAAAGTACCAGAATGGACAAAGCATAGTATATTATATTCTATCAACTCCTTAGTGTGGAGATTTTTTCTTTCATCCCCAATAGCTAATTTCATTGGAGGAGAAGAACACTGAGAACTACATTTTCTTTATCAATCCCCCCCCCCCCCACACACACACACACACACACGCACTGACTTTCCACCTTTCCACCCACCCTTTTCCCCACTCTCCTACCCCAACCCTCCTATTCCCACCCACCCAACCTTGTACACATTATTATTATGATAGATTTTCATCTCTTCTGGTTCATACCATAGCACATCAAAGCCACAAATATTTGGATTTGGTGCCTTCTTATCAGAGTTTGGGACACATCCTTATAGCTTGGAAATACCTTAATGAGATTGTTTGTTTTCAAAGTAGTTTTGTTTTGAGCTATCAGTCCCTTCAAGGAATGGATTATGACCACATTGTAATACTATATAGGCCCCAGAAGATTGCAGTTAGTTGAAGGTACTGATTTGTTTTATGGCACAGAAAATAATCTTTCGCTAAAACCAGCTCTAAAATCAAATCTAATATGATTTAATTAGCTAGTTCAATTAATGCAAGTGAAAGTAACTGTTTCTCATCACTGTCAGACTCAGTTTCTATACCTCTGACTCAAATTGTTGTACACGTTTGGTATTTTGTTGGTATTTTGTTATGTGGCATATTATTGTTATGAATATTAAATGGTCAAGTAGTGAATAACAACTTCCTTCCTTCCCTCATGGAATTGAGGAAGTGGATGACAAGAAACAAGGAATCAACTTTGTCTATAGTCTGATCAATCAGGTGTGCAAAAGGATTTATGATTCTAGTCCATAAAATTAACAAGTACAAGGACTTTTATGGCTTTATGGCATATCTATACTCCCCCTGTCTCTTTACCCAGAAGTAATCACACTACATTATTATTATTATTATTATTATTATTATTATTATTATTATTATTATTATTATTATTATTATTATTTATGTCTGTCAACAGAATACCCTATAATGGAAGAATCAAAGTTTGAAACAAAATCTCTGTTTAAAGGTCGCTTCTAAATAAGTACTTGTCCCAGCAATACCCACTATTGGGAGGCTCCACTGTACTTCCCCTTCACACACAAGCTATGAAAATGTACCATCTCTAGTCTGTGATTTTAGAACAGGAGACAAGTGTCTCTAGTTTCATTAATGACAGTACTAATTATTATAAAAGCTCTGAATATTATAGATATTCAGACATTCTCTGCAATCATTTTCTCAGGGATCAAGTCATTAGGATTTATCCACCAGAGATTAATACAGAGGAGGGGAGGAGCCCTAGAATTTCCATCCTTAAAGGCCATACCTCCCTCCTCCTCCCCAAACAACAGCAACAACAACAATAGCAACAACTACAACAGAAATCCTGTATGAATCCCTGTCTACCATGTCAAAAGTAATATCTCTATAGCATTGGCCTGACATCTTTTAGTAGTTGTACTGTGCTTCTCATTAGTATAATTATTTGCATCACTACAGGTACGTCATGCATTGGGCATAGTTTGGATTTCTTTGAGGATGGAAGTAGTGTGGATGATGTCATTGAAAATCTTTTTGAACAGTTCTGTGGTTGTGTTCATGTCACTGGAAACATTCGTATCAACATGCATGGTTTGGAAGCAAACCTCACTGAAGAGAGCTTTAATTTCTTTTATCACTTGGAAGAAATCACGGGGGCATTTTTATTTCACAACATTCCAACAACTAGTAGAATAATTTTACCAAACCTTCGACTTATTCGTGGGAGAGAGTTATTCTCATTTAATAGGTATGCTCTGACGGTGAGGAATATTAGCGTTGGTGAATTTATCCTACCTAAGCTAACAGAGATATCCAATGGTTCTGTGCTGATTGAGCAACTAGATAACAAACGTCTTTGCAATGTGAAGAGAATTAAATGGCAAGAAATTGTTGACAACGGAACCATCACTATTAGTACCTGCTCAAATCCTACAAGAGAAGGTATGACAAATAGATTTATATTATAATGACCCAACCATACTTTTAAGTGAGCATGTAAAGTAAATGTGCAGTTGTAAACTTGAGCATGTGGTTATAAGTGCAGAATATGTGGTCATAAAAGCTGGGCATGCATGTGGCAGGACATGTAGTTGGTGGTCAGTATGTGATTGAACAGTTATCAGGAAATGAGGTTACTCCCCTCTTGCATGTACCTCTACAGTAATAATTATGAAAAATGACAGTGTGCAATATTATTATGTAATAGTTATAACTATACCTGCAGCTGCAACAAGATACATTACAGCTGTATTCAGTGGAACTCCTCTATTCCAACCCCTGAAATGAGGACACTTCTGTATAACAGTGGAACAACTCTAGTCCAACCCCCTGAAATGAGTACACCTCTGTATTAAAGAGACTGGAAATAAAAGCTTATGTATCAAAATTTATATTAATATATAGGTCTTTATCGGAATATCCCCTGAAATGAGGCCACCACACTTTGACAGATTTGTCCTACTCTGTATTGATCCAAAGTGTCCTTATTTGAGTGGGAATACTATTAAGGTTACAGGCAAACTGTTATATCTAAGTGTATTTTAATACAGAAGTGTCCTTATTTCAGGGGGTTGGTCTTATACATAAGTGTCCTCATTTCAGGAGTTGGAATTTTTACAGTATACAGAGGTGTCCTTACTTTAGGAATTGGAATAAAGGGTTCTTCTGTGGCCAATTGATACATTGAAGCCTTGAGAATACTATTCTCTCTAAGCTCTAACAACTGCACCGCACATAGCTGCTATGTGTTATACCTGAAATGGTTAGTATGCTTTTAGCAAGATTAATGAACTTTATTAGTACCTTACCACTACAGCTAGTCTACACAGATTTGAAATTTGAACTCTTAGGTGCTCATTCATGTTTCTTGATCTTCTGAAAAATGTTTTGGGACAATGTTTTATATAATTCTCTACATGATAGATTAATAAACTTTCTTGGGATAATAACCACATGCATTTAATCTAATGATTGTGTATTACTATTGTTGCTGGACAAACAGTTGAAAATGGTTCTCCCAAAATAATAATAATATAGCTAGTGGTATATTGCCTCACCACTGCAGCTGGGAACTTTAGTTTAAACGGCTGGAAGCTAGCTTAGTGTTATCAGTTTACTGTGGGTAGCTCACTATATGTTAGTTAATTCATAACTTGAAGCCATCCAGTGCTAGTTTACTATAGTATGAAGCCATCCAGTGCTAGTAGCAACCATCAGAAACCCAATTTTCTGTGTATAATCACATTGCTGATGACAGATCTGTAGCTGGATATGCTGTAATACAGTGAGATTAATCATTCAATATTATTTTTCCTCTTATGGAGATGATTTCAGTTATAGAGTTTGTCTTTGTTGTACATCACTATGTCTTGTCCAATAACTATGTATGTAGCCACTGCCATATTGACTGAGATCACAGAGAGTTTTCAGAATATACTTACGAATAATGGAAGAATCCTAATGACTTTGATTGGTAATAGTATACATTTCAGAAACCTGACAGTTTCATTTCATGGAATTGCTCTTCCAAAAGAACTATTATTATTATTATTATTATTATTATTATTATTATTATTATTACCTCTTCTGCTTCATAATTTTGGGGGTTCTCTTGGAATGTGAATAGTTTAATATCCTTACAGCTGTCATGTAGATAGCTATAATAATTAACCTCTTTTAGTGTGTGAGTAAGCACTTTTATTAAAATATTATATCTGAATTCCTCCGTGTGAACCAGTGTCACCAGATCTTTCTCATTTTATATTAACAAAGAGGGATAGCCATTGAAATTAATAACCCCGTGCTCTAGGAATAATATTTATGCTACTGGAACATTAGTGTACCAGAACAGTTCATACCCTTAGGGCTATAGATTAGCCAATCAGGTGGTTTGTATGAGGTATATAAACACACCTTTGACCCTTGAGCTCCACCCTTGAACCTCAGTGTTTATACAAACCCAGAGGTAAGGTTTATACATGTATAATACCTCTAAAACCCAGCACCCACTAATAACCCTTTATCCACCAAATTTAATAGGCTATAAAGGGTTATTATTACCCATTACACCAATAGTACCAACCAAAGGCAACAGGTTATAGCAATAACCATAGGTTAGAAGGTTATTATATTAAAGATGCATCATCACGAATAAATAAACTGTCTGTATTCTTTTAACGGGTTTTATTTCTTGTAGAAATCAAACCTATTATTACTGGGCATGTGCAAACAAATGGTCTATAGTTACCACGGCACTGTGTAGTCAGCTGCTTTAAGAGGCCACAGGCAAGAGGCGAGGCCTAAAGAAGTGCATAGAGTGTACATAAATATACATTGGGGGGGGGGGGGGGGGGGGGGGGGCAGTTTAGGTTTTGAAATACTTGAAGTGGTATACTAATAATGCTGTTGATTAGATTCTTAGACAAATTCATTATTTTAACTTTTTATTGTTGTATCTACCATAGAGTTACTATTAAACTAATAGTTATTATTATGCCTTAAAAAGGTAAATGGTTTATTATCATAATATTCACACTCATCATTAACTCTTCACACATCATTGACATTAGAGTGTTCTGTACTGCCTTGAGACAGAATAAAGTGTCTTGACTAGAAGTATAGCCTCATTTGAGTTTAATGTTAATGCTATATAGATGCTATTTGTGACAGTCCTTAACTATACAGAGGTGTCCTCATTTCAGGGTATTGGAATAGAGTGGTTTCACTGTATACAGAGGTGTCCTCATTTCAGGGTATTGGAATAGAGGGGTTCCACTGTATACAGAGGTATCCTCATTTCAGGGTATTGGAATAGAGGGGTTCCACTGTATACAGAGGTGTCCTCATTTCAGGAGGTTGGAATAGAGAGGTGCCACTGTATACAGAGGTGTCCTCATTTTAGGGGGTTGGAATGGAGGGGTTCCACTGTATACAAAGGTGTCCTCATTTCAGGGTATTGGAATAGAGGGGTTCCACTGTATACAGAGGTATCCTCATTTCAGGGTATTGGAATAGAGGGGTTCCACTGTATACAGAGGTGTCCTCATTTCAGGAGGTTGGAATAGAGAGGTGCCACTGTATACAGAGGTGTCCTCATTTCAGGGTATTGGAATAGAGGGGTTCCACTGTATACAGAGGTGTCCTCATTTCAGGTATTGGAGTTCCACTGTATAAAGAGGTGTCCTCATTTCAGGATGTGGAAATAGAGTGATTCCACTGTATACAGAGGTGTCCTCATTTCAGGGGGTTAGAATAGAGGATTCCACTGTATACAAAAGTGACCTCATTTCAGGGTATAGGAATAGACTGTACCTTAAACAGACATTCTCTTGTCTTCTTTGTGGTAGTGTTTGACATGGAAATCCACTACACTCACACAATTTCTATCTCTCTAGAGTTGCCAGACTGTTCTGCATGTCCTGGAACTGAAGGTACACAGTTTTGCTGGAGCTCAGGAACCGAATACTGCCAGAGATGTAAGTAAAACCTACCCTACGAATTATACTTCCAGAAAGAAAGCATTTTCAGATGTACATAGTTACTAGGTATGTAAATGATTATATTGAAATCAGGTGTACAGAGGTCTTCTTATTTCATGAGATTGAGAATTACATACATACAAAGGGCTTTATGGTGTCGTGGAGTTTGGGTGCAGATCTGAGGTATCAATTGAGGTGAACACAGAGCTCAGAAGGGTTCCTGCACACACAGAAGTGTCCTCACTTCATGGAGGTGAAATAAGGGAGTTCCTGTACATACAGATGTGTCCTAACCCCACTGAGTAGGGTTTCTGTACATACAGATGTGTCCTAAACCCACTGAGTACTAGGGTTTCTGTACATACAGAGCGGTCCTCACTCCATTTAGTTGAAATAGGAGAGTTCTTGTAAATATGGAGGTGTTCTCGTTTCAGGGAGTCGTGAAATGGTGGGGTTCTGTATACATTCCGAGAAAGATTGTATTGTAATTTACTAACCACCTGTGGCAATAATTTCATGTCGGAAGTTGTTCTTGGTTTGAGTTGAGTATTGGTTGACTAGTTTGGTAGAGCCAGCAAGTCTGGTGGCTTTTTCATGTTAATAGGGGTTACTCAAAAATTAAAAAGGTCTGGATATTGGGGTTACTCCTAAATTATTTGCTTCAAGTGATGTTATGTAAATATTTATCTTGTATGAGATTTATCGTGAGAAATTAATAGGTTCATTGGTCTTTTGTGACCCCTACATATCTCATTTTTGTCTCATGAGTTCATAGTGTAAGGAGTCCAGTCAACCCACTAGGATATGAATCAAAGTATCTGACTTTTGTCTCTGATGACCATTTCCCAACCTTATGAGTCCCTTCACTATTACTGTATAGTGGGAAATTTTTGAGGGGAAATATATTCGTGGTTTTCGTAGTTAGAATAAAACCACAAATGTTTTACCCACGAACTTTTTATTTTATGGTTTAATTGAGACGACACACAACGAATTTTTTTCACAATTAAATTTGATTATTGAAAACCACAAAGATATCAAAAATTTCCCTCTATACGGTAGATAAGGCATGGATAGGGAGCATTCATTAATGCTAGTACCTTGGATATTATTATTATACTCAATTGCCATCATTTTAATCTATATAAATGAAGTTTATCATGTGCTAAATAACTATAATTTTCATTAATTCATACATAGCTAACTCTATATTGATGTTTTTGTAAATTATCTGTTGTTAAAAGTGATATATTATTATGGAAAGTTTGTTTTATTGTGTTTGGATTGTTAATGTAAACAATATTAGCACGAAAGGTAAGTAGTAATGGAGGTATGGGTTCCTCCCTAACCTTCTAGAAGCCTCTTCAAACACTTCCATTCTTTGTAGCCATAACTAGCTAATTAAGACAGCCTTTGAGCATTAATACAGGAGTTCATGACAGGGTGTCTCCCTGTCTTGATTACAGGATGTTCTAGTAACATCTTAGCAGATGACTGAGTAGTACTCTGAATATTCTATTATTCCATTACAACAATAATCTTTTGCTGTTGTTTTAGTGATTAAGACTCATCCATCTTGTGTAAGCTGTGGAGTGGACAGATGCTTCTTTAGAAATAATGTCACTCAATGCTGCAACCCTCACTGTTCTGCAGGATGTGATGGACCATCCGCAGACAAATGCCACGTAAGAATATTACATCATCATCGTCATCATGTCTGGGTGTAGCTCTAAGCTAGTAAACATTATAAATTATGTTGGAAGGATTCATTAAAATCAAAATAACTATTGAATGACAAGGAGTAAATTGATTTATACCTATCATGAGAGGAATGTCACAAATGATCGTATATAAGTAAATAACAATAGTTCTTCTATAAAACTGTGTGTGTGGTTAATTTCCATGCTATTAAGAGAGCTATTGTCGTTAATGAGGCTTAAAGTTTCACAGTGCCAAACTACTAGCTTAAGAATTATATATCCCATGCAGCCATTAGCATTAATTATGTACCAGAAGTGTATCCTATCATTATAGCTGTAATGTAGAACAGCAGGAAGCAGGTAATTATTGGATGTCTCATTGAGTGATCACTAACTATACAGGACTCACTACATTATGTCTAACTGCCAATAGCCCAACAAGTTAAACAAGTTTGATCGCTCAGTAAATAGCCAACGGATTACACTACAGTACTGTATTGAGATGGTTATTATTATTGAGATTACAGATTTAATGTGAGTATAATAGAAAACATCTGTCAATCAACTGTTTCTTCACTCTCTATCTGGCTGTAATGAAAAGTTATTTGTTGATTTTATTTTCAGTTCATCACAGCTAAAGTGAATAACAAGTTTAAAGCTACCTTTTCACCGGCTTTGTAGCAGTACTTACTGCTACATGTATGGCTTCACTAAGTGTTCATTTAAACGAAACGCTTTTAGCTTCCATATTTGGACAGTAAGTAGCTTAAAGCTTCATCTTTCAGCAAGTTTTCTGTGTTGGTGATGTGTCTAAAGACAGGAAATGGAGCTCCTTTTGTTCCTATTATATTTGTAGCTGGTGGGAAGTAGAAGGGGTGTGGTTTTTTGACTGTTACTTTCCTGTGTTAATGTTCAAAGGCTTTGTTAAGATTAATCTAAAAATGACTAAAAAGTGTTTGGACCTATGCACAAAGATTCACCATTAAAGAGATGATACCAAAGGAGAATTTGTAATTTCAGGGGTTTTAGTTAATATTAATAATAAATCTCTTTAAAGAAGTGATGAAGGTAATGAATATTTCTTGCTATAAGATACTGTACAAAAGATACTCAACATTTTAATTTATTAGCTCTGAATGTGAACAATGTCCATTATATACTTTCATACATAGAGATATCCCAAGGGTTCTTATCTGAGACACTCCACCATGCTTGGTAAATTCTTGACCAGTGGAATTTACCTCTATCAAAATTAATTTTCTGGCTCCAGTAACACTGACTACAACACTATTACTCTAGATCTGGCTATTTCTAAGGCATTCACCGACACAGACACGAGGGTTCATGTGGTAGATAGTAATGTGAAGATTATTTCCCTTCCCTTTACCTAGCTCAGACAGTGACATATAAAGTGATGGGGAAATTAACCAGATCTACAGTAGTGTTATCATAATAGTGGTTTCTAGCTGTGTATATATAGCTAGCATTAATGAATCTTCCAGCTTTTATAAATGTTGACATTTGCACAACCCCCTCCACCTATCAGTATGTAATTCATCCATTCAGGCATGTCGTGACTTTAACAACAATGGCACATGTGTGAAAAGATGTCCTCCAGAGATCATCTATGACCCGAGACAGTTTCAACTAGTTCCCAATCCGGACTTCAGACTGGGTGAAAGGGGATTCTGTGTGGAGGAGTGTTCAAGTATGTGCATGTGTACACATTACTATTAAATATTTTATTTGTCCCAAAAGATGCCCTCATGGAGGAAGGGAGGAGAAGAAAATCTCTTCAATATGTCTATATTATTACTACACACAAAAATTTAGTTCCACCTTCAAAGATTTGTACAATTCTTGACAGAGTACCTGTGTTACTATGACAGCAATCCCATATTTAATGTTGGATTGCATTTATGCCCTTCCTATTTCCTCTTAGTACTAGATTATCCACTTAGTTATGGGAATCTAAATGCATTATTTATCTTTCAATATTAATTTTGCTGAAAGTTACCTACCTTCTTATCTGATAGAATAATTCATTAGTCTAATGACATGTTGTTGTAAGGTACATCTGTGGTCTGTGGTATTGAATACTGATGAGGTCATGGACCTGGAAACCTTTAACATAGCAATTAGTAGTGCTTGTATGTATATTACACACACTCCTTTCAGGGCTGGATCCAGGAGGATGGATTCAGGGGGTTTGAACCCCTCTTTTCAACTACAAACCTGTAGTTTGCCTAGCACTATATTATTCATTATCTTGTTTTGGGTGTGGTTAAATCAGTTATGGGTGTGGTTACCACTTTACAAAATTCCTGGATCCAGCCATAACTATGTATGTTTTAGCAACTTTTGTCTGTGACAATCATTTCCAACATGCAAAGCCACTTCACACAATGCTGTGCAGTCTTCTATACTGTGATGTGGTCAGGGACAGATATGTATATTATAGGCATGTCCACATTTTGTTCCAATTTTTCCATATTCTGCTCTGCTTCAATGTTGCCTAATATTCATGCAAGACCTTGTTTTGCCAGTTTAATGTCCAATGCTTTTGCATGTCCATTCTGCCCATAACAGAATGTGGTCAGGTATATGTCAGTCATAGACCTAGTACATAGTGAGGCGGACAGGCCTCACCCAGATTTGTCATGAAACTACACCCCACTTCAGCATTGTACTGTATAATCTACCTAGTAGAGGGGTAGGTGGGCAATTAATTTTTACAAGGGGCCACTTGAGAAATTATTGTGTTGGAGGACCTTACCAACAATAACTTGAACTTAATTTTTCCCACTGTAAACAGCATAAAATTTTATACCATTTTGTTGTTGTTGTTTTGTTTGTTTGTTTGTTTGTTTGTTTTTTGCTGAAATTATTAAGCATCTATGCAAATAGAAAATAAAATTTGCACTAGCTTCCATGTTACATGCAGTAGGGGGGCACATTTTCCTCCTGCACACACCAGGTGACACTCTCCCCCTCACTGTGGCCCTATGGCCAAAAGATCAGCTTTTTGCCTCACCCATGGTAAATTTACTGCTAGGCCTATGTGTCTGGCATAAGTTTTTATGAATACTAGTAAAGTTATGAACAATAAATCTACTTTATTAGCAGAATGTACAGCATTGTAGGTGTACGAAAAGGGTATATGGAAAGGGTTGTCACAGACAAAAATTCTTAAAAGAGAAGGTATGCATATCGCGTTTAACTCCCTGGGGATTGGGATGGGGTGGGGCAAGCAGAGTGAGCCCCACTAATTATTACTGTAACATTATCTTAATTTAGCTGGACTATTTGAACTCAACGAAAACTGTGCAGAGGAGTGTCCTGTTGGCTATGCAGTGGATAGCACTGGGAGAAAATGTAATCCTTGCAACGGCCCTTGCCCTAGAGGTACTATAGCAGCTGTCTATACTTTCATTATTATTATTAAAGAAGTACAGTTTGTATTCAGCGCTCCAGTATATATTATACCTATAAGATGAGCTACATACAGTAGATCCCAGTTATCATTGTGCTCATAGTAGGTAAAGGGGAGATAAAATTATACCAGTCATTATAAATATAAACATGCCATGTCATTGTATTTTTTTGTCTCTGCACTACTCGAGGAAAGGATCTGCTGCTGTTAACATTAACTCAGTGCTGCCAAAGTCTTGGATTTTATCCAAACTGCTGATTTTAGACCCTTTAATGTTTGCTTTGGATTTGATCACTAATGATTTTCACCTAACCCTAGCCCTAGCACTGGAACAGTATTGGAATTTCTACACAAAAAACATTTATAAGTGTTCAATAATAATTATAATGTACTTCAAAAGTGCTATGAATTTAAACCAAACCAAACACTGATCTTAGTTATAAAGGAATATTTAAAAAATTCATATTCATAAGCCATTCATTCTATACATTTTTTTGACAAAAACTGTGCTTGGATTTCTTTGGATTTTTTTGGTAAATAAAATTTTGGATAACTTTGTTGACTACTTAGGATATTAGCTACAAAAATTATTTTGGCAGCACTGTTAACTGCTTATGCCTCTAGGATTCAGAGAAGATATAGCTCCTAGCTTTTAGTGAGTTCAAGAATTTGTTTTGAGTGAACATGAAGTGAATGTACTGTAGAAAGTGGTAGAGTAGTTTAAACGATCTGATTGAATAGTCAGACACGAGTAGTTAATACCAATGATGTCAGACCCTTTCCTCCAACACAACAGAGTCAAAAGTGCCTGGCTACAACAGACTACCTCCTTAAACCTCTTCTTTAGACATAAGTATGAGATGCTAGTGAAAGGGAGGGGTTTACTTTATATTTTTGTTATAAATATAGAGTGTGCAGGAATATCTGACAGTGAGATTGTTAATGATGATGTATTGGAAAGGCTAAGAGGTTGCACCATCATCACTTCCGGACAGATACGCATTGGAGAAGTTCCAAATTTTAAGTAGGTCATGTAGCTTCATGGTTCTTCCAATTGCTGGTAAAGGGTCTGCAATTGTTGGTAAAGGAATTCTGTTGTATCACAGTGGAGGATGTAGTAGGATTTGAGGAAGGAGTGGGTTCTAGTTCCAGTAGTGAGAAGGTATATCTTCTACTACTTTAGCATGTAGAATTTTATATCATCTACTGTTTATTAGTAAGTAGTCCTTTTTTGGTAGCCACACCTACTTTCCTCAATCCTGCACTACTTAGAACCTGGGGGAAGTATTAATGTCTACCAGTAGCTAGTTTGGGATGTTAGCTATAGTCAGAGTATAATTAGCTAGCTAGCTACTAATAATCCATTTATCTTATGGGACAAAACTCTCCTTAAGGACATAACTAGCTAGAACTATCTCTAACTGTAATATCTTAACTTGGTGAGGCAATATCAGAAGAACTCATTAGCAATATTACCAAAGCAATGTTTGCTCAATCATCCATAAGGAAGATCCTGTACATGTCCACTAAACCACTATTGGTATTTAATAAGAAAGTGTCCTTGCAGAAATTGAACTAGAAACTACTATGCATCTGCTGCTATTAAAGACCAGTTTTAATAGTTTATCGGAAAGAGGGTTTCATTGAAACCCTCAGAACCCTCTCTTTATCTGCCACTGTAACACACATAGCTATTTGACCTATATCAATTCCTCGGCTATCTAAAACATGCAGGGGCATAGGAAGGGGGGGGGGGGCTGGAGGGGTTGGAGCCCCCCCCAATATTTTGACCAGAATAATTTCATTATTGTGGACACACACACAGCTACAATAGAATTCACACTGCCATTGACTTGTAATAACCCAAATCACAAACAAAGTAGCTGCACCTTCATGCATTTTGCCTAGTCTCTAAATGCTTATTGAGTCAACATGACCAAGAGGTTTAGACAGGCCAGTCTCTCATTTGAGAGCCTTGTTGTGGCTGTAGAAGATTCAGAGGATCTACAAGTTCAAGCTGAAGCTTCTATTGCTAGTAATCTAATGCCCAGGTAACTGTGTGAATCACTTTGCTGTGTGGATCGTACAGAGTCTTATCAGCCAACTAATTTTCTTGTATGTCAAATATCCTTGCTTGTATGTCAAATAATGGCAGGCATTTCATGGATAAGTGGTTTAAAACTTACCCTTGGTTGTCGATCTGTGTAACTAGAAAGAAAGTAGTTATTTTGCTTTCATTGTAGAAATGCTGAAAGTAAAGGTTTTTTGACCTTTAGTACTAAAGCTGAATCCACTTTTACAAGTATGGGTTTTAATAACTGGAAAAAGGCACTAACATTCTACGGTTATATTTAACAATGCTAATCACATAAGCTACTTCTGAAAGGTCATTTTTTACACTCAAAGTAGTTAATACATATTTATGCTTGTCCATGTCTGATTAAAGACTCAATAATTGCACATTCATAAGGATCTTAATGACTTCTATGATATGCAAAAAGATGCTAAAGATTTTATTGCTGTGAATACTGAACGTAGGAACTATTTTGGTGTATTTCCATAAATAACATTATAGCTAGTAGTCCTTAATTTTTATACAGTATTGTTTCCATAATATAAATTATACCAGCAAAATTTTCTTTGTGCTCTGTGTGGGAGGGAGCACATCTCCCTTCCCATACCCTCCACCTTGCCGTGGCCTAACAGCCACGTGGTACTCAGCCCCCCCAATATTTTTTGACCCTCATATGCCTCTGCACAGTGCATTGTGTAAGTATTGATGGGTCCTTGTATTGTGATTATGAAGATCAATAATAATAAAGATAGCACACACAATGATACACGATCATTATAATACTGTAGCTATAGTACAACAACACACCTGTAGAGTGATAGCTATGTACAATTACATTTTACAATAATTAATTAACAGCTACATGATTAACAGTTACACACACGTTCATTGACTACAGTAAGTACACACATGCAGTGCATGTGCAATAAAGGTTAAGGGTGACTAATATAGCAGAATACACTACACTCCTCCCCAACAAAATAAACGTAGTGACAATGTTACATAGTTTTGTAGCCATAGAAGTCTGTTTTTACTCGATTCCGAATTGGGTATCGTCTCTGAGGAGGATTTGGTTGTAGGGACTCAGTTGCAGCTGATGGAGACTCATTTTGAGGCACTGTAGTGTCACCTGAGATAGCAGTTGGCTGATCTTGTTCTGAGATTACAGGGGAATTTTCAGCTTGCTCCAGCAAATCTGGAGGGTCCAGGTCATCTGTAGATGTTACATCATCAGCAGCTGTAGATACACTGACTGTGTGGTCCCTTAAGTGGTCAATATGTCTCTTCCACTGGAGACCTGTGTCTGTTTGAACTGTGTAAGACAAGGGACTCTGTCTCTGAATGATAACCCCTGGAACCCACTTATCTCCAGTAGCAAAATTCTTAGCCATTACGGATTGTCCTACAACTAACTCATGGGTACGAGAGTGCTGGTCATGATACTTTTTCTGTGCAGCCTGATGATCCACAACTTGTTCTTCACAGGAAGGTCTGAGCAAGTGTAGTCGTGTTCGAAGATCCCTCTGTAGGAACAGTGATGCTGGAGTTCGACCAGTGGTTGCATGTGGTGTTGAACGATAACCAAGAAGAAAGTTTTCCAGTTTTTCCCTCACTGATAAGGGTTGTGCTTCTGCTGCTTTCATAGCTTGTTTGAATGTTCTAACAAACCTCTCCACCAACCCATTTGAGGCTGGGTGGTATGGAGCACTGTAAATATGCTTGACACCATTTTCCCTTAAAAATTGAGCAAATTCTACAGAGGTAAACTGTGGACCATTATCCGATACTAGTTGAAGAGGTAAGCCATGACTAGCAAACACGTGCCTTAGAACATCAATAGTACTTTTGGATGTGGTAGTAGTCATTTCGTATACCTCTGGCCACTTTGAGTGGGCATCGATGATTATGATAAACATCTTGTTGAGGAATGGTCCTGCATAATCTACATGGATACGTTGCCATGGTTTGGCTGGCCATAGCCAGGGATGTAGTGGTGCAACTGGTGGTGCCTGCTTCACCTTAGAACATGACAGACAGCTCTTTGCTAGTTCTTCAATATTCCGGTCAAGTCCTGGCCACCATACATGACTTCGTGCAATGCTCTTCATTCGAGATACTCCTGGGTGAGTAGCATGTAATTCCTTCAGTACACTGCCCTGAAGCTTGGAAGGAATGATAACTCTCACTCCCCACAATAGGCATTCACTCTCAATTGTAAGTTCAGAAGCCTTTCCTTTGAATGGTTCCAGATCTTTGATGACTGACTGTGGCCATCCTTGCTGTGTAAATTCCATCACCTTGCTGAGCACTGGGTCTGTGCGTGTGGCTTGACGAACTTCAGAAGCTGTAACAGGCAAATTTTCAATTTGAGAAATGTTAAATATAGCAACATCAGGAGACTGGCCCTCAGAAGTGACCCGTGGGAGTGGTAACCTAGATAACCCATCAGCATTAGCATGTGCTGAGGTAGACTTGAATCGTATGTCATATGAATAAGCCGACAATAAAACTGCCCATCTCTGTAATCGAGCAGCTGCCAGTGTTGGCACTCCCTTTTTAGGTCCTAAAATGGCCAACAATGGTTTGTGATCTGTAATAAGGGTAAACTTACGCCCATACAGATACTGATGGAATTTCTTAATTCCAAAAATCAATGAGACTGCTTCTTTTTCCAACTGTGCATAATTTTGCTCAGCTTTTGATAAGGTTCTTGAGGCAAATGCAATTGGGTGTTCGCTACCATCTGGTAAGGTGTGGGAAATGACAGCTCCCAGTCCATAGGCAGAGGCATCACCTGCAAGGGTAATTGGCAATTGAGGGTTATAGTGTATTAATACATTTGAGGATACTAGAGCCTGCTTGGTGGCTTTGAACGCTTTAGCACAGTTTAGAGTCTACTTCCATTTCATCCCCTTTTGTAGTAGCTGATGCAATGGGTGAGTCATAGTGGCCAACTGTGGAATGAATTTGCCGTAATAGTTCAGTAGCCCAAGGTACGACCTCAATTGTTGTAGGTTCTTTGGCTCTGATGCCTTAATGATTGCCTCTTGTTTGCTGTCTAGTGGGTGGAGTCCAGTAGAATCAACCTTATGTCCCAAGTATTCCACAGATGGTTGCATAAAGTGACATTTTTGTGCTTTAACTCGCAGTCCCTGCTGCTCGAGTCGTTTCAAGACATCTTGAAGGCTTTTCAAATGGCTTCCATCATCAGACCCTGTGATGAGGACATCATCCAGATAGCACATGACACCAGGAATTCCTTGCAAGATGGTATCCATAGTTCTTTGAAATATAGCAGGGGCTGAGGCTACCCCAAATGGAAGTCTAGTATAACGGTACATTCCTTGATGCGTATTGATAGTGGTGAAGTTCCTTGAGCTATCTTCCAATAGGAGCTGCTGATATGCCTGCGATAAATCAAGCTTTGTAAATTTCTGGCCTCCAGCCAATGAAGCAAATATTTCCTTGGGGTTAGGATCCAGTGCTTGGTTAATGGTGACCTTGTAGTCACCACATATCCGGTACTTCCCATCTTTCCTTGGCACAGTAACAATTGAAGATGCCCAGTCACTATGAGACACTTTCTCCAAAATGCCATCTTTCTCTAATCGATCCAATTCAGCACCAATGGTGCCTTTGATAGCAAATGGAATAGGGCGTGGCTTGAAAAATTTTGGTACAGCATCTGGTCGCACATGTAGTGTGGCACGATGTGAGGAAACTGTTCCCAGTTCATCCTGAAAAATTGCTTTGTGCTGTTCCAATAACGTTGTTAATTCCATCGATTTATCACTCCAGACTTGATGCAGTTCTCGCCAGTCTAATTTGAGTTCTTTCAGCAGATCTCGACCCAACAAAGCTGGGCCATCCCCAGACACTACCACCAGCCGTGCTTGTAACGTCTGTGATTGGTATTGGATTTGTACTTTGACTTCTCCCACTATTGGTATTAACTCTTCTGTGTATGTCTTGAGGACAATCTGAGTTTTGTTGGGGACCTTGCCAGGGAATAGTGATTTAAGACATGACTCAGAAATTACAGATACTTCTGCTCCTGTATCAATCTCCATTTTCAAGGGCACTCCTTCCACTAGTACTTCACATTGTATTGGTCTAGACTTCCTCTTCCGACCTAGTGCAAACAGATGCAGTTCCTCCACTTCAGTTGCATTGTCTTCAGTTCCCACATAGTGTGTTTTGGAGGGCTGTCTTCGACCAAACTTGGACTTCTTGTTTACTGCTGTATTTTTGGAACGGCATGCAGGTGCAATATGTCCTTTTTTCCCACAAGCATGACATGTTGAGTCAATAAATCGGCAACTAGCTGGTAAATGATTGGTCCTGCCACGATAGCAAGGCTGTCTTTTTCCTCCCTTACTAGAAGGTGTGTGAGTAGTTTCATTCTTTGTGTACAGCTTGTTGACCGACTTGCTAGGAAAATCTGTGCCTTGAATGAGTTTAGAGTTGTTTTCTGCAGCTTCGGCGGTCTTGACCATGTCACAAGCCTCTGCGAAAGTAAGACTTTTTGTAGAGAGCAGCTTCTTCTGAATGCTAACACTTCGTAATCCTCCAACCAAGCGATCACGCAAGGCGTCGTTAAGAGTTTCCCCAAATTCACAGTGTGCTGCAAGCTTCCTCAATGCCGCAATGAATTGTGCTACCGACTCGGTTGGCAACTGATTGCGCTGGTGAAAATGAAATCGTTGGCTGATGACATTTGGTTTTGGTTCAAAATGTTCCTCCAATGCCGTAACAAGAACCTTGAATGTAGCTTCTATGAGTGACATAGGTGCTAGTAGACTTCTTAATAGGGCATATGTTTTCCTTCCAATGCAGCTGAGAAATACTACAGCCTGCTTTTCTTCTGGAACAGAATTTGCCATGAAGAAAATCTTGGCCCTTTCAACATAGGCCTTAATAGACTCAGTGTCTTCGTCAAATGGTGGAAGCGATCCTAGAGTAGCCATTGGAGTGGCCATCCTCGTCGCCAGTATTGTAATTATGAAGATCAATAATAATAAAGATAGCACACACAATGATACACGATCATTATAATACTGTAGCTATAGTATAACAACACACCTGTAGAGTGATAGCTATGTACAATTACATTTTACAATAATTAATTAACAGCTACATGATTAACAGTTACACACACGTTCATTGACTACAGTAAGTACACACATGCAGTGCATGTGCAATAAAGGTTAAGGGTGACTAATATAGCAGAATACACTACACCTTCTATGTGTAAATCCTTACATTACATCACATATTATATCTGTTATAATACAGCTACCATAATAATTAAGATTACTGTAATATACCATAATAATACAACAAGAATACTGTAAGGAAATATACACATAGAAGCACCTGTAGTGATCATGCCCACTAAGGAGAGGGGGATTGTTTGGGTGAGGGGTATTGAAGAAGAAGGACTATTAAGGGAAGGAGGAACCATTGAGGGTGGGAACTCTTGGGAGGAGACCATTTGAGAGGGGGACTATTGGTAGGTGGGGTCAGGGGAAACTATTAAGGGGAGGAGGACTATTGGGGTGTGTGTACTGTTGGCTGGGAGGTGGGACTATTGGTTGGGTGGAGATATCTGACCACTAACTTAAGATGTTTAAGAAAAAGGGATAATCATAATTACCTAGATGCTTCCAGTAAATTTTTAATTTTAAATATCCTCTCCTTCCTCTGTCCCCTTCTGAACAAATGTCTTAGTCTTCCAAACATGTTATGTCTTGTAGTTACTCTCGACTGGAAATACTATCTACAATAGAGGAGATAAGAGGACCACTCTATATAGTTGGATATCCTGAGTCTACCTTCCCGTACTTGAGAAATCTCCGGGTAATAGGTTCTGATGACACCAATGATACGCTGTTTACACACTGTGGATCAGCTGGTGGTAAGTGTATTGCTGTTATCTTTACATGAGCTGGTTATAGGGATAACTCCTCCCTTTAATACCTCCTAGCTGGTACATCTCTGTATGGACTGTATAATTATGTACATTTTAAAGCTTTATCATCATCATGAATTGACCAGTCAGTATGCAAGGAAGCTTAACGATACTTCTTAAAGCTTCTTTTTTTACATATAAGCTGCTTTCTTATTTGGTAAAGTGATAATTAAGAGATTGGGCTAAGGAAGAGTGGATGGGGAGTGAGTGGGAATAGGTAAGAATGTGTGGGTAGGGCATGGGTAAGAGAGGGTGGAGATGGGTAAGAGTGGGCGGGGAGAGTGGGTGGGGATGGGAGTAGTA
Organism: Diacarnus erythraeanus; assembly: GCA_964016965.1. Taxonomy (NCBI): domain Eukaryota; kingdom Metazoa; phylum Porifera; class Demospongiae; order Poecilosclerida; family Podospongiidae; genus Diacarnus; species Diacarnus erythraeanus. The sequence goes on from OZ024673.1 coordinate 6,409,422, forward strand.
ACTGCATACACATAAGATCTTATTAACAACCTCTTTCTTCTAGATTTCCATGTTATGGTGCAAATTTTTAATACTCAACTTACTCAATTGGACTTGAGTTCTCTTGAGGAAATCCGTGGATTGGGTATAACCTCTGCACTTAACTCTGAGCTCTGTTATGTCGGGGACTTGGAAAAGTTTGTTGTCAACAATGAATCTAGAAACTGTATTTTCATTGATCGTAGAGATGAAGCTAACTGTAGTAAGTATTAAGACCACAACACAATCTCTATGGTATATGGACCTCTATACAATCTCTATGATCTATGGACCTCTGTACAATCTCTGTGGTCTATGGACCTCTGTACAGTCCCTGTGGTCTATAGACCTCTATACAATCTCTGTGGTCTATGGACCTCTGTATAGTCTATGTGGTCTATGGACCTCTGTACAATCTCTGTGGTCTATGGACCTCTATACAATAGTAATAGGCCATGAAGTATTGTTGTTTAAAATACTACAATCTCCTTGTGTTTAGTTAGGACCTGGAAATAGCTAGCTATGCATTACATTATCCTTTGCCTTAGTATCAGAAGAATGGCTATGTTCATGAAAGGTATAACACTGGGAATATTAGTAACTGATAGATGACAAAAGTTTTACTACACCACTTCTTCAAATTCCTTGAGGATAGGAGGTCATTATTTAATAATAGCTGACCTGTGTAACCTGACAATCAACTGCAGGGGAGGCTGATCCAGGGGGGGGTGAATAGGGTGACATGTCACCCCCCTCCACTTAATTTTAATGATATTCATAATTTTCATATGGGGAAAAATAGACATTGGTATCAGCAACAAGAAAACTATTTAAATTTGTCACAAAACTTCTATTGAGTACTGAAAACCACACCATGAAAGTCAAAAGTGGGCTTGGCAAGCACAAATTTGTGGCATGTGAAAATTCAAAGTCATTCCTTTTAAGAATTTTCTGGATCAGCCACTAAACTACCAAACTTATTAACTTGGGTGGGGGGAGTAGGGAGTAGGTCTGAATGGTATTTCAGATCCCAACTTGGGTAAGTGCAGCTGTAGAACTGGCTTGTGGGTGGTATGAAAGTCAGGTCCTAAATTCCTCTGTTGTTCACTTAATTAGATAGCTTATGATTGTACCCTTTTTCCTATGGACTGTCATTATATGCAATTTCAGCAACTACCTTAAGGCTGGTTTTATTAGCAGGTTCTAATTTTAGCGATTTGAGGCCAAAAAGGATTTATCGGGTTCTAATTTTATTGATTTTTGATAATAGTAGTGATAATAATAATAGTTAGCTAAAACAATAACAACATTCTAGACCTTCCCCCCAGCCCAATGGCCAACAAGATATCCTATTATTCTAATTACTCGGAAAGGTGGTGTGATAAACTTAATTTAGCAGGTTGTTTATAGAACTCGCTAATAAAACCAGCCTTAAGATATGCTGTGACAAGTTCTTTTATGCCTGGGTTTACTTTAGTGTAGCACCCATATAATATCCTGCATTATAATGTTGTTATTATTGTTTCAAACTCTCTATGCTCTCACAGTTGAAGATGGATTCATATGTCATCCTGAATGCAGTTCTAACAGCAGTTGCTGGGGAAGAAGTAACCACCAGTGTGATGGCTGTCTCAACTATGCCTTTGGGAAGCAATGTGTGTCCAACTGCTCAGTGGTAGTCAATACACTGTCTCCCAGTGACCCAGGACTGTATCAGAACGAGGAGAAGAAGCTGTGTGAGGCCTGTCATCCTCAATGCATTGGAGGCTGCGATGAAGGAACTGTATGTATATCAAGCTTCATATTTAGTAGCTAGCTGTCTACATTATATCAAATGAATTTGGGCAAGTGGGAAGAGCCCATCATGGAGTGAGCCTCATGTCCTCTGTTCTCTTAACAGCTTTTATCCACGACAATCAACAATCCATTTCTAAATGCCAGTATTCATCTTGAAACAAAAATGGTTTGATAGTTTTATGTGGGACTAGCTGTATACTTTGCTTAGGGATCGGATTTTATCACTTTTGAATCTTTGTGTTGTATAGATGAAGTTGGACTATCATAAAGCTGTAGATATTCATTAATGCCTAGTTTAGGTCATTGTCAATCACAAGTTACTAATGAGCCTAATATTGTGTGTGTATATGTATAATATATAAAATGGATCCACTGGTTTTTCAGCATTGATGATGACATCTTTTGTTTGCAGGGCCCAGATCACTGCAATGAATGTCGTACTAACTTCTTGCAAACTCAAATCAATGGTTCTCCTGTTCGTCTATGTTTAGAGACTTGTCCTGTTGGAACATATTTGAACCAAACTACATCTGAGTGTGTTCCTTGCTATGAGCACTGTGACAGAGAAATAGGGTGTGTGGGGCCCTTGCCTTACTTGGACCTGAATAATGGCTGTTTAGACTGCAGTTTAGTCCAGCTCAATCGTGCAGGAGGGCAGGTAATGTGTAGTGGACTTAGTTTTACAGTTAATAGGAAAAGAGGAAGGCCCTTTATTATAGGGCCAATGGGATGAGGTATATTATTTCAAAATAATTCAATGCATTTGCTTGAAAGTGTTGATTATGTGTGACTTAAATTCTAACTACTAGTGAAGATCATAAACATTCTTCTAGACTGAGCTCATTTTTTCCTTGACCAATTATTATATTCTATGTTCTTATTTCCTTCCCCATTATTCTAAAAAATGAACCTTTTATTCTATATAATAGCTCTGTTATCTTATTCTAAAAAATTAATTTAGTCTTATTATTCTAAAAATAGACCCATTCTTCTAAATATAGACACATTCTAAAATATACTCATTCTTCTAAATATAGACTCATAATAATAGAAAAAAGACCCTTTCTAATTAATAGACCAATTCTAATAAAATTAATAGACCCATTATTCTTTCTACAATGCCCATTATTTACAGCATAAAGATAAGTAACTAAGAATGAATAATATAGAAATATTCACTCATAAGCAAGACATACACTTTCTGCTCTGTATATACTGTAGGAGATGTGTGTCTCTGGAAGCTGTAGTGTTGGTTACTATAGAGACGTCCTAGCACCTGAAGATGCTAACCGTTCTATTGTGGGGGATCTGTTATTCGGTTCAGACATCTGTGCACCTTGCAACGAGCTGTGTGCTGCATGCACAGGGCCAGAGATTGACAGAAGTGTTTGTTCCACTTGTAGCTTAGCCACTTCAGTGGATGGACAATGTGTGTCGGAATGCAGTAGTACAAGAGGTAAGTTTATCACTTACTAAACAGAGTGCATGGGAAAGAGTTATTAATTAGAAGTGCCAAAATGTACAATGCATACAAACATATTAGCTATATTATACTACAGTGCCATAGATCTAGCTAATTTCGATTTTTCCATCCAGCTCCCTACAGCGGCAGAGTAGCTAGATGAGACTCGCTTTAATTTTCAACACTCTTAATAGATCATAATGATCATATTTACGTATTACCGCTGTATATAATTAGCTAGCGTAACAGCGTCATTGAGTAGTGCTAGTACTAGCGTCAGTAACCAGTCCATTGATGGAGATGTCTTGCCGCATAAAAGTCCTTTTCTACTATTTACTTTGTGGGTATCATCTTATCTATTAACATACACTTCATGATTTATGTTAAAACTAGGACCAGAAAGAGTACAATGCAGTTGTTCCAGTGAGATCCTACATTGCCTCTTGTACTGCCTCTGCATAAAGATATTGCATTGAGTTTACTTGTCATTTCAGAAAGTTGTTAGATTTTATCTACTAATAATAATTAATATTATGTACATACAATTTCTGGATTTTTGGTTTCAGAAAGCTGGTAACACTGGTTAGTATGTCATACTATAATTATTTTGAAACACACAAAGATTATTTCTGAACCAATGATGACTCCCAAGTTTTTAGCTCACTTAGCTCCTATAATTATCAACTAGTAGCTAAAAATATTTTGTCATAAGGTAGTTCTTAAAATGTTCAGAGTCAACTTAGCATAGTTAATATTATTCTATAATTATTCTGAATTTCAGAGTATTTGGATGAGAGTAACAAGCAGTGCATGAGGTGTGCATCGACATGTAATGGCTGTACCGGGTCCACCTCCAATGATTGCCTAAAATGTGCTCGGGGATTTTTTTATCAAGGAAGAGATGATGGCATTAGGTACAAAAATGAGAAAAATTAATGTCTCCATATCCTCTTTTGATGTTCACATATAATCCTATAGTGTCTCTCCTTATGGTTTTTGTATCTTACAGACATTTTTTAGTGTACATATGGCAATGTTCTCCCCTGGATAGCTAAAGTGGTGGTATACCAAGTGATGGTTAAAAATGTTGAAGTTACTTACATCAATGGTGTATGTTTTTCATCACATCAGAGAAATCAAACTAGCATTTTATTTGCCTGGCTCTATCTCTTGAACTAGTGAATGAACTAGTGAATGAAGGTCCTGAAAGGACTCCTGAGAACATGCATCCTAATACTCTCACTTGTTTAATCATATTATCATAAATTAAGCCTTCACTTAAAAGGTCTAAACCAAAAACTTGTCGGTTTTCCATTATAGAGATAGTTTCCATTACCTTTGAAAGATATTATAGTTACTGCAACTCACTAGGTTCCAAATCAATTCAAGAGAAATTTAATACCTATGTACACGTATTTTATTTCAGACATCTAGCAGTTGCAATTATTTACCTGTTCAAAATGAAATGTTGAGCACAATTTATTTTTCATCAGCCAAAAAAATCTATCCATTTCCTCTAATGTTGATACATAAAAGTTCCACATTTCATTCTTCAGATGAATCCAAGATAACTGTAGTGCTAGCTAACTAGCTTATGGTCAAGTATGTGATGAATATTGCTACAGCCTAAAAGAATAACAGCGAAGTGTGTACCATCACAATAGTGTTAAACTCCACCTCACCACCATCCTTTCATAACTACCCAGGGAGAACATTGTATAATATGTATCTGGCTATGAGACCTTAGATTTAATCTCTGAACTGAAGTCTTGAGTTTGATATTATTACTCTTTTCTGTTACACATATCTAGTTTCACCTGTGTGTCCTCATGTGATCGTGGTGATTATGTGTCAGACAATGGAACCTGTGAGAGATGTGATAAGTTGTGTAAAGAATGTGTTGGACCTGGTCCTAGTAACTGTTCATCCTGTAATTCTGGATTGTAAGTTAATAGATAATATTGCATGTGTATACCTTTATGGTTGTATGAACACTCTCTTACTCACCAATATACCTACTCATTCTTTCTATAGCCAACAGGAACGGGTGGACTCATCTAATGATAACAATATAACGTATCAGTGTCTGCCTGTCAATTTATCCAGTGGAATTTCTGGGTCAGTTTAATGATTGTTTGAGCTCATTTACAAAAATAATTATTATTATGAGGGTGCTGATAGCTAGATATGAAGGTGTGAATTTTTGCAGAACTAACATACATGTCATCATCACTAAGTTTAATTCCAGATATCTCCAAGTTTCTTTCAACATGTGCCTATTGAAAAATTTTAAAAAATATAGTAGCTAGCAACATGCATTTCTGCATGCATGCATCAGTTAGAACTTAGTATCTAAAATTAGGTAGTGCTTGAGCATCTCTCCATCATTAATTTTAGAATGGAGTTTGTTAGTGATTGTAGTCTAGAAATATTAATAGCTCAGATTCTTAGGACATAGTATTGGAAACCTATATACTATGTAGACTTGTTGATCCTTTACCTACTATAGATCTTGAGGCATAGTATAATGGCCCAAGATCATACTTTTAGAATATGTGCATATTTTCCACAATCAATGGTTAGCGTATATAAATGGTATGGCAGTGAAATTATATCTATGGTATAACAGTAGCTACTAAGTGGTTGTCATAACAACCTTTGGCTATAGCTAAGTACTTATTATGACTGCTTTATTTCTAGTTCAGGGTTCTATCCAGTGGGTGGGGTAGGAGTGTGGTAGTGGGTGGGGTAGGGAATAGGGGTAGGAGAGAGTGGGAGGGGGGAGAGAAGCTTTTTTCCTAATGTCCTGTAGCATTTTCTCTGTCAAAGAACACAAATTCCCACTTCTAGTACCTAAATTCCATCTCAGGGATGCTAGAGGACATGACTCCAGCAGACCCCGCCCCCCCTTCATGATCAGCTAGTTGTTGTTATTGTTGTTGCTGTTGTTGTTGGTGTTTCTGCCATGATTATGTCTTTTTCTATTTTGCATGCAGAGGTGCTATAGGAGGTATTGTTGTTGGAATCATCATGCTAGTGTTTATAGCAGTAGTGATTGTCGTGGTCATTACTAGCTACATGCAAAGGAAGCTTAACAAAGAAAAACATAGAGATGTACCTAACCCTCTTTATGGAGAGCTAAATCAAGAAATGCTCCTGAGGGATATAGAGGAGGTAATAAACTAGAAACTTTTCTTCATCCTCACCTTGATTTTGTAAGACCATTCCGACTGTCACACTAGAAGAATTTGATAACTCAATTGCTACATGACAACTGACTCCACCCATTCATATTAATTACACCCGATTACAATGTATTATTGTCAAATCTTTAAGCTTGGGTAGGCATTTCAACATTAAGTAAGTGATTAAGGTAGCTTATTCCTTTTTTATATCTACTCATAATTCTCTAATATTTTGTCCAAAAAAGTTGATCTTTCTCTCAAAATGTTTCTCATTTAAAGAGCTTTCTGATGGTTCAACAACCTAGCCAAACCAAAGTTAGCTTGTCTGCCTTCATGCACTGGTTAAATGTTAAGTACTTATTAGATTGTCTCTTTCCTATAGTCTCTACAGCCACCCAAAGTGCCACCCAATGAGGCCCGCTTGATCATTACTCCTGAATCAACACTTAAATTTGGAGAGGTGTTGGGATCTGGTGCATTTGGAACTGTTTATGAGGTATGTAAATAATTGTGAATAATGGAACTTCTTTATGAAGGACCTAATTATTAGGATCAGGTCTACTGTCCCTTGCATGGAGATCCTTATCTTGGACACTAAAAATACAATGGAACCTCTGATTAAGTGTACTGTACCTTGTAGGGAGGCTGTCCTTATCCCAGGGGTTAATTATTTACACTAAAATAATGATATATTTTTAGTTGTCCTTTGTACAGAGGTTGTCCTTATTTTAAAGGGTCTTATATTGAAGGTTCTACAGTATATAGGATACCCTTAGACAAATAAAGTTTCCTTAAAGGGTTGGCCTCTCTTCTGGAGGTGAAGTCGGGTGTATTCAAATGTCCCTATACAGAGGGTGTCCTCATTGTTAGGGTCACCTTGAATGCATAAACTATAATATTATAACATGTTCTAACATGTAGTACATTCACTAATCCTAAGTACAGTGATGCTAATGTTACTTTTGCCCTGTAACTCTCAGAAAAAGGAAGAGTGAAGTTATAGATTTTAGCTTTGAAATGTGTCTATTCCTAGGGATTTTGGCAGCCTGAGGAAGATGATAATCGCTATCATGTCGCCATCAAAGTTCTTAATGAAAAAACAGCAACTAGTGAAGCTAGCAAAGAACTATTACAGGAAGGAGTCGTCATGGCATCCATGGACCACAAGAACGTTGTTCGGTTGTACGCACTCTCAATGGGTCAAAAGATGATGCTGGTCTCTCAATTCATCCCTCTAGGAGCCTTGCTCTCATACCTCAAGAAATACAAGGACTCACTCAATGCACATACTATGTTGAGTTTTTCTGTGCAGATTGCTTCTGTAAGTGGATAAAAGTCTGTTCAGTTTCATGGAGTTGAGTATAAGCTTAAAATGACTTGCAAGCTCAAGGCTGTCCACTAGGGAATCAAACCAGAGCCAGATTAATATCATATTATTATGGCCTATTAATAATGACTTTTGTCTTTGATGACCTTTTCCAAACATGCATGCTTGCCCACAATGCCATGCAATTAATTAGTTATTTATGCCTTACTAACTTTCTTGTCTTCTTCTTTACCATCAGGGTATGGCGTATTTGGAAGAAAAAAGAATGGTTCATCGGGACTTGGCTGCTAGGAATGTACTCGTCCAATCACATCTCTGTGTTAAGATTACAGATTTTGGCCTAACGAAACTGATAGCTGTGGGAGAGGATCATTACCAGGCAAAAGGAGGAATGGTGAGACAATAATTATTATCCTTCAGTAGTAAAAGATTTATGATAATTATGTTATGACTATAAGTAACTGGAAAACTATTCACTAAAATTTCATTAATTTTTTCAGCTATCTATTGGTACATTATTTTGTGTCATTCAACATTGAAACCCCTCCCCTCACATCACACACGCACACACATACATGTGCATTTGCACACACACACACACACACACACTTTTTGTGGTGCTGGAACATAATTGATAATCTTATAACACCTGTTTTATCATTAGTTATGAGAGTTAACTTATTAACTGGTAAGGAATGGAACTTATTAATAACACAGTTATAAGGGAAAACTTAAGTGACTGGTGGACAGTACAGCCTCCAATAAAGGACCTTCCTGTAATAAACAACTTTTGTAGCCAAAAATTTACATCTGTAGTGTTATATCTTAACCTCTGAGATGAGGGCAGACTCCCTACAAGGGATGGTAGACCTGATCCCAATGTGTCTTTTATTTCAGAGGTTCCACTATAGACTAAAATTATATTTTCATTAGACATGAATTAATGCGTATACATAGAAGATATCATAATATAATTAGTGACTGAATAGTGATTAATCTTGCATAAAATTAATTTAAATCGTTCTCTCCATTCCATTTCCTCTATTCAGGTTCCTGTTCGATGGATGTCACCCGAGAGTCTCCGACACAAAATTTACAACCACAAGTCTGATGTCTGGAGTTATGGAGTGACGGTTTGGGAAATTCTCACTTTTGGGGCACGTCCCTACCAAGGGAAGTCGGCCAAGGAAATATTGAAGCTTTTGTTCAGTGGTCAAAGGTTGGAACAGCCTTCAACTACTACAATAGAGCTCTATGCTATATTGCTAGAATGTATGTGAAGAATCCTACTCTTACTGTATGCATGTGTAACATGATACAGTCTTCTTCCCTGGAGTGCTAAGGCTACATAGTGGGTCTATAGGCCTTCAGGGGACATTTCCCTTTGATGTAGGTGTGGGGGTGGAGTTTAAATGCTTTGATGCGATGTGAAACTCCACCTAATTCATTATCCCTAGGGAGAACACTACTGATTTGTCTAATGACGTAACAGGGCTTCAAGAAGTACAATAGAACTTCTTTATTGATTCTAGGGATTAAAATATTCACTATTGAGGTCATTCTGAATAATAGTTAATTTTGATCTTCACTTATCTTCCCCCTTTCCTTCTCCCTCTTTCCTCCTCCCCCTTTCTTTCTTCCTCCCCCTTTCCTCCTCCCCTTTCCTCCTCCCCCTTTCCTCCTCCTCTCCCCTCTCTCTATAATACATGCACACACTAGGTTGGTTAGCTGAACCAGAAAGTCGTCCATCTTTTACTGATCTTGTTTCTCGGCTCAACGAGCTCTTAGAAGACCCCCTTCGTTATATCCTAACGACCAGTGATGGGCGTGTCCAAGATTACAGCAAACTCCCCTCCAATACCCTAGCAGCAAGTGATTTCACCTATGAAAACCCCTTCCTCCCATCCGAATCTTCCACCGAGCTTCCTGTTCATGATTCAGCATATCAAAATGCAGAGATAACTGCCGAGAATAGTGCTAATTATCAAAATGGAAATAATACTAATTTGCTACCTACATTTGATGAGGTACAGGCTTAAAACTCAAGAAATAAGCTGCTATAACAGCAATGAAATAGAACCTCTAATAAAGGACCTTCTGAAATAAGGACAACCTCTGTACAAAGGACAACTAAAAATGTATCATCTAGTAATTAACCTCTGAAATTAGGGCAGCCTCTCTACAATAGATCTTGATTCCAGTATGTCCTTTATTCAGAGGTTCCATTTTTATTATAAAATATACATTTCTAGTTGGCTCTTGGAGCCATGAATGCTTCTGCTTCTCCTGTTAAACTGTACAATAAGTCTGAAGGTGACAGTTCAAAGGGAAATGTCCGATACTACCTGGCTCCCAATATTGATTCAAGCACTGAGCAAGTGGTATGCTATAATTAATGATAGTACATTTAGTCATAAATTCTTGAACACCATTTGCATGCACACTCTAAGTCTCATTGTAGTAACCACTAGTAGCTAGCTATACCCAAAACAATTATTGGTAACGGCATCTTTGGCTCTGTAACTTTGTCTTTAGAACAAGAGTCATAGGTTCTGAGTCTTTCTTCTTCTCTAGTTTCTGTTACTAGTAATACATCTTACCAGTTGTACATCTTACTAGTGGTATAGTAAAATCTAACAGTTCCATGAGTGTTGCCCCCACAATTCCAAAAATTTCTACATGGAATCATAGCCAATTGAACTTGTATTCAACTTAATAGCCAAACTTTCATAACTTTCATAGCTTCCTGTTTACTCTAGTTTATGTGAGAATAATTGAACTCAGGTTACTATCATAGATACCTGTATTGTACTGATGTGGAACAGTACTACATACCATGATAAATGGACTGTTTTTAGCTGTGACCACTTTTCATTCCTCAATAATAATAATAATTATACTTATTCCATAATAATAAATTAATTGGAGGTAAATGGAGCTGTGTCTTCCACTATTGAGTCAGAGAAAGATTTCTATTGTGTATATTAATAATTATTCTTAACAACTGAAGTATTGGCCCTCATAATGGCTTACATTAATTTTGGTTTCTTATAGTACACGATTCTTCCTACAATAATAACCTCTCTGTTATTGTATAATATTTTATATCCCTCCTTCCCTTTGATTACCCATCCTTATAACTCTCTCAAACCCTCTCTGTGTGGCCATAGTCCTTATCTTTGGAGGTAGGCTAAGTTACTTTGTGTCATTGCCTCAAACTTCGATTTCTGGAAATCCAATTACGTATGTAGAATACATGCTTAGCTACATAGGGATGCATGATTAAAAACATTTCTAGCATAACTGTGTTTCAGCCTCTTTAGAACCTAAAGGTATACAAAGTGAAGTAAAGAGGAACAATTTGGGATAATATAATGCATGGTTGGATCCAGGGGGGGCGGGGGGGGGGGGTTTAGGGGGTTAAACTTGTTGTTGGCCAAGCACAATAATGCAGTTATCTTGAGTTATGGGTGTGGTTATGGGTGTGACTGTCCTAGAACCCCCACTTTACATAATTCTTGGATCTGACCCTGATAATGCAAGAAGGTATATATGAATAAGAGGAGGCAATAACTTTGTATAGTATAATTAACTTTGGTAATGGTTAAATATTGACATTGATAATAATTATGCTTAATTAAATCAATTTCCATTGGTTCTTTCTCTGACTCATTACTATTATGGTTCATTCCCTATGGCTATAGCTAGTCCTCTCAGCTAAGGATTTGGGCTGATTACTAATCCTCAACTTGTACCATGACCTTATAGATAGTTATAATGTGAGACTCCAAATAATCTATGATTTCCTGAAGCCTATTGTGTAAAACCCGTGTTTGATTGATTCTTAATACTTGTAAGATTCCATAGAGACTAGGTAATTGGCACCTTTAAGCTAATCTGTGTACTGTATTCTTATTCTTTTACAAGTTTGCTGAAGTGGGAGATTAGAGGCTTGAATTTCATTTTATCAACTGGAATGTGGTCTTAAACCTGAAAATCAGGCATAACAGCTTAACGTGTAGCCATCCTAGTGATGCAGCTATCAAAAAAAATTGTGTACCATTATGCTAGAGGGTATTGGATGGAGTATAACATAATATCTTGAGTCAGACATGAACAGATGCTTGTCGTTGCTATAAATTATTACTAGACTTGTGTAAGTTTTTATGGAAATGGAATCTTGGATTTTCACTTCTCATCCCTTGATCTTCTTCTCAGCCACACAAAGATAAAGATTTCTAATTTATATTTGATTACTATTAATTGTAGCTAATTGGAGACTTTTCCATATTAATTAGAAACTTAGGACTACCCACAATGTAATGACTGAGGGTGAGGCCATCATGAAAGTGCAAAACCATCTCTGAGTAATTCTTAAACTGTTAGGAATGTGATCACAATGGTTTTTAATCCAAACATTAAAGGATACTATGTATACCTAGCCATAACATAATAATTACTGTAGACCTAATACCCACTGGACCACATATAGACCACAGAAGGGAGGGGTGGTCCCAAATGGAAGTATTCAAAGCTCACAAATACCACATGCTACTTGTGTGTTCTATAGTAGCTACATGTGTACACAACCATGAAAATTCCTAAATAGTAAAGATATTTTTGAATCCCTCTACAAAATTCCTTGAAAAGTACTCCCAAATTTATTATTGTTTGACTATTAGAGTAGTATTTAAGGCAAATAGGCGTTGCTTCGGTACTTTAAATATATAATCTACAAATTCTTTCCATGTAGTCATTAGAGAATGATTTGTACCTCTAAGAGAAATTACATTCTCAAAGATACCTGTGTCCCATTGTGGTGCCTAAAGCTATGCTTTACAAATTACATTCATCTTTACATTCTCACAGACATTATTCTTTCTGTCTGCCTCCATGGTGACCAATACATTATGTGGTTCCATCTTAGGATATGTGACACTTCCCAAATTCCTAGCTAATATTTTTACTAGAGTACGCTAACATAGTTATGTAAGCTAAGTATTTTAATGAGTCAGTTTATAGGAGAATGACATGCTTTGATGTGCTAATGTGAACTAGTCAAAGGTGTGTGTTGGATTAAAACATGTCTGGTGTTAGAGAGATCGTCATTGGTGAACTGCTCCCTTGACTATGTGGAGTGGGGTATTTATTTACTCGGATTACATTTCTGACATGAGGTGATAGCTGCTTGTTTCTCTTTTCTTTAGATTGCAAGAGAATCTAGAAACTAATTTAGAGTCTGAAACTATCCTAGTAATACTTTGGTGCTGCAAGAGAATAATGTCTATAAGAGGGTACAAGAAGTGCAGTAATGTCTAATGCTGTTATTACTCTATTTAAACACTCTAAGCAACAATACTAATGTAGTGAGATATCCATAATAATTACTTTAGAGGTCAATTGTCTGGAGATTAATCATCATTTGTCTAAGACTTACTTGTGATCTCCTAAATTAATATAGTGAGTGTCCATGATTTAAGTGAAAGATTCTCTGCTCAAAGGATGTAATGGTGATATCATCCTGACTGTGTTAGCATCCTGACTGTGTTAGCATCCTGATTGTGCACTGCTAGCTATTCAAATTGTGAGAGTGCTGCAGATAGTTACAAACTATGATGCTATTTTAGTAGAACCTCACAATAAAGGACCAGGTCTACTGTACCTTGTACAGTGGAACCTGGATACATTGGGATCAGGTCTACTGTCCCTTGTAGGGAAGCTATCCTTATCTCGAAGTTTAATTTGTAAAAATAATATACTACATTTTTAGATGTCCTTTGTACAGAGGTTTGAAGGGTCCAGTTCTACTGTTTTCTGTTGAGCTGTTAAGATTTACCATAATGATGATTAATAGCACTCATTATAGAAGTCTTGTCTGGTTTTGCAAACCTGGTCTGCTGATTAATTTATAGTCTTCTTGTTGTGGGATGCCAGTTTGGCTTTGTGGGAAGGTTTATTCAGTGAAGTCATCAACCACTCTTTTTGGTGTGTGAAAGTGACAGCTATATTGCATCAAACCACTACTGACCACATCTTCAATGATTTTTTTGGCTTTGATCATGTATCATCATTTATAATTAACATTTTTATAACAGCTGGAGTGAATCAACTCCCTGGAAAGTAGCAGTGATCTCAAACATAAACATAAAATTTGCAAGGTGTCTGCTATTTTTATGTTCAAGTTTCCTGCCATTTGGAATGCTTACTAGTTATGGTATTATACTTGTTATTATCGATTTTGCCACATAATTAATTGATGAGGACAGTGCATTGAAAATTACATTGTTAAAATAGCATTGAACTCTTAGTAAGACCAGCAAAAAATTCTCAAAGATTGTCAATGCACTGGTACAGGACTACTAATATCAGGAGTCCCCTCTTTTGAATCTTGAATCCCTCCCTGTAAATTTTCTGGATGGGGGGTGTGAGTGGAGCAAACCCACCTAGGGAGTTTTGAGTTCTAGGGAGGTGGTGCTATTGTTTGTAGCTATGTGAAGTTCTGATGTTTGATATAACTCACCCCAAGTTATATGAAGTGTCCTGATATTTCATTTGCAGATAAACCCTGATACTCAAGATGATATTACAACTGGATTTCTTCCAAGGAGACAACCAAGTGAATACGAACGACCACTTCATTCTCCTTCTGGCAATCAACCCAATAATTGTGTTAATGGTGAACAAAACTATGACATTCCTGAGGGTATTCAAGGCCTTCCTCTCGATAAAGATCAAATTGACATTGATGGGTTGCATGATTTCAAACTTCCTGCAGAATATAATGAAATTTCAGGAAGCCAGAATGACATTACCACAGGGTATGATCTGATTACAGAGGAGAACATGTCACAGTCTCTTCTCCATGCCTACGAAACTTTTCCAGATGATTACATCCCTGACTCAGGAATAGACAGAAATCATGAAGGTGATTCTTTCCCGTATTCCAGTGCTGCTAATAATGTGAAGTCCAAAACACTTGCCCCTACTTTCAATGAGTATGAGATCCCTTTGGATGCTCAGAGCAAATCGAAAACAGTTCCCACTAGTTTTGATTTTAATTATGAAACTCCAATTGATGCAACGTCATTAAAATTCCTATAATTTGCTTGCCTCAAACAAAATAGCTACTTAAAAATCTAACAATGTTAATTAACTAGTTAATTTGCATGCAAACTTATTCATTAATACTTATTGTTATCAATCATACAGTCAATAACAACAATTTAACTGTACCTAGTTATAATAAATAATTATAATAATAATTATTATTATTATATTATTTTGCTGCAATATCAGTAACCCACGTGTACTTATATGGCACGCGCTTGACTTTTTTCTATAAAAAGCGGTGAGCTAGATCTGTAATCTACTCACCCTTAGCCTGTATACATACATTCGTGACTGTATAAAGTGTTCTACAGCTCATCACCATGAGAAATCTGCTTGCAATATCTCTCTGCATATATATCACCATCTCCTATGGATTTCCCGTCAACTCATCGGGTTCGGGATATGATGGTGATGATGAGGATGGAGATTCTATGGACTCTCTTTGTTGGATCGAGCGTACAAGAGAAGGAAATGTTTCATTTTGCAGTAGTGAGGATATTTCAAATTTTCTGCAGTATCTTTTAAGCCACCAGGCTAATTCAAGATTGGAGGCAACTTCTAATGCACCGCAGCAAATGGAAGATGGGCCATTGAATGAAATCTTGCCAAAACCTGAAACTAAAACAAGAGTGTCCGAATATACTGGAGACTTCATGGAAAAAATAGATGGGAAAGAAATCTATTTTTATCCTAATTATGCTATTGGCATACTGGAAAATGGATGTACTGCCTTCCTCATCAGTCCACGGCATGCATTAACCACAGCACACTGTGTTTATGACTATAATAATCAAACATGGAATGAACAGTTGGATTTCTATAGAGGAAAAGTGAACAACTCGGACCTCAGCAAGATGGACTGGAGTCATGTAGTTATTCCATGTTCCTATCACTCTGATGGTGATGGTGAGTTGGACTGGGCCATTATAACGTATGCTCACGATACACCATCTCCTGTTTGGCTGAGAATTGCATATTCACCTGATGTCAGCGACAAAGTAGTAACTATATATAGTTATCTGGACAAAACCCAACTATACAGTATAATTTGCAGAAGTAATATCGAACAAAATAATCACCATTTTATTACTCTAACGTGTGGGTCAGATCTAAAGTTTGATGGCGGGCCAGTTCTTCGTGGTTATCAGTTCATGAGAAGTAAGACACCACCAGTATATGGAATCAGTGTGAGTCATCAATTTTCGTACCTTCGTAAAGCCATTAAGTTTGATTCCCAACTATTTTGGCTTCTCTGCTATTTGATGAGCACCGAAGAAGTACCTATTGAATGTAAGAATGTATAGCCTTGTATGAACAACATCAACACATAATCATGCATTATAAGCTACTAGCTACTTTGTAAAGTTTTCAGAGATTATTATATCATCCTTTAAAGTATTCATCTGTAATATATAATCATGTTGGTCAATTTATTACTGTATAGCTAGCTAGCTAGTGTTCCTCACTCCTCTTTCACACTCAGGGCCTAGTACTGATACATAAACATGACAGTGACATAAACTGAACATTTGAACAGACTTAATATTGGATACACTTGTTTGAAAAAATGAATGCTATATAAACGTTATGGGGTACAAAGACTGATAGCTAATGTACAGTGTGGTCAAACCTAAATGATATACATATACCATAATAGCTATAATTTTGTGATACTGTTATTAGGAATTCTCAGATAACTTGCATGGATATTTTATAATAATAAAATTGTATATATAACATAGGCAGTGGAATAGGGGGGGCAATCGCCCTCCCCCCCCCCCCCCCAAAAAAATATTAAGTGGGGCATTGCCCCCCTCCTAAAAATTGCCATGATCCTTGCCTAATACAGAGCCTCCAACCTGAAATGAATAACTTCAGTATAAAAATAGCTTACTTTCCGTAATTTTGTAGCAAATTTCATAGCTAACTAGTTTCGTGACCTGCACTTTTTTAAGGCAAAAAAATGAATCTATACTTACAGTAAACAAACATTATGAATTAGCTTAAAATAAACAAATTGTATCACCTACTTTAAAAATATAAACTGCCTCTGGACAATGTTTATTGTTAATTCACAGCAGTATCCTAAAAATACAGAAAAAATCCATGTGGTTGAAGGCTCTGCTAGCTAGCTATTTCAACTGTGAAACCATAGTGAAAAGTGCAGATCAAATTAGCTATAATGGCAACACTACCTTCCTGAGTTACATGTCTAAAAAAAGAAGTCATAATGAGGAGAAAGACCTCCCTAGGAGTTCCATAAACTTGACCTAAAAGAAATTGCCTCTATTTTTATATACAAAGACAATTTTTTTGGAAAAATTTATTTTAACTGGCTATATGTATTATACTCACTACTGCCCCCCAAAAACAAAAATGCTTCCTCCCCCTATGTATGATTAAATGTTTCTGCAAGGTAGGGTGAAACTCCTTTATTCATACCCCCTCATAGAACTTCACCCCCTAAGATGAGACCATCTCTCTAATTGATTTGCCCCAAGTAGACAGTGGGTTTATTTGTAACTCAATGAAGCATATATATATTTTCAGGTTTGTCAGCAATAAACCACACCCATTGTGATACTAATCATGCTGTCGTTTTGTTCACCCCTTACCTACTCTTTATTAACTATATTATTGTAGTACAGTTGTTAACCTAACCTAAAATCATTTTGTTCTCTCAGGTTAGGTACTAGGGATGTTGTTGTTGTTGTTTGTTTGTTTGTTTATTAAGTTATACTATACACCTAGTTGGTTGGTTCCTCCTCCATGTAGTAACAGATTATTCAAATTATACATCACTATGGTTCTACTAACTGCTTCCCATTTCAATGATAATATTATATAGTTACTTCAAATTTCAAGGACTCTCAGAGAAGTTATCTTGGACAGCCTAAAACTCAAAAATTTCATAGGGGGGATACTCCTTTAGTAAGATGGTGAACTTTGGCTATAGCTATAATTTCACTATTTAAAAAATTTTCCCTCTGCTGGTTCTGACATTAATTTAGTTATGTAGGGGGAGTGTGCTTGGCAAGAATCATCACCCACCAGCAAAGATCATGGATGAAATTCATCACAAATTGGGTGCTTCTATGTGTAAATTTCCTTACAGTATTCTTATAGTGTATTACAGTAATCTTATTTTATAGTCAGTAATATATTATTATTTGAATATTACAGGTATATTACAAATGACGTAATGTCGAGAATTTACACATAATCACCCCACAAAAAATTAGCAAGGATCATCACCGAAATAGCGCGCGCATCATTAGTGGGACTGGCACGGATCACCACTGTCACAGATCACACATGCACACCTTATAATAATAATAATTACACGTCGGTTCTTTAATATTTTACTTGGCACGGATCATCAACTCTGATCACACTACGTACGTATAGGGTGCTTTCCCCCCTCCTCCACCCTTCCTCTCTCCCCAGTGTAGTTTAAATGCTCGAGCTGTGATCGAAGTAGGAGTATCACAAAAGCGGTGATCAGATGGCGTTCTCATCGGTAGTGTTTGCAGCGGTTCTTATACTAAGTTTTTATAATAATATGGTTTGGGGCCAGAATGAGATTTGCAGCATGACTCCGAGAACCTTACAGAGTGATTTTGTAACCTCCTGTAATAATATTACAAGTAATGAGGCTAGATGTGAAGTAGCCTGGGATGCCTTCCGAGATGCATTTGCTCAACATGACCCCGCTAACGTGACAGCGAGGTAAGTAGCTACTTAAAAACCCCAGCTTATGGGTTTGGTGATAGCTTGCACCTGACAATTGCACTCAGACTGCAATGCTACATCTAGGTAAAACATCAGTAGTTAGTAAGTCAAATTACATCTGGGCCATCCAATACTGCTTGCTGGTATATTATTATAAACTAGTATGGACTCTAAGGAGGAAGACCTACTGTGTGATTGTCTAAGACTGATTGTGTTATACTCATCAAGATCACGAATTAAACTACCCAGAACATACAAGCTAAGCATTCAGTTTGGATTTCAATTCATATTAGTGACTTGTGATCTTAGATAAAGTATACTAGAATAAGGTGCTATCTGTTACTGGACACACCTATCTATCTAGCTAGCTATATCATCTCCTGTATAGTATTATACAAGGAAATCTCTCTGGAGGAATATTCTGATAAGGCATCATTAATTTACTTAGTCATTCTTTGATCATATTAAACTTAAGTAGCCATAAATACTGTACTCCCACAGACTATATAAATGGAGTGGTACTTGTTTTACCTATTAACATGATGTCAGACTCTAAGAGCCCAGATAGGGAAGTCCCTACATTTTCTTTCAGCTGGTTAGCTAGTTGGTTTATGAATGCTAATTAGTGGTCTCAGATGTTGGAACAAAACTGAAATTTAAACTTGTAGTCATGTTAATAATTATATCCTGTTGTCAGAACATTATTATTATGGCACCTTGTATTTTAAATGACATTGTGTACCGACTTATTACTATTAGAGGGGAGGGGGACAGATTCAGCAATTTTAAAAGGGGGCAGTCCAAGTAGGATATGATGGGGGGGAGGGGGGGGGGGGAGGGAGTGCAGATGGGGTGTGTGCTTTTGACTCTTCTTACCATGGAAGCAAAAAATATATTTAGAAGCATAGCTAGAGGCAATAAAACATGATATTGTTGATGATCAAAAAAGGGGGATGGTTCTGACCCACCACCTCCCGTTGTTGTTGTTATAGGGACCGTCATATCTAGCCTACCATAGGAGATTCTAAGAGATATTTTTTGATTTTAGCATCTAATAAGGAAGGGAATTATTTTTTATTATCTGTGGTAAGAGAAATGTCACTAGCTTGTGGTACAATCTTCACCTTTGGTCTGTGGTTCAGCAAAAGCTCTAGATAATTCAAGCTCATTGAAGTAGTATCATAATTATAGCTAAGTTTTCACCAGGTTCAAATTTATTTTCCTGCTTGCACTGAAGTCACAACACAAGTAGTTGTGTTGTTGTTCACAGCATAATAAAATTTAATACAGCAATCATTGTGCCACATTGCAGACACCAGACATGTGTTAATGACAATCAGCTGATTGTAGCTATTTACCATAGCTAGATAGCACTGCAGCTAACATAATACCTCTAATATACACTACTGCTTGATGATAGAAAGATGGCTAGTGGGGAGGCTCTATATAATAGAGCATAGCCATCATGGTTCACTTGTTTATTAGAGTTTTATAGAGCCTCCAACTTGAAGTGAATAGGTTCAGTATAAAAATTGCTCACTTTCCCCATATTTTTGTAGCGAATTCCATAGAGCTAGCTAGTTTAATGACCTGCATCATTCCAATCATTATTATTGTTATAAGACACACACACCTACATGTGCAGGTATCTTGTGATTAATAATTATAAAAAAATAGACTAGACTGTGAGCTAGAATTGAGAGTCTTAGCTAGCTACCATAGTGCTTGATAGGAGACACTGGAACAAGCTATAGCTATAAATAACAATGCACCAGTAAACAAATATCATGAATTAACTGACAATAAATATACTAATACTGTTTTTATCACCTGTTTTGTTGAGGAATATGAACTGTTTAGACAACTCTTTAAGCTTCTGCTGGACAATGTTATTTCACAGCTGTTCTGTTAGCTAGCTATTATTATACATACTTCCGTATAAATTGAATCAATTTCTGTAGTCCGTATTTATAGGTGTAAATCCGTAAAAATACGGATAAATCCGTGTGGTTGGAGGCTCTGGTTTTATAACTTACCTTGTTCTGCTATGATAAACTTCACCTTTAACTATGAACTATATTTTACACCCATGTGATAACTAGCTAACTATCTTATTACTGATAACAGATCTATCTTGTTTCCAGTCAAAGGACTTTAGGGATAGATAACAAATTAGCTAGAACTTGTTTCCCCCTGGGCCTAGGTATAGATATTATAATAAATTATAATGAAAGTCTGTAGAACTTGTTTCTCCCAGGGCCTAGGGAATGTCTTTAGAACTGGTTTCCCCTAGGGATAAATTCCTTAGTTCATTGGAGAACTTGTGTCCCACCTAGGGGTAACAAAATTAATGTCTTTAGTTCTCTCTAATAACAGGATAGGATGACAAAGTTCTCTGTAATAGCAGTCAACCTGTTATATACCCACCCAGGGATAACAAAATTAATACAGTTATGGAACTTGTTTCCCCCTAGGGCAATGAATGTCTTTAGTTCCCTGAAATAGCTAGCTGACGTGGAACTTGTCCCTTTAGTAATACAATGGTGGAGCTTGTTTCTATCTGGTACCAGACTTCTTTATTTTTTGGGACTTCTTTATAGCTACTTGCTACAGCTCATGGTGATAGTGTGTCATAATAATAATTATGGGATAGGTCTTACCTATAGTGGGAAATTTTTCAAGGGGAAATTTCTTTGTGGTTTTGGTGGCTAGAATAAAACCACAAATGTTCCATCCCCCCTCCCCAACTTTTAATTTTATGGTTTAATTTAGACTTTGCCAAGCTGTAAACTATGAATTTTTTTTTCCATGAATAAATTTGATTATTGAAAACCGGGAAGATATTTCCCCTCGAAAATTTCCAGCTATACTGTATGTGGGGGGGGGGGGGGGGGGGGGGGGAAGGGAAGTTGCAACTTTTGCTTCTGACCTCTATAGGGTATAATGTTTATCACTTCCTGGGTAATATATAAGGTGTGATAGTGTTCTCTGTATCAGTTATAGTTTGTTGTGTTACAAATTCTAAGATCTATCTAATTTCTTGATACTCAGCCTCCAACCTGAAGTGAACAACTTCAGTATCAAAATAGCTTACTTTCTGTATTTTTATAGCAAATTCTGTAAACTAGCTAGTTTCATGACCTGCACTTTTTTAAGACAAAAATTGGACTGAATCTGCTTTATCACCTACTTTGAGGAATATAAACTGCTCGGATAATGTTTATTGTTAATGCGAAGCAGTTAGCTAGCTAGTTCAATCTCCGTATAAATTGAATCAATTTCTGTACTCCGTATTTTACAAAACACAGTGTCTAGAGTCCCAGCAACGGGAGCGGTAGTTTCAAGCTAATAATCCCGGCAACGGGACTATTACGCTATAATCGACTGGTCCCGGCAATGTACTTTGACCTGTTAGCCTGACGATTGAATGTTGACATGCACGGGGTCTGTTAAGGAGCCAGTCTTTAGTTTGGGAGTTAGATATATGAGGAACTTGGAAAAACATTGAAGTTTGAAGGTAATGCTTAGGTACTTAAAGTGTCTGTCTGTTCTCTTCCGAGCTGCTTCAATAGTTCTTGCTTCAAAAACTTTAAGTACCTAAGTATTACCTTCAAACTTCAATGCCTTTCCAAGTTCCTCATAGGAGCTATATCTAACTCCCAAACTAAAGACTGGCTCCTTAACAGACCCCGTGCATGTCAACGTTCAATCGTCAGGCTAACAGGTCAAAGTACATTGCCGGGACCAGTCGATTATAGCGTAATAGTCCCGTTGCCGGGATTATTAGCTTGAAACTACCGCTCCCGTTGCTGGGACTCTAGACACTGCGAGAAATCAGATAAATCTGTATGGTTGGAGGCAGTGCAACTTTTTTATTTCTTCAATATTGATCACACAGTCATAGCACAGTTTCTTTGCTCCCTTGAGATAGATTATAATTTTACTCTCTAACACTACTGATAACTACTGATGTTCTTCATTGCAGTGATTATCAGCCATATTTTGATATCTTTCCAATTTCTGATGAAGTGATGACTAACCAGTCACTCTTTTGGTCTAGAACTTTCTCACTTGTGGAAGAAATTGAAATGATAAACATGATGACTATGATGGGAGCTACCATTTTCTCATCTGTTAATGTTATTTCTTCAAAGATAATCAATAACATCCAGTCAGGAGGAAGTGGACTATCATGGTGTGGTAAGGCTTTTCAAACTGTCTATCCAAGCAAAATTGTTTACTGAAATGTTAGGGTTCCAACAAGTGACTAGGTTTTTATTTGATAAGGTGACAATTTTTGTTTAATTATTTTGAGGATGTGGTCTTTCCACCAATATTTGACCAGAGTTAAAATCTGTTCCCAATTCAGCTGTATTATTATTTTTTGAAACCACATACCACTTCTCCAGAAGCATTCTTGTCACTGTGAGTGAAACTGTTTTTTAAAGCATACAATGGCTAATCATCAGTGATTCTTTATTCTTAGCAATAATATTATGGCTCTTCAATATGATAATGTTTACTAGAGTATTTTCACTGTCGTTACATGACCAAGTTTTCCGTGTAGGTTCCACTGACTCTAGTGATGGTATAGATTTTACCAACAACTGCTCCTGTGATGTCACTACACAATTCTGGACTCAGTTTTCCAGAGAATTTGCCCGGAGTGCTAGTGGTGTTACTTTCTACATGGGAGATGGTGAAAGCATGGACGGTGCATTCAGAAATAACTCATTCTTTGCTACTGAAGAGCTTCCATTCATGCCTGCAGGTGTTGTGACACATGTAGTGGCCCTGGTAATCCATGAGAAAGGAAAAGGTATTAATAAATGATAATTCTGAAATTTTTTGTGTCTAATAATTTTGCTATAATTTTTGTGATTAAAGATACCTACAAAACTTCACTAAAAAGGAAATTTCAGTCATGTATGGTGTAGAACAACCTTAATGTTAATAACATTTGAGGTAGGGGACCCTTGGATTCCCTATCCAATCAATCCCCACCCACTCCATTTTTGAAGGCATGACTGACAATGTGTATCACTACAGCATTTTTGGCCAGCTCCAGAAAAAATCTTATAAGAAAAATTATCACTACCTGCCCACCTGTAACCTGGATGACTTGACATGAAAGCTGTCCAGAAGGGGGAGGACATTAATGTTTCGGTTGGGAGTGGGTGGTGAAACCTTTATAGACTAGTGAATTTCTTGTAGTGTCCTTGAACTGATACTAAAGTCACTTGTTGAGGATCACTCTCAGTAGTGCTAGGGGCTAGAGATAATTTTTGCCACTTGCTGAGAATCACTCTGGGTGATGCTAGGGGCTCGGGTAATTTTCATCATTTTTGGGTGTTTACTGTTGATCTTCTGATACAGCACTTGCAGCCTAGATTAGCCATATTTTTATGTTCCATCTGTAAAGTACTGTCATGAGTAAGTCTCTATGATGTAAAACTTGAGGTCTATATCTGCCTTTAAAGTTAATTTTGCTATTGCTAATGGCCGTGCCCTTGTAGTAATATGAGATTAGCTACAGATCTTCTATGATGAAAGAAGCATTAAATGGTGGCTGATTATTGATAAATCAAAGAAACTTGAGTTTGATTATAGGATTGCACAGTTGTCAGACATCCCATAACCTCTCATGATGTGGTCATGATAATGCATCCCTGAATGTCTAACAGGTGGTGGTCAATGTAATGTGAATCTTACCACATATCCTTCCATACCAATTATTAGTGTGTGGGGCTTGTATATGTGCATGTATGTGCATGTGTGTGATAAAAGGAAAGGATATACCTGAATCAAAACTGGCCACTAATTAGCTATAACTCTGAATGGTTAGTTTCATTTTACATGGAACTATTGAATTTCTAACTGAGAAACTGTGTTCTGGTTGATTACATGTTTGTATACAGATAGAGCTTTCACTTTTAGTTATCTGAAAGCTATGGTGAATAGGTGGTGACTTAGAGTAGTACTATAATAGGGAGCTTGGTTGGTTGTATTCACATAAAAATGGGCGTAGTGGATGCCATCTTGAGAGACTGATATCCTATAAAAAGTAGACCCCACTAAACTGGAGTCATGGTCTGCTTATTAGCTAACTTTAAGCTTATAAAGGACGTCTCACCTGCAAAAGTTCGTAATATATTGTAAGAGTATGTTTTTAGTGAGAGCAGAAGGTGGGGGAGAACCCTATATGCTAAGGTGCTGCAGAAATTGATTGACTAATTATCTATAATGTATGTATATAAACTATGAGATGTGTTTGAAACTGTGTTCTGCAATTTAAGTGTAGGAATACTTCCACTCTTCCCACACCATCCCCCTTGCTATGTGCCCACAATGTTACTCGATGGTAGTGCCTGCCTAAAAGAGCTACGTATTGGGTTATACAAGTAATGATGGGCTATGAACATTGAGTTACTGAATGTGGACTGTAGCTATGTAGACTATACCTGTGTGTACAATAATATTATGTGTACGTATTATATTCTATATAATCATGCATGGTTTATAATTGGTTTGTGGTGCCCATATTAACACGGGGGATCAGTTGTCATCCCTATAGTCAGATTTCTAAGTCATCAAAATTAATATCTTTCATCACTATGCAGGAGAGGCTTGCAGTGACACCAGTGGTTCATTAGCGGAGCTTAAAAGAAGAGTCACTGAGAGGTCCTTCTCATACAGCTGCTATGACATCTATGGGAATGCAAGTGACTCCTCTCAAACAGCTACAGTTGCTAGGTGTGCAGCTGGAGTGATCAGCCAAATACAGCAAGGTAGAATCAGTAGCTATTGTTGCTGTTGTTGTTGATATATTTTTGTTGTTGTTTGTTTTGTTGTGTGTTATTAATATTTATTGCCTTATACACAATAATAATAATTATTGTGGATAATTTACAGTTTAAGAATTGGCTGTGTATTTAAAGAAACTCTGATAGTACATTTTGTGTGTGATAAACACAGAGTCCAAGTAGCTAAAGACAAACCTCTAAATCTCCTAGTGTAGTTGAGTTCAGATTCTCTTCCTACCTGATGGGAAAGCACCAACTTTGAACCTTAAAGTGTTTCACACTCAGACTGTGCATGCTCAATAATAGCATGATGTAAGTGACAAGTAGCAGACAATTATTGTTGTACGTAAATTACCTGGCTGTGGAGTAGTAGGACATCTCTATTTGAAAGGGCCTAACTATTTATTTCTATGTGTAGGTAAAGAACCTGATATGATGCAGATTGACTGTGATGGTGAACCGGATGGTAAGTACATGACAAATGACATGCTGAATGGAGCTAGCTAAAATTTAATGTTACCCAATAAAAGTATGTATTAAAAAACTCTGAAACTAATGGCATTCATACTTTAGTGTACTCCAAATAACTAGGGATGAGTAAATTAAGCGCATATTCTTTTAGCATAATAGGCTACATTGGAGCATAATCCCTTTCAGGGCATAATTCAGCATAATAGGCAATTTTTTTTTTTTTTTTTTTTTTCCATTGGCGAATGGTGTGTAGTCTTTAATACTGTTTAGTGTTTACCAAGGTATCTTGTTCAACTAATTGATGACTCCCACACATAGTCTGCATGTGTCAAGTATGCTGTGGGTCAGGGTAGTGCTGTGGTGCTACTGCTAGCAGTCTAGCACCACATAGACTGAACGGGTTTTATTTAATAATTAAGTCTGGAAAATGGATGTGGTTTACTAGGCTGTCTGTTAATACAACTATTATAACATAATTATATATAATTATGGTTTATTGCAGCATAATTAAGGAATAATAGGCACATTTTAAAAAGCATAATAGGTAAAAGTTCAGGAATCAGAGCATAGCATAATAGGTAAAAAAATAAGCATAATTTACTCATCTCTACAAATATAACATAGTGTGAGTGTGTCAGTTGCCTGAGGGCTATCAGATAGTGAATAGGTAGTGATGTCATAGTTTACACTAGTACATGTACTATGTATGATAAGCCACCACATAATCTTATGACAACTTACCTGAATATTGAGGTAGCGAGTAAGATGGCATTATGTAGTTTACACAATGAGTTATCAGTTCTTTTTCCCCAGCAAATTTCCCTACAAAAATATTCCCCACCACCAACAAAATGTATATACTAGGTCATCATAATTTTATAATCTATCTCTTCTGACAAAGTGGATAAATAAGAAAAAGTCTTACTAGCTTGTTAGACTCTTTCACTGTATGTCCATACATAACAGTAGCAATAATAATATAGTAGGTAAAGCCAAGCCTTATAAGTACTCAAATATACCATTAGTAGTGGAAACATGTAGTGGAATCACTCAGACTAGATCCAGATGGGAATATGGTACAAAGTGAGTATATATTCATTGAACCCATGGGCCATGATTTCTGTACCTTAAAGATTATGGTCTTCCCTATTCATGCAAATCTACTCAAAACTCCTGGGGTATCTATTAGCTATTCATGATGTATCTAAATAGCCATACTATTGTTCGTATTGTTTACATGCAACATTAATGTAGGTGCTGGCATGTTGCAGATGTCCTTCTTGCTGTTGTTCATCACTTCAATCTTCCAATATTCCATAACAATATAATGCTATTAGAGCTAGCTAGCTACCAGGAGTGTGTACATAATTATTTTTAACTAGCGAGGCTTAAATTTTTTGTACCATTATTCTGCATGTATTAGCTACAAACATCATTTCTAAGTTGTTCCTGTTGGAAATAACACTTGTGAGAAAATTAGTGTGAAACTTTTAATTAGTTAGTACTTTACAACCTTCTAGAACTTTCTATGTTGCTTGATTAACTACGTGTGTGTATACTGCTGATTCTTGTAATAATAAAAAGTTGCTGCTAGTTTTCAACAGGTTATGGGCCCAGATCACCCAACCTACTAGCTACAGGGAGTGAACTCTTTAGTCTATTAAACTTTCTAGTTGTGTACTGACTGTGTAGTGACAGGTGAACAAGTGTGGAAAATGGCTGAGTCTAGAACAGTAGCTGTTGTGCCATTGAATGTATCGAACTACGCGACATGGAAGATCCAATGTAAGATGGCCCTGATGAAGGAAGGCCTCTGGAAGATTGTAGATGGCACAGATGTTATTCCAAATGTAGATGATGCAGGATATGCTAAGTTTGTGGAGCGACGAGACCGGGCACTTGCAATTGTAGTCTTGTCAATTGACCCAACTCTACTCTATCTGATTGGAGAACCAACCGACCCCAAGGAAGTGTGGACAAAACTTGGAGACCAGTTCCAGAAAAAGACATAGGCAAATAAACTTGAACTGAGAAGGAAGCTACATTCATTAAGACTGAAGGAAGGTGATGCTGTTCAAAACCACATCAAAGAAATGACTGAAGTGTTTAATGCATTGTCTGTGATGGAGGCACCGTTGTCTGAGGAAGATCGAGTCATATATCTTCTAGCTAGCCTGCCGGACTCATTTGGAATGTTAGTCACTGCCCTTGAGGCTAATGCAACTGTGCCAACCATGGATGGTGTAACTGAAAAGCTGTTGCATGAAGAAAGGAAGAGAAAAGAAAAAGAAGGAGGTACTCTTGATGAGAAGGCCATGGCAACACTGTCTAGAAAATTCAACAGGAAAGGTCTCTGTTATCATTGTGGGAAGCGTGGCCACTTCAAGATGGATTGGTCCAGAGTTCTTCAGTGAACGAAATAAAGAGAAGAAGAAGAGTGAAAAACACACAGCTCATAAGGTGTCTGAAGAGGTGAATGATACAAGTGACAGTGATGCTCTAATTGTGAAGCATGTGGCTATGTCAGCTGCCTCAACAAGAAATTGGATTGTGGACTCAGGTGCAACCTGTCACATGGGTAATGACAAGTCAATATTTGTTGAGTACCAGAGCTTTAAAAGGCCTGAGAAGGTGATGCTTGGAGATGGTCGCTGTTTGAATGCTGTTGGACGGGGATTGGTTGCATTAATGATGAAGCTACCTGATGGAAAGAAGAGGAGATGTAAGCTTAAGGATACACTGTTTGTTCCGGATCTCTCTTACAATCTGCTAAGTGTGTCAAAGGTATCCAAGGCTGGGAAAGTGACTGAGTTTGACAGGTCAGGTTGTCAAATTGTGGATTCCAACAAGAAGCTGATAGCATGTGGTTCAAGGTGTGGAAGTCTCTACATACTAGAGTGTGAGTCCTGTGATCATGCAACTGTTGCCTTAGCCAAGGAAGATGTGTGGCATCGTCGATATGGACACTTGGGAGCTCAGGGTCTCAGGCAGCTGGCAGTGGAAGGTTTGGTGAAGGTTTTGACTATGATGGATCAAAGAATGTCAGTTTCTGTGAGTCATGTACCGAGGGTAAACATCATCGAAACCCTTTTCCTTCTGCCAGTGGAGAACGTGCAAAGGAACTATTGGAGCTAGTTCATAGCGATGTGTGTGGAAAGATCAATACAAAATCACTTGGTGGTGCAGAATATTTCCTCACGTTCATTGATGATAAGTCAAGATATGTCTGGGTATATCTGCTGAAGAAGAAAAATGAAGTCTTCAAACGCTTTCTGGAGTGGAAAGCTATGGTTGAGAATGGTTGTGGTAGAAAGCTGAAGGTGTTGAGATCAGACAATGGCGGTGAATACATAGGGCAACAGTTCCAGGAGTACCTCAAGTCAGAAGGAGTTCGTCATGAACTTACTGTCCCAAAGACCCCTCAACAGAATGGGGTGGCAGAGCGACTAAATCGCACACTGATGGAGATGGTCCAGACTATGCTGATTGAGAGCCATCTGGATCAGAGGTTTTGGGGAGAGGCATTGTGCACAGCTGTCTACTTAAGGAACCGAAGTCCAACCAAGGCCATAGAAGGAAAAACTCCATTTGAAGCTCTTAATGGGAAGAAGCCTAATGTGAAGCATCTTCGAGCATTTGGTTGTGTAAGCTATCCTCTAATCATGAAGGATGAGAGGAAGAAGCTAGATCCAGTGGCTAAACGATGTGTGCTAGTTGGGTATGGCATGGAAGTCAAAGGCTATCGGCTGTATGATCCTGACAGAGCTGAAAAAGTGAGGTACAGTCGAGATGTGAAGTTTAATGAGATGGAGTTTGGGTTAGAGAAGGAGCCTAGTCCAGTGAAGCCAACTCATTATGTGGAGCTGGAGATATCTTCACCCACTGAAGATTTACAAAGTGAAACAGAGATTAGCAGAGAAGATGTTGCAGGCCAAAGTGTGGAAGAACCAGTGATACGTAGATCAAGTAAAATCAGGCAGAGGCCAGATTACTATGTGGAGAGTGTGTCTTATGCCAAAAACAGCCTTACTTTTGAGGAAGCACTCAATAGTCAGCAGAAGAGGAAGTGGGAAGATGCCATGGCAGCAGAAATGCATTCACTAATGGATAATGAGGTGTGGGAGCTGGTTGAGTTGCCAAAGGATCGTAAACCAGTTGGAAGTAAGTGGGTGTTTAAAGTGAAAACCAATGAATACGGTGAGGTGGAGCGTTACAAGGCTAGGCTGGTAGCCCAAGGTTTCACACAAGTGAAGGGAGCAGACTATGATGAAACATTCTGCCCTGTTGTTCGAATGGAGTCACTTTGAATGTTGGTTGCTATGTCTGTGCAAAGAGGTCTGAAACTTCATCAGGTAGATGTAATTACTGCATTTCTCAATGGAACCCTTGAAGAGGAGGTATTCATGCAGCAGCCAAAGGGTTTTGTGGTGAAGGGACAGGAGCATATGGTTTGCAAGCTCAAACGTAGTCTTTATGGACTGAAGCAAGCTCCACGTTGTTGGAATTCTATTTTGGATGGGTATTTGATGTGGGGTCTGGTGGCAAGATGATTATTGGTGTGTATGTGGATGATATGATCATTGCTGGAAAGGATGAGAGGCAAGTGGAGAATTTCAAACTTTCTCTGGCTGAGAGATTTGATGTGAAGGATCTCGGTGGGTTGCATTTCTTTCTTGGGATGAAGATCATTCAGGACAATAGCACTGGAGATGTGTGGATAGGACAACCAGCTTATGTTGACAAGGTATTGGAGAAATTTGGGATGAAAGTATGTGGCCACACCCACTGATCCAAGTACAAAACTGATGAAGGCTAAAGATGGAGAGGATAAGGTTGATCAGGGGATGTATCAATCAGTGGTAGGTAGCTTACTCTACTTGTCAACTGGAACGAGACCAGACATAACTTTTGCCATGAGCAACGTGGCCAAATTCTGTTCAGACCCTACGAAGCAGCATTGGACAGCTGTTAAGCGAATTCTTAGATACCTTAAGGGTACAACTGATCTTGGCCTCTTGTACACTAGTGGTGATGGACATGTTTGCTTTGGCTATTCTGACTCTGACTGGGCTGGTGACTTGGATGATAGGAGGTCTACTTCTGGGTACATCTTCAAGCTGAGTGGTGCTGGAATTAGTTGGAAGAGTAAGAAGCAGGGTTCTGTGGCCTTATCTACTGCTGAGGCCGAGTACATTGCTCTGTTGGGTGCTGTGCAGGAGGCAATATGGATAAGACAGCTTGTTACAGAATTGAGTGGCAGACATAAACCAACCAAGGGAACTGTGATCTATAAAGATAATCAATCTGCTATTTCTCTAGCAAAGAATCCTCAGTTTCATGGTAGGGCAAAACACATTGATCTTAGGCGTCACTTCATTCGTGAGCGAGTTACTGATAAATCTATTGAGCTAAAGTACTGTCCTACAGAAGACATGATTGCCGATATGTTAACCAAAGGACTAAGCCACAACAACCTGGAGAAGCTGAGGAGAATGGCTGGCTTAACTCCTATTCCAAATTATTTTTCTCGAAAGTGAGGAGTGTTGGAAATAACACTTGTGAGAAAATTAGTGTGAAACTTTTAATTAGTTAGTACTTTAGAACCTTCTAGAACTTTCTATGTTGCTTGATTAACCATGTGTGTGTATACTGCTGATTCTTGTAATAATAAAAGTTGCTGCTATATAGTTTTCAACAGTTCCTGGTAAGACTGAGCAGTCTGGAGGAGAATGTCCTGTTCATGGGTGGAATGCAGTGCAGTGGGTCTATACTACACTGCTAAGTCATGTATTCATTATCAGATGAGAATACCTATGTGTTGAAGAATAAACAGTCAAAAGTGCATAAGTAGCAACAACTACACAGGTGATAAAATACAATATCTTGGAGCTGAGATCATTCCAGGACATGTCTACTTAAGCTTAAATAGAAGTCTCAGAGTTGCCTTGAAGGTCCTAAAGTAATAGTATTTTGGAGAAAAACGAACAAAAAGGGTGTATAATTTTATATTCCTATAGAAACTAATGACTATGGCATTGTGGCTCAGGCCTTAAGGACAGTTTAGCTAGCAAGATTCTATAAACTCAACATGTTATCTCAAAGTGACTACTGACTAGATGGAGGTACACATAGCTCCACCCAACATAGCTCCACCCACATTGACCTTATTTATGATGTTGTCAGTTATTCTTGTTTGCACATACATTTGTGGTATACTGAGACAACTGAGCATGCTCACTCACTAACTAGAATAATAATTATTATTAGTTATGTCATTAGTTTGTGCACTTTAATAGTTGGCCAGTTTTATGTTCAGCCAGAGTGCAGTGTATTAGAATATCATTGTGTGTGTAGTAAAAGATTTTCTAAAGTTCTATAAAAGTTAGCGTGCAGGACAGCTAGTAAGCTGCCGTTCAGTTGACAACCTACCGCTTGGCTCTCGGGAGGCAACATTATATATAGATTCAACAGTTTATATATAGTATTAAGTGTTGGCTATTGGCTATCATCTAAATAATTAAATAGCTAGAGTATAATTATTAGATGGAAGGTTTCTCCGTTAGTTGTAGTTATAATGTTGGATAAAGTGCATGAGTAGCAATGCCGCACTGGTTATAGAAATCTCTTGCCATCAGGATGTAACCTCCTTGGCCCCAGGCCTTCCCCCAGCTAAAATAAATAAATAATAGGTACAGTAGTGTTGTGGAAGTTTGGAGAGAAAGAGAGGGAAAAAGAGAGATAATGAGGAGAGGGGGAGAGAGGAAGGGAGGGAGAGAGAGAGGGGTGGGAAGGAGAGGGGGAGAGAGGGAGAAGGGTGGGAAGGAGAGGGGGAGAGAGGGAGAGGGGAAAGAGAGAGAGATCGTACATAAAAAGAGAGTAGCTGTACTGAATATGAATAATCAATAAGCCATGCACTGGCTAAATTCAGCTAGTAGTTTTGTGTGACACTCAGGGAAATCTCAGAGTGAGCGTGGTATAAATAAAATAACTAGCTTGTTTGACTTAACCTGTTCTTCACTAGCCAAAACTTCATTCCATTGAGTGTTCCATAACCTGTTATAGTCATAGCGTGGTTCAACTTAGTATTGGAGCATTGAACAGAGTTGAAAACACCACTACTATAGAACTAAAAGACAGGGAGAGAGAAACATTTCTGAGTAAGATAGCTACATCGCTACAATAGCATGCATTATAACACCATAGAGCTATTTGAAACACTTAATTTTCAAAATCAATGGCTAATATCAACTACATTTCTAAAACAAGGTGACAGTGAAATAAACCACATCTATGGTGCATTATAACCTATAATACCCTGAATGCATTGGATGAGGCGTCCACACCCACTGATATTGGTCCAACCGTTGCTACTGCTGCTAGTAAATCATGTTCACTTCCTTTCTTGATGCTGACCACTCCAGATATTGCTGCTCCAGAATTATTTGCTCTGTAGATGCATTGTTCTTGCTATAGAAGATTTATTAGCATTATTAAATAAATATTATAATATTATATATAGTAATGATTTACACAGTGGAACCTCTCTATTTCAGACACCTTGGGACAAATTTAAGTGTTGTGATTAAAGGGGTGACCTCATTTGAGTAGTAATCTTACTACACATCACTTTTAGCTTGCTTGAAAGGTTAACTAGAGAAAGCATACATAAAAATTTACACTATGTTCATATATCCACAAGTAGATATACAGTGGAACCTCTCTATTCTAACCCCATGAAATAAGGGAACCTCTCTATTCTAACCCCATGAAATAAGGGAACCTCTCTATTCTGACCCCATGAAATGAGGGCACCTATTAATGACACTTGGACATGTAGCTTGTTTATAGCTGGAATCCCTATAATATAGCATTATTGATGGCTATATAAAAGGAGTAGACATAATCTTATGATACTCTTGTCACAAGAGTACCTGAGAACAGCAAAGGAAGGGTTACATTAAGCCATGCCTAACCATAATGTATGGCACCACCGATGCCATGGAGTCACACACAATCTACAAAAAAATTCTTTTACTTTTTTTGAATAAGTTTTAAGTAAGGCAGCCACTCACCTTTTCTTTGAAAGGGTACGTCTTGGCAGTTTCAATTCCCCCATTGTTAATAACGTACTGAAAAGCACTGTATATGTCACCTCCTTTGCAGCCATGATTGCCATAAGGCACTGTGGAAATATAAGTGTCAGTTAATGATAAACTAACTATAGGAGAGGCTGTGACAGAGTCATGATAGAGTTATGTTGATAGAAATAAGGTGGCAGAGTATCTGCAGGTTGTGACAGTTTATTATTGGTAGTCTATTGAGGCATAGTAATAAACCATAAATGAGCATTATATTAAAGTTCCCATGCTCCAGCTTCTGAAATTACAGCAGTGATCATAATGATAATAATTAGTAAGGACATTTTTGACATGTCCCAAATAACAGCTAGTGAAATTTTGCTCCCTGAAATGAGGCCACCAATCTATACCTAGGATACCAGCTAGATTAGTTAGTACTAGGACAAATGTACTGACTGAAAACAAGTAGATATTCAAGACCTATCTTAATCTGAAAATTTTCTTTAAATCTGAAAACTTTTGGGAAAAAATATCAGAATAATTCCAAAATTGCATCTAATTAAGGGTACTGTTTCCAAAATTAAGTTTTGTCAATAATAAACTCAAAAATTTCCAGATTTACGGTAGCATTCCTGAATAATTATAGCATCAGCAGTCGTGATTTATCCACACACACATCACAAGTATTGTTGTTACCTGCACAGTCTACAATGTTTTGTTCACTGAGTGGGATGGCTTTGCTAAGAACCATGGCACTTGCACCTTCTATAGCTGCAGCAACACTAAATGCATAAGATGCATTACACTGTCCCTATAGAGTAAAAATAGAATGAAGTATAACTCCCTCAATATTCCAAACAAAGTCATCTGTTAGTCATGGCAATGTCCTTCATTTTCAAATGTAGATGTATACGTAGATAGTTTTGTATGTACATCTCTTTATTTAACTATCTTTTTTCACAAAGGAGGTGACCATAAGGGTGCTTTATATACCATGGGTGATCATTATATATACAATCCATCTGTAGACTGAAGGAATCCATTTGTTATAATTATATTTCAGAGGTACATAGAGCTATAGATTCTATACAATTTTCACAAACAGCTATTTATTACCTTATAGCACTATATTTTGGGGGAGCTAAACTTTCACATTTTTCACAATAGGAAAAATCCGCCAAACTTTTGCTCTTGAAACTACTCTTCAATTTTCTTCTCCATTTACCTGGCCTCTGGTCTCATGAAAGTTGTTTCATGAAAAAACTTCAGGATGACCTATTCATGAAAGTTGAGCTCCTCCAAAATAAAGCACTACAATAATTAGCTATGATGCATCTAAAATTTTTCAATATTCCACGTAATAATATTTGCCTGGACTTTGACTGGTGTCACTGCATTCTTAGTCCTCCAATCCAAGTATTCTGGGTAATCTCCAGATGTAGGAGCCTTAAAAAGTTTCCTGTTCAAATCTGTGTCATTTGGTGTTGGAATAAAGCCAAGGCTAGAATCTCTCCATTCCTGTTCAGTCTGCAATAAGTTGATTAAATAACATAGCAGCAAGCTTAAAGAGGAATTTATGGCATATGTAAGGGATAAGGATGCTTAATATACCCTTATGGTGTCCCCACAATTATGCAATTTATCTGTAGGCTATATAGAAGAATCCACGCATAGCTATTGTTATTTCATAAGTAGATAGAGCTATAGATTCCATGCCATTTCCACTAACATACTGTCATATTTCAGAGACAAATTTACTCCTAGAATCTTAAATTTTAAAATAATTCTAGCTATTTCAAAGGCTTTCTTATGGTACATAGCTATGACTAAAAAAATGTGGATGTTAGCCACAAGTGTTGAATCAACCACCTACATTCAAGCTCAAGGGATGTAATCCACATACCAATGAAATATATATTAGGGAGACAGTGACCTACGATGCTTGGCAGTTTAAAAATACCTGAAGAGATAGTCTTTGAGTGAGCATATCTACATTTTGGTCCTTGAACCAGTTTTCTAGAGGTATGTGTGTCGGAGTTATCAAGGGAAAAAATTTCCTTATTTAGCTAATGCCTTGGCCATTATTCAAAAACATGATAATTGCATACTGATCATAATAATAATAATAATAATTATTATCATTTTGTGTTACCTCTTTCCTACAATAATATTATTGCTTATAATTAAATAATCCTATCTAATTAGAATATTGTCTACTGAAATATTATATATACCAAATCTCCAAATTCGTTCATGGCGAGTGTATAGCTAGTAGCTTCCCCATTCATGTTATGATTCTCAATGAAGCGTTTATTCTGAAGCCAGATTTGACTTCTCTTCATTTCTTCTTCCTCATAACTGTATCTCTTCCCATGTGTCTCCTTCCATGTCTCCCATTCCCACTTCAGAATACTGTCATATTCCATTGGCTTTGATGACACTGCTGCTAGCACTAAAAGGCTGGCAAACAGCTTCAAATAAAGACTAGAAAACATCTGCTTCAGTGATATCTAGAGTACTCAGGATGACGACCAGAAATGGCAATAGCTAGCTTTCCTTTAGTCGGCTAGTTATATGGCACACGGAATCTATTGTCCTATTTCATACATAGATATCTCATACCAGTATTGACTATGTCTTCTCTTATATTGAGGAATGGTTACTAACACACAAGGTGACTAAACAGTGATACAGTTATATCTCTGGTTGGTATTTTCTATTATTCCTATAGAAGTCAATGGAATTGTTAGGGGTCTGTACTGTTAACAATTTTGATCTGTGAACAATGTGTTCTCTTCATCCCAGAGTAAAATGGCTTGCTCATGCAGTAACTTTGAATGACATGATAACAAATTCCTCTATTTTGGACACCTTCAGGACAAATGAATGTGCTGAATTAAAAGGAATATATGAATAACGTAAATTTCTTGGATAAAACATTTTCGTCCTAAGAATTAGTGTAACTGTCACTAAAAGAATCCTTTTTCAGAGAGTAATATTACATGGTGTTCTACACATTAGCTTGTTCTAAAGCACAATTAACACCATTTTAATGAGGACTCAATGAGTGGTCTAACAATAGACAGACTAGTCAAACTGCCAGTATATAATATTAAATGAATAATAGCTATGAATACTATGTAAAGAAAGGTGCAAGTATGTACGGAAAGGACAAAGGTCATGAAGAGAAGACATGGGTGCATCATTATAATATTTGATAGAAATCTTTATTCAATTATTTAAAGACATGATGCATCATTGATAGAAATCTTTATTCAATTCTTTATAGTGCAGGGCTCGCCCTCAAACAATCCTGTCTACCATATTATTATCAGGGACATGGAAATAAAGTGCTTTAAAAGTAACAATAATAGCTATGTAGCCAATCACATCATTGTTTGTAATATTTTTTTCAGCTGCACCTCCCTAATGCTTTTAGTCATTATGTCATCTGACATCATTAACTTGTTATTATAATCATATTCATAAACTAGGAACTCATCTAATTTCAGTGCCTCATGCTTTTTAGCCATTGTCATAATATGACATCATATATTATTATGTACTGGGAATGGTCTAATTGTTTACTGAAAGATCTCACTTGTTTTATTAAAAATTGCCTTGAAATGGATTTTTATGAACTGTGTCATCAAAATGACTTAATAACAATGATAATATACCTCCCTCCCTAAAACCTCTTCTTCCTGGGGATTATAACTGCATATGGATGTGGCCCACAGATAATGGTTTTAAAGTAAATACTAATACCAAAAGCATACTGCACTGTATATACATAGTAGTAACTACTAATTTGCTGTACCAAAGCCATTAGAAAATTTGATGATCATTACCTAACAACAACAACAACAACAACAACAACAAATTGTAATAGTAAGACTGATAATATTAATTTTGCTTATGAATTTTATAAAGTACGTATATAGTTCCTGGTCATCATTTTCATGATGATGTACCCCTTTAACACCCAATTTTCACCCCAGCTGCAGAATACAGAGAGTTAACACTTTAGTTATACCAAGTACATACATAGCTTCAAAGATCACATTGGGATCAGGTTTACTGTCCCTTGTAGGGAAGCTGTCCACACCTTAAGAGGTTAATTAACACTAAGATAAACCAGATGGTACATTTATACATAGTTTACTCTTTGTACTGACACTTAAGTTCAGGCATATATATAGTTACACTTAAAATTATTACATTGTTCATGTTTTTAGTAACCTCCATCCTCTTTTAAAAGAATGACTCATTCCCAGCTTGCTAAACTTCCAGTCCTCTCCTGTGGTAGTCTATATAAAGAAGCAAACTAGTTCACTAAACCTGTGTAGCTATCTTATAACAGAAAGTGATATGATAACCCAATGAACTGCTCCAGTCAAGATAATCTCATGAGACTTGGCTAGAACTAGTATAAAGAACTTTGCATAGCATCAATAACAAGGGGGTGTGTTGTGTGTGTGTGTGTGTGGGGGGGGGGGGGGGAGGGGGGGGTTGCTAATTACTTGCAGCTAAATAGCAGTAATATCTCTGTATATTCTCTACAAGTATTGGAATGAAAAGGAATTAAATAGACAAGTAATGTTGATGAATTTAGCTCCTCTTGTTACAATATTGGCTCTCACTGTTTATAATAGTGACCTAAATACTGCAGATCTATATCATTGACTATATCATTGACCATGAAAATTAAGAGCTAACCAGTTACTATAACCTCACAATGGTTAGATTGTAATGAAATTACTACTAGTGAGAGATTAATGCCAGTAATCTGACCATTCTGGGACATTCTTGAAGTGAAATTAACATATAGCTGATCTTGTCTGCTGTAATGTCCTCAGTGCAAATTTGTAGCAGGCCTAGCATAGCCCATTCTAATCAGTGATTGTGCAAAAACATAGAATGACGTCACCATTCACTCCGCCCATTGCGCGCGCATGTGTGCGTACGGTTCAACGTCATTATTCATGAATAGCATTAACACCACTGGCTGGCTCCATTATTTTTTTATACGGTTAGCCCGTAAAAGTTATTTATTAGCACAAAGAGTGTACACTGTACTGCATTTCTGAGCTGTCAATTAATATTCCCAGCTAGTGGTACCTGCAAGTGCGATACTACAGTCTTATAAGAAGCTGCAGGTGCTGAAGGTGTCTAGCCGTCAGGACTCTCACTCGAGGTGCGACTTTGCTCCGTCATTTCACTTCTGCTCCCCGCCACTGCGCAGTCTCAAGTGAAGCAAGACAGCTTGGGGGTAAGTTAGCAAGACCACAA
Source organism: Diacarnus erythraeanus (assembly GCA_964016965.1). NCBI lineage: Eukaryota > Metazoa > Porifera > Demospongiae > Poecilosclerida > Podospongiidae > Diacarnus > Diacarnus erythraeanus. Next base: position 6,448,697 of record OZ024673.1, read on the forward strand.
CGTTCTGTTGTGCTCACGGGTCAATTTCACCACACACCATGTTGTTACGGTGTTGCTGTATTTCTGTCTCTTATAATGTTGTATGTGGCTGTGTCGAGAGGCGGGAGGGGGCGGCTTGTAGACTCAATAGCTGCGAACAAGTTGAGCTGCTTTGTTTTTGCTAGCAAGCTAGCTAGCTATAGCTACTTTCATAGTGGAGCCTGGTGGTATTAGAGCTAAATAGGTATAGCATGTGTTATTCATAGGGTTCTTGACAGTGTCTTCTGTGCTCTCATTACCTGAGTGATAACCTGAGTGATAAACATTCACCTTTTTTCTCTCCAGGTTACTGTAACTCACTCAGCCATGTCTACTACAGCTACATACCAAACAGGTATAGCAAATTATTGCCATCTCTAACTTATACCCACTGTCATTGTCTCTATTGTAAGAGAGCTTTTAGTGAAGTGATGATAACTCTTTATCAGCAGCTTTTGTCTTTGAGGCAAGCACTTTTCACCCCTAGACTTCATAATGTTATCTTTGTTAAGCTGGTGAAAGGGTGCATAACAGGCATATATATAGCTGTACCTTTGACCCCACCTCCCACAAAGTTGGTAGATACCATCTCCCATAAATTTTATAGACACCAAGTCCTCTTCACATGAACCTACCTTTTGGTCGTGGTCAGACTTACCTTCCAACACATTTTCTCCTTCCCTTAATGGAGGGAGCTTGGGCAAGATTAACGTTACATTTGAATGAGTGGTATCCCCTCTAGGTTATACCCCCTTCACACGCCTCTCGGTCCCACCCCCTTCACATGCCTCTTGGTCACACCTCCTTCACACACCTCTGGGTCCAAAATTATTTTTTCATTTATTTACACCTTGTATGCATAATTAGGAAGGTTGTTGTGTACAATTCTTTCAGTAGTGGTTACTGGAAGGACTTCTGTGTATAAAATAGTACTTGTTGCACTTCTCCCTGTGTAGTGCTTCATGTGGTTATCTCACTCTTAGCACTTGGTCAACATTCCATGCAATTAAATATTCTATCTTTTGTAAGGATTTGTTTTCTCAGCCGAGTACCTATCAGTATTTTACCTACTATTGTGTCCATTCAGGATGTCCTTTCATTCAATCTCAGACTAGCAGAAAGTGCTTAATTTGGAAAAGAATACATGTAGACAGAGAATACTGTGTTTCTATCCATCTTTTTGACGTGAGCCCTTCATTTCTTTTCATTAATAGTTCTGTGCTTCTTTGAAATGAGATGATAGAGGTTCAGACTATTGTATTTCCCACTTACTCTTGTCCTCAAAGATTACTAACTGTCTTATAGATTGTCCAGATTAAATGAAGTAATTTTTTTTACTACTGTAGAGTTTTCAAAAGCATGTGGGGGGAAACCACATTCATTCTATACCCCTTTAACTCTGTGGCCAATCAATTTCATATTAATTGCAGTGAAAGATTACCTAGAAAATGTGTTCAGGGCCAAACACTGAAAGAAATGTAATTGTATTGTCCTATTAATTACTTATCTTGTTTGGGGTGTGGTTAAATCAGTTAGTGGTTTGGTTGTCACAAAATTCCAACTTCCTGAATCCTAGTGATTCTCAATAACCATCCCTAGCTCCACCCCCCTCCCCCCAGAGAGGACTACTTTTTTTTTCTTTTTTGTGTTTGCATAAGCAGAGAATGCTGGTTAGTGGGTGTAGTGTTCCTTTCACATATAATGCTGCCATTACTTTTCTATGTCCTAAGATAGTATTATATAATTAAACAAAGCTGGGTGAAGGTTGAAGGAAGAAAACTTTGAATCCAAGAGGATGCAGATTTCCTGCTTTGTCTCTAACAGGTGGATTCAAAATGTTGTGTTTTTCTGTTGCTATAGTCATATTACCTGGTACAAAGTGAGTTCCTGCTGCACAATAAACTCCTTCTCTATTCACTTGAGTTTCTGAAGCTCAGGGTGAGCTGGAACTTACCATGATATAGAGATCTGTGTGGTTGTATGCTGTGTATGGGACATACAGCGAACTTTGAAGCAGAATTGTGTACAGGTCCTTGAATAATATTACTTAAAGAGTAGCCTGGTTGTCAGTATTCTCCTAGTATCTCTCTGAAGTCATTAAAATCTCCTTTCTGTGGCTAGAATGGAGTTTAATGACATCATTGTCTTCCACCATCATCTATGTGATCTGTAGTGAATAGAGTTTCCCCTAAGGTTATGGACTTAGTGGGAGGAGGTGGTGAGAGGAGATACACTTCCTAAGTTAGTGGTGTATATAGATATACTTCCTGTATATGAGATATCAACTTCAAGGGAGGGAACATAGCTACTTCCTAGGTTAATGGTGTACAGTGAGAGTACGAGGACTATGTGGGAGGGGTGATGGTGGGAAGGGGGAGGGGTTGTGGGAGGGGATTTATCTCACATAGGGTTGAGGCTTATAAGGTGTGGGGGGAGGAGTGTGATGTGGTAACTTATGATATATGTGTGGTAATTGTGTGGTAATTGAAACGCACCTTTGCTTCTAACCTGTTAATTCAGCTATGACTTATAAATGTTTATATACAACACAGCCCTACCTCTGTACACCTCAATCTTGTACATCTCAATCCTGTACCTCAATCCTGTACACCTCAATCCTTTACACCTCAATCCTTTACACCTCAATCCTATACACCTCAATCCTATACACCTCAATCCTGTACTTCAATCCTATACCTCAATCCTGTACACCTCAATCCTTTACACCTCAATCCTATACCTCAATCCTGTACCTCAATCCTATACCTCAATCCTGTACCTGTACCTCTCCTCTTACTCGAGTTTAATTCTGGAGTTTTAGTAAGAGTTATATAATACCTTTTCAGTGGTTACATAGCTGTGTGTGTGTGTGTGTGTGTGTGTGTGTGTGTGTGTGTGTGTGTGTGTGTGTGTGTGTGTGTTACCAATATACATTATTGCTATCTGATATTTCATAAAGAAGCTCTATAGAGCTCCAATAGTCATTATCTTGTCCCACTAGTGCCCTCTATAAGACAGTTGCCGCTGGAAAGATGACCTGTTGTACATGTACTATGCAATGACCTATAAACAGGTTTACATCACACGGTTAACTGCACTTACTGAGGTGGTAAATGAACTGGTAAATTTTCTATGATTAATATCTCTTGGGACATAGATTATTGGTAATTGTAATGTCTCCTCATCTTTACAATAGGGTATCCTGTTACTCAGAGTGTCCTGTAACAGTGTCCTGTAAACTCAGTGTCCTGTAACAGTGTTCCATAACTCATAAGTGTCCTGTAACACTGTCCCATAACCCATGAGTGTCCTGTAACAAGTGTCCCATAACTCATGAGTGTCCTGTAACTCATGAGTGTCCTGTGTCCTGTAATTCATGAGTAAGTGTCCTGGCCATAACTCATAACAAGTGTCCCATAATTCATGAGTGTCCTGTAACAAGTGTCCCATAACTCGAGTGTCCTGTAACAAGTGTCCTGTAATTTATGAGTGTCCTGTAACTCAGAGTGTCCTGTAACTCTCAGATTGTCCTGTAACTCTCAGATTGTCCAGTAACTCTGTGTAGCAGTATTATTCAGAAGTTATAATTATGTAATAAGTGATGGAAGAAACTTTGAAAATTCCTTAGTTTTTGTTTTATATACTCATTGATACATGTCAGAATGTGAAGGTTTTGTTATACTGAATGTCAGAATGTGAAGGTCTTTGTTATACTGAGGTATGTCAGAATGCGAAGGTCTTTGTTATACTGAGGTATGTCAGAATTACGCCCTCTCAGGGGAAAGACCTTGATTCGAATTCCACCATTAATAATATTATTCTTGATCTCAGGATTGTCAAAAGTTCCCCTGAGAGTTGGTTGGCATTGTTCAATCAGAATGTGGGTACTGATCAAGACATGTCATGCTTGCATAGTTTGCCCTATGTTTCTCAATGTTTCTATACCTTATGTCCATGCATTCTTTCTCTGATAACACATCCCGTCAGCTCATATTCATTATTCATGGTCAGTTCTTCCTGTGTGGAATCTCTGACACTTTGGACTTTAGGACAAATTAGGTGACTTATTTAATTAAGGCTGTTAATCTAAGTGTCCTTAATACAGAGTCGGCCTCTTTACGGGGTGTTGGGATAGAGGGTTTCCAATACTCACTAATTTGTCCTATAATCATCAGTGATGTGTATTCGGGACATGGATTCTACTCATGTACTCAGGACATGTCTTCTTGTAATTCTCAGGAAATTATCCATAACTCCCGTAATTCTGTAATTCTCCTGTTATATCTCCAGTAAATCTCAGTATATCTCCAGTAATTCTCAGTATATCTCCCGCTATACCTCCCTTAATTCTCAGTATATCTCCAGTAATTCTCAGTATGGCATATTATATATCAGTCATTTATATTGGACATACATATATGGCATAGATGATTATATGCAGTTTATCCTGTAATCCTCAGTAATTTACCTGGAGTCATATTCAGGTCATAGGCTCATATTCAGGACACGGAAAGGTAATTTACAGTGTGTTTAGGACAACCAGTGTTTAAGGACATTCACACTTGAGGGGCTTAAACCCATTGTTTGCACTGGCATGTTATGTCTGTAAAATCTCAGCCTTTAAAGGTTACATTCCAATCTCAATTAGTAGAGAACTCCTGTGAAGTTTGTGTAGTGTCATGTGTCACTATACAATACTGTAAGGAATAGGGGTGCATAGTATAGGGTGGGCGGGGCTACAAAATAGGGTGGGTGGGGCTGATTGGTATTCGAGGTATGTTGCTTGTGAGTAATCTTTGAACAAGAGTGTAATGGGAAGGGTATGAGTGTGTAATAGAAGGGTGTGAGCGAGTATAATGATGTTCTATAATACTGGTTGTGTGTGCCAACTAATGGGGAGAATGCCATATTCACTCTTGTACTGTAGGTGTGTGCATTGGGTTTCAGACAGCCTGTGGGATCTGGAATATGCTATATATACATATAACTAAATATGGTGGTGGATGGCATTCCTTACAACTATATACTTCAAATTGGAGCTATTTACATGCACCGTCTATAGAACTGCATGGTATTGGGGTCATAATAATATGATACTTCTGAAACTGCTGACAGTTGTGAGTGAGAACTCAATAGATTAGTTTATTGGATTGACATGCTTGACCAGAGAAGGTGTTTGAGAATTAAGTGGCAACAGCTGCTTTGTGGGTAGAAATTGTGTAAATAGATCTTAAGATAGTAATTGTTATTGCCAGGTAGTGTCCAGTAGCAAACTGCCATGGTTAGGTGTGTGGGAGGTTTGTGTGCTTGGTATAGTGCCCAGTCAGTGTATTTGGGAAGTGTGTGTGTGCTTGGACAGTGCCCAGTCAGTATGTGAAGTGTGTATGTGTGAGATGTGTGTATAGAAGTGTGGGAGGTGTGTGTGGGAGGTGTGCCGCTTGTTTGATAGTACCCAGTCAGTATCTGAAGTGTGTGTGTGTGGGAGGTGAGCCGCCCATGCAGTCAGTGTGTGAAGTGTGTGAGGTATGTGCATATAGTGTGAGATGTGTGAAGGAGGTGTGTGAGAGATTCCTATGTGGTGTGTGTGTGCATGTTCAGGTGGATGCTTGATAGTGCCCAGCCAATAGCGACTAGAATATGCCATAGTCTCCTCCCCTACACAGGGAAACTCTCTTACACTGAGAGTTCGATTAGGATGAAGGGGGTGGGGGGGGGGAGGAGTTAAGTGGGACTGCATGTTGTAACCACACTGTACATGAAGTGCATTATCTAGGGGGGTCTGGAAATATATACCCTCCCTCTGGAGGCGAAGGGATCCATATTTTTAGAGTCCATTGTGAATAGATTTTAGCATATTAATGAAAGGACTTTGGGGGAGTGGTTGGATGAATAGAACCCCACCCATATTGGGTAGACTTTACGTATTTGCTTTTGGTGTTACTTGTAGTCAAGATGATGTAAATGATAATTTTAATAGAATATAATGTATTTTAAGGCAGAAATATTTAATCTGGTATCTCTAATATCCTGTAACAGTGTAAAATTAATATTTCTAGCAGAAGTTCCTGTAATGTTATACTGCTGCAAAATTCCTATCATAACTGCCTTTCCCCCAGAAAGAGCTGTGAAACATCTGATACATCAGATCCACTGTCCAGAGGCTGTCCTTTTTTCAGAGGTTAATTTATACCAAGATTAACAAGATGGTACATTTTTAGACAGAGGTTGTCCTTATTTTGGAGTGTCTTTTATTGGAGTTTCCATTGTTAGTATATTACAGCCTGTTTCAGGGGGTTGGAATAGAGGAGTTTCACTGTATACAGAAGTGTCCTCATTTCAGGGGGTAGGATTAGAGAAGTGTTCCACTATAGCATTCACTTGGATCAGGTGATAATCAAATCATCCCAGTTTCTATAGTACTATTAATATTCTATAGACTATTGTAATCTGAGCATTGTGTGTAGAGTTTATTGTAAACTTATCCATTATTATTATAGTGAAACTTTCACTAACTATTCTGTGGATCTGATTCCAATATAATATAGTGATACTCTAGCTTCCTCTAACTCTAATTATTATGTAGATCTGATCATATACTCTAGCTTCCACTAACTATTATGTGAATCTGTGGTATTAAAAGATAACAGAATCTGTAGAAGAAGAGAGAGTTTGTGCTTTATCCTGGAGACTCATAAAGGACTGGGTAAAGCTTGTCTTGGTAACACCAGAATCATATCTTTGCTCTATAATCAAGGACTAAAGGATGAAGAAATGTTTTATAAGTTGCAGTAATAATGTGATCTGTGGGGAATGTTTAAAATACGAATACTAACCTCTCAAACAATGCTCAGTGCTCACCTCTCAGGCAATGCTCAGTGCTCACCTCTCAGGCAATGCTCAGTGCTCACCTCTCAGGCAATGCTCAGTGCTCACCTCTCAGACAATTTTTAGTCTATTCTGAACACCTTAAAATGAGGAATTAAAGTGTCCTGATTAGAGGGGTGGCCTCGTTTTAGAGGGTGGAGTTTCCACAAGTTCTCCTGTGATAACATAGTAATGATTCTTAGAGGATTAATGAAGTATTCAAAGACATGATCCCATGGGTGGAGGGTGAGGAGTAGGTGAAGAGTGAGGAGTGTAGAGTCGTTACAACAGAAGAAGAAACCTGAAAGTGTATTATAAATCATTTTATTGCTATAATAGGATTTTATTGATCCCAATTATAATAGTTTTGTGGTTTTAATTATCTGTAGCATGGGAGAACTTCCTTTTGTGGCCTAGTGATTACTTTTTAAGGCAAAATTCCTCAACACTTCCATATAAATGTCCTCAACTTACAATAGTAATGTTTTGGTTGTAAGTTAACCTCTGGGGGCATCTTATTAACCTCTGGGGACATCTTCACAGTGATGGAAATATGTTGCTTGCTGAATTTGTAATAACTGACAGTTGTTTCTTGTTTTTTGAGTTTGTTGCTCTTTGCAAGATAATTACCTTTTCTAAGGGAGTACATAACTCTCAGGAAGCAACAGGCTATTGATTAAGTGCCATGACATTACTACACACACTATTATGACTGATCACACTAAAAGAGATAAGACTGTCCATCTCTGTGACCATTAGACTTACCTGGTTCATTCTTGGTTCTCTCGTTGTACTCTGTCACAACAATAAGGTGATTTTTGTTTACTCCATGCTTGGACACCTGGTATGCTTATTCTAGACCAGATATTGCTGGAATATGTAACTGGAGTTTCATGCAAGATATGGGGCCAGCAGTCCCATAAGTGGTTCTCTCCTTTCAATTTTTGGTGTTAATAATGTTAGGGACTATATTTGTTGCATGTTGCTACTCCTAACAGTCCCAGAGTCATTAATAGTAATTACTTAACAGGTATATTATTATATGATCACCAGTTGAAATAGGTGGAGGGTTTATGATCACCCTTAACAGTCAGTGGAGGGTATATGATCACCAGTTTAAATAGGTAGAGGGTTTATGATCATCCTTAACAGTCAGTGGAGGGTATATGTTAATAAATAGGTGGAGGGTGTATGATCACCCTTAACAGTCAGTGGAAGGTATATGATCACCCTTAATAAATAGGTGGAGGGTGTATGATCATCCTTAATAATCAGTTGAAATAGGTGGCGGGTGTATGATCACCCTTAACAGTCGATTTGGATGGGTAGAGGGTATATGATCACCCTTAACAGTCAGTTTAATGTATAATCACCCTTAACATAGGTGGAGGGTGTATGATCACCAGTTTAAATATATACCCTCCACCCATCCAAATTGACTGTTAAGGGTGATCATACACCCTCCACCTGATCACCCTTTAACAGTCAGGCTACTATATGAACCCATCTTCACCCCTTCCCAAAATTGACGTATTTGGCTATATAGAGCTAGTTATTAGTCATGGTCACTGGACAAATTCATGTGAATCAGTGATTACTACTCATGGACATGAAATCACTGTCTCTTGTAGTAAACAGAATGTAGAATTGTTTCATCATAACTTCCATATTTTGCGGATACCTTGCAGTGAAAACCATCATTGCAAATTGTGGTCCCCAGTTCTGTCAGACACTGCACTTGCTGTCCACAATATTGTGTCATTCAATGTCATGCATATCATGTTTTGTAGTTTACATGCATGCCTCCCAAAGAAACCTATCTCTCTTCTCTCCATGCCTCCCAAAGAAACATATCTCTCTTCTCTCCATACCTTCCATAGAAACCAATCTCTCTTCCCTCCATGCCTCCCAAAGAAACCAACTCCATGCCTCCCCAAAAATTATGCAATCTCTTGTAGTAAGTATTAGTAATAGTTGTAATGAAAGTGAAGCTTACACTATGAAGTGTAATTTGTAGTGTCCATATTTTCCAAATAAACTAAATCCTTATCTCACGTTTTAGGTAATAATTCTAGATAAAGATCATTCATTATTACAAAGGAAAAGTGAAGTTTACACCACCTGTTGTTCCCAGGTGCTCACCCTTCCAAGTACTAGTCAGGCTCAATGTTGCTTAACTGCCGACAGATCTAGAATTGAATTAATTGTCCTCTTCCCTACTATGGGGTCCTCTTACCTATAGTGTAGACTTGCTCTTAATCCTTTTTGTATGGACACATACACACATTAGAATAACTTACGACATCTTTTGTATCTGGACTGTCAGCCATGGAACAGCCATTCCTTTCTTTAGGAACCATTCCCTTAAGACCATCAGATCAGACCTTTGGGCTTTGAACCAGTTAGGATCTTTAGACCCAATAAATTTTCAGTTGACTATTAACCAGCTTAGCTAATAGCCTTGACCTGCCTGAACACAGTTTTTGTGTTAGTTATCAGAGCACCACGTACAGTGGAACTTCTCTATTCCAGACACCTTGGGACAGATTAAACTGTCCTGATTAGAAGTGGCCTCATTTCAGGGGGTGAAGTTCTATTAATATTAATGCATGAGCTGTTATTTGAGACGTATCCAAATGTCCTTAATGCGGAGGTATCCTTGGGGTTCGTAATAGCCAGTACATATTTAGGTATAAGCCAAGCCACCTATTTACCACAGCCTTTTTGGACACCTGACTGAGAAACACAGTAATGATTATACAGTAGAAAAGGACCCTCTATCATAGAGATGTCCTCAAACTCTCCATGCACTATTTCATCAGTAAACACTCTAACCAGCTGGTTATGTGTATAGATTGACTTATAGCGCAGTCTCAGAATAAGAACACTAACATTCTAAAGACCTAATATACCCTCAGGCTTCTCTCAGGCTACCCTCAGGCTACCCTTAGGCTTCCCTTGGGCTTCCTTTAGGCTCTAACCTCTCTTTTAAGGAGGTACTATGTATTGTAGTTAGATCCATATGGTGCTGTGGTAGCTAGAACATTGGAATTGCATAGTATTAATATTATAATAATAATATTATATTATTTTATTTTATTTTCAAGGAAATTGATTTTTTAAGATTCTCAATGATGAATTGCACACTCTAAATAATTAAGAAGCCACACCCACTTATTTTATACTCAGATACTTGAACTATTCCACTCAAATTTTTGAGTGTAGATACCTCAAAAAAATTTTGGGCCTCAAAAATTTTGTGCCTTGATTTTTTTTGTGTGTCTTGATATTTTTGTGTCTTAAAAATTTTGGTGTCTTGAAAATTTTGTGTCTGGACACTTTAAAAATTAATAGTACATTGTTGAAATTCCTAGAGTAATTCTGTTAACCATCATCTGGTAAAGGGATTCCATGTCATTTTAACAATTTAATGCTCCAATCTAAAAATAGCATTATAATCATGTATGGATGGACTCATATAAGGTTTTGTATGCCCCCTCGTGCTGCAGTGTGTAATACACATTGCAACAGAAAGTCTTTACTGTATGAGTACATAGTCTTTACATGTGGCAGGATACCTCAGAACAGCTGACAACATGCCTATGCAGCAACTGAATTGTCTATGGGTTCCCATGCATACCCTGTGGAAATGAAGCCCTTTATAGATCATGTACAATGCATGCATGTGTAGTAATGTTATATAGTAAAGGCATGCTATCTATACATGTATGGATTTGCTACATGTGAGCCCAGGAGCCCTATAGCTAGGCTTAGGTAGATTATGCTAGCATAATTTTAGGAATAATAGGGACTGTCTGGAATCAAGCATAATGCTAGAATAATGGGGCACATTTTGGGAATAATTTGAGCTCTTTTTGCACCTGGTCATTGTACAGCTAATTTTGAAGTCCTCTGAGTGGTCCTGATGGAAATGTATAGGCCTAATTCCATGAGTGGTTTCATGAACTATTGGTGACTATACAGTGATTGAGCATGTGATCAGCCATGTGGCATGTTTCAGTTTTTGGTAGTGTCAAAAATGGCTTCTAGTTCACAACTGAAGGCCACTTTTGGAGATCAGCAGGGACAAACTTTATAGGACTATGTAGAAATATCAGTTTAACAAACTATAACTGTTGTTTTAAAGAAGAAGAATCAATAATGTTGTGAGAATAATAGGTGAATTAGCAAGAATAATTGGCAACTTTTCTTAGCATTGCAGAATAGAATAATGGGGGACCTAAGCCTACCTATAGCCCTCTCTGATGTGGTTCAGCAAGGCTTCGTGTAATTTGATACAGATTTTTACAAATTATTAGCAATTAGAGTTTTTATTTCAGAGTGCCAGAGACAGCTGTGTTTGGTAAGATGGTGAATGGACTGTGTGTAGTGTGGTTGTAAGTTCCTTTCATCCACGATTTAAAGTTCTTGTGGGCCTAAAGCAATAGAGAAGTTATGGAGGGGAAGGAGGTAAAAAGTAGCCTGAGGCTATAGATCACACAAAGGGGGGATGGGGGAATTGGGGTAGGAGGAAGATGCACTCCCACTAAAGTCGAAATTTCTTTTGTTGTATAGCTATAGCTGTAATGTTATCTTTCTACACTTGATTATACCTAGGAATAACCTAGTCTGATGTTGGCCCCTCTCCTTCTGTAACCCCTCCCTTTCTCTTCCTCTGTATCTCCGCCCTCTCTTGTAGTCCGTCTCTCTTCTTTTGTAGCCCCTTTCTCTCTTTGTAGCCCCTCCCTCCCTCTTCCTCTGTAGCCTCCTGTTCCTATTGCAGTGTAAGTAAATTGAGGCCTTTTGATTCTCCCAATCCTGTAATTAAAATTATTTTTGTGTTAATGAATCAAGTGAAGTTTGACACACAACAAACTGTTTATGGAAATTACTAAGCGTAACTTGGGGGTGTGGTTCACATAAAGCCCCCCCCCCCCCCCAAAAAAAATAATAATAATAAACCTATACAAAGTTGTTTTCATTATTAATACTTATAGTTACATTAAAGGACTTGAAAACACATTTTTGCTTCTATGTGTGAATTCCTTACATTACTATAACATCTGTATACCTGTAATAATAAAGATACCATAATATACAATAAGAATACTGTAAGGAAATTTACACATAGGAGCACCCTTCATGGGGGGGGGGAAGAGGTAGAGGAATTTTATGCACAAGCTGTGGAGATGTTCCACTGTACGAAGACAACATTTGGTGGAAGCCACAAAAGGATTGTCTTGACAATCATGGGATTGTCTTGACCATCATGAAGACCTACTCATTATGGTATTTTACTACAATCTCCCAGCCTTCCTGACTACATTAATTACTAATCAGCTGTTTGTCTGTGAAGTGTGAGTAACCACCATATCATGTCCCACACTATAACTGGTCACCTGAACATGAAATCACTCACCTTTTAAAGTCTGTAACATAAAGATGTTTTGACTTCCTTTTCTCATGATCCTTTACCATCAGCTTGCTGCTGTTGACCTCTGTGGTTAGCACTAGAGAGTCCATTGTTAAAGGTAATTTAGCTTATTAAAGGTCATTTTTATCACCTGTTAGTACCAGATGGTATTATTTTAACTCTCTGGGTCTCCTTTCACCTTGAGCATCTTGAGTTTAGATGTAAGAAAAATCGTTAGCTATTTTACACTCTTTGACTGTGTAGGAATATTCCACAGGCTATAATCTTAATTATTAATTGGGTGTCCTAAATATATAGGCTGTCCTAAATATATAGGGTGTCCTAAATATATAGGGTGTCTTAAATGTATAGGGTGTCCAAAATGTATAGGGCGTCCAAAATGTATAGGGTGTCCAAAATGTATATATAGGATGTCCTAAATGTATAGGGTGTCTCTTATTCAGGAAGTTGGAATTGAGGGGGTTACATAGATACCCTCATTTCAGGAAGTTGGAGAGGCCCCACTATAATAATATGGAGTTATTAGAACTGAAATCCTACACCAATCAGTCCCTCCACTATGACTAGACCTTACTCCACTTATAATTTTGTGGTGATGTTTGTGGTTCCCCTAATTCCAGGTTTCTCAAACCGGACTCTGAAGCCAATGTGACAAATATTTTGTGTTCCATTAATGTGATGTGGTACAAATATTGTTCTAGGGCTCTTTCTCCATGTAACAGAATGTCATTGTCAATAATACTGTACTGTTGTTATTGATAATTGTACAATACAATGATATAATATAATATTATTGTAATAGGACACTTGACAAATATGTAATATGATTCTGTTACATGGAGAAAGAGCCACACTACAGGAGGCAGTAAAGATTATAGCTCATATCTGACCGTTATATCCCTCGCCCAGCTGGCCATATATCTGACCTTATCCCTCCCTGGCCACATCCCTCCCCATGCCATATATCTGACCTTATTTCTCCCCTGCCAGATGTCTGGCCTTATCCCATATTTCTGACCTTATCCTTCCCTGGCCATATATCTGACCTTATCCTTCCCTGGCCATATATCTGACTTTATCCCTCCCTGGGCCATATATGAACTTATCCCTCCCCGAGCTATATATCTGACCTTATCCCTCCCTGGGCCATATCTGACCTTATCCCTCCCTGGGCCATATATCTGACCCTGTCCCTCCCCGGCCATATATCTGACCTGGACCCTCAATGGCCATATAATATCTGACCTAGTCCCTCCCCAGCCATATATCTGACCTTATCCCTCCCTGGCCATATATCTGACCTGGTCCCTCCCTGGCCATATATCTGACCTGGTCCCTCCCTGGCCATATATCTGACCTTATCCCTCCCTGGCCATATATCTGACCTGGTCCCTCCCCAGGCCATATATCTGACCTCAAAGAATTTTGTGTTTGCTCTGTTAATGATAAGTGAATGTCTTGAGTTCTGTGTAGCAATATGAAATACGTTATGCATTGTTTAGTGCTATTTCTGGTAAGCACATTGAGTGCATGCCCCAGAGGTAATGGAGGCAACTCTCTCCTTCCTGTATCTTACCTTCTGTTCTTTTTGGCAACAGAAACACTTATCTTTTAGTGGTTTCTTAGTGAATTAATTTTGGTTGCAGAGACACTTCATTACGTACAACAAAATTAATCATTTTTGCTAGAAATAGACCACTTTTCACCCTCAACTTCTGTCACAAGATTGCATTAGTCCACACAAAGTTTGCATGTATGTCTCACGCAGGTTTATGGCTACCTTTAAGCCACCTGCCAGTTGGTGTGGTGTCTGGGTGGTGCTGACCACCATCAGTAATATTATTAGGCCACTTCTGCATACTAAAAAAACTTGGTCTTTTTTTAGCAAATGTTGGTCATTTTGATGCATATTAATTATTATATTGTAGAAGTTTCACTATAAACTTGAATCATTCTATACTAAGGAAACAGGGGGGGTGGTTCTGAGGGCTGAAGCCCCCCTAGTTTTTCAGCTTACCTCAAGTACTTTTCCATGCCAATGACAAGGGAGCGTGCCCCTAGATCCTCCTAATCCAAAACAACTTCCTATGCCTATTAAATAGCCAAACAGATTGAATCATTGGGGTCACAGATAACACAAGATTAGTGAGAGACAGGGTCTCTAGCCAACGGATTGAATCATTGGGGTCATAGATAGCTGAGAGAGAAATACTCTTGAAAATAACAGGGTCTATAGCCAACAAATTAAATCATTAGGGTCATAGATTAGTGAGATAACTAACTGTTCATGTCCCAGTGGTTAGAGCTACTTTAGCTCATCATGAAACTCATACTGGTTGTGTTCCAGCTCTATATATAATGGGGGGAAAATGTTTATGTCCAAAAGTTAGATCACAGTCCATTGACATGCATTTTCAATGTTTGCTGATTCTTCAAACCACTCTTTGGGGGGGGGGGGGGCTAGCAATATTGCCCACTAATTCACTGACCTAATAAAAATATCAAAAATGAAGAAAATGGTTTTTTATAGTCATTCAAACCACTGGATCAGCTGTGAGTAGCAGCTTTTATAAGTTGGGCATTAATAGTCTGATATAATTAATAATTAATAATATTTATTAATAATAAATAATTTATAATTATATTTTACTTTGGTAACTTGATATTTTCCTGTTATGGCTTCTTGATTAAAAAATTTCAAATTTAAATTAAAATAATATTAAATATTTGATTTAAAAAAATATTATAATCATCAGTGTAGAATTTGAAGCATTATTCTGTCTGACAATGCTTTACATAGTTATAACAAATGTCAAAAGGTGTTTTTACCATTTCAGAGGACAGCGGTACCTTTATCCTGCGTGTACAATTAATATCTACCTTTATCCTGCATGTACAAATATCTCATGAATTGTAGGCTTTCATGGTAACTTTTATAGGAAATAGCATTACCTTCATCTTTAAATCTTCTGGGAAAATAACAATGTCACCTTCATCCTGTATGTCTCCTAGTATCTGATCTTTCTTTGATTCTCTGGTATCTATGGTAACTTGATATCAGCTGTGGAACCCAACAAAACAGCTGCAGTAGAGGACACATGACCTGTGTTTACACTGGGGAAGGTCAGACTTGGGAGTAAAGTTTTCTCAGCTTCCCACACTAAAGGTTTATGGTAGTCAGGGCAGAGTATGGGGTGTTAGCATTGAGGTGTTAGGGCTGAACCTTTGAAACCTTGTAAACAAAGTATTCTCTGATATGAGCACAATGTCAGTAATCCACTGGGATACTATAATGTGTAAATACAATGTCAGTAATCCACTAGGATACTATAAGGTGTAAATAACAAAACAAGTATACTCTAACATGTGTAAATAACAAAACTATGTCAGTAATCCACTAGGATTCTACAACATGTTAAATCCATTAGTATACTATAACGTTTACATTAATAATACCAAACAATTTCAGTAATCCACTAGGATACTATAATGTGTAAATAACAAAAGAATGTCAGTAATCCACTGGTATACTATAACATGTGTATTTAATAGCAAAACAATGTTAGTAATCGGCTAGGATACTATAATGTGTACTAAACAATGTCAGTAATCTACTAGGATATTAGAACATGTACCAAACAATGTCAGTAATCCACTAGGATACTATAACGTGTGTAAATAACATCTCCATATCTACTAACCAGCTCTGGTCAAATTAGAGCAGCTTAGAAACTGAATTCTAGTCAAAATAGCATCAAAATGTGCAGTGTTGTTCAAACCCTCAATTCATTAGATCCTTTAGGGGTTATTTCCAAGTGAGAACACCTGTTCCATGCAAGATGTAGCCAAGGTCGTGCACTAGGAGACAGTGCTGTCACCAAAGCAACCACTATATATAAGTCTGATAGTTTAATATGAAATAGATCTATAGTATTATGCCTTTATAGAAGCCTCTATAGTGTTGTGTGTTGGAAGTTTATATAGTGAAGGTATGTACTAATATCCCTCTAGCATGGGTTCTATAGTCCAACAGTAAATGCTTTGCTAGCTATTACAATAAAAATCAGCTATTAGTCTCAATTTCATTCATAAAGCCCCTTTTTTCTTTTCATGATGTTTTCCAAAGCACTGCACTCTATTTCCCACAGTGCTGTGATAGGTGACAGTGTGGGTGACAGACACAGTGTGGCCAAGTGTAGGTGACGGACACTGTGTGGTAGAGTGTAGGTGACAGACTTGATGTGGTGGATAGTAGGTGACACAGTCTAGGTGTGTGACATAGTGTGGGTGACACAATGTGGTGTAGTGTAAGTGACACAGTCTGGGTGGGTGACATAGTGTAGGTGACAGTCTGGTGGAGTGTAGGTGACATGGTGTGGTGGAGTGTAGGTGACACAGTGTGTGGTGGAGTGTAGGTGACACAGTGTGGTGGAGTGTAGGTGACACAGTCTAGGTGGGTGACACAGTGTGGGTGACACTGTGTGTATCACAGAATGGAGGATTGAACTCCACTAGCTGTATAAACCCACTTTTCATGTTTACCAAACAGTGCGGGACACAGTGTGGTGGAGTGTAGGTGACACAGTCTGGGTGGGTGACACAGTGTGGGTGACACTGTGTGTATCACAGAATGGAGGATTGAACTCCACTAGCTGTATAAACCCACTTCTCATGTTTAACAAACAGTGTGCCATAAATATATCACCATCTATACACAGCGTCTCTTTCAATCATGTTATAAACATTGGCCATTCCAGCTTTTGAGAGCAAGTTTTTGGGTGCAGATAGTGAACCTTGTCATGAGTTCATGGACTTACCCTTAACTACAACCACAGGTTACATTCAAAGCTACATATCCTAGGAGAATAAAGGTTGTATCAATGAAATATTTTTGCAGAGCTGTGTGTGTGTCCTTGTCAAGTTACAAAATACATTATCTATGTCTTGAGAGTGATGCCAGTGAATGGCTTCTATAAAAGATTAACTGCTCTGCTAGCTGTCAACATGTTTCTCTCTGGAATTTACATTTTAACCCAGTTTTCTATAGCCATCACAGATCAGCAGAAGTGAGGATCAGGAAGTGTATGAATTGGTGATGTAGTAGTGATGCTGAGAGTTTAGTCTTTTCTTTTCTTTGATATACATTGACCTTTACTAAGTCATGACCTTGCAATGTTATTTCCGGCTACAGATGAGGTGGGGGAGATGTGACAGATAGCAAAATGCAGATGCATTTTGGAAGTGTATGAATTGGTGATGTAGTATTGATGCTGAGAGTAATTTAGTCTTTTCTTTGGTATGCATTTGACCTTTACTAAGTCATGACCTTGCAATGATATTTCCAGTTACAGATGAAGTGGGATATGAAATGCAGATGCATTTTTGGTAGTAAACATTTCGATCATGTTTATAACATTGTTATGGTAATTTTCTGATTAGTAATTAAAAAAGACACTTATTTTTAAGCAAATCAAGAATTATAACAGTGACTAAAGACTTTGAAAATTATATTTGAGTCCAACTAACCTCAAAGATTTTGTGCCTCAAAAATAAACCATTGTATAATATTATACCTACTCAAGGAGCTAGTAAGCATGTGCAAAAGGAAAAAAATCCACCAAATTAATGTAGTGAAGGGCTAGGTACATGAAAGTATAAGTAGATAAGAATCTGGTAAAATTTCCCAGAGGGAAGTCTGAGGCTTGAGATCATCTCGTGATTAAATTTTGTGTTCTTACACTCTAACACTCTGGCCTTTATTGGAGTGGCATGGGAGTTATGCACTTCCATCTAATTTAGGACTGACAGGATGTGTAAACTCTGACATCACTTCCACAATCTGACTAGTCAGCTGAGCTCCCCCTCACTGCACCTGGCTAAGCTCCAATAACCCTTTGATGTGTTAATTTGCTGACCTTTTAACAGCTGCAGCCGGTCTATAAATACCCCGTATAAACTCATTAGCACACTTTAGCTAGATTTACAGGCTCTGGGTGTAGATAAGTTCTAAGGAGTTACTAGCTGATACAACTAAACTGATTTTTGTTATAAAGCTGTGGCTTGTCTAGTTGTAGTTACAAGTCCTTAGTGGAGAAATGGTTCTGACAACATTGTACAGTAAGTCTGTTAATTATTATGTTCATGTGTTATGTTAAAAAAACTTTGATAGATAAGAAACTGTTATAGTGGTATAGACAGCCTCCTTGCTGCATAAAGTGCTCTACTTCTGTTCTAAGTTGGGATAACGCAATTTTCCAAGGTCCTAATGTGGCCTGGAGATGTTCCACTGCACTCTGTGGAGAGGCCTTGCATATCATAATATGCAGTCAGACTCTGTTCATGTTTTCAGTGGTACAATCTGACCTTGTGCAGGTTTTCAGTATTTTGTTCAAGTGTTATTAATTCTGTGTTGTGCTGTATCATAAGACTATGTAGTTCTTGTATGTCTAGTACTATCTGATGTCATGTGCATAGAACTGTTAATGCTACTCTCCATTGGAAAATTAACAGCTCTCACCAAGTTACATAAAACACAAAGATGTGACACATTCAGTGGAATATCTCTGTTCCAACCTCCAGAAAAGAGGAAGTTTGTATTAATAGCTTGTATATTAACAGTAACAGAACTTTACCCCCAGAAAGAGCCCTCTAAACAGGACAGTTTAATTTGTCCAAAGGTATCTCAAATAGAGAGATTCCACTGCATGGAATATCTGTCACTCTACAAATGTATGTTATATTTTTTTCTCTTCCACTTGATTATCTCAGAGTTTGTGGCCAATGCCTTGACGTATGTTGGCAACCACACTGGTCCCTGCCTCATCCAACTCAATGGCCAGGCCATCGTTATCGTCCTCACTAATGGAGAAGAAATTAACCAATGGCCCTATAACTGCATTCGACAGTTCAGGGCTGAAGATGAAAGTGGAAAATTCAGTTTTGTATCCGGTAGAAGAGGCCCGTATGGCGTTGCCGAGTATAATTTCAGCATGCCAAATAATTCTCTGATTAATCTACAAGGTGCTCTTACTGAGTTTACGGGAGCCCAATTCAGTGCTATAGCTCCTGGATCGGGAACTGACCAACAACCCCTTCAGATGCCACAGCCTTTGCCACCATACCCATCAATGCTACCATACCAATCCAATACGCAGTCTTTCACACTCCCTCATCGCATGACAACTGGACGGAAAGATTCAGTATTGTCCGATGTTTCTACTGATTCAGCGTTTTCTTCTCCCATACATTCATCACAACTCCCAAAGTTGCCACCTCGTGATTACATTCAAGCTGTACCAATTAAAGATGATGAGAGATTGATAAGCAGAAGTCGTACATCCAGTTCTCTATCAAGTAGTCAGTCTATGGACATCGGTACACGTCCATCTCTTCCACCACCGAGACGGGATGCAAAAGAACTCTCACCGGAGACATTGGTTGCTAAAAGTACCACATATGAAGAGACTCATGTCATTAGCCAACAGCAGAACCAAGTGGCAGAGAAGGGCAAGCCTTCTATAGTTCCCTCAAAGAAGAAGTCATTACTCAGTCGTATAAGAAGAAGTGATAAAAGTAATGTTGAAAGGTAAATAGTTTGTATAATTATTATAAATTTTTTAATTTATTTTATTTTTTCATTAATTTTTTGCAGTGATAAGAAATCATTAAATAAAGGTGAAAATTCAAATTCTAGTCCATACATCTCCAGACCCATACCACAACTGCAGACAGAATCTACTTCCGCAATTAATCTGAAGCCAGATGGAGTGAATATTCAGACGTATGAACAAATCCAAGGAAATTCACCAGGAGAAGAAGTTAAGAGATTGTCTAATGGAGAAATAAAGAAAGAATCGCCTTACGATCGTCTTCCATCCAGCAAGGACCTAGCGATGGAGAACTCACAGACATTAACTGCTAATGAAAACAGAGAACCTTTAGCTAGTCCAGACCTTGAAATTGGCAGGCATAACTCACAAGAAGCTTTAGACGGGAAGAAATCTCCTCTTCTTAATGACTGTACTGATCTTGATTATATTCCACGAAGTTCTCCTACTGTAAAAGCCAGACAAATCACTGCCGAACATGCTCAACATTTAAGAAAGTTAAGTGAAAAGGACATGAACTTTCATGTCTCTCACAGCCTTCATGGAAGGCGATCGCCACCAAACAAACTCTGTAAAAAATCAAATACAATGCATGCCATAAATGAGCAATACCAGGTGCCAAACGCTATCGAAGTGGATGACTCCTTGTATAATATTCCAAGGCCCTCTTCGTCTGAAGACCAGTACAGTGTACCAAAACCTGTCACAAGTTCCCCTCCACAAGATGTCATCGCTGAAACCAATTATGATATACCAAAACAAGCCAATTTCAATGGCATTTCTTCTCACAATGTTGACAATTCTCTGTATAATAATGTTCCCTCTTCTGCTATCGTACATGAAAATGAGAGCCCTCTACAAGATACTTATGATACACCACGGGCAGCTTTAGAAGGTGAAAGTACGTACAATGCACCTCGTGCTGCTCTCAGAAACGGCTCAGATTCTCTGTACAGTTCACCGAGGCCATCTAACCAGTATTCTCTCAGGAGAGGTTCCATGCCAAGAAAAGCAAAAGGCAACTATGAGTCTATAGAAATCAATGAGGACACACATCCCATGAGGAAGCTGCAACCAGCTAGAAGCTTGGGATCACTGAACAAAGTGCATGCCAATCCACTTGGAGATTCAGATCTTGCTCTTAGAAGACACATCAGCCCCCCAGTTGGTGTGTACATTGATATTGACTTGCAGAAGGCTCTACCACCAGCTAAAAATGCACCCCTCCCCCCTTTACCAACTGTAGGAGGGCCAGATAGAATAGTCGACAGTGTTTATGCCGAGATATCTGAAGAAGCCATCATGAAAAATAGAAATGCAAGAGACAGCCAATTGTATAACTCCGAGAAGAATCCTGCTCATGCTACGTACAGCCAATTACCTCCGGCAAGACCAAGACATCCCAGTACTTCATCTATTCAGGGGATGCATATAGCAAAAGCTAGGGAACTTGAGGAAGAAGGCTATGAATTCTGTTTACCTGCACATCAGCACCTTTTAAACTCTCCTGCACCTCCCAACACAAGGTCTTTTTCCGATTCACCATCTCCGCCTAAGCAATCGGCCGACGAGCTGTTGAAGAAATACAATATTAAACTTGATAGAGCGACTTCTAGGTCACCACGATCTCCCAGATTACATTCCGAAAGTGATGTCTTGAATGATTCTTCTGCTTCCCATCAATCAATTCTGGGGACATCTACTCCATTGGGGACATGTACTCCATTGGGGGACGATCCATTAACAGATGAATATGTGATAGTGACTGGACCTGACCATCGTCCAAAAACAAACCTCACCCGTCTTCAGGATGGTACTGATAGGAGAGTAGTAGAGAGTGACTACGAAATGATGAGTTCAGCACCTCTCAATATCAATGAGCAAAAACATTATTCGACACCTAACCCAAGCCTATGGTGGACACCTAACCCGCAACCCACCACACAACACACGAGCAAGGACTTTCCAGAAGATCCACCTCCTTTGCTCATGCCCAGGGACGACAAACACCTGGAGGAGAATGCACAGGCAGGAATTGACTTGGGAAACATGAGCCCAACAGAACACACCGATACGTTAGTTCATCCGAAGTTTGAATGTGACCAGAACGTGAGTGTCTCTAGTGATCAGAGTGAAGAAGGAGGCATGAATAATGGGGAAAACTCCGAAGGAAGTTCAAGAAACTCTACAAATTGTGTTGTGGTTAAGACAACGATGGGAAGTCCCCTAAATTGGGACAGCACAGTTGATATGAGGTATGTGTAGATTATTATACCAGATATTGTCCAAAAAACAAGTTTAGGTTGTGTATTTGTCCACACATTACAGTGGAACCCCTTTCTATTCCAAACTCCTAAAGCAAGTACACCAGTGGAACCCCTCTCTATTCCAAACCCCTAACACCAGTGAAACCCCTCTCTATTCCAAACCCCTAAAGTAAGGACACCAGTGGAACCCCTTTTTATTTCACCCCCCAGAAATGAAGCCCAGCTCTCTATCTTAGTTTGTCCAATATGTCTAGATTCCACTGTATCATGTCTGGGTTACATGAAGGAAAATGAATGTGACTTTCATACCTTACTGTCAAGTAAAAGCCAAAACATTAAAGTTTAATGTTCTTTCTTCTTTATAGAAACAATGCTAAATCAAATGGGAACATCTTGGAACAAAACCATAACACTTCTAACTCTACCAGCCAGCACCTAACCCCACCCAGTTTAAGACGTCACAACTACATCAATTTCATCCCCAAAGAAGGAGAGGAAGCCACAAAAGAAAAGACCCAGTTCCTTCCAAAGAACAAGGCACCACGCCCCCTCCCACGAAGTGCTTTACTCAGAGGAGACGGCACAACTACAGATCAATAATTTGTGTAAAATAATAATCTCTTATCACTACTAATAGCTGTGGTATATATCACGATTTTGTGTTAAGTCTGTGTTAAGATATCACGATTTTGTGTTAAGTTTGTGTTAAGTTTTATGTATGCTTTTGCCTGTTGGTGTTATATAAATTTGACCTGATGTGTTTGTAATAATTATGGGAATACAGTGTATCATTTCAGCAGATCTTTTTTTTTTTGTGCAATATTACATATAATTTTTGTTCCATCTCTGTGTTTGTAATAAAAAATGTATGAAGGACATTTTTTTTACTCCCCAAACAACTGGCAGAGACCAGAATTTAACACAATTGATTATGATGTCATTATTATTAATAAATATCTATAAATAGTAGATACTGGTGCATAATTATGATGACCTCATTATTAATTGTCCAATAAAAATATAATAATTATTCACAAAAAATAATATTATAATTTAATTTTGAGCGCAGTTGAGTAGAGTTTTTTCGTTTGAGATGGCCTCTAACACAGCAGGTATATATGTAGCTATGTCTTGTATATAAGCTGGTAAGCTGGTGTTAAGTACACTGCCCTAGCCAGGCTGAGATAATTAGCTAATAGTTTTTATGATAAATTAGCCGTTTTTATTAGTATCGTGTTAATCTGTATTTAGCTAGTCAGGTATAGAACTGGACTAAAGTATAATATTATATATAGCTAATAATTTTATAGTACATATAAACTAGTGAAATACAGTAAAACCTCTCTGTAAGGGACACATTATGACCTTGGAAACTGTCCTTTATAATAGAAATAGAGGTTGTTTTAATTCAGTGGTAATACAATACACTAGACTATTAGTTTAGAACAAGACATAATATGGAGGTTGTCCTTATTTCAGAGTGTCCTTTATCAGAGGTTCCACTGTAGTGGTTTATAATGTGCTGCAATAAAGTTCTTAGCTGCAATAAAGTTCTTAAAATTACACAGAGAAGCTAGACCTACTTGGCATGTTATGGTATCACGGACCAAAATCTCAAAGAGAAGCCGAGCAGATGCTTGAGTCCTGTAAAGAAGACAATTGTTATTTAATCAGAGAAAACAAAGGTTCCCTCTATCTCTCAGCCCGGGCCAACCAACTGTGCAACCACTTGCCTATTGAGAAAAGCAGGAGAGGTTACTGTTTAACAGGTCACCATAATCAATTCAGGACACTTAAAGAGCTGGTCAGCCATCATCAGAAGCATTCTGTGTATGTGGACAGTGGGGAATTCACGTTACAAGTCAGCTGCCATAAAGGTAACTCTTATTACAATTTATATTGAGAGTATACATAAGACAAGGAAATGGTCAACTACATAAATGGAAATTAATGTGTGGCCTGTAGTATAATAATATAGCATGAATAACATGTGATATTATAGTGTAACTAATTTTATTCTGTGAATGTACATGCATGTATAAGCAGGGTAAATGATGTCTATAATATTAGCAATGTCTGCCCAAAATGTATATTTAAGTCTTACCATGTATAGTAAACACATTATCAGGTTATTTTAAGTTTAATGGCACCCTTCTATCTCTGAAGTAGCTGGCAATTAGCCAAGAAGGTTATGAAGCCTTCAAAAGTGAGTTATTCCTTATAAGCACACTTATGGTTCAGCCTCTCCATGACACATGTGCAGTGTTCCTTCTATTGGTGCTGTCTAGTTACAGTTAGCCTGAGGAATATAATATTCCTTTAGGGCATGTTCTTTAATAGCAAATTCCTTGTGTTCATGCTGGTTTCATGCTGTGACACAGAATCAGCAACTGTTATGATGTTTGTTATCAATCATTACCCTTATCTGTTATGATGTTCATTATTATTATTACCCTTATCTGTTATGTTTGGTTACCAATCATTACCCTTTATGATATTTGTTATCAACCATTACCCATTATAGTGATTTTTATTGGTGAAAATGTAGTTTGGTATTAGGTCACAATGATAGCAAAATTTCACAGTGTCATTGAGATATTAATAGGTAATTTAGAATAATTCTGGTTTCTGAAAATATTGAATTTTTACTTCCTGAAAATAGCGTCTCAAAAAATTTAATGGTCACATGACTGGAGTTGAAAGAGAAGTTATTATTTGAGACATGGCATGCTACAACCCCCAGGGATGGAGGAATTATTACCCAAGCCCCACTATCATATTGGTCACATGACAGGAAGTTGAATGGCATAGGAATTATTTTACTATACCAACCAAGCCTGTGTTTTCAGATTATAGTGCACACCATTGCTCAGTGACATGCCATACGCCACCTAATTTCCAGGCACTTAATTTTTAAGATTATTAGGATTTTATCATAACCACAAAAATCATGCACTTGAATTATTATGAGACCATGCTCATTGATTTCGTACTTGGTAGGTGGGGTTTATTAGGTCTTGAACCTTGAAAATTATTCCATGAAAATGTTTGAGTGTAGCTAATCTTAAAAATTTTGTGCCTCGAAAATAAGTACTATAATTAATATTATTCTTCCACAACCTAACCTCCAAATCCCCTCCCTCTACACCACCCCCTATATCCGTCCCAGATATATAGTTCCCTCCTCATCTATAATTTTTGTTATAGATTATAATGCCTATGCAATGACTTACATCAATGAATTACATGGTCCATGTACAATACAAGTCAAGGGAGATGCCATTGCGATAAGAAATTCTAACAGAATTGAAATTGGAAACTGGCCATATAAAGTAATCAGACAGTTTCGCTTCAATGATGAAAAAAAGCAATTTACCTTTCAATCAGGTAGCAGAGGACCTTTTGGTGTTGCTGAGTATCTCTTCAAACTGCACAACCGAACTTATTACAACTTACAGGAGACGGTTAACAGAATTGCAGGAGGTAATGACAACAATGGTTCAAGAAGCAAAGATAATGGATATCGACCACCTGTTCCTCCACATAGGAAAAGTGACACCCACCAGCATCTGCCAATGATTAGAACCTTACGTGATCAGAGAAGTACTAGCAGTCCAGATCTGTCTCAGAATTTGACAAAATTTAGATCCAAGACTGGCTCGGTAAGGAGTGATAATGGATCTACCGAAGACCTCCAAAAAGTTTATCCTGAAGTACTTTCTTCCCAAGTCATCAAACCAGTGACTAAGAATACATACGATGTTCCTCAACCATATTATAATGAACCTCAAAGTGACTCCAAGCTGGTAACCGAGAGTGCATACAAGGTTCCTTCACCGTCTGATGATCATCAAAAAGATCCTAAGGCAACAACTGGTGAGAGTACATACGATGTTCCTCGACCCTATAATGACCCTCGAAATGACTACCAAGTTCCAAGACCTGTAGAAAAGACATACATGGTCCCTAGACCTTGCATTATCACTGAGAGCTCTTTGAGGAGTCAAGCAACCAGAGAAAGCCCAATGACAATCCTTGAACACAGCTATGAGGATCCAGACAATATTAAAAATAATTAATTCACAAAATTATTAAGAGCACACAGGTAGCTGTAACTAAGCACTATATATACTGCTGTAAACATTAGCTATTATATTATATAGCAAACAGTATAATGGTAATTATAGGACTATATTATATAATGCTAGTCTTGCAGATGAGAGTGAATGAGTACCAGATAATGTAAATTATACATATAATGGTATCTCCATTGTAGTTATCCTTATAAGGGGGACCTTTGTACACATTTCACAGTCCATACATCTCCAGATGTACATTCACACAAGAAGTAAAGCACACCCCTTACTTCAATCACTTGCAAACTATTCATAGATCTAGCATAGCTCTATACATCAGTGCCAATTTATTATAAAAGTCTAACATAGCTAGTAGTCACTCAAAAATCTACAAACGGAGAAATTCGTTAAAGTGTTAGCACACATTTGGATCTAATGTCCATCAGGGTTCCCATATCCTGGGTAATTAGCCGGACATGGAGTTGAACAGGTGTTCAGTATTGCATTATTTTCAGCTGGATAAGTTTTATGGCAACTTGGAGCAGTAAAGTTACAGCGTGGGGTTGGACGGGAAGGACACTTCCAAGGCTCAAACTCATGAATTTGATCCAGAGGAGTAGGTTTACGAACCCATTCCAGCATTTGGGCGTGAGTGACTATATAAACATCCTTCATACTGGCAATCTTATCCAGAAATTTCTTCATTGCATTGATTCTTGCTGACCCTCCATATAACCAAGCCGAGTGTGAGTAAATTCCAAAAGGTGATCGATTATCATTGTAGTGAACACTGAAATTTTCATCAAAAAACTCCACCCAATCCTCTTCAGTGACCGGTGCAGTGCATCCGTCTAACATAGAGCAAGGAAAGCCATTAGACTGCTTGTAAATGATATTTGGTACCAGCCATAACCCTGGGTAAGAGTTTACTGGGCAGGTAGCGGGGGCATTACAGATGGGAGACTTGTAATCTAAAGTGAAGGGCCAATAGTTTTCCTGACTTCCCATAGTTGCTTCATAGAGAAAACCATTATCATGTAAGACTTTTATCTCTGTTTCAGACGTAACAAGAAATGGCGAACGGAATCCCCGGATTTCTTCTTTCGGGACATTCCCCCACACATTGAGAATTGATTTTTGATCCATGATCTCGTGTGTCCATTCTTCTTCAGTTGCTTTTTCCCACCATGTGGTTGGTTCTCTGTGAGTGACACTGTGATCAGCAAATTCAGCTCCATTGTAACAGTAGGCATGCTCAACTAGAGAATAGTCGGTGTAATTGTGGCTAACAAAGTATGTGAGGCCAATTTGGCAACCATTTGGGTTCTTTCGGGTACTAAAAAGTGGCGAGTAGTATGTGTTGAAGTCCTGTACACGAAATGCATCATCAAAGCTAATCATGACAATTTGTGGAGTATTATAAACAGGTATACCACCAGGAATGTCAGTACCGGCACAGTGACATGTTGGCAGCTGGCACTTGGTTTTATCACATGGTTGTGCTGGATCCAATGATTTTTTGGTATCATTGAAAGCCTTGGCATGGAGCAGCACACACTGTAGAGAAAATAAAAGCACAATGCTTGCAAACTTCATCATTCACTGATTCTGAAGATTTGACGGCTAACTGGTTAGCTATAGCTATATAAGTGCTGAAAGCAAGTAGTATTTTCAGTATGCTTTTATGGGTACCGGTAGTATAGTATACCGCAACACCGCGACACTGCGCATGCGTAAGCTGCTTTATGACATCATTGTTAAGTTATTTGAGCATATGCGCATGCTCAGAGACAGAGTGAAATTCAACTCTACATTCTCAGTCCTTGTACACAATAACGTCATCTATCCTCTTTGAGAGGAAAAAAATTAATGTAGACCCCACTGCAGGGAGTTTAGCACACTCTAAAAGCTAGTTAGCTTTACAACACTTCACACCTACACAATCACCATGGTACAAAACTTATTTGTATACAACTACCAAAAACTCCACCCACTTATTGTCTCAAGACGTTAGTGGAGCCACGCCCACTTGTGTTCCAAATGCACGTTTTTAATGACAAAGAATTATTATAATAATATTAGAACACATTCAAAAATAATATTAGAACACAATAATTGATACCTAATGATAAAAAATCTGCATGATCAATGAACTGCAATGAAGATTCATTCATTTATGCAATTATGCAAGATAGTCGAACATGTCTATGTAATGATATCTTGAAGCTCACGGTTTGTCACCGGCACCACTCGAGAGAGAGGGGAAAGCAATGCTATTATTGATGTCTGGTGGAGCATTTTTCTTCCATTTGTGTGGTCCACTCCCGGCAGTACCCCCCCTTTCGCCGGATTGATTTCTTCGACTTGGGGGGACATATACGCCAGTTTTCTTGATCTCATTTGCAGGGGGTATGTCTGGAACTACTTCCACTGGAAATGTAAATACAATATCAAAATTTGACTGCTGTCTGGGCATCTAAAGAACTAAGTCTACTAATAAAAATGGCTGCTCTATAACCTGGCTGGGTATTTCTGTTCCTATTAGAGTCAGTAATACTCAGAAACACATGATAAAGGAGTTACAACACCTTTCCTCACTGATAGTGACAATTGCTGAATATTATATTGGACTTTCAGTCCCATAAGAACTGCTCGTCTCATTAAACTCTTTCAATTTTGCAAAGGGAGTTCTTATACTTAAATAGACATGAACTGGGACAAACCACACAGCAGCAAAATTTGACTAATGGGAGTGGTTTTATGGGAGGGGGTTGGGTTTAGTTTGAACCAATTAAAGTAAAGTACACAAAATGTTATCTGTGATCATACTGTGATATTGAACTCTGATAACATTCCCAACCAACAAGTCTTCATACAAAATTATGCAATATTATACAGGTTTAGTGACCATGTTTCCATCATAAAAATGTCTACAACTTTCTCAGTAGTATGTCAGAAGTAAATCACACAGTCACCAAATCTGAGAACAATAACGAGACTCATGAGAGCATATATTATTACTAGTATTATTACGGACCAACGGGTTCGGGTTGAGGGAGAATAGGCTGCCATGCTGATTGAGTTCCAGACTCTGATGGCTCATCAACTTGAAAAAGAAAAAGAATAAAAAAAGAAGAGTGAATGCATTAAAATTATCACTATTGTCAACTGAGAGGTGGTGGTGTGCATGTGTGTGCATGCATGCATGTGCGTGTGTGTATGTACATGCACGTGCGTGTGTGGAGATGAAGGATGGAAGGAATGATTCAGGATAACATCAGAAAGTGAGGGAGATGAATATGCAATGTGAGAGGACAGGATTACTCACCATCGCTATCTTCCTCACTCTGAACTCCTCCCTGCTTCTCCCCGGGTTTCTCCACTACCTCTTCTGTTTCACTAAATGACATCAAAAATATCTGTTACCAATAACCAAAGGAAAAAATCCCCAGAGCCTTGGACTAAACTTTTCATCATAATTTATATTCCACAGTCACAATGACATTGTACCATATTACCATGTACTATAATGGTGCCTAAAATTAGAACTACCCAATAATTGCTTAATAGAAAAAAAAATTCACATGAACAAGTTGAAAAAATTATTAATTAGAACATTGTGTGGGAGGAGCGTTAACAGGATGTTTGTGCCTGCAGTGATGGGCTTAAGCTAGAGTTTGTGCCAAACCAGTGTTTGTCACTGCCCAGTTGCAATATTGTAATATCATTGCTCAATTGGTCAGCGATAGTGCTATATTTTAGGCTGTGGGTAGAGGTAAAATATATTATCCACAATTCTCACCTATAGCAACAATCACCATGGCATTTGATATACCATTACCATGGTAATACCAAAAAATGCTATGGTATATAATACCAAAATATCACAATGAAATGCAATGTGCAAACTTTAATACCTAATCCTCTTGTGATTGATAAAGAACTGAAGTAGAGGAAAAGGTTTATATTATGTACCAGTTGCACGGTTAGAGATGCAGATAGGAGAGACTGACATCAGCAAATATATTAACAACAAAAGAATGTGTTACAGTGATCCAGACTCTCTATTCCAAACCCCTGAAGCGAGGAAAACTGTATAGAACCCTTCTATTCCAACTCCCTGTAATGAGGACACCTCTATATATACAGTGGAACTCCTCTATTCTAACCCCTTAAAATGAGGACACCTCTGTATACAGTGGAATCTCTCTATTCCAACCCTCTTAAATGAGGACACCTCTGTACACAGTGGAACCCCTCTGTTCCAACCCCGTGAAATGAGGACACCTCTGTATACAGTGGAACCTCTCTAATCCACTCCCTGAAATGAGGACACCTCTGTATACAGTGGAATCTCTCTATTCCAACCCTCTTAAATGAGGACACCTCTGTACACAGTGGAACCCCTCTGTTCCAACCCCGTGAAATGAGGACACCTCTGTATACAGTGGAACCTCTCTATTCCACTCCCTGAAACGAGGACACCTCTGTATACAGTGGAATCTCTCTATTCCAACCCTCTTAAATGAGGACACCTCTGTACACAGTGGAACCCCTCTGTTCCAACCCTGTGAAATGAGGACACCTCTCTATACAGTGGAACAGCTCTATTCCAACACTCTGAAATGTCCTTAATGAGGGGACCCCTATAACTGAAATGTCCTTAATGAGGGGACCCCTATAACTGAAATACTTCCATAATATCATAGTCACAGTCACACCACACACCAAACTCACTCTATCTTGAGTGATCTTATCTTCAGACCTTCTAGATCTCTAGTCTTCTCCTCCACATCGTGCCACTCATCATCCTAAAGTTAAAGGTTAGAGGTTAAAGGTTAGTGGATGAACTTTCTAAAGAGAAAGGAGGTAATCATGAAGTTGTCACAACAATATTCTCTAATGAATAACTTAAAGATAATACTATACAGCAGTTTTGGCTTTGACTATTGCCAATTTAATATCACTATAAATTAATGATGGTGGGGGGTATATGTCATTAAATGTGGGTGTGGCCTGTGAACATCAAGATTAGGTTTAATTCTTGCCAACCTACAGGTTATACAACTATAACTTATTAAATTTGTTGATGTGGTCTTCTGTGGAGTTTAAATTTGAATGTCCATTAGACTTACATGTCTATTATACTTTTAAACTTGCTGCATGCCCAATTGCCCATACCTTGAATGTGATGCTTAATGCAATGCTTGGCAATGTTAATTTGATGAAACCTTTCATTGCCAATAATTATGAAAACTAACAGCAAACTACCGTCTTTATTCTAATACAAACAGCACTAATACCAACCGGCTTGCAGTTGATTAGATTCATTGAAAAATTCCAGGAACTGAATTTCTTATGTTAGATTGGATAATGCGTAGTACAGGAGTTATTTCCTGGAAAAGTTTATCATGATACAAAGAGTATACAAACACATCAGTCCTGTAGTCGGGCCTTGGGCCACACAATGCACACATGCGTGTTGGAGAGCAAGTTCCTGTGTTAAATTAGATTCATGCCCAAAACTAACAGCTAACTTGCTATCAATTAGATCCATTAATTAATTCCAAGAATTGAATTTCTTACGCTAGATTGGATCATTTGTTTTATTAGAATAAAGACGGTACCTGTGGATCACACCTACCAGCACCACACTGTGGGCGTGGTCATACTTACAGCTGCTGTGCTACTAGGGAGATCAATCTTGAACTCAACAGGCTTCTTTTCCACCTCATTGGGTGGGGGAGCACTGGATTTCTATAAGAAGGTAAAAAGGGTCACTCACACGGACAAAGAAATGTTATGTACATCCACTCACTACCCTCATTAATGTTGTAGTCAGGATTTAATGAAGGGGTGTGGTTACCAATACCCACTTTAGTGATAACTGTAGTAACTAGCTGACAAGGTCTAAATGTGTCCGACTCAACAACACTAAGAGGGTGGTGCTTAAACACCCAAAACACACCCTTGGTTACACCACTGTTCATGATCTAATATATTATAGTTTATTATTGCTGTTTACTCACCTCTAGAGCTTTGGCCATGACAGCAGGACTTGTAGCCACATATTTCTTACCCTTTCCTTTCTTCTTTTTGTCTTTTTTAGCAAAGAAATCTTGTAAATCCGCCATGGTTTCCCCTAACTAGCCACAACCCCCACCTCTAGCTAGCTGCTAGCTTTAGCCGGGACACCACACACTCTATTGATCTAACTTCTCTCCTCGTAATGCGCACGTGTTTTTGGCAGGAAATTTCACAACGTCACACTGCACCGGAATCCACCTTTGAACTCTTGAACTTTGTCATGTGATTCAAACGCTTTATAGTACGAGTTTATAATTTCGCGATATTTCTACTGTTAATATCTTTATCGCATGGGATACATGCGCGAACTATTTCATTTAATCTTATTCATGTTGCACTAGGCAACAAGTTTGCAACAAGGGCTCAGCCCATCTTTTAGCTAGAACTTTATGAGAGGACTGGATCGAGCGGTAATTTTTATATCTGCAGTCAAACGTGGTGGAAAATCAGACTGCAAGACTATAGGAGAGGTATGTAGATCATAATTAGCTATTACTAGCCTAGCTAGCTTCGTAGGATCTAGCAGGTACAGTCTGTCTAGAAGCTGAAAATAGATCAATAGCTAGCTAGTTAGCTAGCTACTTCTAAATATCAATCCAACTGTTAATATTCTATAGCAAGTAGAATTTCCTATTGATCAGGCATTGTATTATGTGACACAACTGTGCAAAGAGAGATTTGCAGTGTTGCCTAGCCTGGTCCAGCAAGATTGAGTTATATTGCATGTAAAGGGGATAGCTAATTTACAATATTGAACACCAGTACCTTTCAATTAAGGATGCATGATTTATTGGAACAATTCTGGCCGTTAATTATAGGCATATGATATGATTTCATCTTCTTACCACTTATTCTTCTTTCTATCTCCCTCCCACCCTCCCTCCATGTACAAAGTGATTTGGTTATATAGTAAATTCAGTGAGATCTCTAATTCTTGACACTTTCACTCAAGATCAGTTAATTACTGTTATTATTTCACTTAACCTAATCATGGAGTTCTCTTAGAGTTGGTTGTGTATTTTACTAAGCCTATACAATGCTGTGTGCTATACATATTATTATATACCTGATTAATTAACTGTTCATCTTAGGCACAGCTCACTGTTTGCCTTTGATGTGGTGAATGGGAATGTATAACTTGGGGGCATTTATTTATTCCATGTAGTTTGGGGAAAACAAACTCTTTACATTTTATCTTTAATAGTTATATATGATCATGTATTCAAGGGAAAATTGTAGACAGAGTAAGGTACTTCCTTCATAACAGGTTCCTCTTTGTGTCCTGACATGTGCCACATATTACATCCAGTTGTTGTTTGAGCAATTCTTGCACAGTTTTCTTGTAAATATTGTGGGAGGTAGTAGTTTTATACATAAGCAAATTATGATTTCATCTGATTTTCTGGAATGCGAGGGACGTTAATCTGTGTAATAGAAGTAATCTCATACTCTTGATCAGATCACTAGGTATACAGTTAACCTCAGTTATATGGATCTTATGGGACCAGCACCATTATAAGTACAGTGGATCCTCAGTTATATGGACCCATTCTATGGGACCAGCAGTAGTGACTCTATATAAGTGAAATGTCTATTTTAAATTGAAGCAGTGCTCGATTCCATTTAATAAATAGTAAAATGACATCACTTTGAAGTCCATATAATCAGAGCAGCTGGATGGCTAAAAGACTGAAGTTCTATGTAGTTCTTTATCAGGATGCAGAATGTCCACTCTTTTAAAATGATTTTGTAGAGCAATTTGATTAGTACAGACATTAAACAGTTACATAAGTGATCAAATATAGTTAACGAGCAATGCTAAATATAGTAACATCTCCTGCTCAATTCTAAATTTACCCACAGGAATTTAGTAATGTAATGTTATACAGTATACAGTGGAATCCCTCTATTCCAGCCTCCTAAAATGAGGACACCTCTGTATATGGAACTCCTCTGTTCCAGCCTCCTGAAATAAGGACACCTCTGTGTATAGTAGAACCCCTCTATTCCAACCTCCTGTAATGAGGACACCTTTGTATGCAGTGGAACACCGACTATATATATATATAACTGACACCTCTATATACAGTGTAACCCCTCTAATTTGTTCCAACACCCTGAAATGAAGACACCTCTGTATACAGTGGAATCCCTCTATTCCAACCTCCTTAAAGGAGGACACCTCTGTATACAGTGTAATTCCTTTGATCCAACACCCTGAAATGAAAACACCTCTACTTAGATATGTCCTGGATAAGAGCTTGTGTATTAGAACTTCATTTCCTGAAATAATGTCATCCTTAATTTTACCCTGAATAGAGAGACTTGCCATGCTATTATAGTAAAAAGCTTGATTTAAGACTTAAGGTATTTCTCCTCTTCATCTCAATGAGGGTGTTCTAATTCTATGATTTTTAGTGAGTATGTGTCTTCAGACATGCCAGGGATATTAATTATTCTGTCATGAAGGTGTCCTCATTTTCACTGAGCATGTAGCTATACCTGGGATGTTGTCATGAAGGTGTCGTCATTTTCACTGAGCATGCATGCCTTGGCTGTTGATTAACCTGTCACAAAAGCATCCTCATTTTCACTGTTTGTGTCTACAGACAAGCCTGGGCTGTTGATTAATCTATCCTGTCAGTGTTCATCTCAATGAAGCTGTCCTAACTGTCACTGAATATAGAAATCTCTGAGCTGTTGGTTATATCATACCATTCCAAAAATCCCAAACTTTACTAACCACAATAATAAAGTGCTACTCACCTTTCCACAAAAGTAAATTCTTTTGCATTCAAATCCTCTTAAGTCCTAGTATTTGTTATTGGATCCCATACCAGTCCCTCCTTTCTAGTGGTTGGAGTATTTCCTTCCTGATGTTCTTGTTGTCATGGTAAATAATGAGCTTGTAAATTACCTGTAAAATTCAATGTTCCTGTCTCCATTTACACTACATTTGTCACTTGGAGAAGCTAATAGTTACCTATTGCTCATCATCCGGCTGCACATTGATAACAATCTTTAGGGTTCTAAGATGACCACAGCCATGACCACATCCATGACTGATTTAACCACACCCAAAGCAAGATAATTAGTCCAATGGCATTTTTGTGTTTGGCTAACCACAGGTTTAAAGGAAGGGGTTCAAACACCCCTCCCTCCTCCCTCCTCCCTGGATCCAGACCTGGTTAAGTAATATACTGAATAGCACCTTGAAGAAGACAAAATAATATAGATAGCTAATATGTCTCTAAAGTGATCTCTATTATAGTCTTCTAAAGGATATAGATGTCTCTAAAATGATATCTATAGTCTTCTAAAAGATAGAGATGTCTCTAAAGTGATCTCTATAGTTTTCTAAAGGGTAGAGAATGAGTGGGGATCTCTCTGTTTTAACACATGATTCACAAATAACACTATAATAATTAGTGCTCTCAGATAGGAATAGCTAAAGTGTGTAAATCAGCACCTGATGGAGGGGACTATTAATACAATCTTCCATAGCTCTAGACACCTCTATACATAGACTTCCCATTATACGAAACTATTGTTCCAGCTGTACTCCTTGTCAGATAAGTACAAAATTAAAAATTCTTATAATGAAAAGTTGATATTTGAGTCTGTGTATGTAGTAATAATTTGCATTATTATATTGAAATCTCTCATTTGATTGGTCGGCTCAACTTTGTGAAAATGCTTGAAATTCATTACTATTATTTTCTTTTCATAGTTACGTGACAGTCACATGACTTGAATGGATAAGTACGAGAACCTTGGTATGATAGGGGAGGGATCTTATGGGATGGTAATGAAATGCCGGCACAAAGAAACTAAACAGCTAGTAGCCATCAAGAAATTCCTAGAAACAGAAGAAGATAAAATGGTGAAAAAGATTGCTTTGAGGGAGGTTCGAATGCTAAAACAAGTGCGTCATGAAAACCTAGTAAACTTGATTGAGGTGTTTCGGAGAAAAAAGCGTCTATATCTAGTATTTGAGTTTGTGGATCACACGGCTCTAGATGATCTTGAGCGCCATCCCGCTGGTGCTGAGGAAAATTTTGTCAAAAAGATACTGTTCCAGGTTTTAAGAGGTGTGGAGTTCTGTCACTTACATAATGTGAGTTAAAGCATTATCTTTTCACTCTTATTCTGTACATCCTGGAACTAATCTAGTTATATATACTCCCTAAATCTCTCTGTACATTAGAATGTCTATTATAATTACAGTAGAACATGAACAACTTCTGTACAAAGGACAACTAATTAACCTCTGAGATTAGGACAACCTCTCTACAAAGGAACAGTAAAGCTGATACCAACATGTCCTTTATTAAGAGGTTTCACTGTACAATAAAAATATATCCACAGATATTACATTACGTAGCAGCTTACTTATTAATTTTATTTCTCCCTTCTTTCCAGATTATTCATCGTGATGTTAAACCAGAAAACATTCTAATCTCTAAAAGGGGCGTGGTGAAACTGTGTGACTTCGGCTTTGCACGAACAATAGGTACAATTATGAGAATTCACGTATGTGTTATGTAATCCCATAATAAAAATAATTATTAAAGCTGGGTAATTTTGAACACGAGAATAATATAATTAGAACATTATAATAATGCTCTAACGTCTGCTCAGCAAGTTTATGCTTATTTTTTCACATCAAACTTTAAAATTTGAAATAATTGTTATCAAGATTGGAATGCTTCAAATTACCTTATCTAACTAGTATAGCTAATTGTGCTAGAGCTACCCACACCACTGCAAGACAGCAATTGCACAATTAATCTGTCCTATAGACTCTATATAACGATAGTTATGGGGTTATGATTACTACATGTAATTCCCCTGAGCATATTTTCAGGTGGCCATGACAGTGGTCATGACAGTGGAGCATAATATTTATGTTTACTGTATTTATTGGGCATTATGTAATTCTAGAGAAGTGGGAAGAATGAACCCTAATGATATTCATGACCTTGTAGTGCTACTATTCATGGGTTAATGACCATTATAGTCTAAAATCTTAAAAGAAGCATAAGAAAGAGGACATCCCTACATTAATTAAAATAGAAATTCATTACTTGAAATGTGACCACCCTCTAATAATCATTGATGTGATGCTAAAACTTGACCTTAGAGAGGACTTATTACAATAATTATGTAATAATACTATTAATAGTCATGGATTCACTGTCAAATATTGAGAGGGCCTGGTTATGCTTCATAGCAATAATATAAGATAGCCAATGGTTATACCTTTTAGAAAGTGATCTACCCTTAAATCAACCAACTATAATATAATATGATATCATGGAAGTTACAATATCTATTTATGTCCTGCAGCACCTCCTGGGGAGGCATACACTGACTATGTGGCCACGAGATGGTACCGTGCTCCAGAGTTGTTGGTGGGTGACACTAACTATGGTAAAGCCATTGATATCTGGGCCATCGGTTGTCTCTTCTCTGAGATGTTAACAGGAGAACCATTGTTCCCCGGAGAGTCTGATATAGACCAGCTTTATCTCATTACAAAGTGCTTTGGTTAGTCCTGACTTTGAAACTATAGAGTCACATCTATAATATATAATATTGTGTAACTTAAAACAGAGGTCATACAATCACAACCCCTCTCTCTTAAAATCTTAGATCTACCTCTGTACTCCCATGCACTGAACATTGATATTAAACTGTTTTATCATAAGGGTAAGGTAGATTCTCAGAAGCACTTCCATCCCGTACCCACATTAATGGGAGATGCAGTATAGGTCTACTATAGTTTAATTGAAGGGATGAATCCAAGAAGAGCATAAGGATTTGATAAGTGCCTCAGGGAAAAGTCCTGAGGTATAAAATCATGTCTTTGATGTAATCAAAATTTGGACCTGTACCTTATTTCGCTCTGTTTATGTGAGATGTGAAAGGTTACTGAAATAGATGTTAGTCATGAAAGGCATCAAATACCTTATTAACTAGACAGCATGCATAAACGATGATACAAGGTGCCTGAAATTGGAGGGGCGGGGAAGAGATCCCAGCCCCCCATGACTTATATGACCTTGTCAATAAGAAATTTCCTAAACTCTGTTACAGACCTCAAGGAATAAGCTATATAATGTGTGGTAATAGCAGCTATGTAAATGTATTCACAGGTAACCTGATAGCCAAACATAGGGAAATATTCAGCAGGAATCCACTCTTCCTCGGATTAAGATTACCAGATGCTAGAGAGCTAGAACCACTGGAGAGACGTTATCCCCATCTTTCACCAGCTGTTCTGGATATTGTAAAGGTATGTACTTGCAATGCTGTCCAGGATACGTATGCACACGACTGGTTAGGTAGGTAACCACTTTTTACGTCAATAAAATGACTAGTTATATACAACTGTCACTCAATCCTCAATATAATAGCAAAAATGAATGAAGTATAGCTATTGGACTTAAACCTGACCACTTAAAAGTTTTGTGTCTCAAGCTGATAATCTATGCAATTAATAATTAATGCATTGAATGACCTTCATTGAACTTTTCCCCTAGGTGATGTGGTCTACTTACCACTAGTGATAATTATAAGACTTCACATTTTCCTTAGAGAGATCCTTACATTATTTTGCTTGTTTTCTTGTTTTGCTGCAATTAGCAAAAATTAAACCAATACTGAGTGTGAGCTATCAATAAGAGGAGAATAATTAATCACTGTGGTTTGTGCAAACTGCATGCCTTATAAAGAGATTTAACATGCGAATGTTTCCCGGGTTCCATTTCATCAATGTAGCTCTCTTGTGTGTATAAATATGCCAACAAAAATATTTTCATCATTTACTTGCTATGGTATTACAATTCTCTTTCTTTTCTAGTGGTCTCTTCGATTAGACCCAAATGACCGTCCAACCTGTTCCCAGCTCCTTAGGCACGAACTCTTCACCAAGGGAGGTTGGGCTGAAAAATTCTCTACTGATCTTCGTGGAAAGATAGAGAAAGAGTTAGAGGAAAACCCTCTTCTGAAGACACTGGGAGTTACCATATATGGAAGTGTCCATGATGCAAAGAATAAGGCTGTGACTGAACCACAGAACAACTTGAACCCTCCAAGAAGACATACACATGTGGGTTTAATGTAATGTGGCATGTCATGTCCTATATTGATCAGTGGCTAATCCAGAAAATTCTTAAAAGGAGTAATTTTCACATGAGAAAACTGGTTGCCATGTCCACTTATTTGCCACAAGGTTCTGATATTCATGATTTCCAGTACCCCATAGACATTAAAAAATTTTGTGACAAATTTAAACAACTTCACTCTAGAAAAATGACTAATAGTATTCTTGTTGCTGATAGCAAATGTCTAGCTAGCTATATTATTTTTCACCATGTTATTAAATTTAAGGTGGGGGTGACATGTCACCCCATTCACCCCCCTGGATCAGCCCATGATGATACTTTTAGAGGAGTTGGTCTCATTTCAGAGGGGGAAGTTCTAGTAATTTTTTTTTTTATATTCATTTCCTATATTTTATTCTGTAGCATTCATTAGAGCTCTCATGTTGATATTAACTTACCAGAGAAGGGATTAAGTATGTGTGAGGTGTGTGTCTATGAGGTGTGTGTCTGTGAACATGTGTGTGGGATATGTGTGTCTGTGGGTATATAATATGTGTGTGGGATATGTGTGGAGTGGTATGGGGAGTATTCTTCCCTCAAAAATGGTCCCATAAACATGAAGTTTCAACTTCATAAACAACTCTCTCCAATTACATGAATTGAGACATCCCAGTACAATCACTGCTATATAATCATCATGTGACTATCATGTGATAGGCCATGCTGGACGTTGGCAAGTACAATACAGGAGGTATAACTAGTGGGACTGAGGCAGTGAGTGATGCGGAGGGTATGTTAGTGAAGAAGGAAAAGAAGAAGAAGAAGGTGAAACATAAGGAACATGTGCTCCTACAGAACAGAGAAAAGGCACAGCCAGAAAAACTGAAATGTAAGAGAGATCATGTGATAGTCACATGCACAATATAAAACATAACAATGAGCATAGATACATAGCTACTTACTATAGAGAATACTATGAGTATACATAGCTACTTACTAGCTATAGAGATTACTATAGAGATTACTATGGAGAATACTATAGAGATTACTATAATAAGGTGACTATTTGGACTGTTAAGGATCACTGCAGGATCTAGATCAGGGAATTGTTAGAGTGCCAATTTTTCTTTTAGGCTAAGAGAAAGCAAACCACAAGGACTATAATTAACTACCCCCCCCCCCCACTCTTCTGGGAAGCCCTTGCAGTAATAGCTACACATATTTATTATTATACTATTTTTGTGGTTAAAACTGATTGCTGATAATATTTTGAATCTTGCAAATGATCATGATTCAGGATCATTAGCATAATCTTTAGGCATGAAAATTGAAACTTTGAGACATGTTTGTTTCACTGTCTTCTTTTGCACAGCTCCAAAGTTACACCTACCACAATCCTATGCCAGGCTCCACGAGCTCCCCTATACATCCTCACATCACAGTCTCACTGGATCACGGACACAATTAGCAACCCTCTCACCCCGGGGATCAAGAACACAATTAGCACCCCTCTCACCTCGGGGGTCAAGGACACAGTTAGCATCTCTCTCACCTCGTGTAGCAGTCCCATCATCTCCTCGTTTAGTGGCTCCACCCACAGGTATGTGCATAATTATGCAGTGACTTTATGATGTATCATAAATTTAGAAGCAGGGTATTTTTGGAAGCTAATGAATAAATCTAATGGTGTTTCCAAAATTGAACAAAAGAATTTCATTTCTCCTATATTCAAGAGTATAATAGTATACTAGTAGAATCATTTTTCCAGGAAGTATTAATTTTTGACTAACTGCCTTCAAAAGCTTTAACTTGTGAATAATCAACACTGGGAAAAACTTTATAATGCAGGATACAGTGTAGTTTATAGGACACTGTGAAGGTCTTAACCACCCGACAAGCAAGAGCAGTAAAATGAGTAATTAAAACTATTATTCAAAACAGAGAACTAAATAAATCTTCAAGGCAGCTAGCTACTAC
Organism: Diacarnus erythraeanus; assembly: GCA_964016965.1. NCBI lineage: Eukaryota > Metazoa > Porifera > Demospongiae > Poecilosclerida > Podospongiidae > Diacarnus > Diacarnus erythraeanus. Next base: position 6,490,136 of record OZ024673.1, read on the forward strand.
ACATGGCAAACATAACATAAATGAACTGATGACAATAATGTAGTCCAGTAGTGATTATAATAATAATGTGTTCCTTTGTTCTCTCAATCCTCCACAGACACGTTTACAATTATAGCAGGACATATAATACAGTTCTCAGAAGTTATTGGGATCTTTTACGTAGCTGTATATAGTGTAGTATTGGTGCAGGACACCTCTATAACCATCTATAATGATTATTATGGCCTTATGCATTTATCTATGAGACTTATTATTATTATTAAATATGCCCATATATAGGTCCTGATTTGGTTACAAATGTCATATCACCGACTCCTGCTCCTATCACAGTGACTTCTCCAGCCCACATCCAATTCGGCCATGCATTTTCTCCCAGACACCCCATGGCAAATAACTCCTCCCCATATTACCATTCTTCCATCTCAAGTAATAGTCGATCGCCATCAAACTTTGTCCAGACTGGAAAAGTCTCTACAAAATCCATTACAAATCATCCTATGTCTGTTTTAGATAGTCACACCCACAGAAACCCAGGAGGGGGAGGGGGAGGAGGAGGAGGAGGAGGAGGAGGAGTGAATGGTTCACTGGCATCACTTGGTACCCAGCAGGGACACCTCCACAGTGAACACCCCTCAGACACATCTCTGATAAGTGATAAGGGATCAAGATTCAGGTGAGTGAAACAAGAGAAAACAACAATGCTATTTTTAGTATCACTTATTCAATTGTCAAAAGTAGATTAAAATTAGCTATACCTGACCTGGATTTAGGACCTTGGAGGGGGGGGGGCAAAATAGACTTGGAATAAATGAATACGAGGCTAGACCCCATTAATAGCTACCAACATTAAAACAAGTCAAAAAAGTAAGCAGTTGAAAAAGAAGGTAAGACATAACCTAGGGGGTAATTGCCCCCAATGCCCCTTCTTGGATCCGCCTTTGTATAATGATAATTTTGAGCCAATTATGAATCAATGTAATTAGCTATTTCCAACAGTGGGACCTATGCACCTTGGGACAGATTAAACTGTCCTGATTAGAGGGGTGATCTCATTTTAGGGAATGAAGTTCAATAGCTACATAAGCTGTGGTGATCTCATTTTAGGGAATGAAGTTCTACTAATGTTAATAGCTATATAAGCTGTTATTTGGGACATATTCAAGTGTCCTCATTTCAGGGAGTTAAGTTCTACTATACAATGTTAGCCATGTGGTTTCAACCCATGGTCAGGGCTGACCAATATTATTATGTGCACTGATTGTAACTGCAGACCTAGCCGGCTCTCTCCTATGCTCAGTGAGAAGCTAGGCATTACTTCTCCTAGTTATCACCACATCCTCACCTCGCCTCTCGGCTCTCCTGCCGCTGCCGCTAAGTTTCTTGGTGGGGGAGGGGTCTCAAGTAAGAAGCAGTATTCTAAGAACAAAGAAACTATCTTGTTACCGCATTTGAAAGATGCTGGTGAGTTACTGTGTTCTTCACGGGGTATATTATATTGTACAGTGAGTGGGTCCATCGTTCCCTTTTGATGTTAGGGTGGAGCAGCTCTTTTTTCATTACATCATTCAGATTACATCATTATATGATGCTGTTACTATGTACATGGAGAAAGAGCCAGATAATCAGTGAATAGTGAAAGAGAATGGAGGGTAGAGAGTGGGAGTAGCTAGTGGAGGGAGGTGATAGAGATAGAATGGGAGTGGCTAGTGGAGATATAGGTGATGGAATTTATAATTATTATAGTGGAGGGAGGTAATGGAGGTTGAGGGGGCGTGGCTAGTGGAGGGAGGTGATGGAGGTTGAGGGGGCGTGGCTAGTGGAGGGAGGTGATGGAGGTTGAGGGGGCGTGGCTAGTGGAGGGAGGTGATGGAGGTTGAGGGGGCGTGGCTAGTGGAGGGAGGTGATGGAGGTTGAGGGGGGAGTGGCTAGTCGAGGTAGTATATTAGGTGAAGGACGCAGTTTTGAGATGAAATTACTCTGAAACTCTACTTTGCTACTTTTCCAAGGCCAATTGTGGCTAGTTATTGGTATAAGAAAATACAGTACATGGCAAAATGACCACAGTCTTATATCTATAGTGTGGCACTACTTTTAATATGGACACTTTCACTCTTTTGCTAATTCTGATTCTTACCAAATATGAATCTACTTTGTAACGGATGATTTAGGAAGAGACCTAACCCAACTTCTCCCATTAGAACAATAGCAAGAGAGTTATTAACCAAGCAACACAATTTGGAAAAATTACCCACTTTTAGTAAACATATTTGTCAACAGACTACCAGACAGTGGTCATAATGTTATCAGCTATTGGTCAACACTATAGATAATTTCCGAGTATGTATGGAAAGGGGGAGGGGAAAGGAAGGAGTTCACATGATACTATGTACTGATATAGCTAGGTAGTGGCTATTAATTACTCGTAGCTAGAAAAGTTTCTATGTAAAAAATATGTTACATTTTAAATTTTCCTGTACACCACCTTGTAGAGATGCACCATGTGAAAGCTGTTGCTACTCATGCCATGACTGGGATGCCTAACTCTTCTACTTCTCAGTTGGGCGTTACTAATATAGGAAACAGAGGGTTATTACTCGGATCTCTCAACCCAAATAATATATCCTCCATTGAGTCCTTTAGAGGTGCTCCCAACATCAGGGTAAGTATTATCATTATATGTCATAGCTAATAATGTTAACTCTTTTTTCCATGTAACAGATTCAGATTTCATCATTCAGATTACATCATTGTCAATTGTGTACTATTGTTATTGTACTCGCCCATAGCAATAATACAATCATAGCAATAATACAATCATAGCAATAATACAATCATAGCAATAATACAATCGTAGCAATAATACAATCATAGCAATAATACAATCATAGCAATAATATAATTGACAATGATGTAATCTGAATATGTAATCTGTAATATTTAGCTAGGTTAGCATATCAGTGATCTTAGAAGCCACACGCAGATGCAGCTATATAGCTATGCCTAACACAAACTGACAAACCACAAAGAAACCAACATGACAGATTTACAAACATCAAAGTTACCACACATACACTAGAGTCACTACACGGTTATCACAGTACAGATAGCTAATCCTTAATGTATACATGTATATAACTGTTGAAGAAAACGAGCAGTTCTTCACAGCTATAGCTATACTTGTCACATGGAAGACTATGATCCACTAATTTTTTTCTTAATAGATATACACAAAGATCATGCCTATAATAATAGAGTGAAAATACCATGACAATAATAATGTGTACATAATTATATTGTTTTTTTGATTATGCCAGCCACCTCCCACACCTCCTGCACATGCTCAACAGACTTCTCATCAAGTCATCAGGTGAACCAAATGAACTTTAATATCTTCACACTGTGTGAATCCACTTCTCTCTACTCAAGTAATCTTCTCAATTCAATTTATAGCTAGTAGTTAGATTTTTTATATCCACTTTTCTCTGCTCTTAATTTTAACCCCTTTTATACTAATAATCACTTCTCTAATGATAGATCTATCACATTTTATAGAGACAATTCTTTACTGATATTTTTTTATTCAATCAATATTTACATATACAGCATTTCCTCATATTATTGTTTGTCGTCTTATTTTAACCCTGGGATAACCATTAAAGATATCATAGCGTTAATTACTATATGGGTTCATTGGACCCACATTACATTAGACAGGTAATTATTAGTTATGCTGGTCATTTTAACATCCTGTCATGTGATTTCTGGCATTACATAATAGCTAAGGGAACTAACTGAAGTAAACATGTCTGATGCAGTAGCTATGAGTGATAGCTATAAGGAAACTGACTCAACCAGTGACTCGGACAGCCATGATATATATCCCAATCTTTTCTGTTGGAAAAGATTCTAGAAAGTAGAGTGCATGGCACAGAATGTTCTGAAGGAGGTTCTAGACTCTGTAAACATAACTATTACAATGGTATTTACTATTGGGTCTGTTGGACCTGGTACATTTATAGTAGCTCTTACCTTACCTGGCATACTATAAATAGGCTAAAAACGTTTGAAGGAGGACATATGAAAATTTATGTGATGGGTCCATTAGACCCAATGGTATTCCCAGGATTAAGGGTGGTACAATTTGTGCAATGGAATCTCTTATCTGTACCTTGATTTTCTGGAACCTTTGTTTATCTGGTTCAGAAATAACTAAATTCTAGTTACTTAATTAAGACACCGTCCATATTATCTTGTGTGACTCCAGAAACTCTGCAAGTAAGCATTATAGTTATCTTTAGGGTGCTTCTATGTGTTAATTTCTTTACAGTATTCTTATTGTATATTATGGTATATTACAGTAATCTTATTATATTACAGGTATATTACAGATGTAATATTAATGATGTAATGTAACACATAGAAGCACCCTATCTTTAGACTCCCTATGCTGAAGGTGACAACTAGCTAACTCTGATCTAGATTGAGTCAATTTTTTCTAGGAAAATCTGCTTAGCATGATCCACAAATGCCTAGTTAAAGTCGATATAATATCAAAATTATTTTTTCTTCATCTACTATGAACATAGCTAAAGTGACAGTGAAATCATGATACTTAAGAGCGATAGTGAAAAATAAAAAGATATATATAGAACAACCATAGTGGAATAGATGTTTCTCTCACACAAGCTTTATGCTATAATTTTAAAGGAATGGGTATGTGGAAGAAAATTAGAGAAATTTATAGCTACCTATTGTGACATACAAAATTCAAGGTTGATGAGGATACTGTAGGGGTGGATTCACTCACAATAGGTAAGGATTATTGTAATAAGAGGATAATAGTGTAATATTATAGTAAAAATAGGTATGATGTTAGTTTAACACACGTACAGCTTGCTACAGTACAACATCAAAGATCAACCATGTCAATGATGTAGCTGCTTCATGATGCCTCTAAGAAAATAGCATCCAGAATCATATTAAATAGAATTATCAATTTCTTACCGTATGCCATGCTCTCGAAACAATTTAAATTCTGCAGAAACTGCTGTACAAAGTCGATAAAATCTGTACTCTATATCAAAAAGATTATAAGTTATTGTAAATCTATTCTTTAAAAGCATTATTATAAGAGGAATACATAATTAACAATTTTTTCTCTGTTAAAAAGACACAATTAAATCATACAGCTCCTTTAAGTAGCAAGAAGCTTCTTACTCTCATAACAAGTTGGCTCTGCCATAATAACTATGTAAATCAGCTGTATTTATTGCCCAGAGTATAACTTTTTATACTTGACAGTATTAATAATAAAGATGTAGTATCACAGAAAAATTAATAAACTGATCAAGCCAATGGATACTGGGCATACTTAAAACTAGCTGCATTGTGTCATGCATCAGTGAGCAGGCATAGTTGACCGTTATAGTCACCCAACATAAGGTGGAAGTGTGTTATTTAACAAAAAGTGTATAGCTTACTCTGATCAAACTTTTTTTCTGGTTCTTTTACCACTGCACTATATAAAATTAGAATGTAATTTTATAATAGGACTTCCTTAATCCAAGCACTATAGGATTTGATAGAACTTGCTATAGATCATGTGAGATCATGTGAGCTAGTACCAAACAGATGTGGACTGCATGGACATCTGGAGTCAAACTCTTTCATTGCGCAAAATAGACATTTGTGTACTTTTTTGCACTATGACCTTATTCATCCCTACAATTTCCTCTTGCATCATGTAGCTAATTCACTGTATTATATTTTATAATTAATTCAATAATAATAATAATATGCCTTATAATTAAAATTGTATACACTAATTATATCATTCTTAAAGTGTGTGACTACCATTGTTTGTGGGTGTGTCCTGGGTGTGGTTAACTAAGTGGGGGTGCAGTTTTTTTCCTAAAATGAAGAGACCTCCATATGAGGTATTATCATAGCATCAATAGCTTGGCATTGTCTATTTTCTGTTTAGGGACCATACTCATGGCTATGAGTATGATGAAATAGATGCTTCCCTCAGTGTCACTAGATCTTTTCCTCATTGTCACCCACTTGGCTTGTAAAACCTTGTATTCAGAAATGCGAATCAGTAGAGGACCACACCCACCAATAATTAAGCCACACCTTCCATAGTATAGTAAGACAATGATTATTGTCCTTTAATGATAAAGTTATAACTTTCTTCTGCTCTTAGTAATCAGCTCTTCTGAATATTTTGTGTCAATTCTTCTGAAAATTTAGTATCAATGTAGTAAGTAATACTATTCACTAACAGCAGTGGATTGGCCAACGTCTCCCTGGTCAGTGTGTACTTTCCTACACTAATGTGGCATGTGGGTATATATACATGTACTAGGATAAGTATTAAATAAACTGTTAGTTTAGTGCAGATAATAGACAATCAATTATTTACTATAGCTAGTGGCAGATTGTTGCCATGTGGCACTTGGAATTCTATATTAAAGGCTAGTCCAAGGTCTTCATGGACCACAACAAAGTCAATGAATCATGACTGTCCAGGAAATTCTGGAGCTTATGCAGCAATAATGGTACTCACTCTTTCCCAGTGGTAGTATCTGACAAGAAAGATTTTAACTTCTCCTTTATGGTAGCAGCAAATAATTCGAAATCACTCTGATAAAACTCCTCTGATTCAGGAGCTAACAGCTTGATATACACACATGGTTTCCCATCGCATGTAATATCAAAAATATCCTCCTTAATTTCTGTCTTGACACAATACTGACTCAGACCAACATCTTGACTTCTTAATTTCTGTGATTAACATTATTATCATTATACTTTTAGCCATAAGTCAGCCAATTAATGGTCTAAATTGCAAGCATTGCTTTGTCTTTGAGAAGTGAGCACCCTCTCATGATACTTTAACAGCCATTGATTCTAGAAAGCTACCTTATGGTTTAAACCTCCAAGATAAGGACAGCCTCCATACAAGGGACAGTAGACATGATCCCAATTAATACTGCAAGGGGAGGAATAGGGGGGCAGAGGGGGCAATCGCCCCCACAAACTGTGAAGCCATAATGAAGATATCAAAATGTGTCACATAGCTATACAGCATTTGCTGACCAAAATAGCTGCTATATATAATTATATAACTATGGCTAAAGGAAAGAACACTACCTGATCTACCATGATTGAACACAAAGAAGAAACAGATAAACTTGACTTACAAAAAATTGCCTCTTCTTTATATCATCTAACCAAAGAAGACAATTAGTTTTTAAAAAAAACTGTCTAGCTACCACTGTAGCTACTCACACACTCCCGCCCCCCAAAAAAACAAAAAAATAGCTACTTCCTTCGCCTATACTAGGCATGCTCAAAAGTATATCATTAGCTAGTTCTCTGATAGCTACATACGGGATTAAAATTAAGTATGGAGTATTCTTAACTAACAAAACTGGAGCACTCACATCATCAAAGTCATCACGTAATCTAGTACCACCTTCAATTTCATTTTTGATATCTCTTTTAGCTTTGATTTCCACAGTAATGGTATATTCAGGCTTGCAACCCATCACAACAGTCTTCCCAGCATTAAAATTTTCAGTTTTAGCAGAAAATGACAACAGTTCTTATTGCTAGCTATAATAATTAGCTAAAATTCCCTTAAAAAATCCCTTGATAATAATAAATAGATCTGTGATCTAATGACGTAATGTATGCAGAAGTCTTGCTAGTAAAAATTTAATAATAACAGTAATGTAAATTCAGTCACTACGAAGAATAAGCCAAGCAGCTTACATATAATTTGGTTATAAGCACCTATTTTAACGGGCTTATTGGTTCGATATAGCTAACATAATTATTTTTAGAGCAGTAGCTATAGCGAATAAGTTTTTATATTATTAATAAGACACATTTAATTGCCACACAGCTACATGTATGGCTTCGATCATTTCAGTCAAAAACTTGTAGTGTTTATCTTTTAAGAATTCTTTTGATGTATTGTTGCTAAAAAAAGACAGGAACTAGGACTCTGTTTCTAGCTATTATTTTTCGTAAAAAGTGAACTCATGTGACAGCCATGTGACTACTTTGCAGTCATTACAGTAGCTAATCCATGACTAGCTGTGAAGGTGATGGGAATGCTATTTGAAATTTAATATTAAAAGAGAAAGCATTGCATAGTCACCTATGCAGTACCATGTACCACCATGGAGAAATTAATACTGGCAAAATTAGAATTTAATTCAGTGAGTCATGAATAGTAGAAATATCCTCACCCTAAACCATACACCTGGGTCATACCAAGCCTGAGAAAAAACATCCTAATTATTAGGGTCTGGCCTAAGTGTGGTATACTACCACCTACACTGAACCAACAAGACTATTAGCTATAAAGCAGAGCTTATTCCTGAAGTACATAATGCCATCTTTCACTGACCTTTTGCACATGTGGGTAGAATTCTGTTTATTTTTTGTGGTATATTATTTTGTTGTGTGTGTGTGCACGCGCGTGTGTGTGTGTACATGTGTGTGTGTGTACATGTGTGTGTGTGTGTATGTGTGTGTGTATGTGTGTGTACATGTGTGTGTGTGTGTGTACATGTGTGTGTGTGTGTGTGTATGTGTGTATGTGTGTGTGTGTACATGTGTGTGTGTGTGAGTGTGAGTATGGTCATTGACTAGTTTCAATTTTAATATGAACAATTAAACAACTCATAATATTATTGCTATAGATAATAAATTATCAGCTTCAAGCTAAAAACAGTGAAAAGAAGGCTGATAATGAACACTCTGAAATAATGACAACTTCTGATAATGAAATAATTATAATCTCTGCACAAAGGAAAAATAAAACCTGTTTATCTTGGCATAAATTAACCTCTGAGATAAGGATGTCCTCTCTACAAGGAATAGTGAAACCTATTCCAATGTGTTCTTTATCCAGATTCCACTATACATTGAGATCACATCTATTGTCCCTTGTAGGGAGGCTGTCCTTAATCTCTGGATAAAGGACACATTAATCAGTTCCCTTGTAAGGAGCCATTTTGGCAATTAGATACAGTGGACAAAGGTCAGTTTGCTGGCTGTTCTTATCTTGGAGATTAGATAATCTCTTTATTTGAAGGTTCTACTTGAGTGTTAGAATTGTTACCATGGTTATGTTATAGGTATGTCATCTTTAATACTATTGTAGCATTGATGTTAACCTCTGTACAACTGTACTAATTGTTAGAAGGCTATCACTAATCTATGTGGTTTCCCCCTTTAAGTGCTAAAACTCCTGCTAGCTAGCTATCCCAATTGCTCTTAGTGCTGCATTACTTTACCCTCTAATAAATAAGCACCACTATGGGAGTAGCACAGTGGCTGACCAAACAAGGTACCTTAAAAGACACCAAAATTATGACTCAGTCACCTCTTCAAAGTGATTATGGGATACTATTATTACAGCTGCTAGCCATTTACTTAAAAAAAAACTGTGGGAAGGGGCTAACCAGGGGGGATATATTTACTACGTAATATCTTCCAAAAGTAGACTAAGCCATATAAAGCTGTTTGTACATATTGTGTATTTGTGGTCCAAAAGGTCTGATACCTAATACTATATACTCTATAGGCAATTTTTCAGAGGACATAGTATAGCACTAATGATATCAGGGATATCAGGGATTTTCTTCTTTTTTGGGGGGGTGAAGGGGGGGGCACACCACCTTTGAATTGTTATAGGTATAGGAAAGTCACCACCTATGTTTTACCATACACAAGACCACACCTACTTACCTTCCTCTCCCTCCCTGCCCTGCCCTGCCCTGCCCCACTAATTAAGAATCATAAGACTTTTGTAGAATGTACAAAAGGGAAAGTCATTAGGATAAAAAATACAGCTAAGTATATATCGTTGACATCAGGAATCAAAAGAAAGGTTATTAATGTCCATCATCTGACCAAATATAATTCTTCAGTTCTTCATACACTCCACTGTGAATAATAAAAGAGCTAAAATATAATGTTGTCAGTTGGGGGGATGGAGGTGCCCCATTCTAGTTAGGTAGATTAGAGGAGTTCTACTATATTATTATTATAGCACAAATGAAGTGATAAAATAGACTTACGATATGCCACGTTCTCGATATATTTCATAACCTTCCTTGAATGTGGCATGTACACGGCTGAAGAATTTTTCTATAATAATTAATATACTGCATCATAACATTGAACAGTGAGCTAAATAAGGATACAATGAGACACTTAGAAACTGTTATAGTCATCTATATGGACTAGACTATAACTTAGGTTGTTATAGTCATTATAATAAATTAGGAAAGTGTCTTATGTATGTATTGAGATCCTCTCAGAGTGGGCCTTTATAACTCTATATCTGGACTTGAATGAAATATATTTAGCATTTTAAAGTATAGTAGAACCTCCTGATATTGTCACTGTTTATTAATAGCTACAGAAAAACTAAAAACCAAAAACTAATAATGGCATGTAACAGTGGGAAGGTTGGGGAGGGGGCAAAGCTGATTTAGTGGAAGGGGTACCATAAAGTCACACCCACTATTAATATTTTAATAGTAGTATGCACTATGAACGAACTTTTCTTTCAGTATCTATAGAGATAAGTTCCTTTGCTATTATCTTATTTTATCTGTTAAATTCTTATGAATTTGCAGAAGCATACAATTGTTCCACCTTTTCTCTGAAAGATAAGTGAGAAGCCTCTTTAAAATTTAAAACAAGTTTGCTCAGCTGTAGCTAGATGATGTTGTGGATATGGTCCAGTATAGTCTTAGTACCTTATGAAAACTGACTTGATTAGCATCACACAGTATATACTGTGGTCAAAATTATGGCCATTTCTTGTGAGCTTCTTCAATAATGTTTTATCAGATGGCTTCATATCACTTGAGCAGCAAACATCACTGCAAATAGTCATAGGCTCAGCATTTATAATTTCTAGTGCAGACTAACTATTGGAAGGATCTTGGACTACTTCTGGCTCCAAGTCACCCTTTGGTTCTCTGGGTTAGATTAGTGATGCTGCATTTCAGGTGTTTCATAGAGTCAGTCTTATGGAGCCACCAAGAAAGCTTTATAAGCTAGTCTCTCTGCTAAAGTAAATCAGCTGTACACATTAGTGGTTCTGAAAAGTGGGAGGGTAAATGCCCCACCCCATGCCCCACCCCTTCCTACACCATTATCATAGATGATGTCATAAGGAGGTAATCGGTGAATGGACCAAGTGTATCTACGCAGCAGTATGCATAGAAAACTATACAGTCACAGACACTACTAATATTGCTATGAAACTGTGGCCTTGAAAGCGATAAGACTACTTAGTAGCCTAGTCGGCTGATTTCATGCAGGAGGTTCAATCAACATAGAACCTTCAACTAGTACAGTTATAATTTTCTCTAAGGAAAGTAGAACTGACATGTACTAAAAAACAGCAAACACTCAATATAAGCCTTGACCAGTACACTACATACATTAATACTTCACATGACTGCATGTGTATGATTTAGGAGTTTCTGTTATCAGTAACTTAATAGAAATATTTCTTTAATAATAATATAGGGGTAGGGGAGGAATTATTCACACACTAACTTTTACCTTGGTTAAAGTAAATGCCGCTTATCGATACTGATGCACTGTGAATAACATAAATAGGCATAAAAACAATATTCATAGACATGACTATACTACAGTAAACCCTCCCCTCTAAGAAGTGGATAACTTTTGTAGAGCAATCAAATCAAAATGTCCTGATTTAGTTTATCTTAGTAATAGTCCATTTCAAACCTCTCCAAACAACAGCCAGCAGTAATAGTGAAATATGTCTCTAAGATTAGATGTAGCAAAACCATGGATCACACCCAACACTTGAAAATCTATTGCCACACACAATGATATTATAAATGGATGTCATTCTCAATGATTAGAGATGGAAAATGTCTAGAGATTCACATGCACCATGGAAGAACCTCTGAGAAGAGGTCAACCACTCTACAAGGGTCAAAAGAGCTGTCCCTAATTCAGTCTTTATTCACAATCACAAGTTTTATTGTACTAGCTAAATGTAACTTGTAATCTAGTGAGTAGACTAAGCTTAAAACGGTGCATTTTTCAGTTTCATGTTGTGTGGATCTTTTGATGTATAGCTAGCTAAAATGCATAGCATAACATACTTCTTTCCACGTTTAGTTTTCTTCAATACATCCTTCAGTCCATCTTTTACATTATTAACAAAATTTCTAAACTCATTTTTTCCGTAAAACTCCTCAGATTTAGGTGCATAAATGGATATTTCTACACAATCTCTCCCACTACAAGATCCAACGGAGTCTGGTTTAACTACAGTGTCAACACAATACTGACTTAGACCAACTTTTCGATCATTCAGTTTCTACATAATAATAATAATAAAACATTAAATTATAAGTCTGATCGTGATTTGTTTTCTTCAATGTAGCTTGACTGTTATTCTTGGGAGATGCATTATTTGAATGAGCTTTAGCTAAATTAGATCATTATAGCTATCAAATGCTATTTTGTGCTAAACCAGGGAGTAATAGCTATGTATTTACAAGTAAAAATTATAATAATAATAATACTGTGAGGTTAGTAACATACTGAGTTGAAAATTAATATTATTATTTTGGAATTTTTATTATTGGACAAAAAAAAGTGTACTGTTAATAATAATTAATAGATAGCTATTAGATTTATCCAATTTAGGAATAATCTGGCTTCCTTTCACTTTCCAAAATTTATGGTGGCATAGAGCACTGCACTATGAAGTAACCTCACGCATTTGGTCATGTGGTTACTATTAGTTACCATAATAGGTTCATTAGAGCTTTCTGTGGTGGCCCTCTATCTCATGAGTCATGAGTAGACATGGTTTCACCCCCTAAAGTCAAGGGCATCTTTCCTAGCTGTATCTTACTACAATAACATGCTGTATACTTCTTAGTATGGAAAATAGGTACTGCTCACTGAGTAGACATGTTTGCTTGTTTTGTTTGCCGCAATATATCCAGCCTACTCTTGCAGTGGGCAGAAGATTTATTATTAAGCTAAATACTTACATCATTCAAAGCTTTAGGCAGCTCAGGACCTCTTATTTCTCTTACAATATCACTCGCTGCCCTAATTTGTACACAAATGTGATAGTCTGGCGAGCATGTCAGATTATCGTCAGAGCACTGCGAATCCATCACGACCTTGCCAACTTTACTAGATTAATAACTAAGTAGCTAAGCCTAAAACCCCCCAAACCACGCCTACTTTCGGTCATGGCAGGCAGTGTTGTCCTATGATTCTACTAAGCTGAAGTCTGAAAGATGTATTAATGAAGAAAATCCAGGTTAGTAGCAAGAAATAATTTTTTTCTTACAACAGTCTGAGTGGCTGACTAACTCAACTAATAGTTAGCTCTGACAATTAGGCTACATTTAATACCTACTGTAAGCTAATAGTAAGCTAATTGTAAGCTTTGTAGGCTATAATTGTAAGCTAACTGTAAGCTAACTGTAAGCTAATTGTAAGCTAAGTAAGTCTCATTGGGACCAACTTTTTCCAAAAATGAAGGGTAGGGTCTGTTAGCAATTTTTTTTTTTTTTGACTCTTGGCAATGAGAATAATAGCCTTGTAATAATAGCTCAATATAATAAAATTCCACTATTGGCTGGGTTCTAAATTATTAATGTGGGTATGGCATGAAGTGTGTTTGATAGCTAGCTTATAGTGGACCATGAACTCTGAATCATGATGACCCCAAAACCAAAATTGTTTCACATTGCATGCTCAATATCAAACCCTTCCCATGCTCATTTTGCAGAACTCGATTATGGGGGTGTCTAAGCTCCATAACACTATTTTGTTTTTCTGGTAGCTTGACTGTGTATTTTAAGCTGGTAATAGACCCTTTTCAGTTACGTAATTTTTAATGACACCATACATGTGTCGGCCATGTTGGAGTATAACTGCAATTTATTGCAATGGTAACGTCTGCAGCTAGGAGCTCACAGAAAGGGCTATTAAACGGATATTCTTCTATTATACTGGAAAAGGAGGACTAGATTCATATGAAATTCCGAAACACAGAAATTCACCATTACACAATTGTACTCCAAGATGGCGACTACGTTGTGACCACACCTACTGAAAAGGGTCTATATGAAAATGAGTTAAGCTATTAGCATAGCTCTGAGTGTACTCTAATAGAATAAGATTATAGAGGTTACATCAGAGTACCTAATTATTCCCCAGATCCTCCCTTCTTCTGTGCTACTCCACATCACCTCCCAAAATGTCTGATGTAAAGCTCAATCCTAAAGCTGACAGTGAGTTATCTTATCTTGCTAGAGTCACATGGTTATCAGGCTCATTAACATGCCACAAATCTTTAGATAAAAAAACAATGCTGCCCAAGTAGTTCTGTAACCTTTGTGGTCTTATACTATCATTGGTGACCATTGAATGTACCTACCCTATTCTTGCTCTATTCACTTCTTTCATAACATCACATTACTTGACAGTTTGTTTTGAAAATTCCTGACTCAGTTTTTTATTAATAAACACTTAATATGGCACCTTAAACTGATCAGAACTATATGCATCTTACTGTTAAAATATACTTGTGTTAGTCCTCATAATATAGAATAGACACTGGGAAACTTTGAGGAATAAACTGATGGCTAACAGTTCTCACTTTGAGAGAAATAGTGTGTTAGTTGACAAGCAAATTTAATAAAATTAATGATATTATGATTACTATCTACCCAAAGGATTTGACTTACAGGTAATTTCAATCAAAATGATTGAAACGTGTTATTTGTTGTTTTACTACTTAACACATTATTATTATTAGTACATTAATGATTGGAACCCATATTCACATGATTTATTTTCAACTCTCCTAGATTTGCCACAAATATAGCCAATTCTCACTGAGTGTTCTACACATTTTTTTCTGTAGTTCCTATTCTCAAGACCCTTCTGAATGATCTCACTCCAGTGGGTGACAAGTGGCGCAAGATTGGCATTCAGTTAGGCATTCCTAATTTCAAGCTCCGTATATTTGAGAAGGACGATGATCCTCTCATCAATAGTCTGGACTATTGGTTGCATGGTAACACTGATATCCCCATCACATGGGAGTCTGTGGTGGCAGCCCTGGAGTCCCCTAGTGTAGGGGAACTTGGACTAGCTAAAGAATTGAAAGAGAAGTATTGTATGGAGACTACTGATAAAGCAACCAAACAGACTATGGAAAAAAATGGTGAGGGTATATAATTATGTGAATTATTAACTTTTGAATTTATTGTTGTAAATGTTAAAGTGTATCATTCACCTAATTCTTGATAATACTGTACTACGTATATATACCCTTCTTGGTCAGCACTAGCTAGTCTGACCAGGTATTAAATTTTTATGAAAGGCCATAATAAAACTTCTTACACATACTCACAAATAACGAAGCTGCTTGGAAATGATTATATTCTCAGTTAATTGACCACAAGATTTAGTTTTTAACCAAAATAATAATATATAGCTAGATAGCTGTTCCAACTTTATAATTATTAATATAGGACTATATGCATGAACTATTAGTAACATTAATGCTACTGTGAAATAGCTATGTTTAAATGTCTTAATGAGTAGCAGTAGCTGTGGTTAATTCATGCACCACACAGTTCAATATATCAGCATATGCACACTATATTCATAATCCATACAATCATATTATTGATTATAATAATTATTATTATTATTATTAGTGAGCTCATCTACTCCTGAGAAGTTTCCTTATCTTCAAATAACAGACTTGACAGAAGAACAAAAGGATGAACTTATGAAACGATTAGTTAATGAGAGTGATCGTATAAAAGCCAAATTTGCAGTTCTTGTCAGCAGAACTAGTGTATCACTAAAAAACAATGATGTTAGCTTAAAATTAACCTTTAAGAGCTTGGGTTTGGATGAGCTGGTGGAAAAGTTACATGATGAATCTGACCTGACTGAGGCATTAATAGAAGCTAGTAACTATTGGTCGTTTTTTGATTATGAAGTAGTGACAAGCATTATCAGTAGTTATTGCAAGAATGATGCTGACATACAGCAAGATGTGGAGTCGTACATATCAAGTTTCAAGATATATTGCCAGAGGAGATTATGTGAAGTTCCCATTGACAATTTTGAGACTAAAATCCACAAGAAAACAACTAAACTACACGTTAAAATGGATGAAACCTTCACTATTCCATTAAATAAAGTGAAAAAGATAGAGGGTAAGTTATCGTATCCGTATCTGCTAGACACAAGTTTACGTCTACTCAAAATCGAGGATGGCTGTATAGAACTTATTTTTAGTTGTCTTCGTAAAATAAATCTATTTAATACAATACTCTTAATTACAAAGTCTCACATTCTCTATTTCCCCTCTATTCTATATCTTCCCTCTATTCTATATCTGTTCAAAACTATAGGTTTCCTGGTAATAGACCATCGTTCGGACCATATCCCACCTGCTTAGGTTACCCTTTTTCATCTTCAGTTAGCATTAAATTTGGTTTAGCCTCTTCTAGACAGTAGTGTGATGGATGAGCTAACCCCTCCTCCCTCCCATTTTAATTAACCTCCTCTAGTTCTCTTCCCCTCCTTGCCTCAGCCTGAGATGATAATTATTGTAACATATTTCCAGTGGCTGCTGCACCAACTACTGCACCAACTACTGCACCAAATTATAGATCATTACTCCATGAATTCTTTCAGAAGAGACGTATACAGCCAATATATCATTATGATGAGCTCCCAACCAGTAGAACTCCAAGTTTCAAGTGTACCATCACATTCATGTTAGATGGTAAACATGTAAAAAAAAAAGTGGAGGCTTCTTTGCCACAAAAGATGACGCTAAAGAAAGTGCAGCTCGTGCAGTGATGTTAAGTGTGGACATTCCATCTCGTGGAGAGGCCGTTTCCCCAGTGAGTTGGAAATCAAGGCTGAAGGAGTATTACGATAAACGGGGCCAGCCGGGAAAGAAGTTGTGCTATAAGACAGAACCTGATTCAAGAGGTGGTTTTGTGTCAAGCATTTACATTCTTGAGCTACAGATGGAGGTTAAAGGTCAGAGCTGCAAGAGCAAGAAGGAAGCTGAGCAGAATACTGCAAGGAGAGTTCTGCAACATTTAGGATACTGAATATCTGAATCTATTAGTTATTGTATTGTCATTCATTGTGTAACTTAACCCCCTGACATTAAACCACATCTCTAATCTAATTACCCCAAGATATTAAGGTTCAATTGTAGCTATTTTGAAAACTCTATTATGTACAAGCAATGAACTGCCATAGATAGTATTAATTGTGTCACAACTTGTATTGTAGATAGGCCTTGACAAAATTAGCATTTTTTTTTACCTATTTTGCTTTGCTTTTATGCTCAATAAGTTTACCAATTTTGCTTCTCTGGTTCACCCATTTTGCTCAATCGATCTTCCACCAATTTTGCTATTCCTTTTTGCAATTAAAATATTGTAACATAACAGAGAGTTCTAAGTAGTCCTCCAAAGATGACTACTGCAGAGCTGTGAATTGTAAGATTGAGAAAACTCTTTCTGTCACAGCCAAAGACAGCTGTACTAAGAGAACCAGTCTGAAGGCATTAGCCCAATTGGGGAGCTCAATAGTATGGCTCTTCCACCACCAAGCAACTTATTAAAGCCCCCCCTTAGGTACATGTGACAGGAAGTAGATCTGGAAGTGGATGTATGGATATCTAGCTAGTAATTTTGCAGGAAGTGGGCTCATTCTTTGCCTTTTTTGAGCAAATTGACAGCCCATTTTGCTTGAAGAATTGCTTCTTTCTTCTGGCTGTCCATTTTGCTCAAATTTTGCTGAGCAAATTTTTGTCAAGGCCTAATATTGTAGAGTAGTAGTTGTATACAGCTACCAAACTATCAGAGTAGCTGCATGTTATCTGTGGTACACATGACACAAGTACACATGACTCCTGCTAGCTAACTAGCTATCCCAATAGTAGGGCTTGATAAATTATTCCCCAAATTCTCCCTATAATGCTATTCTCCAATTCTCACTCACACCACCCATAATGCTTTTGATTTTGCCTATAATGCTCATGATTCAGCACTTTTATTGAACAAAAGTCAATAAAACAAACAAAAGGTTCATCACTTCCTATATTATATTTATGTTTCAATAATCTGAGGTTTGTTGTGCGACACAACTATTAGAATAGGTATCCATTGGACAATCAGCTATTTTCAAAGCTGGCTAGATATGTGTCATGTGGTGATAATGACATGCTTACATACAGATTTTAAATGCAATATTAATTACATTATGCAACTTAGAGATTCATTCCCAAAATGCTTCTATTTTGACCTATAATGCCAGCATTATTCTCAAATGCTTCACTGTACCTAAAATGCTCAAAAAAATGCTAACATAATTTATCAAGCCCTACCCAATAGCTATTAATGCTGCATTACTTTACCCTCTAATAATACATACATAATAAGCACCACTATGGAAGTAGCACAGTGGCTGACCAAACAAGGTACCTTAAAAGACATCAAAATTATGACTCAGTCACCTCTTCAAAGTGATTATAATTATGGGATACTATTATTATAGCTGCTAGCCATTTACTTAAAAAAAATTGTGGGAAGGGGTTAACCAGGAAGGATATATTTACTACTCCTTATAGTAATATCTTCTAAAAGTAGACTAAGCCATATAAAGCTGTTTGTACATATTGTGTATTTGTGGTCCAAAAGGCCTGATACCTAATACTATATACTCTATAGGCAATTTTAGGATTTCAGAGGACATAGTATAGCACTAATGATATCAGGGATATCATCTTTTTTGGGGGGTGAAGGGGGGGGGGGGTGGGCACACCACCTTTGTATTGTTATAGGTATAGGAAAGTCACCACCTATGTTTTACCATACACAAGACCACACCTACTTACCTTCCTCTCTCTCCCTGCCCTGCCCTGCCCCACTAGAATCATAATGAAAAAGACTTTGTAGAATGTACAAAAGGGAAAGTCATTAGGATAAAAATATATCATTGACATCAGGAATCAAAAGAAAGGTTATTAATGTCCATCTTCTGACCAAATATAATTCTTCAGTTCTTCATACACTCCACTGTGAATAATAAAATAATGTTGTCAGTTGGGGGGCTAGAGGTGCCCCATTCTAGTTAGGTAGAGTCCCACTATAATTATTATAGCAGAAATGAAGTGATAAATTAGACTTACGATATGCCATCTTCTTGATATATTATTTCATAACCTTCCTTGAATGTGCCATGTACCCGGCTGTAGAAATTTTCTATAATAATTAATATACTGCATCATAACATTGAACAGTGAGCTAAATAAGGATACAGCGAGAAACTGTTATAGTCTATATGGATTAGACTATAACTTAGGTTGTTATAGTCATTATAATAAATTAGGAAAGTGTCTTATGTATGTATTGAGATCCTCTCAGAGTGGGCCTTTATAACTCTATATCTGGACTTGAATGAAATATATTTAGCATTTTAAAGTACAGTAGAACCTCCTGATATTGTCACTGTTTATTTATAGCTACAGAAAAACTAAAAACCAAAAACTAATAATGGCATGTACGTAACAGTGGGAAGGTTGGGGAGGGGGCAAAAGTTGATTTAGTGGAAGGGGTACCATAAGGTCACACCCACTATTAATATTTTAATAGTATGAACGAACTTTTCTTTCAGTATCTATAGAGATAAGTTCCTTTGCTATTATCTTATTCATCAATTTTTCTGTTAAATTCTTATGAATTTGCAGAAGCATACAATTGTTCCACCTTTTCTCTGAAAGATAAATGAGAAGCCTCTTTAAAATTTAAAACAAGTTTGCTCAGCTGTAGCTAGATGATGTTGTGGATATGGTCCAGTATAGTCTTAGTACCTTATGAAAACTGACTTGATTAGCATTACACAGTATATACTGTGGTCAAAATTATGGCCATTTCTTGTGAGCTTCTTCAATAATGTTTTATCAGATGGCTTCATATCACTTGAGCAGCAAACATCACTGCAAATAGTCATAGGCTCAGCATTTATAATTTCTAGTGCAGACTAACTATTGGAAGGATCTTGGACTACTTCTGGCTCCAAGTCACCCTTTGGTTCTCTGGGTTAGATTCATGATGCTGCATTTCAGGCGTTCCATAGAGTCAGTCTTATGGAACCACCAAGAAAGCTTTGTAAGCTAGTCTCTCTGCTAAAGTAAATCAGCTGTACACATTAGTGGTTCTGAAAAGTGGGAGAGTAAATGCCCCACCCCATGCCCCACCCCTTCCTACACCATTATCATAGATGATGCCATAAGGAGGTAATTATTATTATCATTCTAAGTTGGTGAATGGACCAAGTATATCTACGCAGCAGTATGCATAAAGAACTATACAGTCACAGACACTACTAATAATTATTGTTCTTGAAAATGATAAGACTAGTAGCCTAGTAGTTGATTTCATGCAGGAGGTTCAATCTACATATAACCCTCAACTACTATGATTATAACAATAATATTTCTCTAAGAAAAGTAGAACGATATGTACATGCAAACACTAAAACACTCAATATAAGCCTTGACCAGTACACTACATACATTAATACTTCACATGACTGCATGTGTATGATTTAGGAGTTTCTGTTATCAGTAACTTAATAACAATATTTCATAGGGGAATTATTCACACACTAACTTTTACCTTGGTTAAAGTAAATGCCGCTTATCGATACTGATGCACTGTGAATAACATAAGTAGGCATAAAAACAATATTCATAGACATGACTATACTATAGTAAATCTTTTGTAGAGCAATCAAATCAAAATGTCCTGATTTAGTTTATCTTAGTAATAGTCCATTTCAAACCTCTCCAAACAACAGCCAGCAGTAATAGTGAAATATGTCTCTAAGATTAGATGTAGCAAAACCATGGAACACACCCAACACTTGAAAATCTATTGCCACACATAATGATATTATAAATGGATGTCACTGTCAATGAATAGAGATGGAAGAGATTCACATGCACCATCATAGATAAGGAAGAACCTCTAAGAAGAGGTCAACCTCTCTACAAGGGTCAAAGGAGCTGTCCCTAATTCAGTCTTTATTCACAATCACAAGTTTTATTGTACTAGCTAAATGTAACTTGTAATCTAGTGAGTAGACTAAGCTTAAAATGGTGCATTTTTCAGTTTCATGTTGTGTGGATCTTTTGATGTATAGCTAGCTAAAATGCATAGCATAACATACTTCTTTCCACGTTTAGTTTTCTTCAATACATCCTTTAGTCCATCTTTTACACTATTAACAAATATTCTAAACTCATTTTCTCCGTAAAACTCCTCAGATTTAGGTGCATAAATGGATATTTCTACACAATCTCTCCCACTACAAGATCCAACGGAGTCTGGTTTAACTACAGTGTCAACACAATACTGACTTAGACCATATTCTGGATCATTCAGTTTCTACATAATGATAATAAAAAAACATTAAATTATAAGTCTGATCGTGATTTGTTTTCTTCAATACTGTTATTCTTGGGAGATGCATTATTAATGAGACTTTGAATGAGCTTTAGCTAAATTAGATCATTATAGCTATCAAATGCCATTTTGTGCTAAACCAGAGAGTAATAGCTATGTATTTACAAGTAAGAATTATAATAATAATAATACTGTGAGGTTAGTAACATACTGAGTTGAAAATTAATATTATTATTATTTAGGAATTTTTATTATTGGACAAACAAAAAACTACTGATTAGTAGATAGCTATTAGATTTATCCAATTTAGGAATAATCTGGCTTCCTTTCACTTTCCAAAATTTATGGTGGCATAGAGCACTGCACTATGAAATAACCTCATGCATTTGGTCATGGTTACTATTAGTTACCATAATAGGTGGTGTGTTAGAGCTTTCTGTGGTGGCCCTCTATCTCATGAGTAGACATGGTTTAACCGCCTAAAGTCAAGGACATCTTTTCTAGCTGTATCTTACTACAATAACATGCTGTATACTTCTTAGTATGGAAAATAGGTACTACTCACTGAGTAGACAGTATACAGCTAATGTTTGCTTGTTTTGCTTGCCTTAATATATCCAGCCTACTCTTGCAGTGGGCAGAGGATTTAATTTAACTGTTAAGCTAAATACTTACATCATTCAAAGCTTTAGGCAGCTCAGGACCTCCTATTTCTCTTACAATATCAATCACTGCCCTAGTCTGTGATAGTCTGGCGAGCATGTCAGATTATCGTCAGAGCACTGCGAATCCATCACGACCTTGCCAATTATACACACCTTTACTAGATTAATAACTAAGTAGCTAAGCCTAAACCCCCCCAAACTACGCCTACTTTCGGTCATGGCGGGCAGTATTGTCCTATGATTCTACTAAGCTGAAGCCTGAAAAATGTATTTAATACCCTCCAAGTGTCCCGGAACGTCCGGGACTGTCCCTGATTTGACAATGGCAATATCCGTCCCGCACGGAACTGTTGTAGGCTACAGAAGCAGGGGTGTAGCCAGAAAAAGAAGATGGGGGGTTCCATAGGATTGCGTGCAAAGCGCGTGGAAAATTTTGCCCTGACCACGCCCACTTTTAACCATAGCCATGCCCCTTTAATTGTTTTGACACACAATCATCATAATTATTAATAGTAAAAATACATTAGTCCTGCAAAATGTCCCCTAATACCATCCTATGAGGATGCTTTTGGGCAAAAATATTGATATAATCTAGTTCGATACCATAGTTTATGTGCATCAAGGCCAGTCCACTTAGTCTCTCTTTGATCTGAGATATGTCTTTAAATGACGAAGAACACTAACACTGCGTTCACATTCACAGCTAGTCACTGGAATAGTGCAAACTATTTGCAACAAGTGATGTATTAGGAAACATGTTTTCATTTGCATAGAGTAATGAACTTGCAGGACTATCTGGTAATGGTTGGCTAAATGAGCTCCATTTACACTTCCACAAGTGAAATTCAGACTCAAACGATGAACTAGACACCAAGTCTTCTCTATACTACACTGGAATGAGGAATGGTATTATCCATTAGGACTGATGGTACTAAAGTCATGCCCCTTAAAGCTTTCTGCTGGATATCAGAAAACCGAGTCTTTAAATGGCCAAGTAGTAACAAATGGAATGGAAATGCTTCGCTTGTAATACACTTCTGGTGTGTCACCTGGTATGTTGCTTCTGGCTGTCTGACGACCGCAGCGCCTGGGCAGCTCAGGATCAGAGGCACCAACCTTCCTCCCCAGAGCTACAGCAGCATCAAACCATTTCTTATGATGAGTATCAATAGCTTCATGAACCTCATTTATAGCCATCTCCACAGTTTTAACTTCATCATAGGCCTGACAAATATTATTGGCTCTCTTCTGAAGTGATATTGTTAGCCCTTTTATATACCCAAAACATTTATGGCATACAATGAAAGCCATGATGAACTTGAACTGTGTTATGTATGTAAGAAGAGTATCAGCTGCTTTACAGGAGTCAGCATTCCAACCAAATGCACCCTCACTAATCACCTCAAAAGTTTTAACCACAGCAGGGTACAGGTCAAGAAATACTTCAAATGCATTGATACGTGCTACCCAACGGGTCTTACACAAATTTACTAACTTGGTTGCTTTGCTACAATTCATGCTTTTAATGTCATTTTCCAATTCAAGCTCACACTTTGCTGAATTAGAGAAAAACTGGCAAATTTCAACCATGTTACTCATCATATTCTTGACACATTGGATGCTACAAGCTGCTACTACACAGAGGTTAAGGGTGTGAGCAGCACAGTGAACACACACTGCTTTAGGAAAAGAGGACTGGATGACAGCAGCAGCACCATGGTATTAATTTACTAGCCATGTTACCAGCACCATCATATGCTTGACCACGGAGATAATTTAAATCAAGACCATAACCCTGTAAGGCTTCAATTATCTTAGCTGCAATAGCCCTTCCAGTAGTACCAGTATCACAGAGTATAAAATCAACAAATTCTTCTTTAATAACATTACCATCAACATATCTCAATACCAATGGAAGCTGTTCCTTATTGGAGCAATCTACTGCTTCATCAGCAATAACAGAAAAGAATTTGGCCGTTTTAACACGAAAGAGGATTTTATTTCTTAACCATTCACCAACACAAGCAATGAGATCATTGGATTTTCGGGGAATTGTACTGAGCATTTCGTGGTGCACTTGCAAAATGCTCAGCTAGCACTGTGTCACCAGCATCAATGCAGAAATCCATGGAAATTTCCTGGATTTGAGCCTTGTTCAACGTGCACAGCTTGCTCACGATGCCCTCTAAGAGCTATCATTTGGTTACCACAAAACACTATTGTCTTTAGGATAGACCTAAGTTTGAGGCGATTACGTATGATACTTGCTGAAGCCTCGTTTTGAATCAGTTGGCCTATACTTGGCCCACCCTTATCAACACGATTAATAAAATCAACAGCATCTTCACTAGCCATTTGTGATGCCTGTTTATCATGTTCACTGAGAGTAACTTTGGCACGAGTGAAGTTAGTCATAGGAGATGTCACAAGTTGGCCAAGATTCAAGAACCGCTTTGCAAATAAAAAGCAGTTAATACAGTAGCCCCCATTAGATGCCACAGAATAACATAACCAAGGGAACTGACTAATCCAAGCATGCTGGAATGAGCGTTTCTTGCCATATTCATCCTTAGCTGGATATTTATATGTTACATCTGGCCTAAAGGCATTTCTCAAAACCCAAAGCCTCTCACTGTCAGACTGAGAGAGTTTCCTCATGTCAGCACTGCTGTAAGTACCAAGATCATTTCTAACCAGCTGTGGTAACTTTGGTGGCTGTGGTGAGCCTGGAAGCTGTGGTCTTGCTTCTTGGTCAACAGGCTCTGGTGATGGAACTCAATTTCCTCTGCACTTTCTTCTCTTGTTAACCTACTAGACTTGGGCTTGCTAACAAATTCATACTCTGTCAATCTCTTCATTCTGCTATACAGCTGCTAGTGCTAGACTGGGCCTACCTTGTGGGTCCTTCTCGTGGATAGATTTTGATAGCTATCTACACATTCTATAAAGCTGTGGTGTGTCAGCCCCTCCCTTCTCTCAGAGCTAGGTGGGTTTCCAGGCAACCAGGAAACAGGCTGGCTACGCCACTGCAGAAGTGCATGAATAGCTAATTGAGTTAGCCACTCTAAGCACTCTACAAGCCGCCTTAGGCAAAATTAGTACTTGAAAAATATCACACATGATTGAATTGTACATGCAAGCATCAAAACTACATCACTCAAATATTCCAAGTGCTTCTCTACTACGTACTTAAGTGTAAAAAAGCTGCAGTAGCAAACAAATAATCATATTCATTGTTATTTTAATGAAATTCATAGTGGGGATGGTCATAATTAATTGGAGGGTGTGGTTTGTCCCTGACTTTGATTTTGAAAAGTTGGAGGGTATGTAAATGAAGAAAATCCAGATTAAAAGCTGTTTCTTACAACAGTCTGAGTGGCTGACTAACTCAACCAATAGTTAGCTCTGACAATTAGGCTACATTTAATACCTAGCTAACTGTAAGCTAATTGTAAGCTAATTATAAGCTAATAGTTAACTAAAATAGTAAGTCTCATTGGGACCAACTTTTTCCAAAAATGAATGGTAGGGTCTGTTAGCATTTTTTTTTTTTTTTTTTTTGGACTCTTGGCAATGTGAATAGTCATAATAGCCTTGTAATAATAGCTCAATACGTAATATAATAAAATTCCACTATTGGCTGGGTTCTAAATCATTAATGTGGGTATGGCATGAAGTGTGTTTGATAGCTAGCTTACAGTGGACCATTAACTCTGAATCATGATGACCCCAAAACCAAAATTGTTTCACATTGCATGCTCAATATCAAACCCTTCCCATGCTCATTTTGCAGAACTCGATTATGGGGGTGTCTAAGCTCCATAACACTATTTTGTTTTTCTGGTAGCTTGACTGTGTATTTTAAGCTGGTAATAGACCCTTTTCAGTTACGTAATTTTTAATGACACCATACATGTGTCGGCCATGTTGGAGTACAACTGTGATTTATTGCAATGGTAACGTCTGCAGCTAGGAGCTCACAGAAAGGGCTATTAAACGGATATTCTTCTACTATACTGGAAAAGGAGGACTAGATTCATATGAAATTCCGAAGCACAGAAATTCACCATTACACAATTGTACTCCAAGATGGCGACTCTATTTTATATTTCACCTTTATTATATATTCCCCCTCTATTCTATATTCCCCCTCTATTCTATATTCCCCCTCTATTCTATATTCCCCTCTATTCTATATTCCCTCTCTATTCTATATTCCCCCTCTATTCTATATTCCCCCTCTATTCTATATTCCCCCTCTATTCTATATTTCCCCTCTATTTTATATTCACCTCTATTCTATATTCCCCCTCTATTTTATATTCCCCCTTTATTCTATATTTCTCCTCTATTCTATATTCCCCCTCTATTCTATATTCTCCTCTATTCTATATTCCCCCTCTATTCTATATTCCCCCTCTATTCTATATTTCTCCTCTATTCTATATTTCCCCTCTATTCTATATTCCCCCTCTATTCTATATTTCCCCTTTATTCTATATTTCTATTTTATATTTCCCCTCTATTCTATATTCCCCCTCTATTCTATATTTCACCTTTATTCTATATTCCCCCTCTATTCTATATTTCCCCTCTATTCTATACTCCCCACTATTCTATATTCCCCCTCTATTCTATATTCCCCCTCTATTCTATATTCTCCCTCTATTCTATATTCCCCCTCTATTCTATATTTCCCCTCTATTCTATATTCTATATTTCTATTTTATATTTCTCCTCTATTCTATATTCTCCCTCTATTCTATATTTCTCCTCTATTCTATATTCCCCCTCTATTCTATATTTCCCCTTTATTCTATATTCTATATTTCTATTTTATATTTCTCCTCTATTCTATATTCCCCCTCTATTCTATATTCTAATTTTCTATTCTATATTCTCCTCTATTTTGGACTCTCTTCCAACCAAAATTAATAAGGGTTATGATGCAATTTATCCCTGTTAGAGTGTAGGCATACCTTAGAAGTGGCATTACGTAGGTCCACTACATAGCTGTACACACCATAATAAACCCTAACAGATGATTAGATCTGACAACATATCTAACCAAGTCAGCTAACTATTAACTTACTGTCTTATTTCCTGCAGTTAGGAGAGAAGTGTGTGATGCTGTTTTTGATCAGCTCCATGGTAATCTCAGGAAATGGCTCAATGTACATGAAATATACCCTTTCCTTTATTCTCATAAGCTCCTCACCACACTGGAAGAATCCTACCTGACTGACCAACGATTATCACAGGAAGCAAAAGTAGACACCATCATATCCTGGTTGCCGAAATGTGATCAGGCGGACTACCTCACTCCCTTTGTAGCTTGTCTACGAGAAAGTTCAGAAACAGCTGGAGAAGCACATACAGAGCTTGCTAATGATTTAGAGAGGCTATATCAAAATGAACTAAATCGAGTTAAACGTTAGCAATAAAAATGTCTTTTAATACAATACTCTTAATTACGAAGTCTCACATTCTATATTATTTCCCCTCTATTCTATATTTCCTCTCTGTACATTCTATATATTTCTTCTTTGTTCTATATTTTCCATTTATTCTATATTTCCCCTCTATTCTATATACTCTGGACTCTCTCCCAACCAAATAAGGGTTATCAGGCCCTTTCAAAAAATTATTCGTAGTAATATAAAATAATGTGTTTGTTGCAGAGGTGATAAGACTCACATATTAATCAAATTAACTGTTAACTTGATTAATAGCGACTAATAGTGAGTTAGGGTGCCATTTCTCCCTGTCAGAGTGTAGTCATACCTTAAAAATGGCATTAGGTCAGCTACATGGCTTGTACATACCATAATAAACTCTAACAGATGTTTAGCTCTGACAACATACCTAGCCAAGTCAGCTAATTATTAACTAAACTGTCTTATTTAAACTTTATTCTGCAGTTACGAGAGAAGTGTGTGATGCTGTTTTTAATCAGCTCCATGATAATCTCAGGAGATATCTCAATGTACATGAAATATACCCTCTCCTTTATTCTCATAAGCTCCTCACCACACTGGAAAAATCCTACCTGACTGACCAACGAGTATCAGAGGAGAAAAAAGTAGACACCATCATATTCCGGCTGCCGAAATGTGATCAGGCAGATTACCTCACTCCCTTTGTAGCTTGTCTACGAGAAAGTTCAAGTACACATAGAGCTTGCTGATGATTTAGAGAGGCTATGCCAAAATGAACTAAAGCGAGTTAAAGGTTAGCCATTTCTCCCTGTCATAGTATAGTCATGTCTTAGAAGAGACACTACACAGCTATACACACCATAGTATAGGTCACACAACCAGCTGGCTTTTCATGGAGATGACCTGACTCACTGCTTACATAATGGCACATGAGTGGCTCTATCTACTAGTGTCAAACAGTACTTTTTACCTCTGTGTGATGTTGAATAAGTACATATAGCTAACTGATGTATATAGTGGAACTTTACTCTAGCAACCTAAAATTAGAGACCATGTTGGGGACACTTAAATAATATGTTCCCAAAAACAGCTTTTGTTGTACGTATGATTTATCATTATGTAACTTCCCCCCTGAAATTAAGCCACATATCTAAAGATATTGAGGTTCAACTGTATTTTGAAAACTCTATCATGTATAAGCAATGAACTGCCATAGCTAGTATTGTTTCACAACCTGTATTGTAGAGTAGTGGTTGTGTATAGCTAACTATATTATACCAGAGTAGCTGTGGTATATTATGTATTGGACTGTAACTTTGTTATATTTAATTAGTATTATACATGTTATTGCACATGCTCAGTTGGACATAGGTCTGAGCACATGGTGATTCTAGAACTTTGTGATTTATATGAACTATTTAGCTAGTCTATATATCTTTAATAATCTTTGAGTAGAGATCACTACAGTATACATGACACAGAGTCACTTTCAGGCTTGTATAAATTTGTCATTTCAGAGAAGAAACAGACTGTACCTCAACAGGAAAAGTGGCTTACAAGGTGACCACATAAATGGCAGAATAGTTTACCACATACTCATCATGTGCCATTATATTATTATGATAGTGATAAAGAGAAGGAGGCTGCTAGGGAGAAAAATATATGCACTGTTTCATGACGAAGGCCGAAGAAAAGATTTTAATATTAACTGGTAAGTCTTAGAATTAGCTTATCCTTTGATCTTCAGATATATCTTGCTATATAGTGTGGAGTTCACTCAGACTCACCCCTTTTTAAACACACATGATTACATACATCAATAGTGACTATCATGCACATTCGCAAATTTTGTAGTATCTTGTGTTGTGGTTTTAGTCATAATGTTATTTCCTTATGTCATTTACTGTCTGTGTTGTATTTAGATTATTATCTTTATACAAAAAGTAAGTAGAGACTCTTGCATGTGCTCTATGTTAGCTAGCTAGTGCTGCCGACTACGAACCTACCACTAGTGTGTGAGACACTTATGCAATAGAGTTACAGTCTTAACTTCATTATCTATTATTTATATTTTACATGTAGACTTCAAGAGAAAAAGGCTATGAAGACTGATCCTACAGTAATAATAACGTTAGTCATAGCTGCCATTATAATTAGCTATCCCCCTATGATCATATCAATCTTACCAAAATAACAATCTTTTAGCTTTCTTATTTGAACTGTAGGTCTAGTGTGCACAAAAATGAAACTCTATTTTTGTACCTAGCTGAATGTGAAAGGGGTGTGGTTATTCTGAAATGTGTGTTTAAACCTATGTACCATCATTACAGCAATAACTTCAATAAAGATACACTTATGATAATATATAGAGACAAATTTTATCCCTAAAAAGAGTTTTAGCTGCTCTAACATCTGAGATGACCTTTTGGTAGAACAATAAAGTCCATTTGAATTTACTTGAGCCCCAGATTGGGCTTAGTTGAAGGTTGGGCTTACAAAATGATGTTTCTATCCAGACATGGTTTTACAATGTTCCTGTCTGCTGAGCTGGTCTCATTCTGTGTAATTGATCATTCTCAATGATCAAGAATGAAAATGTGCTCTAAAGATGTATACCAGAAACTAGAACTAGCTACAGTACAAGTCAACGTCGACAACTGCAGGCCTGCCAACCTAAACAACCCAGATTTCTTGAGATGATCCATAAAAAATCTTGAGATTGCCCCAAATTAGGCAAAAAATCTTGAGAGACATGATGCAGTGCCCTCAGCTATAATATTTGGCAATTTTATGGA